>OX376372.1:81112820-81730231 GCA_947369275.1 Nemotelus nigrinus
GATTTACAGTAAGATATGTAATAACAAAATATAAATCCACCAAATCTTCTATGAGTGTGAAAATTAAGAAAAACCCTAAGTTTTACGAATTAAGGTGAAAGAACGAGTTAAAAAGAGAGTCTCTACTCAAACTATTCGAAATGTAATAAAGAAAGTGGGTTTTAAGTGCAAAATGTGCTGAAGTAAACCTTATATTAGTTAAAAAAAAAATTAAATTGTAAATTACGTTTTGCTTAAGAGTACGTAAAAAAGCCAAAATCATTCTGGAAATCCATAATATTTGTTGATGAAGTAAAAATTAATGTTTTTGGGTCTAATAGGCGACGATATGTTCGGCGAAAGCCTAATACAGAGTTTAAGAGGAATCATACTACTCCCATTGTAAAACAAAGCGGAGGAAACATTATCTTATGGAACTGTATGGGGGCATCTGGTCCTGAAAATATAGATTTTTTGAACGGTACGATGGATCAAACGTGTAACCTGGGTATTCTTAAAAGAATTATTAAATAAAGTCCTGAAAATTAGTCATTTTATACAATTTCGACCTGTATTACGACAGCGATCCGAAGTACAATTCGGAGCAATGTCGGCTTTGGGATATTTGTAACTGTCCAAATGCTGTTAAAACCCCCCTCAGCCACCAAACTTAAACCCGATCGAGCATTTATGGCATCATCTCAAAATCAGAGTAGCATTGCGAAAGGTAAAGTATAACAAAGATGTCATCATTGATGAATGGACCAAATTTTCATCCACTTTTTGCCAAAACTTTGTTAAAACGATGCCAAAAAACAGCGAGAAGTGATAAAAATGCGTGGAAGAGCTACAAAGTATTAGCGCTATGTAAGTTCATTCTTTGAAATTGATGACTTTAAAATAATTGAAATAATTTCAGATAAAAGTGCGCTGTGCCTTAACTTTTTTTGCGCTATTTTGGTACTTCAGTGACAAATTTACGTTAATGTTATGAAATTTGCTTCGTTACCGTTTTTTTACATTGTTCTTAAAGTAAACATGCAAAACTTTCAATTAAATGCAAAATCACCATCATTTATGAATAAATTCGCATTAAAAATTGGTTTTTTGTTCTTACTAAGAGTTCGTGCCTGAACTTTTTTTACCCACTGTATATATATATATATAAAGAAATATGAATTTCAGCAAAACGAGTCTAACACTAATTTCCTTCGAAAATCTGTAATAAGACAAGTCCATTTTATATGAAATATGAAACAAAATAATCCAACATTTTAAACTAGGCCGCCACTTCAACACAAAAACTAAATCAATTAAATGCTTATGGCCTGGAAATTCTCTTCGAATAATTGATCGTATTCTAGCATGCCTACTAATTCTTTCTCTATTCATAAAATTCTTTCTCTAGCCGATTTTGAGGCATTGATGTTCTTAGAAAGTTTTTAATTAATTTGAGCTTAGAAAATCTTCCTTCTTCGGATGTGACTGCGATAGGTATTGGACTAATTATATTCAAGGCAATAATGAAATCTAGAAATGCCAGCGTTGATTTTTTAATCATATTCATCCGTTTCAATGTTTCCTGGCTGCTACATTGACAGGGATTTTTTGGGGAATTTATCACTGCAGCCAACTGTTTCAGCCATTTCAGCAATAATTTCACTGTGACAATTTTTATAGTAATCAATATGATAAGAGTGACCTGTATAACGGATGATATCTCCTGCATGCATGGGAAATCACTAGGGCTGCCAACTCTCCCGGAAAAATACAGTTCACTCAAAAAATCTCCCGGCTCCCGGAATGCAGTTAAATCCTCCCGGAAATTTAACAAAAATTAAAAAAAAATTTATATATTTTTTATATTTTTATTTAGATTTTATGCTCGCTTTTATATGCTTATAAATAATACAATACTACTGATTAAAAATCGTAAATTGCACTGGATTTGTACAATTGATTAAATAAAAGATCTGAGTGCTTCTCTAAACGTGCCAATAGATGAAGATAAATAGTACGACGATTACTGTTTGCTGCGAGAAGTGCGTGATCTTGAAGCAACTGAAACAAAGAAGGTAGACTTGCGTTCGGTTAACTTTTTTGAAAAATGTAAAGAAGAATCGGGCAAAGAAATAAAAAAAACTTGTTACATACGCTCCATCTATCCCTATCGTAAATGTTGCCGCTAATCATATTTTCAGCGTAGTAAACGACCTGTGATCAGTAGACATATAATACCAGTTCTGGCGCACTTAAGAGGAGCACAAGAATAGCAAAGAGGAGCATTAAGGACATGGTGCCTTCGATCATCGGCCCGCGCATGACGTATGACGTATCTTTGAACTGATAAACAGCCCAACTGGGCTGTCAGCTAAAGAGGGTTCTTTATTAGCTCAACAGGGTTGTTTATCAGTTCAACTAGGCTGTTTATCAGTTTGAGACCATCACTTACATCATGCGCCGGATGAGCGGGCCGATAATCGCAAGCACCATGTTCTTATTGCTCCTCTTTGCTCTTCCTATTTGCTCCTCTTAAGTGCGCCAGAACTGGTACTATATATCTACTGTGGTCAAAAAATTGTAATCGGCTTAATGATACACATGTAAAATCAGAAATACAGCTTTGCACAAATTTTAATTACACATGTGAAGAATTATATGACTTTATCTTTGCAAATCAAAAGGCATTACAAGCAACTCGTAGTGTAAAGAAACATCATTTTAAATAAATAAAATAGGTTTTTATTAATTATTTATTTTCCTCCCGGATTTCCGATCCACTGAGTTGGCAGCCCTAGAAATCACCCATGGCCTACAGCTCTAGAGGTAAATTTTGCTTTTGGAACAGACTTATTGATGGTCTTAACGAGCCAGATATAATACTCCTAAGTAAGACCGCACCATATATTCCCGTGCAGCAAAGTTTCATCAATCAGACTACAAATATAAGACAATATGGAGGGAATTTCAGCAAACAGTGCACTCATTATTCCGTCGCAAATATCAAGATAACATTTACGAAAAATCTAACCATGTAATCCAAAAAAGCGTTACCAATTAGAAACTTGCAAACTGTTCCTTTTCAAGTCAAGGCGAAATAAATGGTCTTCAAAACACAGCAATACAATTCACAGAATTCCACGCAACTTACGACTTCTAATTACACGTGGTACGCAGAGTCGGTAGTTCAAGTGAAATTATTTTGTGAACTTTCGGAATTTTTAATCACGCAGCATTCAAATGATGCAATAAACATAGGCGAAACTCATTTTTTCCCAATTGAATATAGTGTACGAGCGAGGGTGAGTGGTGATGTCTGCCAAGAGTATTTTGGAACTTAATGAAATCTCATAAACATTTCGAATTTATTACGTCGAAACGAAGCATTATTCACGTGTAATTATTGGAGACTATGTGAAATACTAAGCACATATGAAAGTAGATATTGTTCGTGTGAACGTATCTGCACGCTTGTATATTCCGAAGCCTGTTCCATTGTTTTGTAAACTGTAAGCTGCTTATTACAACCACGAGAGCATTTGTCGCCGCAATTTTGTGACAACTTGACGTAACAGTGTTAATGAAGTAGTTGCTATTTTTTTAAAGTCTTAAAGGATGTTGAACCTAAGATTGTCTGCAGAGTTTTGAAGATGTAATTAAGTAATCAAGAAAAATTTTTGGAGAGTACAAAGATATAGCTACTACTTTTCGCATAATTTATTTTGATGCCGTTTAATTATAGTATACTCGCATTGCTAATCGCCAAGTGTTAATCGCCGAGGAAGTCATCGCTTCTACGTTTTGGGTAAAACACTATCCAAATACCTACATATGGTATTTGCCATAAATAAGATTAGAGAAGTTGTTCACATGTCAGCTAGATATAAAAACAATATCATAAGAGTTTGTTTTGAACCACGATATTCGATTACTAAGATTAGCTTTGATATCTATTTCTAGGATAAATCTACTGAGATAACCGCTAGAAATACTAATATTAGAGATAACCGCTAGAAATACTAATACCAGCCGCAAAATTTTTCAAATTTTCGAAAACTTAATATTTTTTGTTTACTGGCACTGCAAGATCATTACGGTGTAAACACTTAACGATAAAATCGCCTAATAAATATATTGCAAATAAATACAAAACCAACAATAGCTGGCAGCCCTATCATGGTTTTTTAACCAGATTCCTTCTGAATAATGCCTATAATAAGTTCCATTTATCATATGAAATTCGTTTTGATTTCACGACTGCACTGGAAGTTATAGGGCAAAAAGCTGGCAGCACCAACGGAATTTTTCAACCAAATTTCGACCAAACATGGCTTAGAGCAAGGTTCAGCTACTGAGCTAATTTCATGTTATCAATCTGGTTACGGCTCATAGGGCAAAGAGGAATTTTTTTCTCTATAATTTTTCAAGATGGCACCACTGGCACAGAATTGCCCGCACTCCCAAATCGCTTCTATCAGACTTGGTCCTCTAATACATTCTGCGAATTTCAACTGTGTAGCCCTTTTTAGACATGAGTCCATGCGTCCATGCGTTTTTAGATTGCACGAGTCAAGTCAACTCAAATCCAGTTTTTTGAAGGCTGAGCTAAGGCGATAAGTGGAAGGATCTTACACGCTTATAATGATGTTTTTTTTTGCTCCGTACAAATATATTGGTAACAGAAAATTGTATATATTCAACCTATTCCATTCAACCCGATTCCTTCCTGCTTCCCTTTCGCAAATATCGACCTACTTCAGATTTTATAAAATATGCATGAATCTTAAACATGTACATGAAATTTCAAATGACTTAAGATCATATACCATCTTCTGTACAATACGATAACGTAAAAATTCCCATTCAAAACCCGAAATTTTTCGGCTTGCAAATTCTTATTTGGGAGCCACTAGAGGCTTTGGCCAAATGTGTATTGCCTTCAGTCTGTCTCTTTTCGTTCCTTGCTGAAATGCTAGCATCGTCTCGCTTTAACAGATGACAAATAAGCCGTGATCGATCGGCTTACGAGTTGCAGAGTTGAAGAAAATTTCGATCGGTTCATTCAATATTGCGGTTGTGCTATTTTTATGTGAACGTTACTTTCGATAGTTGTATTGCTCACATAAAAAATAGCACGTAAAGATTATATATTTAAGACATGAGTTTGAAGATATAATTTTACTGGCTATCTGAAAACTAAAAATTGTCAAATGTTAGTTTTTAGAAATGAATTTTGCCGTGCTAAGAAAAATGTCATAAGCACCAGAATGCAGTTTTTGGGTTAATTTCATGATGTAATAGAGCGCATTGAACTCTGTCTTTGTAACCTGCCAACAGTTTGTTTGTTATTAAGATATCAAAATTTTTAAACTCGTATGGTGGTGGACTGGACAAAACTGGTGGTGGACCGAACAAACAGGTTTATTTCTCTTGTTTTGAAGAGTGTGTGGTAAATGTACTGAATTTAAATGTTGCGCTTAATCCCACTGGCTGTGTATTCGGAATACCGCGCGATACGAGTGTGGAGCCTGCATCGTCGATTTTACCTTGTTCCACAAGTAATCAGGCAACCTCAGTTGTAAGCGCTGTACCACCAGCTGCCATAGATGCAACTTCTTCAATGGAAAGAACACCTCGAGAAAGTAGATCTTCCAACGCCGACCAACAGAAAAATAGACTCCGACTACTTGAAAAGCAAACAGAGCCACAGGAAAACATAAATAAATGTGTCGCAGAAACTCTGCATTTAATCAAAAAAAAATTACCTCAAAAAACACAAGTTAAAATTGCTAGAAAAGTTCTTATAAATAAAGCATAAAACCCTGCAAATTTATTTAGAAGATGCGAGAGATAAAAAAATACATCGTGCGCAAAAATTGAAATTAAAAAAGAAATGTATGAGCTGCAGCTACAACATTTTAAATTATCCACAGATTTGTTACTAAATACATGAAAACGTTAATTGATTCTTTAGTAAAAATGAAAATGTTTTCTTAGCGTTTAGTAAAAATTCAAATGTTTATTTACTGTTTATTGAAAAAATAAAAATTAACTGTTACTATTTTTTGCATTGCTATACTAAGTTCTACCGCAAAGATTGCATTATTCGTCGTCAAAAAATAAATCAAAACAATTCATTTCATAAACTTTCCAAAAAAATAACAGAATAGTTTTAAAAAAGTTTCACTTGACATTTGGCGGATGCTAAAATTATAAAAAAAAATAGCACTCAATTCAAGCTTTTTCCTTGATTTCGATATGGCAGTACTTATAAGTCGTTTCGATCGACTCTCGCAATACCAAAACGCCATCAACTCGACAGCTTCGTTGAAAATCGACTAGCAATCGACTCGACACTCACAATACGGGTGAATATTTCATGAATAGCAGGAATCAGGAAATAAAAGAAAAGTACATACACTATTTGTCGTAAGAAATCTAAAACTTGGCATTTTTAATATGTATTTTTAATATATACTAGGGGGCTTCCCTCCATCGATATTTCACCCCTCGCCAGTGCTATATATACCTACATATGTATACATGTAAGAAAATGAGACAACCTGTAGCAGAGAATGAAATGACAACCTTACTACCACGTACTTAGGCAAAACTTCAACACAAAACAAATGATTTTGTTCACAGTATTACAAGACAATTTTTAATTACCAACATTTAAACTTATCTAACTACATTCCGCTAGTTTTGACATCAAGCAAATTTGGATCATCATCGTTTGACAAGCGCTCTTTCAGATCCTCCAATGTAAGGAATATCCCAACCATATCATCCTTATCACATTTACCCTGCATTTCATCGCTCTTACGTCCCTATTTGGCCGCATTGAAATAACATCAGCACTAACACGACATTAAAACATATTCGGATTTACCTTCAAATATTGATAAATAGACAACATCATCAATCCAGCGACAGCAGAGAAGAGAAAATTTTGCACAGGACTACCTTCCGGCTCAAATATGTTACATCGTATTTGGGAATGTTTCCAGAAACTCATCAGTTCATCGGCCATTTTTAATTTTACAGTGTTTAGAAAAATTATGGAATTTTATTCAATTTATAAATTTGAATTTAATTTTATAGAGTATAATCCAACAGGAGACGGAAGGTCACAAATGGAATTATTTCAGTCAATTATTGGAAATGTGGAAGTGAGAGTTGTCATTTTAGGTACAGATTACTAGATTTCGCAAAAAGGGTGTTGCATTTGGCGAACTTTTTAATAGCACTGTAGGTTTATCAAAGAAAATAGGGTGAGAAAACTAATGAAAATGGAGCATCAGTAATACCAATTTGACGCAGATTTCATTAAAACGTAAAGACACCCTTTTGTGGATCGTGGCATTCGTACATTTATATTTTCAGGAATTAAGCAAATCATTGCAATAAAATAATAATAAAACCAATTAATTAAAATTATTTGAAAAACAAAAAAAATCCATACCTAGATCTTGCAGCCCCCTGAATAGTTACTTTGAAAAAGTTCGCTGGCCGTGGAGAGGCGTGTTTCTCGGATATCTGGGACAGGGACAAGTTACGGTTGGGCTCAGTTGAAGTCATGAATCAAGGAAACACGGTTACGACAATGGGTGGTCGCTGTTCGGCGCTGCATCATATTTCGTCACGTACCGGAGACCGGCGAATTATGGAAAAATAGTCGAGTGTATGAATTGTATTGATTTTTTCTTTTCATTGCAAAAATATTAGACACACAGCGCTGCCTAAATGATCATTTGTCATAAATGATCATTTAAGTGCTGTCTATCATATTGTGATTCTAACTAAACATAGATAAATGGCAAAATTAAAATTCATTTAAATATCGCTTAATGATACTTTAACTTGAATAAGCTCACAATCAGACTATGCGAAATTATAATAATTTCTTTGCAAAAGTCATGTATTGACAGAATTTAAACGTCAATCTTGCGCCATTTGTACTCTAACTTAACTAATTAGAGCATAAAAGAAGCAACAAACACTTCAAGCACTTTCAATTTCTCCATTTCAAATCAGGAATTTAAGTGCCCCTCTGCCTAGGCTTGTAACATCCAATAAACTCATTAACATTCTCATTAATAGATAGATTTGGATACAACCGAAAACAGTACTCTTCATTCACCTAAAAACCGGCTAATTTGGCATGTTTTGTAGGCATGTTTGCCAGTGGCGGCTCGTGCTTGTTGAGATTGGGTGGGCCCAGTTTTTTATTGTTATCCGATCAAATTTTCGTTGATTTCGTTGTATGCTGGTCAGTTTTTTCAAATAAATAAAATTTAGTGTTTTGGTCGCTATTTATATAACACCTATATGCACACCTTTCAATCGATCCAACCATTCTTTTTGGCCCAGTTAGTTATTTACTACGTTTACGCAGTAGATGGACTTCCGAGAAATATTCAATTTCAATGCTCCTCAGTATAAAATATATGAAACTAAAACACTTGTTTCAATTGGTTTAATATACAATATATACATGCAAAATATTCTACATCAAATTTAACATTTTTCAAACGTATTTAAAAATAAAGATTAAAGCGTGATGCACTATATAATTTACTACATATGCTTGTTAATCATTTGGTTACGTCTACTCTTTGATGAAGCAAAGAGATCAATTATTTGGTTGTGAAATTTGAAATTGTAACCTTCTCGCAACATTTTAACTAAATCCCTTTCAATTTCCATTGTACTTAAATCGGAAAGCCTTGTCTGACAAATTGAATTCCGTAAAAAGATTTTTACTCTCTTAAGAGCTGAAAAACTTCGTTCCACTGAAGTGGAAGAAGATGCCAGTGAAACAACTTGGCTTAGCAATTTATAAATATCCAATACTTCCGTTTGTAACTTATTATCAAACATACAAATTAAAAGGTCCGATAAACACTGCGTGATTTCATATTTGCTATTTGCTACACACAAAGTTTTTTTCAAACATTTAGGGGTAGCTATCGATAAGAGAGTCTAGTAGATTTTTAAGAAAAGCCTTCGCAAATGATTTGAGATTACTACTATTAATGAAACTGTTATAATCTATTTTTTTCATATCCGAAAGGTTTAGTTAGATTAGTCTAAATTTAACGCATGAAGTCTTTTAAAATAAGTTTTCGCATTTACGGTAGCAACCGTAATCTATTTTACATCTTTTAACAGGTTGCCCAACATTACTGCAAACATCGTTAAATTTTTTTTCAAAATATGTATCGTCTTCTCTATATGATTTTAATGTTATTAGTAAGTTACTGACTCGCTCTTTACAATAATTAATATCTGCACTTAACTTTACAATAATTAATATTTCAAATAGAACACCTATTTGTTGACACATAAGGTTGATAGTTTTTAGCAAAAATAAAAACGAGAAGACCGACAAAATATGCCTGAAGCCCACAGACTCTTTAATCGTTTCTCTATCTTGGACAAAGGCTTCATCATTCAAAAATATTTCGAAGACTTCCAGCAACTCATTTGTACTATTTGAAAGAACTTAAATTATTCGAGACTTATAGTTCCATCGTGTATTGCTGCACTCAGGTAGCCACCTACGATTAACTTTATCAACCACACTAATTCGCTTCGTCGAGTTGGAAAAAAATGCTAATAACCCAGTCAAATTCACGAAAAAGTTGCGGCATTCTTTTATTTTGCAAGTCCCCGATATCACAAAAGCACCATCATAGGTTTGTCCCGCTAATATGCTGGCAATATCGAAATGCTTAAATGTTTAGTTAGTAAATTATAGAGATCTCCAGCTTTTTTGCCTTGACTTACATAAAAAAAAAACCATGAATCTCTCTACTGTAATGCCTTGTTCTGAAACGTATCGAAAAATCACTGATAGTTGGGACAAACACTTGGTGTCAGTGGACTCATCGATTTGCCAGGAATAACAGAGAGCGTTATGAATCTCAGCAGGTATAAAGCTTTTTAATGTAGTACAAATATAAAGTTTTTTTTTAACATAGTACAGTTTTAAAAGTACCATTGAAAACGGAAGGCTCATCCAGAAAAAGTTTAAATCGTGTAAATGTTTAGCGCTTTGCTTATATTAACGTTCTCTGTGCCGTCTTCGCTTTGCTATTTTCTTTCCTACGCATGCATGATACAAGCAAGCCCCAAGCCAAAAGCAAGCCCCAAGTCCCAAGCAAGCACCGAATCACATAATTTTCTGATGGAGTCATTTTCCACCTCATTGAATGAAAAAAAACAGATACTTTCAGAATGCAGCTGAGCTCAGACCTCCACATAATTTTTGAAACCGTAATAAGAAACCCTGATTGTATTTGGTCTTTCTAACGCCATCTGCAAGAGCTGTTATTGAAGAATTTGGAAAATCTGTTAGCACAGTTTATGGAATAAATTTATGCTAGCTGATTTATTTCCATTTTATAAAAGAGTTGTCTTTTTTTTATTTTATATGAAAGATGAGAGGTTCATGTTTCTTTTTGGAATTTTTACACTTTGCATTTTACACCCAGGATCTAACCTAACCTTTGTTTCAAATTTATCCGGAGAAAACAAATAAGCATTTCATGCTTCAAATCCTGAAATTAGTTTTATTTTGGGATATATTTCTAAAACAATCATGCAATAGGTAAATTCCCGTACCTATTCGCTAATTTTTCACATCAGAAAAATTTGCATCTTTTGGATACATGCAGGTGTACATAGATTTGTCTTCCGCCACATTATTCTTCTTTTGATTTTCAGTACAATATTAACACACGTCGAATTACATTTTTTTCATAATATTTTTCACAAAAATACTCCTATTAATGAAATCTACTATGATCTAACTAAGCTCATTTATAGTTTATAATTTGACAAAAAATGCTGAAAAAAATACCACAAACAATTTTTCATTCATTCATTCATAAAACGAACTCTCCTGGTGACGCACGCACAAGCATAGAGCTGAGAGAGACTTGCGCGCGTCATGATCTTGTAGTTCTTTTATTCAAGCTACGCATGTAAACGCATGATGGGCTGGCCCAATATGCAACATATGCTTCAAATACATATTGGCCCAAGCTAAACCATCTCGGGTTGGGCCACCACAAACCAATTCGAGGACAGATGCTACTGTCCACACCATGGCCGGAGCTGGTGAGCTTCAGTTGTGTATTGTCAGCCTGTAAAATCCGTTTGGTTGGTGCATGTTGGTGCCCAAATCCCACTCAGATCGGAATGCAGGCCAATATCGACCAATCGTAGCCATCTCACACCAAGGGGGTGTACACATATTGGCCATAGGCTCTGTTGGTTTGGCTTGGGCCAATATGTATTTCCTACAATAGATTTTGACGCGATTGCACACGTCAATTTTTCGTAGATGAAGAGCCGGCCCAATATACAAAGTCAATTTTGTTGCGATTGAAAGCGTCAATGCTCATAGATCGCAGCTTGGACTGGTAACAACGCATAGTGGGCCAGTGATGCTTGGGCCCACCGAGCCACATTGATGAACAGAAATCGATAAACACACAAACGCGAACTTATACCTTCGCTTATACTTATGTTTGTAGCATAGTGTAGATGATGTAGAAGAATTATGAATGGGCTAGTGAAGCGTCTGCCCGTCGTGGCGTGTATGAGACTGAGAAGAGGAATATACATTTATGTGTACAAGATGCAGGTGTATATTGTATCGTATAGTTTATGCTTGTAGCTTATTGTAGTAATTTTTTTATATGTATGAGCATATGTTGATACATTGCGCGATGGAAATTCAATGTATGTATGGCACTATGTGATTTTACGTCATTGCATGGTATGAATGAATGATATAAAAATGTGCTGTTGCTGGATTAAAATTATAGAAGGATTTATTATGTTAAACGTATATGAATTAATATGTAAATGATGACTCAAACTTTTATTTAAAATTATTATTTATGTGTTTTAGAGGGTGGGCCCGGCCCACTTTGCCCACTGTGACGAGCCGCCACTGATGTTTGCATCCTATTTCGTCACGAGTAGGTGTGGTCTTGCTCATGTCGTAACCTTTAGTACTTGATCCATGAGTTGAAGTGTCGGTTTCGATAAGGACTTGTCCAAGCAAACCGGCACCTGGCTATATACTGGCTCGAGAGGGCTGTGTCAAGGAGTTAGATTCCAACCTTCGGTGATGGCAATAGCTGTCGTCGTAGGCAGTTGGAACGAAAAACTAAAGCCCTTTTTTGACATGATTCCATGCGTCCATGCGATGTGGCGTGTTTTGTTTACACGAGTCAATTCAGTTTTTTTTATATAGGTGGGTCTAAAACGAAGGAGGTGGAGTATGCTGATTCATATTTCTTTCGCTTAGTGGCATGTGTGGATGATTCGTTGATGATCATTTAAATATATGTTTTGTTGATGATTATTTTATTATATGATGAAGTGGATAATATATTTTTGCACCCTACGTGCATGACTATTACGAAAAAATTTGAATGCATATGAATATCTAGACACAAACCATAATTGTAGGTATATATACCTAGTCAAGTCCTAAATACTGGTACACAACTGAACGCACTCATTACGAATGCAACACTGGACGCATCCATTTTGTATTGATTGCAATTTGACAGTTGACATTTATGCTTCATTGTGACGTAAAATTTTTTTGAAATCAATTGCTTACAATCATGGAATGGGGTGACGTCGAATATCGTATTGTTGTAGTTGGCCTACTAAAATGCAACATGGAATGCAGGATGTTGCGACCTCTTGGAACCACTCGCAACACTGTGTATCGTGCTGTGAAGTTGTTTGAGGATACTGGTAGAGTACGAAACCATCAAATATCCGGCCGTCCGCACACTGTGAGAACTCCGAAAGCGATCAAAACCGTGAAAAAATGAATATACTGAAAACCGGTGCGAAAACAGAAAATCTTGTCGCGGGAAATGCAAATTTCGCAAAAATCCATGTCTCGCATTATCAAAGATGATTTGGGACTCAGTGCGTACAAGCGACACATTGCACACCTGCTCACGGCCGCATTGAAGGAAAAACGCAAGCGAAAATCGAAAGCGGTACGCAGCCGGTACGCGAAGAACACTGACAGACAAATTATGTTTACTGACGAGAAAATCTTCACCGTAGAAGAATCGTTCAATAAACAGAACGATCGTGTGTATGCTCGGTTATCCAGAGAAGCATTCCAACTAATACCGAGGGGTCAAAGAGGCCACCATCCCGCGTCTGTGATGAGCTACGATGGCGTTACCAAGCTCCATTTTTGCGAGAAAGGAGTGAAAATATCGGCCAAATTATATCAATCGACCGTCTTGGTACCCATTGTGAAGCCTCTCAATAAATCTCTCAATAAATCTCTCATAATTTCCAGCAGGACTCTGCTCCAGCCCACAAAGCAAAAGCGACTCAACTGTGGCTCAAAAACAACGTTCCGCACTTCATATCAACGGATGATTGGCCAGCTGGTAGTCCAGACCTCAACCCATTGGATTACAAGCTGTGATCCGTATTAGAGGGCATGGCTTGCTCTACTCGACACCCAAATATTGAGTCGTTGAAGCGAGCCCTTGTCCGTGCAGTGGACTATTTCCCCATGCATGAAGTGCGTCTCGCGATCGATGAGTGGCCAGATTGCCTTAAGTCGCGCTACAAGGCAAATGGAAGTCATTTCGAATAAGTTGTTCTAAGATGTGTAGCCATTGAATAACCCAATAAAAAAAAAATTTCAAAATATTAGTTCGTTTTCAATTGGCGTTGATTATTCTGTGTACCAGTATTTATGACTTGACTAGGTAGTCAATTTTCTGTTATCAATATATTTGTACGGAGCAAAAAAAAACATCATTATAAGCGTGTAAAATCCATCCACTTATCGCCTTAGCCCCGCCTTCAAAAAACTGGATTTGAGTTGACTTGACTCGTGAAATCTAAAAACGCATGGACGCGTGGACACATGGACTCATGTCTAAAAAGAGCTTTGCATTGGCCGTCCACATGATGTGGCATAGCGAGATGACCTAGCACCAGTGCTGTGAGATCGTGGGAATTTTCCCACTTTGTGGAAATTTTCGACTTCTAAAACTTGAAATGTGCTGCTCGTAGAACAAATTCGTGAGAGAAATGTTTTAAATGAAATAAAACTCTTTCATAATATTTCCACCAAATATATTTGAGAAAGAATTTAAACAATACAAGCAAAATTAACATTTCTTCGTGTATTTTTACATTTCAGTTAGAACCTGGAATGAAATGAACTAGAATCGCTTCTCAAGATATCGGATTAGCGGTTTTCAACAACAAATTTCAGTCAAAACGGCCAAAAGCAAAATATTGATGTGAAATAAGCAGAATAATCGTGTTAAGGCATTTTTCAGCTTTTTAGAACATAGTTCAAGCTATTTGAATACACTTAATGTACTGTTTCAGTCAAAGCAACTACTGATTCACAAAATGTATGCTGAGTGCAGTAGTATTTTAAGAATAGTTTGCTTAAAATTTGTGAAACCTGGTTTCATTGACTTACTGGAAAATATCGAAATGAAGAGCATTTAGTTCCAGATGTGGATATTTATTTGGGACCAAAATTTCAAGCTGTGAAATTCGAGATAAAAAAATAGGAAAAGCGTTTTACGTTGCGACATGTAAAGAGCTTAAAGTAAGATTACCATTTAATGATGTTATCTTTAAGGAAATTGAATTTTTAAGCCCCCAAATAGATTTTGATAGTTTAAAACGAACGAATTCGCTGCAGTTCAAAAATTTGGCAAAAAAATTGGCTGTAAATATTTGATGGAGACATTTAGCAGTAACTTTTTCAAGTGCTGAAAAACTGAGATTATTGCAGCTAACAGTAGAGGTGTTTTGGAAAGAAATAAAAAAAGCAAATAATTTTGAGGAAGTATACATGTTTCTTAATTTAACTAAGATTTCAAAGTAGGCTTTAGTTTTGCCACATTGAAATGCTGAGACGGAAACAATATTCTCCATTGTTACCGACGTGAAAACTTTAAAGCAAAATGACTTAAAATTATACAGGGCAATCAAGTCTGCGGACGATTATCACTAATTGCAAGCAGATTTGTTTGCACTTAATAACTAGTGTCAAAACAACTTCTTACCACTAAACATTTTGAAGTGCCACCAGATGTCTTTCTCATAAAAAGGTTGTCTTGTATTTCTCTATCAGTTGCTCAGCATTTTAAAGACCTTGACATGGTGTTTGATTATAAATTGAAATTTGATTTTCTCATGTCATGTATAACACGACAAGGGCCTCTAGGATTTCTGGCGTCTTGTACTGGTTTATGTTTACTAACATTTTCACGTGTATTCATTTATTTGTCTCCTTAGCTCGCAGTGTATTTCAGAATGGTCTCCTGGCTTTCAGTATTTATCTGACGCCATTGAATCAGTTCAACATAGGTTCACCCGCTCGTTATTTTTTAAATTCAGCATTCCGTATTGTCCCTGCTCCTCTCATCTTTCTAACCTTCATATAACCTCGATAGAATCACGTAGATTTTTTTCTTTTCAAACTTTGGTCAGGCTTTTTTTGGTCAGATCTTGGCTTTCAGATAACCAAACGTGAATCTAGTCATCCTAGTCGATTATCAGAGGTTTTTTCTATTCCGTTTGCACGTACGGAGGTCTATTTTTATTCGCCTTTGTTGCGTCTTCCTATAATGCACAATACTCTTAAGCTTATTCCTTCCTCGCAATTTTTTTTAAGAATTCAAGAATGTATTGAATGTATTGAAAGCATCTACAGAGAGTTGGTCTTGACAAGCTGTCAACTTGAGCCAACCTTGATGCCATCTATCATCAAAGCATCTCGGTGATGGTCAAGGATTTGCTGTCACCAACCTATAGTTGTCTGACAATATGATACCGTCGCTTTTACTGTTATCGATGACTGCTCTCATCAAAACCCGTTCGAACGAGTTCTTCATTATTCGTTTTTAGACTCTTTTCTTACTAAGACTTAATTGTTCAATCAATCAATCTCTGCCATTTTTGAGTTACGGGTGTAGTACGAGCGTGGGTTGTGGCGCATTTCTACCTTGTCTCGGGGAATTTTCTAAAATCTGCTTAGAGTCCAAGTCAGAAAGAAATTGGGTGCTTGACGTAGAAGCGGCACCTGGGGTACCCGCAGTGGATTCTCAGTGAATTTTCTCGCGTGAGTTTCCTCCAATCGCAGGTGTCTAGCTTTATTTCTTCAGCATTGCGAGGGACCAAAACTGGGGAAGAGCTTAATTCCTCAGAGGTTCGCGGAGCAGACTTAATAACCACTTGTTCCAAGCTCTTGGACAAAGATACGAGCATGGTACCCAAGGACGGTCAAGCAAGATTCTGCTCCGATTAACAGAATAGTAAGTCCTCCTACCACTTCACTTTCATCATTAAGACACCATGGAGCTAGTCCTTTCTTTGATACTGAAGGCAGGGGTTAGACGTGCAACTTCGGTTTTTCATCTAACGAGTTTTGGTTTGAATGTTCGGGAATATTGGGGTCTTTTTGGGGAACATCGATGCTGTTGGGCCCAAACTCAGATCCGTTATCTTAGTTCAAATATGTCGTCGGGAAAGGGATCCCAAGATTATATAAAACAGAGAGCCAAAATGCATTATGCAAGCAAACATTCGGAGTCGTATCGGCACTAATAAGGAATCCAACTCAGCTGAACCAGCACGGCCAACTTAACGGCTACGAAACGAAAAGCGTTTTCTGGTATCCACCACGGTTCTATTAAAACGGAGTTGATAATGGTAACAAGTAGATTTCATTTTGTCGGTACCGCATTTTTTTGGTTCAAAATCTCAGGACCAATCGGGAATACAGACTAATTCATAGAAGAAAGGTACAGATGATATTTCTGCTGATATCATTTACAAGTAACCACCTATAGACAAGCTACCCTCTTGTCACCACCAGATACTTCGTAGGGATTAAATCGTGTAGACTTATCGAGGATGCACAATATGGGGGCAATCTAAGCTACATAGAACTGAAAGAATCGATTGAAGCAATATCTTGTGTTGGTTTACATATCCTGGTAAAATCGTGTTGGTACTCCAGGTTGGTTTGCATAAAGTAAATAATCTGCAATGAGCAGTTATAGTTGCATCAATTTTTTCTCAACACGAATTATTGTATAGTTCTTGTATGTTCCCGATAGTTCAAATAACTCACCAACGTGCATAACGGTAAAATTTGACAAGTGCCCTTCATAGTTGCTACGGTCTGCGATTTGGGTGTTGCGTAGCACACCTAGTTGCGTCATTGCTGCAGTGATGATCGAAATATTGGATCACAGGCGAATCCTTTGTCTATCTCTGTACTTTTGACGCAGTTCGCCAAAGTCAAGTCTGTTGCACGATTTCGGAGTAATTAACTCAATTACTTCTCAATACTAATATTCGCTTATTGGTGGTGATCTGAACTCCAGACTTCCAACCTGCGGAGAATCCGTGACGAATGGAAATGTCAAGGTGTTGCAGAAATGGCTGCAGTTAAGCAGTCCTCCAGTTCCCTTGCAAGTAGTTGCTCCGAACTCGCCAACCAGACCAAGTAGTAACTCAACAATAGATCTCTTACTCCTGTCAGACGACTTGCTCAACAGTATTGATCCTCCACGCTGTTGGGCGTTGCCGTGAAGCTGCGACTTCAGTTTCGCTCATTTTTTAACTCCGTTCAAAGCAGTGAGGCTGTAGAAGTGAAAATTACATCGACGGTATAGCTTTCGACCATTAGCTCCTTCAATTTTCTGGCGCACAAAGCATGTTAAAGCAGTATTTCCGCCATTTCTCGGTAAATGTCAAATTGGAGAGGAACTACCTGGATTTGACCAGATTTACCATCCCCTTCGATGTAAATTTTATGGGCATGTCCACTCCATTTCTACTACCTCACTGGTGAAAAGACCCCCAAAGACAGCTATATCTTTCAAAAACACCAATTGGGGCAAATTTCAGTGCCACGTAGACATTGCCGTAGGAAATCTTGATGTTTGTGTGATGGAAAACTTGGCTAACCATCAGGTTGATAGCCTGATGAAGTCTATTAATAAAATCATAAACAAAACCATTGCCGAGAATACACGCTTGATCACTCTTGATAAATGTCAGAATCATGCGCAAAATTTTTAAGCACATGAAAGTGAGACACATTTGGCGCTGCAAGTTAATAGGGATTTTTCATAGACATGAGAAGTATCACCCATCGTACAGTCACTACATTCAAATATCAACTGTCTCAGCAAAATCATTGCTGAAATGGTTGGTAAATTTCGCAGTGAGCGGCTTGTGCAGCGGCTGGGCGATATTCAAACCGGTCCCGACATGCTTAAGGAAATAAATTTGCTTTCTGGTAAACACAACAGCCAGGAGATGGTGGTGACGATCGACAATATTGCTGTGCGCAACGCTAACCAGGCTGAGTTGTTTGCATCGACATTCCAATCTTAGTTAAATGATGTTCCATCTGACGGTTCTGCCCCTGCCAAATTGGCTTTCTCAATACACACCACGAGCCACTGGCCACATTTTCGTCCGAAAATTCTTTGAATGGTCCGCAAGATGCAAACAACCAGTTCGATTTTGTTAATAGTGGAAACTTGGTGCAACTGCTGCGCGGTATAAAAAGTAATGAGTCTTCTGGGCATGATGGCATGACTAATTTAATTATTAAACATCTACAACCCTCAATGTTCAGAGCTCTCTTTATTGTATTTAACAATGCCCTAAACAATGGTTACTTTCCCGACTCATGGAAAGTAGCCAAGATTGTTCATATCCATCAGAAGGGCAAAAGTAAAGCAGCCAGCAACTTCCTTCTGATCTCTTTGCTGGGGAAGATTTTTTAGAGATTATAGATGGAATAAATAAAACATCATTGTAAGCTTGCGCAGGTAATTCCTGAATACCAATTTGACATTTGGCGCAGGCACGGGACGCAGCACGCCATCTCATACTTGCATGATCAAATCGTGTCTCAATTGAATGAGCAAAACATTCGGACAGTAGTGAAAATGTGATAAGACTGGCAGCAAGGTTTCTTGCTAAGAAGCAATACTATGTCAGCGTTAATGGAGCAGATTCTCCCAAAGGACCAGTGACATCAGGAATTCCACAAGGCTCTATAACTGGACCGATTCGTTATATCATATTTACCGCTGACCTTCCCATTCCAGTGGGCCAACCTCAAGTCCAACTTCTTCAATATACCAATGACATGCTCTTATTCGCATTGAGCTATAGCTCGATAGAGAAAACTCGAGAGTCAAAGCAGTGAAGAGCCTGGAATACTACTTGACAGAATTAAGCCTTTACTTTGACGAATGGGGCATCAAACCAAATAGCCGTAAGACATAGCTTTGTGTATTTTGCAATCCATCTAAGTATCGGGGATCGCAAATTATTCGCAGGAAGACCAAAAAAACTATCTGTCTGGTTCGGAACTTCTAAGATTACTCCTAGCTCATAATTAAAGTACCTCGGTGTTGATTTTCACGAATTTCTAAAGTTTAATCTTTATGTTCGGTGTAAACTCAAAGCTGCCAAATCCGCATTTAAACGCATCAGACATCTTTTCGCCAAAAAGATGGGCATGACCACCAAAGCTAAATCCACTTCCTATCATATCCTGATCGGGCCTATTCTGACTTATGCATCCCCATTCTGGGTTACCTGTCCAAAGACAGTCATGGCCGAAGCTGAGATATTCGAAAGAAGAATCCTCCGCTTTTGCACTAATAGATTGGACAAACCGGTAACTAAGAAGTGGCCAGTGGAGAAGTGGGAGTTAAGCCACTTAAGGACCGGATTGTACAATTAACGACAACTTTCTACGGCCAGACAGACGGACTGATTCGGTCAATAGGGCGTACAGATGGCCCCAATGAGCCATTTACACGCCCCGCGAAGTCAGTGTGTCAACGGCAGCTCATGGATGCGCCATTTAGCTATGTACAGAACAGAAGGGGCTGGATGTAAGACCTAGGATAAGTTTTGGGTCTAATAAGGTTAAGTTAATTATAATAAGATATAGGTTAGAGCTTAGATTTTAAGCCAAGTATTGCCCAGGTAACCCCAGTATTTTTACAGGCTGGGTAGTATTATTAGTGTGTAAGATAATAACTGTCGAAGAAAAAAAAAATATTTATATATATATATATATATATATATATATATATATATATATATATATATATATATATATATATATATATATATATATATATATATATATATATATATATATATATATATATATATATATATATATATATATATATATATATATATAAATATATGTATAAAGCCTACAGGCCAAAATAGTATAGTCACTAGATTTTAAGTTATCATAGCTAATTATACTTTAAGCTAGGTTAAGAACGTACAATTAAAATAAAATAAAAAATATGTTCAATTCAATTCAAATAATTCATGTTTTCCAGTATCATTGCCAGTACGATATAATGCTCATGAATTAATTATTTTTGTAAGACAGCTTGAGATAGTGTAAGTAACATCCATCTTAAACGCTTAAAGACTATTTTGATGAAATAATTTGATACGTGTTGTGCATCAGTTAGCCTTTAGTTTTTGCTGCGTCTAACAAAATTCTGGCTGGTTTCAAGTTGCATTTTTTTCCGTCATTTTGAGTTCATATAGTTTATTTTAAAAAAAACTCTATGTTTGAGGTAAACACTGGCAGTTTTCATTATCAATAATTTCAAAACTGAAACTGTCATTATCATAACCGCACTAGTAAACAAAAATAAGAAATGGTCAGCATCCTGTTTTCATGTTTATGAAAAAACTAATACTTCATACAAAGAATAGCGAATTCTACAAAATACTAGACTCGAATAGCTTAAATCTCACCTCATAGCCTCGCATCATCATCATCATCAAACACCAAACTAGTAATTTCCTTGCAAAATATAACAAGGTGTCTCACTTTCATTTGCACGGCTCATGGCATATTAGTAAACTGGTTTGTGGTTTAACTAATAAAGTTAAATGTGTTTCATTTGAACATCCAAATACCTTTTTAAAAAATCAATATTTTAACTGTGTTTTGCGAATATTCTGAATAATATTGCCTCACATTTAGCTATGTATTTATTAAGCTCAAATTCTCTCTATATAAAAATATTATATTTATGAGCATTAGTCTCATGATTAACTTAGCCGATTAGATTCATTCAGCTAAGTTAATGATGCGGAAACTTTCAGATAAGAATATAATGACTAAAGCAGAATCAACTCATCCAAAACATTTTTCCATTGAGTGTAAAGATGGCAAAGCACAAAGCAGGCAACAAAACGAATTTTTTCCTAAAGGGTGGAGTTCGTTGTGTTTTATATGAAATATGAGGTTTTTTGTCAGGCAAAAGGCAGTTCAAGCTACTAACGAGAATAAGAAGAGTTCTATTTTGTAATATTATAGTGGTCAAGTTCCCGAATTAAAAAACGATTTCGAATAACTTATTAAACTATTATAATTTGCAGACAAAATTTCATCGAAAAAATTAATTATTCAGTAATTTGGGGCTACTCAAGAGGTGCTAAGTTGCATTACTTCATATGCCTTTAAATAATGATATAGCTTCAAGCCCTAATCTAAAACACAGTGTCGTTAAGGTTTGTTGCTTACCAAAGGCACAATTTCAATTCCGAGAAATACCTGCGGGAAATAGCTCTGCTATCGAATCCTGACTTCTATTTCACCGAGATTAACCTTCATTATATTTCATATTATGAATACTGTTAATTAAAGAAGACGAGTGCAAGTTATCTGCGCCTCGAACCGGAAATGTTAACCAGATTGTCCCATCATGTTAGAGATTAGACAAAAGACCGATAGCCTGTTCTCCTAAAATTTAATCATTCAGAAACCTGATACTCCACCTCGGCTACTTCGATCAGATCAACGGAAACGACCACACAAGCAAAACATGGACTACTCTATTGAGATCGGAAATGTGCAAACCCTCTACAGACCGGGGGTCATTCAGACCCTTCTGGAGCAAGTGACGAAATTCAAAATAAATATTTTCGCTGTACAGCAGACGAAATTCTGAGTGGCTCAAATAATAAACACAATACTTTTATTTATTGTACAGTTCTCTAAAAGCGGAAAGTTATCTGGAATACACAAATTTGGGAGAGACTTCATTCTGGGCAAAAGTAAAGCCGTAAATAATATACCTCAAACCCGTCAACGAAAGATTGTGGGCGATTTACATTCGAGCAAGTTTTTTTTAACATTTGGCTCTAACGATGATAAGGATGCGGCCTTCTATAACCTTCTGGAAAGGATTTATGATTCCCTTTCATCAAATGATGTGAAAGTTAGGCTGAAAGATATCAATGTTAAGGTCAGAAAACAAGCCAATAGAGCCTTCGCGATTCCTGCAACGACCACAGACGACGACTTGTCGATTTTGCGTGCAGCAGAGACTTTATTGCAAGCTTCCCTTGTTTCATGCATCAAAACATCCGTACAAGGGCATGGGCTTCCGCAGACAGCCATACCTCAATCAGATTCGGACTCAAAAAAAGTTGAGTCCAGAGCTTTCCAAAATACCGAAAAGGTATTGAGATATACAACCCGGGGTGTGTTCAATGTGCATGCTATAGCTGCTATTAGCTGCTAATTTAGCAGCTCTGGCTGTCCAATGTCACGAAATAGCTACTTTCTGATGCTTGCTATTTGACAGTCGGGCTGTCCAAGATTCCGGAATAGCTGCTAAGGTAGCAGCTATTCGCTGCTCGTAGTCTGGACACAGCGTAATAACAACCAGCGTACCAACTTATTCCACTTTCCCAAAAAAACACTTTGACCTTGAAATTGCGCTTCCATTTACGCAATGCATTATCTGTCAAAGCGGCCTGAGATTATGTTGGTATATTTTGCGAGAGTGGGCCGTATGTTAGCAGCGAAAAATCTAGCTTGAGTATGTAGTTGCCGAATTGTATATTGCATCTCTTTCTGTTCCATGCGATTTCTTCCAACTTTCCAGGCTGACCAACAATACAATCTCAGGTTAGATCACTGGATTTTTGGGCCGTATACATATACGGAGTTGGTACGCTGGTAGGAACTACTCATTACGCTGTGGTCTGGAGGACAGCTAGAAAGTAGCTAAGGCAAAATGGCCGTGCGTACACAGCTGACATGCAGTTTAAACGTCATTTTCAATTGGAAATTGAAATGAAAATAAGTTTTTGCGCTTTTGTGACACAGGAGATTAGGAATAAATTTGAAAATAGTGACAGGATAAATTAAATACGGGCTTTTAAACACTGAAACTCAACTCGAGTTTTAAGTTAGCTTGTACACAGCGCAGCTCATCTTGAGTTTTTAGAAGGCGAGCATGAAGCGTAAAAGGCCGGATGCTCCGATTCCTGTATTATCAAATTTTCAACGATTATTTTTTGCTCTTTTTCTCATATATGGCATCAAAAGCCGGAAATAAGTGATACGTTTTAAATATGTTAGGAAAATTTTAATTTATTGTGCAGCTGTATGTTGAAAACTCTTAGATTTCATACAGTTTCCAAAATGCAATGGAAGTGTTGAACTGATCAACGAAAATGCAAACATTACAATAAAAAAAATTGAAACCAAATTATTTTGAATTTCCTGTGTAAATGGTGACCTTCGTAGCAGCTCTTGGCTATCCAATATCCATAGCTGCTTCACCTAGCTACTGCGAATTTTGACACTTGCTAAAGTTGTGCTATGCTATGCTTTTGGAGCAGCTATAGCATGCACATTGAACACACCCCCGGTGCGATAGAAATGAATGGTTTGACAAGGAGTGTCAAGCCACACTGAACAAAAAGAGCACAGTCTACAAAAATTCCATAAAAAGACTAACATGAGCCAAAAAGGAAAAATATGAAAATTTTTAGAGAGTAGACTTTAAACAGCAACGCTTTGACAATATATTAAATAGTCCACGTGGTAACTTTATGGCTAACAATTCTATGAATTGTCACCATTTTTCATCAGCTCATACGATGACAGGGTCTCGTCAGACCCTCGAGGATAAGATGAAGTTCGACAAGTGAAAGACCGCTTGAAATCTAGTAAAGTGACGGCCAACGATGGGATCTATGCGGAACTACTGAAGGCAGGTAATGTCAATGTTTTAAGGGCAATCCATGGGCTAGCTGTTAGAATCTGAGAACAGGTATTAAGGCCAGATGAATGTCGAAAAACCGTATATGTCCCATTCTCATGAAAGATTAAAAAGTCAAAAATGTTCACATTACAAAAAAAAAATTCTTGGTGAATATCAATGCGATTTGAGACGCGGAAGATCGAAAGCTTACATACAAATTTACGGGTGATTTAACATCGATGTTCATAAAATACTCGCCGACTTTATGCAAACATACGATAGTATCGACCGGACCGCATTATATAACGTAATGTATACTGCAGTTCAGAATCCGAGTAAATTTGGTACGGCTACCGAAAATGATCATAACCGAATCAATATCACAAGTGCTAACTCAAAATGATATAACTAACTCGTTTTCTACGAATTCAGGGTTAAAACAGAGGGATGACCTACCGCCTGTACACTTTAATCTAACACATGAGGATTCGTATGTCATCAAAAAATTTCGGTTGACAAATAAAGAATTCAACCAGCCAATAACACATTCTTGTCGGTACATTCCACTCTGAAATTTCGATTCGTAAGCAGGAAATCGAAACTCCGCATCCATAAAAAACAAATCATAGTACCTGTGCTATGCTACGGAAGCGAAATCTAGCCGCTACCTCAGGGGTCTGAAAAATACGTTAAATACGTTGAAAAGGAGGATATTGTATAGAATCCTTGGCCCAGTATGAGCTCTCGATCTATAAGCTCTGGGCCCTCTTTTTGGATTGTTGGAGCCACCAGCTCTTTGGTGAGCTAAGCATTTATCAATTCATTGAAGTGCACATTCCATCACTCAAGAATACCAGGATGTGCAACAGGATGTACATTATAATTCGGACTATTTGGTAGAAGTTCCGCAGTTGGTGCAGATATTGATTCCTACTTCTTTCTACTTCAGTTTTCGTTCCAGACTGCTTTCTTCTATATGTGCTCTTTTTTATTGTTCTTCCGAGCTCCTATGTATATATTGCTTACATACCAGGATTGATCCAAAAGTAATGACAATCAATATAAACCAAGGTGATTAGACTCAAGAAAAATATTTGTCAACATGGTTTCCTAACAAACTTATACATTTAGTCCATCTTTTTTCCAAACCCAGGATACCGTCAGAAAAAACTTTTTGTCTTTACTGTCCCAAAACGCTCCAACAGTGGCACTTCGCTCTCATCTTCAAATTTCTTGCCTCGAAGGTGTTCCTTCAGCCGAGGGAAGAGGCAGAAGTCATTGGGAGCTAGATCTGGCGAATGGAGCGAGCGGATGTTCAAGCAGTTCGAATCCCGTTTCTTCATCCATCGCAACTACTGCCTTGTGAATCGGTGCGTTGTTTTGATGAAACAGCACTCCGGCTAGCAGTTTGCCGCGTCTTTTTTCCTTAATAGCCTCCAGAAGTTTTCTTATTTGGTCTGCGTAGTAAGAGCCTGATATATTGACTCCCTTTTCCAAACATTCCACCATAATGATTCCTTCAGAGTCCCAAAAGACTGATACATAGCCATTTCTGCTGAACTCGACACCTTGAATTTCTTCGACACGGTGAACAGGGTCACTTTCAGGTCATCGATTGCTGTTTGGTTTCTAAATCAAAACGGTAGATCCAGGTCTCATCCATGGTTACGAAACGTGACAAAAACTTCACCAGATTTGCCTCGAATTTTTCGAGATTCACCCTCGAAATATCGACTTGTTTCTTCTTCTGTTTGTCGGTTAAGATTCATAAGTAGTTCGTTGGCAACGATTCTTGGAACATCGCCATGCGAAATCCCTGTGACCTCAGCTACACTGTATCAAAAAATTGCACGTACAGTACCCTTACTCCAATAAAAACTCTTCTATTTATTAAACAAAAAAAACTTTTTCCATTCTTTAAGTATTTATAAATTCTATACTGTTAAAGCTTTTAAGAGCAAATATGTATTTTGTTATATTAGCTTTTACTGTCACAGTACAGCAAAAATATACTTAAAACAATTGCACGTACATCAAAAAATTGCACATACACACAAGATTAACTTATGATCTCTTGTAAAAGAAAAGTAATGGTACTTAGTTTCCAGTGCAGATTTACACACTATCCTCATTTATTGAAGGTAGTAGTTGTAAATGCTCAATAGAGCAGTGCAGTAATTCTTTTTTTTTTTAATTCTGAAATAGGCGAAATACACCGCAATGTTCCTGTTGAATTGAAGAAATGAATCGTAAATTTTAAGGAGGAAAGTAAAAGTTATGCTGAAGTATCAAGGATCATTGGCACACCACGTTCGACCATGCAAACGGATATAAAAATGTTAAAAAGCAACAAAAGCTTTGCAATTGCCCAAGGAAGAGGTCGGAAGAAAATTTTAGCTGAGCCTTTGGATAAAAAATTTAGAGAATTATTAAGAAGGATCCAAAAACAAGTGCTCCCAAAACAGCTGCAGATCTTAAAAGAAACGACGGAATATCTTTGAATGCCCAAACAGTGCGAAATTTTCTCCATAAAAAGTGTTTCAAGGGATGCATTGCAAGAACACAAACTTTCATTTCAAGGAAAAATGTTGCCCGACGCTTTGAGTGTGCCAGAGAGTATGTAAAAAAGTCAGACTAAATTTGGGAAACTGTTATTTTTGTAGATGAAAGTAAGTATCATCTTTTTGGCTCTGATAGGCGGCGATTTGTTCGGCAGAGAGTCAATCAGCGTTGGAGTAAAAAAATTTGGGACCCACTGAGAAACACGAAGGTGTAAATGTTATGCTTTGGAGAGCGATGGAAGCAAATGGCGTTGGAAATTTGGTATTTGTGGAAAGCACTATGGACAAGCATCAGTACTTAGAAATAATAAAGCCTAATTTAAGAGCCAGTGCTTCAAAAATTGGAATTAGCGACGAAATTTCACTAGCACATGACAATGATCCAAAATATTTCTCGCATCTAGTAAAAGAGTGGTTACTGTATAACGTGAAATCTGTGCTTCCTCAGCCAGCCCAATCACCAGACCTTAATTCCATTGAATATCTTTGGGATGTTTTCGAAAAAAAAGTGCGGGAACATCATATTATAAGCCGAGCTGACCTCAATGAGGTTATTTGAGAAAAGTGGGAAAAAATAACACCTGAAATTACTAGAAAACTAGCTCATTCAATGAATAATTGCTTAAAGGATGTAAATTCAGCGAAAGGACACCACACACGCTATTAGAAGTAGGAAAAGTGATTACTTTTCTGAATGTATGTGGAAATTTTTGATGTACGTGCAATTTTTTGACTTGAATTATAGCTTAATTTTCAAAATTAACATTAATATTACGGAATGTTTTTTTGTTTTAGATTGTTTCAGTTGTGTAAAACTCATGAAATTAATAAGAATGACGAAAATTTTGTTTATTTAAAAAATAAATGAGTTTTAATTTATGATGAGGTGGTGTACGTACAATTTTTTGATGCAGTGTACATGCCTGATGGTCATTCTTCTATCTGCCAATACGAATTATTCGACTTTTTTCACTTTTCAGTGAGGGACGTGGATGGATATCCTTCGCGGTATTCATCTTCAGTGGATGTTCTTCCCAATGTTCTTCCCAACTTGCAACGGTGGTCCAGCGTGCAACGGTGGAATATGGAAGAGCAGAGTCCCCTAGTGTTTTCACCAAGTTGCTATCTTTAGTAGATATTTTTTTCAAACGCAGGTACTTAATGACAGCTCTTATTTCGTTTTTCTCCATTTTGATGGTCTCTCCTCGACTATTCGTATTCAAATGAATGTACCTCCCTCGAATCGTGGCCTATTTATATGTTTTTTATGCAGACTTAGTGGATATATAGCCGATTATCACTACTTTTGGATCAACTCTCGTAAGTATTTCAAATTTGGGCTACATATTTAACAAAAGTATTTGAGGATACTGCGGAAAAAAGAGAACAACAAGTGTGAACAGGTGGAGATACTAAAATACTAAGAGAAATCGGGAGTCAGGATGATCTGCAGGTTATATACAAGATGTGCTGGTCGAACAAAAGTTAAGTGTTGAAAATTCGATGTCGATGGAGAGCAACATCGAGAAGTGTTCCAGAAACGCAATAAGAAAATACTAGAGGATAAGATTTACGCGTGAATGACATTTGGCACTATTTTGAGACATTCAGAGTAAGATTGTTTTCACTACACCAGTTGCCAAGACTGTGCAGGTCATTCTGAAGCAGTAAGCGCAGGGCCATAGGCGCGTATGGAGCAGTCGCACCGGGCGCTGGCGAAAAGGGGGCGCAACTAATCGAAGATAAAGATTTATTCTCTCACCTTCAAAAATTTGATTTTAAGTTATCAGTCACTTAAGTCTTGCTTATAAACTTTTTCCGTTTTAAAGAAAATATATTCGAATTTTTCTTTCTATTTTAAAAATCAACTCTTCTCAAAAAATAGTTTCTTCTACCCGACAATCCCATCAGGAAGCAAAGCAATATATGAAATCACCATACATGATACAATGATTACCTGCAATGCAGTCGTATAATAGTTGAAAGCTGTTTTACTTAAAGTTCATGATGTATGTACGTATGTATGTAAATTACTTGCAGCAAACCCTGCCTTCACATGCAAGAATAAGAACTGCCTACACATTACAGGCAATGCCAGAAAACAGTATTAATTTTACCACAAAAAACATTTCCCTTACCAGCCGATGACATCCCTCGAAAAAAAAGAATTAAACTAATATTTCCATCCTAAATTGAAAATTTACATAAAATACTTACTTTTCTCGTTGGGATTTAACTTAATCATTAATACCCGTACGCAATGGTGCACTATTTAGCACCGGAACATTTTGCTCCTAGTCAATTCCATACGAGCACTATGCCTACAAAAATATGTATCGGTCGATCGATCCGCAGCGAATGGTGCACTGGACGAAGTCTGCGCCACAGAAGTTTTTTTTTATATGAAGTTTTCCACATGGCGAGAAAATGTCATGAAGATCGTATACGTGGGCATGGCGCAAGATCCCAATATTGCTCCATTTACTATGGTATGCCAATTCAGGCGATTTCAGCAAGTATTTTGTGATGAAGAGTTGTTTCGCTAAATGTTTATGAAAATTTTAGAAATGCATATTGATGCATATTCAATGATTAAGATCAAAATAAAATATCTATGTGAGGAGTATATATGAAAACGGGAGTAAATGTATAAAAGTTTTCTGTGTAACAAATTTGCTTTTCATTTTCCTGATGTTAAGTAACGGTATTTTGCAATGCCAAGAGTATAGTGTTATTAGTACAATGTTAAGAGTAGTGCTTGCATTAGCTGATTTTTGTGTACAACATTTATTGGTAAATTATTGCCTTTGTTGTTGTATTTTATATTAATGAAAGATTGATTATCTACTAGAACGACATCAATTGTTAACAGAAAATTGTCGGATAGTGCAAATAGGAAATGAAACCGGCTCTTAGAGCAGGTTTTGAAAAAGTGTATAGTGTCGCTGGCCTTTAAACCGTTGTGCAAAACGAGATGGGAAAGTAGAATAAATGCACTCAGGCAAAGTTTACGAGGCTTTTGTCGAACTTTCGCGAGGTGATGATGCTAAATTCAATCACACCGCTGAATGCTTAGGTAATAACATTATAGAATTCCAATTTTTGTGTTGCATTTTGATCTGGTGGACATATTAAACAAAATAAATATTACAAGTAAATGTTTGCAAAGTCCTGAAGTTTGCTTGGAGACAGTGGTTGAAATATTAATTTCTACAAATATGTTTTTAAAGCAGATACGTTCAGAGAATAAATTTGTAAAGTTTTCAGGTAATGCAAAATCAATTGCTTGTGACTTGGATATTCCTTATGAATTTTAAAGTTTATCTGCATTAAGATCAATGTGAAAAAGACCTCTTTTCATTACAAATGTAGACATGTAGCGGTTTTGGATCCTCAGGAATAGTTCAAAATTGATTTTTATTTTAAAATACTGAACTAGGCAATACAATCATTTTCTGAAAGGTTCGACCAAATAATTGTTCAGTTGCTTATATAATATTAGGAAAATTCATTGCACCCCAGATATTATTTCCCAAGACTGTCAGTTTGGAGGAAAAATTGATTTTAAATAGTCAATTTGATATATGTAAGTGTATCTGAGCTTTTTGAGGAGATAAAAATGTTTTCTGTAGTTATGCTTCCTAACAATTCACCAACCAAAGTGTTGTCTTTTATTTTTGATTGACATTTGGAAACAATGTGTCTAAGTGCAGCTATAGCGTCGTTAATATTTTTAACCTCTCCTATTACAGTCGCCACTGGTGCGCGTAGTTTTTCTAAGTTAAAGCTGATCTAGAATTACATGAGGTCAACTATGTCTCAAGAAAGATTAGTGGACTTAGCAACAACAGCCGTAGAAGAGGATTTGTTGGAAGAGTTAAATTATGATAAAATCATAGACCAATTTGCGAAAACGAAAGCAAGAAGGGTACAGTTTAGCTAGTAAGAATTAAACTAAGCTTTTCTCTTATCATTGACTTAAGGTCAGAATGAATTTTAACTTTTAACTACAGCTCCTACGATTCTTATTAGCGTATGTATGTAAAGTTATCAAAAATTGAAAACATTCTTTTAGTTGTTGTGTTTTATAAATTTTACTTATTGTTAAAATATTTATTCTTGTAGATATTAATATCATGTATAGCCTTATGGGTTATGCGGACTAGCCCTACTATATATATATATATATATATATATATATATATATATATATATATATATATATATATATATATATATATATATATATATATATATATATATATATATATACATATATATATATATATATATATATATATATATATATATATATATATATATATATGCCCTTAATTCCTTAGTGTTTAATTATTGACCATGACTTATTGTTTGATTGACCATGAGGTATATTCCTTTAGGATTCATTGAATGTATTGCATAGGCGCAACATCTGGCTTTTGCACCGGGCGCAGAAATCATTCGCCCCGGCCCTGAGTAAGCGGTCTATAATTGAATCGAATACTCGGAATATTTTAAGATCGTCTGCATATAGAAGAGAAAAGGCGTTTAGGAGACACGGTAGATTATTTATGAAAATTAAGAACAACAACGATTCTCAACGATCTTGGCGGTACACATAAGTTGGGATAGAAAGGAGAAGAAGCACGTTGATAAATGCAGGAAGAAAGCCAGTAGTGCAGTGAACCATAGAAACCATATGTGACAGAGTTTAACGTCTTACAGAAATCAGTGTAAACAGCAACCTCTGCTGATCGATAGCAGAAGCTATAGTGTTGATAAATGATAGCAAACCTTTGTTGCCATATTGCTATCTATGTTGATTCTGGGCAAGCAAAGTGAAATGAAGTCTGTTATAAACAACTCCAATTGGAGATGCAAGCAGGATCACCTGATTTATGTAAATGGACAAGTTTCCATAAAGAAGCAAAAACGTCAATTGAGACGCTGAGGTTAAAGATATTGCACGGGGGTACACAAAGTGGAGAAGATAATGACTTTGCTAGTACATTAGGAAAACTATCAGAGCCAGAAACAAAACTAGAATCGAGACAATTCATTAAGTATTCAACTTCTAAGGGGCTCGTACGAAATGAAGATGGAGATGAGAATGCAAAATTTGGAGCAGAAAGATAGTTTTGTAGGAAAGAAAATGACGAGCAAAAAGTGCAAAGAGACCTTCTAGTCATTTATTCAGGAAATGAATAAATGTCCGGACGGATTTTGAATTGTTGGAACTAATAGAAGCCTCAATTTCTTCGCAACGTAGGCTCGCATGGCTTCTTAAGCGACCATTTACCCGAATGGCAGCAGCAACTACGGAGATAAACCAGGGAACATCATTACACTTTCTGGAACGACATGTGGGAGTTAAACGTGGAATAAGATTTGAGAAGAAGACGTAAAGCCTGTGGAGAGCCTCATGAACATCCAAACAAAGAAGAAATGAATACCAGTTAGCATGATTGATTTAGGTCGCCATTCCGATGAAGTTGGCTTTATGGAAATCGAAGTGGAAATAGTAGGAGACTTTGTATCTAAAAGAGAGATTAGAAAAATATTGGAGAAAGATTGGCAAGAAAATAAGGTAAAGTGGCGGAATCTAAATAAACTAAAGACACTGGAAGGTTGAATAAAATAAGATCAAGTATTTTGCCATTCTTATTAGGTAATTAAGAAAGAGAAAGAAGAATTAACGAGGAAAGACTATTGTTAGAAGTAATGGTTGAAAAAGAGTTATTCCACTTGATTTAAGGCATTAAGCGAGTGGAAGGAAAACGGCACAGGAGATAGGATAAGAGCTCTGACAAGAAAAGTTCATAGAATGAAGTATGATTATTACAGGGAATGTAGATTGAAGAGATAAATAACAATAAGGTACGAGCTAGAGAAATATATACTAAAACAAATTCGACCGAGGAAGTAATAGTAAACTTATTTCAAACAGAGTTAATGAGAGATTTGTGGAAGCCAATGAGAAAGCATCTACCATCCGATTTAAGAGAGATATAGCGATCACGATGCTTGCGAAAGCACTGTGCTGTGGAAAAATCTCACATTCAAGTATATCCTCGTTCAATCAGGTTTCAGTACGGCAGATAATGATGAAAGAGTAGAAGAAAGACTTACTTTCTAAGACTTGGTCCTCAAGTATCGGATGCTTTGGTAATACAGCTTTAAGAAACGGTTTACATTTAAGTTTTCTTTGTTGTTCTAGATCGAAAATATTTACTCCGCAGTATGGTAAACTCCTTTACGAAAAATCCAGGTAATCAAAAGTCAAACTTCAGTAGGTCATTAATATCAGAAGAAACGGTGAGGCGGAAAGAAGCTTTAGTTTGGTGCTTTTATAGTTTATCCGGAGTAAGTTTTTTACACAGCAAAAGCGACGACGCGTATCCAAATTTAGCTGCTACGTATTTTTTGATTGTTTCGAAAGAAATACGATACGCTAACTGAGAAACAAAAGCTTGTTTTGGTTATAGGATGTTTATCATATAAAAATTTGATAGCAACATCGATTGGTAAAAAAAAGATGAAAATGCCGAGTGTAGCCAATAATATGCTGGTACTGCAACCGAAAACCAACCTGCATCGCATCAAGATCAACCTATTCTTTGATTTTTGCTTTTATCCGACGACTGCATTAGAAGTTATAGGGATGCAAAGGTCTTTGAGGCTGCCATTAGTATAATTTCCAAAACTTGAAAAATTTGAACATTTGGTATTTATTTTTTCTGTAAGGTGTTTATTATAGAAAAAATTCATCGCAAAAATGCCTGGAGCTGGCAGCCCTTTCAAACACCGCTAGCAAAAACATAAAGTTTCGAAGTTTCTCACGCTCATATCTCATAAACTCTTGGTCCCTTGTGAATTTTATATGGGAGTCCTTTTTGGAAATTTTCATAGTGACCATATTTGATGCGACAATATTTCACATGAAACCAATAGTTAAAGGGAAATATCAGAAAAAATGATTTTCATGACCTTTGACCTCGAATAACTTTTTTCGCACACATGATTTCTTAATGACACAGTCTTTCTGATACCAAAATGAACATAATTCCGTTGAAACACCTTCACATGGATTCTTTCGCAGATTGACCTTATTTAAACATAAAGACTAGACTTAACAGATGTTAAAAAGTTTCAGTTGTTAATACAGTCCTTTTGCTCGAAAAATTAATGAAACCTATCTTGCTCGAAAAATTAATGAAACCTACCTAAGTCATTCAACATGAATCAAGGAAACAAGATTACGACAATGGGTGGTCGCTGTTCGGCGCTGCATCCTATTTCGTCACGTACCGGAGACCGGCGAATTATGGAAAATAGTCGAGTGTATGAATTGTTTTGATTGTTTCTTTTCATTGTATAAATAGTAGACATACAGCGCTGCCTAAATGATTATTTGTCATAAATGATCATTTAAGTGCTGTATATAATATGGTAATTCTAGCTAAACATCGTAAAAAGACGAAATTAAAAATCATTTATAAATCGCTTAATGATACTTTAACTTTAGTCGTTTATCCTTGAATGAGCTCACAATCAAACTATGCGAAATTATAATAATTTCTTTGTAAAAAATCATGTATTTAAAGAATTTAAACGTCGATCTTGCGCCTTTTGTACTCTGTCTTCATTAATTAGAGCATAAAAGAGGCAACATACACTTCAAGTACTTTCAATTTCTCCATTTTAAATCAGCAATTTAAGTGCCCGTTTGCCTAGGCTTGTAACACCTAATAAACTCATTAACATTCTCATTAACAGATAAATTTGGACACAACCAAAAACAGTACTCTTCATTCACCTAAAAACCGGCTAATTTTGGATGTTTTGTAGGCGTGTTTGCATCCTATTTCATCACGAATAGGTGTGGTCATGCTCATGTCGTAACCTTTAGTACTTGATCCATGGTCATTCAAAATAAAGCGTATAACATATTCACTGCCAACTACGAGCTATCACATAGTAATGTATATACCAAAACTGTCGACTAAAAGTTTAATAAATGAGTTTATAGTCGTATAGCACAGGAATTTTATTGGTTGATACCAGCTTAGAAATGCCTTTTTATTTACAAATAACTCTAAACTATTATATAGGCAAGTAAATACGATTAAACTAAAATTGCATGCTATCTTTGAGATAAAATCTTAACACCCAGGGCATTACGGTGTATATTTGCCTGGCAGTGAATGCATTAAAGTGGTGCTTCGTAGATCTTTCTATTAACATTTAATTTTTTAGCAGCTTTTGTCGTCTTATCAATAACGAAGAGGTATCCACAACTTCATGGCTCATGTCTCCATACTATTTTAAATTTGGTTTGAATTAGCTATTTCAAGCAGATACAATCTATTTATTTTAACAAATTTACTTTAATAACCTTAAAACATACACATAGCTCTCACAGACAAAATGCAATATTCATTTATAACAAAATAGTGTTCATGGCTCCAAAAAAAAACAATAAAATCATCTTACCGAATATTTTATGCATAATAATGCTATTTCTATCTATTTATACATATGTCTGAAATAGACTTTCTCTCCAAACCCTAGGTAGAGTCAGTTTTGATTTTGTGTTCTATCATTGAAACAATCTACGAAACCGAATGATTTTGCAATGATAACAATGATAACACTTTATGGCTGGACGAGTTTTAATTTCTCTCGAGTGCTATTAGTAAACGTTCCAAACCTTTTATCCGCTGTGAAGTGCAGCTGCCTGTATTTTATTTCCTTTGGTGCTTTCTAGGTGCCAACAACGAAAGGATGACTTACTGAGCCCCGTTTCAGTTTATTGCGAATGCAATGCACAGAATTGCTTTTATACAAGTTGCCCTTTTTCTATAGTAAGAACTGGCTGTGTGCTATTCAAGAGCCATAACTGCTGGACTTAAAACTACGGCTTTCATAAAAACTATGAAAAAGATTGTTTCTATTTTCATTTACGCAATTGCTATGCTGAGTATTTTCTGGTAATTACCTGGATGTATATCAGCACTCGTCGAGAATACAAACTAGAAATTTTTAAAAGCCTAATGTTTCTTCATACGTGTTGTTGATGTCTGCCAGTGGCGGCTCGTGCTTGTTGAGATTGGGTGGGCCCAGTTTTTTATTGTTATCCGATCAAATTTTCGTTGATTTCGTTGTATGCTGGTCAGTTTTTTCAAATAAATAAAATTTAGTGTTTTGGTCGCTATTTATATAACACCTATATGCACACCTTTCAATCGATCCAACCATTCTTTTTGGCCCAGTTAGTTATTTACTACGTTTACGCAGTAGATGGACTTCCGAGAAATAACTATTCAATTTCAATGCTCCTCAGTATAAAATATATGAAACTAAAACACTTGTTTCAATTGGTTTAATATACAATATATACATGCAAAATATTCTACATCAAATTTAACATTTTTCAAACGTATTTAAAAATAAAGATTAAAGCGTGATGCACTATATAATTTACTACATATGCTTGTTAATCATTTGGTTACGTCTACTCTTTGATGAAGCAAAGAGATCAATTATTTGGTTGTGAAATTTGAAATTGTAACCTTCTCGCAACATTTTAACTAAATCCCTTTCAATTTCCATTGTACTTAAATCGGAAAGCCTTGTCTGACAATTTGAATTCCGTAAAAAGGTTTTTACTCTCTTAAGAGCTGAAAAACTTCGTTCCACTGAAGTGAAAGAAGATGCCAGTGAAACAACTTGGCTTAGCAATTTATAAATATCCAATACTTCCGTTTGTAACTTATTATCAAACATAAAAATTAAAAGGTCCGATAAACACTGCGTGATTTCATATTTGCTATTTGCTACACACAAAGTTTTTTTCAAACATTTAGGGGTAGCTATCGATAAGAGAGTCTAGTAGATTTTTAAGAAAAGCCTTCGCAAATGATTTGAGATTACTACTATTAATGAAACTGATATAATCTATTTTTTTCATATCCGAAAGGTTTAGTTAGATTAGTCTAAATTTAACGCATGAAGTCTTTTAAAATAAGTTTTCGCATTTACGGTAGCAACCGTAATCTATTTTACATCTTTTAACAGGTTGCCCAACATTACTGCAAACATCGTTAAATTTTTTTTCAAAATATGTATCGTCTTCTCTATATGATTTTAATGTTATTAGTAAGTTACTGACTAGCTCTTTACAATAATTAATATCTGCACTTAACTTTACAATAATTAATATTTCAAATAGAACACCTATTTGTTGACACATAAGGTTGATAGTTTTTAGCAAAAATAAAAACGAGAAGACCGACAAAATATGCCTGAAGCCCACAGACTCTTTAATCGTTTCTCTATCTTGGACAAAGGCTTCATCATTCAAAAATATTTCGAAGACTTCCAGCAACTCATTTGTACTATTTGAAAGAACTTAAATTATTCGAGACTTATAGTTCCATCGTGTATTGCTGCACTCAGGTAGCCACCTACGATTAACTTTATCAACCACACTAATTCGCTTCGTCGAGTTGGAAAAAAATGCTAATAACCCAGTCAAATTCACGAAAAAGTTGCGGCATTTTTTTATTTTGCAAGTCCCCGATATCACAAAAGCACCATCATAGGTTTGTCCCACTAATATGCTGGCAATATCGAAATGCTTAAATGTTTAGTTAGTAAATTATAGAGATCTCCAGCTTTTTTGCCTTGACTTACATAAAAAAAAACCATGAATCTCTCTACTGTAATGCCTTGTTCTGAAACGTATCGAAAAATCACTGATAGTTGGGACAAACACTTGGTGTCAGTGGACTCATCGATTTGCCAGGAATAACAGGGAGCGTTATGAATCTCAGCAGGTATAAAGCTTTTTAATGTAGTACAAATATAAAGTTTTTTTTTAACATAGTACAGTTTTAAAAGTACCATTGAAAACGGAAGACTCATCCAGAAAAAGTTTAAATCGTGTAAATGTTTAGCGCTTTGCTTATATTAACGTTCTCTGTGCCGTCTTCGCTTTGCTATTTTCTTTCCTACGCATGCATGATACAAGCAAGCCACAAGCCAAAAGCAAGCCCCAAGCCAAAAGCAAGCCCCAAGTCCCAAGCAAGCACCGAATCACATAATTTTCTGATGGAGTCATTTTCCACCTCATTGAATGAAAAAAAAACAGATACTTTCAGAATGCAGCTGAGCTCAGACCTCCACATAATTTTCGAAACCGTAATAAGAAACCCTGATTGTATTTGGTCTTTCTAACGCCATCTGCAAGAGCTGTTATTGAAGAATTTGGAAAATCTGTTAGCACAGTTTATGGAATAAATTTATGCTAGCTGATTTATTTCCATTTTATAAAAGAGTTGTCTTTTTTTTATTTTATATGAAAGATGAGAGGTGCATTTTTCTTTTTGGAATTTTTACACTTTGCATTTTACACCCAGGATCTAACCTAACCTTTGTTTCAAATTTATCCGGAGAAAACAAATAAGCATTTCATGCTTCAAATCCTGAAATTAGTTTTATTTTGGGATATATTTCTAAAACAATCATGCAATAGGTAAATTCCCGTACCTATTCGCTAATTTTTCACATCAGAAAAATTTGCATCTTTTGGATACATGCAGGTGTACATAGATTTGTCTTCCGCTACATTATTCTTCTTTTGATTTTCAGTACAATATTAACACACGTCGAATTACATTTTTTTTCATAATATTTTTCACAAAAATACTCCTATTAATGAAATCTACTATGATCTAACTAAGCTCATTTATAGTTTATAATTTGACAAAAAATGCTGAAAAAAATACCACAAACAATTTTTCATTCATTCATTCATAAAACGAACTCTCCTGGTGACGCACGCACAAGCATAGAGCTGAGAGAGACTTGCGCGCGTCATGATCTTGTAGTTCTTTTATTCAAGCTACGCATGTAAACGCATGATGGGCTGGCCCAATATGCAACATAGATTTTGACGCGATTGCACACGTCAATTTTTCGTAGATGAAGAGCCGGCCCAATATACAAAGTCAATTTTGTTGCGATTGAAAGCGTCAATGCTCATAGATCGCAGCTTGGACTGGTAACAACGCATAGTGGGCCAGTGATGCTTGGGCCCACCGAGCCACATTGATGAACAGAAATCGATAAACACACAAACGCGAACTTATACCTTCGCTTATACTTATGTTTGTAGCATAGTGTAGATGATGTAGAAGAATTATGAATGGGCTAGTGATGCGTCTGCCCGTCGTGGCGTGTATGAGACTGAGAAGAGGAATATACATTTATGTGTACAAGATGCAGGTGTATATTGTATCGTATAGTTTATGCTTGTAGCTTATTGTAGTAATTGTTTTATATGTATGAGCATATGTTGATACATTGCGCGATGGAAATTCAATGTATGTATGGCACTATGTGATTTTACGTCATTGCATGGTATGAATGAATGATATAAAAATGTGCTGTTGCTGGATTAAAATTATAGAAGGATTTATTATGTTAAACGTATATGAATTAATATGTAAATGATGACTCAAACTTTTATTTAAAATTATTATTTATGTGTTTTAGAGGGTGGGCCCGGCCCACTTTGCCCACTGTGACGAGCCGCCACTGATGTCTGCAAAACAATGGGTGCAGATAAAACATATTTTGCTTTTACTTTTAACGAACAAGGAACGTGCATCATTCTTTGGTTTAAATGGAAACGGGTATGTATTATGATATCTAGCTAAAATATATTTCCAGATGAAGCGATAATAGAACAAGCTCATTCTTCTACTAACAGTACAATACCGAGTATGATATTATGAGTTTTCAAAATAACAATGCACAAAAAAATAATTGTTGCAATCGAAAAAATACAATATGTACTCCTCAAAATGCGACACCGTATTTATCTGCTTTCAAATAGCTTATGATGCAACCAGATACTTAATTCCAATTGCCAATGAAAAAATATCATGAAATACGCCTGGAAATAATTTCCCCTGGCATTTAGATGAAAATAATAATTGGAATCTAATTGAAAATATAGAAAACAGTTGTAGGCCATACAACAAAACATGAGGATGAATCCGATCATTATAAAAGTAAGTAAGGGAAAGTTATCTGAAATACACTCCTAATACATTAGACTTAATACATTTACTCCCGCGCAACCATTACTGTGTACGTCAAACGAAAATCTGGTTAAGCCGGTTAAATAATACCGTCAGGCATCACATTGTCGCGGTGGAGGTGGCATATGCATCGCAAGATGTCACATCAAGAGTCCCTTGCAATCATGAGGATGAATCCAAAGGAAATTATATCTGCCTGTGGCAGCCGGACTAAGTCTTGAGAACAGCCGGTGCTGGTTGTGCTCAGTATAGCAGGGGCTTGGATTTTGCGGGCCCCAACCTCATGCATAACTACAATGAAAGACCCTGGTTGCAGTGGAAGCTCCCAGGTTACCATCGTGGAAGATTCCATCGCTGGCAAGTTTAGCATCCCCTCTGGTATCAGGCTCCGGAAAGGACAAAAGAGGAGAAGAGATGCACTGAAAGTGGCAGCTCTGACTAGTGTAAACGAGATGCCCGCAGGTAATGCAAAAAGTAAGAGTGGTCGTTCCTCTAAGCTCTGGAAACAGGTGGTCCACGAAGAGACCAATGCAGTAATAGCTGCAGGTGTTCCCTTGGAAGCTGGATGTCAGGCAGTGTCACATCTAAGCCTACCTTGAGTGGCAAAAAAAAAGGTTGGCTGGTAATGCTAAAGCTGTCAGTTCGGAGCAAAAATATCCCGAATTGAAGACTGGGTGCAAAGTCACGCCGATTGGACATTGCGAACTAGTCAAAGGAGGACCCTGTACAAGAAGTTGTTGCTGAAAGGTAAGGAGTGACGCTGAAATGACGCTGAAAGGTAAAGAGTGATCGGATGTATTGGAGATCTCACTGCCAGCTAGCACAGATGCCAAATCTGCCAGCGATGGAGCGCGAAAGAAACGCAAGGTTAAAGCGAAAGCCAGTGCCTGAGGTTCTGAGCAAAGTGCCGAAATTATTGGGACAGATATTACAGAAGCTGATCTTTTAGGCCCAAACACACCATCCGTGAAAGTAGGGAGGAAAACATACCCAGAAACTGTGTCTTCTTCTCTCTCTTCTTACAAGGATGGCAAACTGACCGATGGTCAGTGCGCTATCCTTAAAAACGAACTGTGGCGAGAAATAACGGAGTCGCGACAAGCTACCGGCTTCACACAAGAAAGGTTTTTCATCTCAAACTCGCCTGCTCCAATCAAACATCTAAGGGGTGGATCACATATGACGTTCTGAAACTGGGTAATAGCAGTAGACCACAATCCATATTTCTTGGACCGCGATCTTGCCAAATCCTATCATGTCAGCTGTCGGATTCCTGGTCCTAGATACCAAGCATCCATGTGAAACACTTGATTATCAGGTACATGAACCCCAGGAAGAATCCCACCACCAGTGAAGATGGTTTCAACTTGGTGAACGTCTATGGAGAAGTCTCCAGAGCAAAACGCAGAGATCCAGTGGAAATTATCTTCGATAGAATTTTTTTCATTTTGTTTACGCGAACATTGTCTAAGTGCCCTTGCAAAGGGATCCAAAGATATCAATTCCAGACATGTCTACGCCTGAAGGTATAGGGTTTTCCAGATCAGCATGGCTTCGTCATATTTTTGAATGAAAAACTGACAAAACTGCAAGCTTCTTTTCATTGCGCTTGTACAGGAGCCGTAGTTTCAAAGCAGCAGGATCTACGGACTCAGTTCAATCACAGGGTCAAAGATCTTTTATGATGAAAGATCAACACGACCGAGGACTTGTGCTCTGGTTTCTAATGTGTTTGGTGCCACTACGTGCAGACAGTTTTCAAGCCGGGACCTGTCAGCCGTTGTCATTCAGTACCGGGAAATTGACATGCTAAAACGCACGATAGTCGCCTCAGTTTACTTTCCTAATACAAGAATTAAAGGACCCGGTTCAGCAAGCTAAGTCAGAGAAACTAGAGCTTTTGGTGGACTGCGATGCTAGCTGCAAGTATACCAGTTACGACATCAACAAACGTAACACCAGAGGAGATTTTATAAATTTTTAAAGGTAAATGTGCATCACCATTGTTCAGGTTCATTTGAACATTCGTTTGATAGTAAGGTGGAAAATTTAATTAATATAGATCGTTAAATGTATTTAAGTAAAGTATTTAATAGACAATTAGTTGGTAATTAGTATAAGTCAATACTTTAAAAGTGAGCTCTATAAATAACATACCTAAGTTAGATTAAGATTAGACCGATAGACACTGAAGAAGAGGGCAGATTACCCTCGAAATATCGATATTTGTCACAAAAATAAATATATCTAGCTTCGAAAGGAAAAATCGGTTTTTCTATTAAAATATTTGTTTTACAAGCTAGGAAAAAATTGGTACACATTTAAAACAATTAAATATTTAAAATGAATATTAATTTTGTTTTTAAATATATGCTTATAAAAAGCAATTGTTAATAATCATGTTATAATATATCTTGGAATTCTTTATATTTATTTAATTTTGTATTTGAATATTAATTTTAATTATTAAAATTAAGGAATAATGATAAAATTAGTATAATTCAATTTGTATTTTATACATTTATATTGGTAGATTAATCTAAAGAATTCGGCAAAATATAAAAATTAGATACGCTTCCTTCCACCTCGTACAGCCAACGCGGGCTTCTCGTCGTTTGCAGTCATCTTTGTCATTCTCCAAACTCAAAGCCGAAAATGTTCAAATCGCAGATTTTAATTTTGACTTAGGTCTGGGCCCATAACCTTTTGCGTGGTATGAATTTAGTAATTGACCTGATTAAAAACAATTTGAATGATTACACGATCTTAATGGGAATGAATGATAAAAAGGATATATTTCCGTAAATATACATACGTAAGTATGTACAAGTATGGGTAAAGAAAACAAAGTAAGCAGATTTTATTTGAAAAAACACATGCTGCTACCATATATGAATGACTGGAACGTATCCATTCAACAACTTCCAACGCAGTATTGAATTAAAAGTAAATTCACATGGTAAGTTGATTGGTATACTTTTAGCTCTGGTGCTAAAAAAGGATTGCGTGCATCGGGCAGTTTTGTTAGTTTCATACCAGCAGATGCTACCATTAAACTTTTATATATGGTGCAAGTTTATGCACTAAAAATAAATAAAATTTTGCTGATATTGAAAATTTCGACTCGAAAGATCTTTCCGCCCGTATTACTTCCGATACAACCATCGTATTCCCAGAAAGGTTTATCTTAACGTGAAGCAGTTGCGGCTGATTGTAATGCGTGCAAAATTTTACGTGCACTGAGTGTTTTCATTATTTTTTGTACTAGGAGATATTGCCATCAAATTTTCATATGATAAGCATCCTATAGTGCAAATAAATAATATATGTTTTTGCTTTAGTTTTAAAACTCTTGCGAGTGGTTGCCCTGGAGATCTTTTTGTAATATAACTTCCGATGCAGTCACCAGATCAAAGTGGTACATGACTTTCGATACAGGAGTGTGTTCAATGTTCTTACTATAGCAGTTATTAGCTGTCTCTGGCTGTCCAATGTCACGAAATAGCAACTTTCTGATGCTTGCTATTTGACAGTCGGGCTGTCCAAGGTTCCAGAATAGCTGCTATGGTAGCAGTTATTTGCTGCTCGCAGTCTGGAGGATAGCAAGAAAGTAGCTAAGGCAAAATGGCCGTGCGTACACAGCTGACATACTGTTCAAACGTCACTTTGGATTAGAAATAGAAATGAAAAGCAGTTTTCGCGCTTTGGTGGCAAAGAATATGAACAATAGACTTGAGTATAGTGCTATTATAAACTAAATACGGGCTTTTGAACTCTTCCATTCAACTCGAGTTTTAAGTAGGCTTTTACACAGCGCAACTCATCTTGAGTTTTAGAAGGCGGGTGTGAAGTGCAACTGAATCGTGTACCATGAAATTTTCAAGGTTTCTTATTTGCTCTTTTTCACAGATATGGTGTCAAAAACCAGGAATAAGTGAAAAGTTTTGAATATGTTAGGAAAATTTTAATAGTTTCTGCAGCTGTATGGTGAAAATTCAAAAGTTTCAAAAATTTCTAAAGTGCAATGCAAGAATTGAGCTGGTCCACGTAAATACAAAGACTCAAGTTAAAAAAACTGGACAAAAATTTGTTATTGAGTTGAGCTGTGTAAAAACCGACCTACATAGCAGCTCTTGGCTATCCAATATCCATAGCTGCTTCACCTAGCTACTACGAATTTTGACACTTGCTAAAGTGATGCTATGCTATGCTTTTGGAGCAGCTATAGCATGCACTTTGAACACACCCCAGGTTGGTCAAATGAAGTGCACGTTAGGTAGAGTATGCTTTCAAAACTTATACATTTCCTCTATAAAGTCAGTCCTTCTAACGTTTCCTGTGGGCAATAGACTTCTAATAATATACCAACAATAGGCTCCTATTACTAAAACCCACTCGATTTAATACTTGATTTAATATTTTTCTAACTAATTTTGTTACACTTATATCGCATGTCCTTCTTTTATCATCGCTTCTTTGAAAGAATGGAGTTATTTGAATGAAGTACATATAATTATAATTTTCAAACAAATTTTACCCATATAATAAAATTGCCATTAAAACCAAATATAAAGTTCTTTCGATTAGAATTAGAAAATACGAAAAACGAGTCACTTCAATAGCAAACATTTGTACATTCCGCAATGCACAATCACGAGACATTCAGTGCAGAGTGAACTTCTCGAAGTTATGACAGTTATGAACATAAATTAAATACAGACGATGTCTGCTCTGGACATCGAGTCCTTTCGACATGAAATGGGCGTGGCAGTATGAACGCAATGTATGCTTTCCTTATTTTCCGTACACGCCCACAAAAGCACAAATCCTTCGTGCATTATTAATGCGCTCAATGTGGATAATTTGGTTGAAGCATTTGATATCCCGATAGGATTGCGATGCAAGTGTTTAATTGGGCAAGAGATCAGAAGCTTGTTGAGCATGAAAATGTGAAAATTATTGCCCATCGACTGCGGTAGATTTATAAGAATTTGTAACTATTTTAATGTACTAGTTGGGATATGACAAGGAAGTTTTCAGCTGTTGACCTTCACTGAAGAGCTCAAATTACCTAATGAATAATTCTGTAGATTTACAAAATAAAGAACTAAACAGAAAAAGGTCTAAGACCAGAACCACAAAATTATTATTAAATTTCAGCCTAGAGTTGTCTGAATCCTAAAAAGGATGGTGTTCTGATAATAATAGGTGCGTTTTTTGCAATATAGCAGCGCAAGTTAGCGTAGGGTTGCAAAAAATATTCGAAAATGTTGTTGCACGTTGTTGTATGCTGTTGCATTCGCTGAGCTTTCGATTAGATTGGTTGTTGAACCTATATGAAATCTTATCTAGGTTTTAATCGAAATCAGACATGAATCTTGCATATGAAATAATCTACAATGTAATTTGCATTGAAACACTGAAAACCAGTCTGCACACTAAAAGATTTTATGTAAAATAATTGGCAATTCCGGAGTGTTAAGCTAATTTATTCAATGGAAACTGCCGGTTGCACAATAGTCAACAGCAGTGGTGCAAACCGTTTAGAACACTCTTACTGTTATCAGCACACTCTACATAAAAGCCCATAAACAACCGCTGCTTAACATTTTCTGCTTCAGTGCAGGATTTTGAATATACTTAGCATAATTTAATCTACTCGGTTGTGCAAAAAACGCACCATGTGTCATGTCTGAATATAAGGCTGATTTAACAGCACAGCAGAGACCAGCGGCGGCTCTACGGATGGGGCTAGTGGGGCTTAGATATAAAGAAACCAATCAGTATTTAAATTATTACAAACTATAAAATGTAATTTTAGCGAATCAAATTATCCAAATATTTCATTCACCTACTGTTTTTAAGATTCATTCATGTCTCGTCTCTTTCAAAATTTGTATTACCTTACACAAATTCGTATATATACAATTCAAGTGAACTTACTTCGCTGATACAATATGCGCGCGATGCTCTTTTCATATTCTCTTTCCATATTCTGTTCCACATGCAATGTGCGGCGGGGTAAGTTGAACTAGCCCCACAGATATAAAAGAGAATGGATTAGAAATTGACCGAGAGAAATGTGCTAATTTTCGACTTTTTGCTTACTGGTGTGAGAATGAGGTACAGGTGTGTGCCCTACACAGTTCTTATGGTAACAAAAGCACGAGAGATCGCCATATTGATCGTCGTTTGACATTTCTTTACCAAAACCGGCGAGTGGGGATTCAAATGCTTTTTTTTAATGAAATCAACTATGATTCCACACAAAAACTATCCTAAATTAAAGCCAAAGGTTAATTTTACTAACCCGAAATACGATATCCCCTGCGAAGCGCTTCGGTAGCTACTTTTGCAGCCTGGAACGCGGTACTTCATTATCGCACTGTTTTATAATGTTTTACCACTAATTTATCCGCGAAACCGACACAAATGATTCCACCGAATAAACCGAAAAGTTTCCGAATTTTATTTTATAAATTTTAACAGAAAGTCAATGCTCTTTTTGAAGAGCTTCGAAGAGCTTCTGAATCCGCCATCAAACATCTTGGCAGCAGAAGCTGAGCTCCATGGTGATACCGTTGGTCAACCGCCATCCACACAATCCCCTACAGTAGAAGAAGTTGATCGCGCCTTGCGTTCACTGAAAAGCAACAAAGCGCCGGGCGCTGACGAGATACCAGCTGAGCTACTCAAGTCTGGTGGGGCGAGTCTATTAAGTGCGCTACATCAACTACTGCTGCGAATATGGGATACTGAGGTCATCCCAGACGATTGGCGCAGAAGTATCATCTGTCCCATACATAAAAAGGGAGATAAACTGCGGTGTGAGAATTACAGAGGCATCTCCTTAGTCTGTACGGCCTACAAAATCCTGTCAAAAATCCTGGAGTATAGGACTAAACCGTTCGCGGAAGAAATCATTGGCGAGTATCAAGGCGGTTTCAGATCTGGTCGCTCCACAATCGACCAGCTCTTCACGGTCAAGCTAATTTTGCAAAAGTGCTGGGAATACGACGTCGACGTATACCAAATCTTTGTCGACTTTAAACAAGCATATGACAGCATCAATCGAGGAGCTCTATATAGCATCATGCTGCAATTTGGTATACCGGCCAAATTAGTGAGACTTGTAAAGATGACGATGACCAACTCCGTCTCGCAAGTCCGGATCCAGAATAGATTGACGGATCCTTTTGAAACTCTGAGTGGCCTGAAGCAGGGCGATGGTATAGCGCCCACGCTCTTCAACCTGGCACTTGAGTTCGCTATTCGTGCAATGAACCTGAACACCAGCGGCACGCTGCTTTTTAAGACGACACAATTGGTAGCGTACGCGGATGACATTAACATCATGGCTCGAAAACTTACCGATGCAGAAGAACTTCTGCTTAGACTTGACACCGCAGCAAAGGAAGTTGGACTACGAATTAACGAGGACAAAACGAAAGTTATGATGCAATCTAGGACAAGGACGCCAGCGCACACTACCATCAACGTAGGGGACCTTTGCATCAAATTTGTGGACAACTTCGTTTACCTGGGTAGCAATCTATCGAGTGACGCCAATGAAACTGACGAAATCAAGCGACGGATACAACTAGCAAATAAGACATTCTTCTCGGTCCTCCCCATAATGAAATCGAAATATGTGCACAGAAAAACTAAGCTCCGCGTTTACAAAACTATCATACCACCTTGACCCAAGCCTCCAAAAATAGGATCGACACCTTCGAACGGAAAGTTCTACGGCGGATTTTTGGGGCTGTTCGCGACCGAGATGGATGGCGCATCCGGTACAACAATGAGTTGTACGAACTTTATGATGAGCTGGAAGTCTCCAAGATCGTCAAATTACAACGTTTACAGTGGGCTGGGCACGTGCAACGCATGAATGACAATCGCATGCCAAAACGTGTCATGAACGCAAGACGAGTCGACGGAGCGAGGCCAGGAGGAAGACCAAGAGCTCGTTGGGAGAGCTCAGTGTATGCAGACGCCGAGCAATTATTAGGGCTCCAAGACTGGAGGACGCGGTCACGTGACCGAGACAATTGGAGGAATACGATCCAGGCGGCCAAGACCCGACGTCGGGCTGTTGTGCCACGATGATGATGATGAGCTAACAAGACTGCAAAGATTAGTTTTCATATGTATTACGGGCGCTTTAAGAACCGCGCCAACGGCTGGGTTGGAAATGATTTTGGGACTCATGCCCCTAGATCGATTCATCTTGAGAATCGCAAGCTTAGCGGCGATACGCGCTAAAAGTTCCGGCATGTGGAACTATTCAGATCAGTGGGGCCACAGCGGTATTTTTACTGAATGCCACAAAGATTTGGGCTCGTTGCAGAAGACACGGACCACATGAGCAAAATAATACATCTTGACAGGAATTTCCAGGTCAAGATACCCACAAGAACAGACTGGAAGAAAAAGGAAGCTACCACCGATGGGGGCGTCTTGATTTACACGGACGGGTCAAAGACGGACACAGGAGTTAGCTCGGGCGTGTTTTCTACGGATTTGAGCCTTAACCTGTGGTGTAGATTGTCGGACCATGCTACCGTCTTTCAGTCTGAATTACATGCTATACGCATGGCAGTTGAGTCCATTAGCGGAATATCAACCAGATCAATGACGATTTGCGTCGACAGTAGAGCTGCCATTCTCGCTCTTGCGTCTAGATATTATTCAAAAACTGTTAACGCTTGCAGAGTGGCTCTCAATGAAAAGACAAGGCATATTCCTATCTGGATTATGTGGGTGCCAGGGCATAGTGGGGTCATAGGCAACGAAAAAGCTGATGAATTGGCGAGGAAAGACGTCACTAGCAAACTTGATGCCGCCATATGGGCGTCCGAATGGGAAAACAGGATGGACTGCAGGGTGGCCAGGACATTATGGCCATCACCTGATCTAAGCAAAAGCAGGAAACTGCTCAAGCTCAGCAGAAACTTCTTGAGAGCCACGGTCGGCTTGCTCACAGGGCACTGCCTTACCGCATCTCATGCGAACAGAATGGGACTGACATCCAGCAATTTACGCAAGAGGTGCGAGATGGAAGAGGACACCATTTAGCATACTCTCTATGATTGTCCAGCCCTAAATAATAAATGCCTCAAAATTTTTGGTTCTTACTACTTTCAAGGGTTAGCAGAGATGGCCAGTACCGTCACGCTGAGTCAGCTGATCCAGTTTGGCGAAGCGGTCACTTGGCAGCTCTAAAAAGCGAGCGGAGGGTGGCAAATGGGCCACCCTCCACCTGGATGCCTAATGCAAGCCGCGTTTCCAGTAGCCCTCTTTACTAATCTAACCTAACCTAACAGCAATACAAAATATCACCATGAACAGGCATCTTCTACTACAGCTGTCATCCGAAACAATACTTGCTTCCTAGACAGTCAAAAAATGAAGTCTACCATCATCAGCTTTAATGCTAGTAATAAAAAGTTATGCAAGTTAGCACCACGTTCCCCAAAACGTGAAAATAATAGCAAGCGCCGAACCATAATGCCTGAATTACACTCGACGCAGCGAGGCGCAGCCATCAGTGACCAAGCGCAGCCAACGAAATCGCCTGGTTACACTGCAACGTGACTAAAGCTTGAATTACATTGAAATGCAGTGCAGCGCAGTGCAGTGCAGTCCAGCGCGGTGCTGAAGCAGTGCACGCATTGCAAAGCACATTGAAAGCAGTGCAGTACTCTGACAATGAAAGTTAAATTAATTTGTGGAGGTTTGATATTTAGATTTTCTGCATCTGTTTTCCGTCCATTTACAGTTTAATGACTGGAACGGAATTTCCGCCTCAATTTAAATCGTTTTTGCCCGGTCAACTACTCTCAAACGAATGTCAGCTGATGCAGTCTGCAGCGTTTTAGAAATTAGCCTAAACGATGCAGTGCAGTCCGCTGCACTGCACTGCACTGCAGTTAATGTGAATTGCCACATGCAATTACATGAGTTCTAAATTTCAGTGTACTGCACTGCACTGCACTGCTGGCCAATGTAATTCAGGCTTAAGTGTCAGTGATGTAGAAGAATTTTCAGTTGATGTTAGCGACATCTCTGTATCCGCCTGTAGCCTTCTCATGAATAATCGGACGCTCCTTCACTTGGGCTATCAGCATCTTTATTGTCACCTCGTTATCCAACACTGCATCTTTAATTGACTGCATTTTGAAATAATTCTTTACAATTTTTTCAATCAATGTGTATACGAGTGTGGAATTCGACGACTCACTTTACCCCTGATATTAACCACGTACCTAATTAGAGCTAGGTGAACTCAAAGCTTGGTTCGCGGGCCTTCGTCCGAACTTGGATTCGAATCAGGGATCCCACAAGCAAGAAGTCAGTAATCTACCAACTAGACTAATAAAGTATTTTAAATTACTATATTCAATTTTTTTTTAAATATTTAAATTAGTATTTTAAATTACTATATTCAATTAAATTACTATATTCAATCCGATGCAGAAGAACTTCTGCTTAGACTTGACACCGCAGCAAAGGAAGCTGGACTACGAATCAACGAGGACAAAACGAAAGTGATGATGCAATCTAGGACAAGGACGCCAGCGCACACGACCATCAACGTAGGGGACCTTTGCATCAAATTCGTGGACAACTTCATTTACCTTGGTAGCAATCTATCGAGTGACGCCAACGAAACTGACGAAATCAAGCGACGGATACAACTAGCAAATAAGACATTCTTCTCGGTCCTCCCCATTATGAAATCGAAATATGTGCACAGGAAAACTAAGCTCCGCGTTTACAAAACTATCATACGACCTGTGCTGTGCTATGGTTGCGAAACATGGACCTTGACACAAGCCTCCGAAAATAGGATCGACACCTTCGAACGGAAAGTTCTACGGCGGATTTTCGGGGCTGTTCGCGACCGAGATGGATGGCGCATCCGGTACAACAATGAGTTGTACGAACTGTACGATGAGCTGGAAGTCTCCAAGATCGTCAAATTGCAACGACTACAGTGGGCTGGGCACGTGCAACGCATGAATGACGATCGCATGCCAAAACGTGTCATGAACGCAAGACGTGTCGACGGAGCGAGGCCTAGAGGAAGACCAAGAGCTCGTTGGGAGAGCTCAGTGTATGCGGACGCCGGGCAACTACTGGGGCTCCAAGACTGGAGGACGCGGTCACGTGACCGAGACCATTGGAGGAATACTATCCAGGCGGCCAAGGCCCGACGTCGGGCTGTTGTGCCACGATGATGATATTCAATTTGCTATCAATTATCTTTCTAATTTGCTATTAACTATCTTTTTATTTTACTTTTAACTATCTAAGCTATTACCAATAAAAATTGTTTTCGAATTCCTCAAAAATTTAGTAATATAAAATCAACTCTATTTACATTTTCGCATACATTTCAAATCCCGCGCGTTTCTCAAGTAATTACAGCTGATTGCAACTCTTCGCTGCGACAAAAGTTGAATCCATTTCGACCTGAGCTGCGCCTGGCTGCGCATAGCTGCGACACAGCGTAATAACAACCAGCGTACCAACTTATTCCACTTTCCCAAAAAAACACTTTGACCTTGAAATTGCGCCTCCATTTACGCAATGCATTATCTGTCAAAGCGGCCTGAGATTATGTTGGTATACACCTATCCCCCGATTTACACGGTACTTGTTTTACACGTTTTCGCTTTTACACGGTTTTCCAAATAAGTTTTTTTTTGTTTTTATCGCACTCTGCTAAATGCAACTGTGTTTGTTTTTATCGCACTCTACTAAATGCAACTGTCTTTGAACACGTGCGCTGTGTACACATCTCACGGGGAATCCCGAGCTTATGTGCTGACTTGCTGCACATGCATACTGTGTCTGTATTTCTTCGCATAAAATTAAAGTTTTATCTACGGAAAATTGTATTTGAGTGAAAGTTTCACAGTTTCAGAAAGATTTAATTTTCCATATTCGTAAATTACAAGTGAGTGCATAATTTAGATTATTATAAATTAACATAAATTAAAAAAAATTACATATAGGCTTATAATGTCGAAAGAAGTTAAAAGAAAAGTTATTTCTTTGGAAACTAAAATCGAAATTTTGGATCGCTTACGAAAGGGAGATAGAGTAGTAGATGTTGCAAAATCATATAGCATGAGCGAAGCTACAATAAGAACTATTAGAACAAATGAAAACACAATTAGAAAGAGTGTTGCAGCTGGCAATACCACGAGTATGGGCACAACATCATACACCAGAAATATCGCAATGGAAAAAATGGAGAAAGCGTTAATGCTTTGGATAGAAGATCAAACACAAAAAAGAGTACCCATTGATACGGCCGCTATGACAAATAAAGCATTACGAATTTACGAAAAAATTGTAGAGCAATTACCACCTTCTTCTTCAACTGAAAAGAAGCCAAATTTTTTGGCAAGTCATGGCTGGTTTGACAGATTTAAAATAAGACATTCTTTACACAGCTTAAAATTAAAAGGTGAACTGGCTTCTGGCGACGTAGATGCAGCCCAAGAATATCCAGCAAATTTTGCAGAAATTATTAACGACAATTCATACACCCCTGATCAGGTTTTCAATGCTGATGAGTCAGGGTTATTCTGGAAAAAAACTTATGTCTCAAAATTTTATAAATCGGCTAGTGGTCATAAAGCAGCAAAAGATCGCATAACAATTCTTTTCTGTAGCAATGCTTCAGGAGATTATATTATGAAACCATTAGTGATTAACAAATCAAAAATGCCCCGTGCCTTTAAAGGAGTAAACATCAATAATCTTCCCGTTTATTGGAGGGCTAATAAGAAAGCGTGGGTTACTGCTGCAATGTTTACTGAATGGTTTCATGAATGTTTTATCCCAGATGCCAAAAAATATTTAAGTTCAAAGGGATTGCCTTTTAAAGTGCTTTTGCTAATTGACAATGCGCCGGGTCACCCACAAGATCTAGAATATGAGAACGTTGAAGTAAAATTTTTACCAAAAAATACAACTTCATTATTACAACCATTGGACCAAGGCATAATTTCTACTTTTAAAGCTTTGTATATAAAACGAGCCTTTACACATATTTTGGAACAAATGGAGAACAATGAATCTTTAACAGTTATTAGTGCTTGGGAAAATTTTACAATATTAGACTGTGTGAAGCATATCGCCTTATCATACACTGCGATTAAGCAAACAACGCTCAATAGCTGTTGGAACAAATTGTGGCCAAATGTAGTCAAAAATGAACATTCCATTTCAACGTTAAATGATGAATATTCGCAGATAGTACAGATGGCGCATTCATTGGGCGGAGAAGGTTTTGATGATTTTACTGTTGATGATATCGCAGAGTTAATGGCTGATAAAGAACTAAGTGAGGATGATTTAGTTAACTTAGTTTGCGAAAGTGAGTCTGACAAATCTGATGAAGAGGAATTAGTACCAGTAACATTCACTGCTAAAGTCATCCGCGAAGGACTCGCATTGGGAAGAAAGCTGGGTAATCATTTTATACAAAATGACACAAACGTTGAAAGGGCTTTACGATTCCAACGTGACATAAATCGCTGCTTGGCTCAATATGAAGAAGTTTACAAAGATCTTACAAAAAATTCGAAGCAATTGTTAATAACAGATTTTATTACCATCTCTCAGAATGAAAATATTTCTGCTTTAAACATCGAATCGGCACAAATAACTTCGAGTGATGAAAGTGAATTCCAACCTTCGATTTCGAAAAAAAGAATGAGAGTAATTTCTGATAGTGATGAAGGATAATAAAACACCTTTGGTTTTATTTTTTGTTCTTCTGTTTAATGTATTGTAATTAAATAAAAAAACATTGTTTCCGTAATATATTACATATTTTAACCTGTCAATGCATTTTATTTTTATTTATGTGTACACCTACAAATATTGAAAAAAATCACAACTGTTAAATAGCAAAATTATGCATTTTCTGCAAGCTTTTCGATTTACACGGTTTTGACTTGAAAATTTTTAATTTTCGATTTACACGTTTTTCTCAGGAACGTATCTACCGTGTAAATCGGGGGATAGGTGTATTTTGCGAGAGTGGGCCGTATGTGAGCAGCGAAAAATCTAGCTTGAGTATGTAGTTGCCGAATTGTATATTGCATCTCTTTCTGTTCCATGCGATTTCTTCCAACTTTCCAGGCTGACCAACAATACAATCTCAGGTTAGATCACTGGATTTTTGGGCCGTATACATATACGGAGTTGGTACGCTGGTTAGGAACTAACTTCTTACGCTGTGGCAAGGGTAAAATGTATCTGCAGATGTCTTACTTATGTATGCGGATACATAAGTATCTGTAGTCTGGACGGGCTATTAGACTCGGACCAGTATCTTGTTGGTATGGGAGCTGTTGGCACGTATGGGAGCATGAAAGACTGACGAAAGGAGATGTAACAACGTGCAGCAACTATAAGTTGCAAGATCGGATAGCCCCATACGCTAAGCCCATCGCCGGACAATACCAATATGGCTTCACCCCAGGCAAATTAGGCGATGGAAAAGTGTATGCAATTAAATATTCTATGTTACCGTATATTTATAGACTTTCAAGTCATGTATGACAGCCTAGCTGGGGTACAATTGTATAAAGCCATGAGAAAATTCGACATTCGAAACAAACTGACACGATTGTTAAGATCGACCAAGGCCAATGTAGCATGTTAAATAACATCTTCAATGAGCACCGACAAGGGGATGGTCTGGCCTGCTTTCTCCAACCTGGCGTTGGAGAAAACAATCCGAAACTCTACACGTCAACGAGAAGGAGTATCGTCACCAAATCCAGCCTGATATTAGCTTATGCAGATTATATTCACATCATTGGAAGATCTGAACTAGCTGTACAAGAACTCTTCATACAGGTCAAGCGGGCGATCTTGTCAATACTTACGTATGGATTCGAGACTTGTGTCCTCTACAAAGGGCATTCTTACCTTTTATCCGCGCTCGAGAGGAAAATCTTACAGAGAACCGTTGGTCCCATATGTGTACGCTATCTATCTAAAAACACATAGCTCGTATGCGCAAGTTGGAACCTACTCGAAAACCCCTTTGCAGCCGATTTCACGGTAGACGAAAGCGAGGGGGACATTGTTTACGCTGGAGGGATAGCGTTGATTAAGACGCTCGGAGCTTAGGGGTGCATTTATAGTGCTGCTAGCTGCCCAATATCAAGTTTTATGCAACTATAAAACTATAAATTTGCTATCCGGAAGAAATGTTGGCGATTTGGTAAACAATTGCTCACAGCTTACATACCCGTATTCAAAATATAAAAAAAAACTCAAACGCATAGGAAGCGCTGGAAGTACTGGTTTTCAAAGAACAGCAGGAGAAATATGCAGATTGAAATGTTTCCGAAATCAATTTTCCACATTCGCGTCCGGATCATCAGATGGATTTTGTTATGAAAATTTAATACTAATATTTCTCAGCGCACTAAAGCCAAATCACCTAGTCCCCCAGTCCATTAAACCGAACACAAAAAGTCCATTGGACGTGCACCATTTTGAAAACAAGCTGTCTTATGAATTTGGTTTCAATCCCGATTGCTGCATGGGAAATTACAGAAGCTAAAAAATTTAGTCTTATCGCCCGCACAGGTTTCAAAATTTAGGAAATTCAAATTTTTGTTTACTTGATTTCATTACAGGGTGCTTATTATTTAATAAGTTAATATTAGCAACTCTTAGTACAAAAATAAAAAATTTCAGGTGCTGGCAAAGCTATCATAATTTTGTAGCCCAAAGTCTTACACTAAGCTACATAGATCAATCTATTATGAATTTTTTAATTCAATGGCAAGCTTTAGAGAAAAAAGCTTTTATTTGGGTGCGGGTTATTTCAATATGCGCATAGTAACCATACTTCTATCAGTCCTGGTCCTATTCTACATCAGTACATCCTGTGTATCTCATTTTGACCTAATGATCCGGTCGAGGTTCTCGTGAACACAAATTACCAGTGCTAAAAAATGGTTAATTTGATGATTGGCTACCGTTCTTGTGGGACGAGAAATCTCAAACAGACAGAGTAAACAAAGCCTAAAATTTATCAATTGGCAACATTTTTTTTCTAAGCAACGAAAATTTTCCAAAAATATATTATTTAGAGGTTTTTTTTCTAGCGTACCTTCCGTAGTTACAGGGTTACCTGCACATCGATCAAAAAACACACAATCCTACTCCTTATAAGTTCATTATGTGTCCTGCAAATTACGTAATGGTCTGATGACTTTGTCAGAAGTTATGAAAAAATATTCGTAAAAAATCTTTACCAACTTTTAGGCACTCAAAGCCTCACTTAGGGTCAAAAACATTATCATTACTAAGCTAAAAACATTATCACTCTTTATTTCACACACTTCATCCCAAATTTCTTATGTCCATGGAAACATAGGGGTACCCGATAATTCACAAAAATGCCCGCCCGCCAATTTGCATTTTCGGGCGGCAATGTGAATGTAATACTAATTAGTTTCTGCTAATAAAATAATAGTCGATGCAGATATATAACTTTCTCGTGGCAACCAAATTGTACAACATCCTTTTCGATATGCAATTGAGCAATTTAGCTGAAATTCTATCGTAGTGTGCAAGCAATTCCCATGAAAGTAACAAAGCATAAACTTCAAAATTAGCAACCTATATAATCTTACTACTGTAAATTCAAATTCTTTTTTATCATACGAAGTTAACGTCGAAAAGCGTTGCACGTCGAAAAACAAAAGGCAATTTCAGAAGGAATGCTAAGAAACGTCAATGTGGTTTTGAGCGATTTCTTTTATGGCGAAATTAAATGTTGAATCGAAACGATAATTTTATAAAAATTCATTGAAGTTGTGTGATAAATTACAGCGCCGGGAACTATTTAGTGTGCAAGTCTCTTTCTTTCTCTTCATTTCATTTTCATCAAAGTTAAAATTCATCTGCTTTTGTCTCACCGAAACAACGTATTTTGTTATAGTCGACGTGTATTTTTTTGTTAGTACCTTTTCGCAGAAATGGTCATATTCACCAGAGATATAATTGCGTGGACTGGAAAGGGTATTAATAAGTTAAGAAATTGTGAAAGCTACGAGCTCTACGGGAAGATACCAGTATGCAAAGGAATGGAGAAGTTCTCATCAATATTATTGGATCAGCCCACAGAAACAGGGCGTATGTTTGATAACGGACTATTCTTAGCATTTGTGTTTGGATTCTTCTCATTTCTTGTGACGTCCATATATACGATATTCGTCGAGGATAGCAAGGTACGATAAACGCCATATTTAATATTCACATCTAACATTTCCGCTGCAGAGTCTCAAAGAAATTAGCAATAAGGTAATTAGGACAACGGATACGATAGTAACTGTACTACGAACAATGTGGACTTTGAAAGTTAGTAAGGAAAGTAATGCAACTCTAGAGCAAGAACTCATTGAGATTAATAAACGTAAAGTTCAAATACCACCAGCAAATCCATATGTGTCCCTGGAAAAGCTCAAGGTAATTTCGTCAGACTACTTCCCGCGTTTTGTTAATCACGCTAAAATCTACAGGAAGAGGTCACTTCGAAGGAATCGAAGGAATCGGAGGAAATTGAATTTGTTGAACAAATAGAATTCTCCTTGAACGATGAATGGTATCCGCCAAAAGACGAGGAGAATAAAGTTTATTTAACTGAAAAACCAGCAGCAATACCGATTGTAGGAGATTCGGTACAACCCGATTATGAAAAGCCGCCAATACATGAGACAATGAAGCAATCGCCGCGATTACACAGGTCTATTACTGGCCGCAATAAACGTCTCGATAAGGAAGCCAACCTGCAGGTATTGTACGAAAAAAAGGATGATGAGTCATATTCGCTACATTCTCGGTATGACGAGAACTCAGTATCGCATGTCGAGAATTTTAGGGACTCTAGATGGTCCAATACGAATTCGAACAGCAGTCGACAAGGTAAAAGGTATCCCACTAACAATAAAGATACTAGGCGACACTCGCCAGATTTTCGTGCAAGTAATACAGTGAACCGTCAACAATCGAAAATGAGCTACATGTCTTACTCTTCGCGAAAGTATCGACCGAATAACGATAGCAATAATGAGCTTCCCTCCAGAGGAATATTCGATCAGCGTCGACGAGATAAGGCTAGAGCCCGAATAAACACCAGTTCGGAACGGAACGCTACGGTCGTGAACTGGGACGTAAAATCTATTAACGCAGGTATGAAAACTCGTAATATGAGAGCTGATAATTATAATCGTGATAATCGTAACTCTTTAGTGCCAGAATATTCAAGGTGAAAATTTGTAAAACAATGTTCAAACAAATAAAGTATTTGTAAATCTGAATTAATTTCTTTCATTCGTTCACCAAGCAAATTACAGGAATAACGTAGAAAAGATGGCTTAAATATTAACTAAGTAGTCATTAATGCTGGAGGGGTCCAGGCGCCTGAATCCATTTTCATCACAAATACCGACTTCGATGTTATCGGATGTCATCTTTCCCTCAAAGCCTTCTTTAAGGGTCAGAATGGCGGTATGAACTGCGTCATCGAGCTCGAGGTCTTCATTATATCTGCAAAGAAGTTGCAGCTTCACAATTGTTTTAAACTTCCAAAATATTTCAAGCCTACCTTTTTTCGAGGAAAGTTTTTCCGTTTATCGAATTCTTTCCCATCGCTGTAGCCTTCCATGCAAAGTAAGCTCCTGATGGATCACATTGGAATAAATATGGCCTGTTGTTATCCCATCCGCAGATAAGTAGTGATACACCAAACGGGCGTACACCTCTACAAAACAATATATTTCAAGCGCATATCACTTTTAAATATTCATATGTACTTACCCAGATTGCGTGAATTCCTGCATCAAATTTGCGACTCGTTGAACCAACTGGCCGACTGGAATTGGTTCCTTGTAGGTGAGATAATAGCTTTGGGCCATTTTTCGTGCCTGCTTCACTAGGAGCCTATAATCTGGTCCCATTCCAGAATAAACCATTCCGATATGGCCAGTTATCATTTCAACACGATTGACGCTATGCTCGTCGTAGAGATAGGATTTGTGCTTATTTTCTGTAGCTAATACGACACCGTTTGAAGCTGTAAATATAAATAAGATTTGATGAAGTACATTACGGTTTTATTCATGGTTTAGGCTAGACTAAACAGGTAAATACGCTTATTATTTTATATTCAACAGCAGCATCTGTGATTATGTTTTGGCCAAATTAAATGTTTTAGATAAATTTGAAAAGAATTATAAAAGCCGGCCGCGTAAAGCTAGCAGCACTGCAAGGCAGCAACCGTCGGGTACGGAAAAAGCATGCTACGCTAATGCAGACTAAGGGCCTTAACGACCATTTCCAGGCCACTCTGCTCCAGGGTTAATTAACATTTTTTTGTTTCGTCCATCACACCTTTAGCAGGCGTCTTGATTGTTCTTAAGTTCAGTCGAAATGCCCTACCAACCTCCAACTTGTAAAATTACTATATCTGTATCTGGGAACCTTTAAAACAATTTAATCTACTAAGCATTGCAACTAATGTGACCGAAGAGTAACAAGAGACCCAAAAATGAGTTACTATTTCAATATTTTGAACAGATTTTGCTTTGCCGTAAGTTCAAGTTACTCCTACGCTTGCACTTGCATTGTTCACGTTAATACATTTGTAAGCGAAAAATAAAGTCGCCGCTTCTGTTTTCATCAATTGAGTCTGCTCGGTACTTTCTGAGTTCAGTATGATATTCATGCTTTATGTCCTAATTCGAATATTGTTTTTGATGCTTGAATGCCGTCCATGCGATTTGACTGAATTTCAGTCAAGCGATCCTGGGGTCCTATTATTTCATTTCATTTATTTGTGTTATTTTACTCCTTCCAAAATAAGCTAGGCTTGTGGCATGGAAGGAGGAGTAATCTTACAATAGTTTTTCTTATGCCTAGTATTTTATATGTAGATATTAGTGTAGATACTAAGTTATTTATAATCTTATAGTCTAATCAATATAGGTGATCGGGGTTTGGTTAATCAAAAGGTCATATACAAGTTACATACAGGGTCACACAGAATAAATTCGGATTTCTTAGTGGGTGTTGAAAAGTTAAATAAGTTCGATTTTTGTATAAGAGGAACAAGATTAGAATTGCTATTTTTTGTAATTGACTATGGATATAGGTGTAGTCCAATGGGGTTATTCTCGGTCGGGGTCAAGTTGGCCAGGTGTCTGTGTTCTTAGTAAATGTAGTTTTAGTTGCCTCTTGAATGCCTGGATATTTCCTGACAACACCTTCAAATGGTTTGGGAGTCCATTATATAATCTTGGGGCAATATACATGAATTGTTTTTGTTCTAGTGTCGTATTTGCAAGCATTGTTGTCACACAAACATCTCTCTGTCTCGTATTTGCAGTGTGATTCAAAGGTATGAGTATATTCTTTTTAATTACGTACGTCAATAATTTTACAGTGTATAGACTTTTTAGGTTGAGTGTGCTTGTAAGTGTATATATTTGATTTGAAGGATACGTCGGGGGAACGCCTGCCATTGTTTTTAGTACACTTTTTTGTGTTATCTGTAAGTGTTTTAAATGAGTGTCAAATGTTCCACCCCATGCAATAATGCCGTAAGAGAGTACTGACTGGAATAAGGTATTATATGTCATTTTTATGTCTTCAAATTTTACTATTCGGTTCAATTTGTAAAAGATGTAGACGAGTTGTTTTAGTTTATTATTTAAGTTAGCTATATGATCTTTCCATCTTAGATGGCTATCTATAGTTATTCCCAAGTATCTTGTCGTTGAAGTTATTTTGAGGTTTATTGAACTTTAAATTTCGTTTTCTGTTGTAATGATATTTATTCCATAGTCATTTGGAGGGAGTTCATTTTGTTTAGTGGCAAATGGTAAAATATTGGTTTAATTAATGTTGAGTTTGAGAGAGTGGTCATTTGTCCATTTGATAATTTTTTCCATCGTTGCTGTAGCTGTACTTCCCAATCAGGCTCTGATACTAAGATGGCCGTGTCGTCAGCAAAGCCTAGTATTTTAGTTTTATTGTTTGCTAATTTGAAGAAGGATATCACGTATATAAGATACAGCAGGGGGGATAGAACTGTACCTTGTGGGAGACCATGATTTGTATTCAAATTTGGGTTGCTGTCTGTTCCATTTAGTCTAACTATATGTGGTCTATTGCACAAATAGTCAGTCAATAACTTTAAAGGTTTATTCGTTATTCCTATTTTTTGTAATATTTTCCTAACCTTGCTGTGGGGGATTGTGTCAAAGGCTTTAGAAAAATCCAGAAAAATGCCTAACGTTTTTCGTTTGTTTTTAAAATTTTACAATACGTATTGCGTAAGGCTGCCCAATGCGTCATCTACTCCTTTTCCTTTTCGAAAACCATACTGAGAATCGGGAATCAGTTTGTTGTCTTCTAGGAAGTTCGAGATTCGATTTTTTATACAACGTTCGAATATTTTCGCAAATGAGTTTATCAGTGCTATTGGCCTATAGTTGCTAATAAGCGTTTTATCTCCTGATTTGAATAGTGGAATCGTTATGGTTTGCTTAAATATGTTGGGGAATTTACCCTGCTTCAAACATGTATTGAAAAGAAGTTTTAGGGGTTTTGTGATGAAGTTTTTCACTACTTTAACAGTATCCATAGCTATTCCGTTCCTACTTGGGGCAGTTTTTCCTTTTAAATTATTTATTATTTCCCCTATTTCATATTTTCTGATCTGAATGGTAGCTCATTAATAATACTCCAGAACTTTTTTAGGTCGGACCCAGCATTTTGTATTTTGTTTCTGTAATATATCTCTTTGGCTAATCGTATAGTTTTCGTTAGAATGTTTCTGTAGTTTTTGTATGTCTCTCTTAGTACAGTGTTAAATGGTTGCTGTTTTGATTTCTGTTCCATTTTGTCCCGTTTCTTAATATACTTAACAATCGACTGAGTTATCCATGGTTTGATAATTGACTTTTTTTGATTAATCGATATCGTATGTGATGCTAGTTTTATCTTAATTGAGATGTCGTTAGTTAATGCGTAGGCGAATGTTTCAACATTTGGGCATAATCTATACTTCAATTCCCACAGTTCGTCTTGTTCGAAAATATTTTTAAGTTTTACGTAATCTATTACTGTCTTAGACTGTTTGGGCATTTCCTGTTTTATTTTGTGATGAGATGTAGGCCAAGCTAGGCTTATGATCTGTCCATAGTGGTCTGTTATATGTGTTTCATGAATTAGCGCTTTTATTTTAAAATGGTTTGTACTGTTAGTTTGCTTTATAAATGCATGGTCTATGCAAGTTCCACTCGTGTTGGCTGATTTATGAATTGTTGGTAGCCCTTGGAGAGTAGAGTCGTCATGTAGCTGTTTGTGTCATCATTTATATGGTCTAATAGGTCAATGTTAATATCACCTATAATAATGTCTATGTCAGTGTTGTTGCTAGTGTTGTTTGTCCAGTTTTCTAGATCATGAATATATTCGTTTACATTTTTATTAGGTGATCTATATGTACCTAGTATATTAACAGTAATTCCTTGAGTAACCACTTTTACATTTAATGCGTTTGAATTTATGAAGGAGTGTATTTCATCTACGCTGTAGCTTAGTTGTTTATTTACATACACGATTACTCCTTCACATTTGCTTAGTTTTTTTGTTGTGTAGTAAATGTTGAAGTTATTTATTTCAAATGCTGACTGAAATTTTCCTTGCGGTATAGAATAGCTGTGGTGGTGTGTTTCAGTCAACACTATTACGTCTATTTCTAAGTTATTGTTTAGAAATTCGTTTAGTAAGCATTGTAATTCGGCTATATGCTTTTTAATGCTTCTTATATTCAAGTGAATGATATTAAATTTTGGCTGTGTTAGTAGCTTTACACACTCTGAAGCGTTTTTAGTGTAATCGTTTTGAATTGTGTTGTGCGTAAAGTAATTTCGTAAAAAATCTGAGTCAGTCATGGCGGTATTTGTGAATTAAATATTTGAGTCTTTGTTTTAATCCTTGATTGTAAAAAAGGGATGTTGATGTGTTTGATAGCGTAAATGATAATATGATAAAAATTAGGAGAGATCTGTGCTATGTTTACAAAGTGTTTACAAAGTGGGTAATTTACATGATCAGCTGTATTCAAATACTTGCATGTTGGTGCTATTAGATTTAATGTGCGCTTCATTTTTCTGTGATTTGGTACTAAAAAAAGAGGTGATAACATTGTAGATAGTATAAATTTTGATGTTATGAAACTATTAGATTTCTGTGCTATGATATTGATGTGTGTTGAAAATTTTGATAGTGTGAATGATAAAGTTTTGGGATGAACTGTGTTTTGTGCTATGTATATATTATGAGGGTAATCAACAATGTGCTTAGTTGTATACAGATAATCGCACAAAGTGAGTGGATATATGAATATAATTCTAATGTTGGTGATTTTTGCTAGCAAAGTTATACTAAAAAATTCAAATCTTCTTCGGTGTCGATTTTTAGTGCGCACTCACCATCTGTTTTTCTGCATCTAATTATGTCTTCACGACACCACACATACTTAAAGTTAGTTTCTTTGGCCTTAGTTTTTGTTTTCTATAGAAGTTTCCGCAAGAATGGTGTTAAATGTTGGTTTACATAGTAAACATTATCACCTAGAACATTTCTACCTATGCCCTTTTCCAGAAATTGAGCTGCTGCCTCAGTCGTTTTAAATTCCACCACAACCGACGGAATTTTGTTTCCTTTTTTTGGCCGAAGGAATGCACCCATTATCGTATCATCACTTAGACCATGTTTTTCCTTACAAAATTGAAAAATTCTTGAAAATTCGAAATCGGAATTCATACGATATCGTCTTTTCGTATTATGATTCGCTATTTGCATGGGAATCCAACCGCCATCTTCGCTCATTTGTGGTCGGATTTTTTGGTGGATTCTGGCAGATTTTTTATTTTCAAATTTCTTTGTTTTTACTAATGATATATATATATATATTATATATATATATATATATATATATATATAATATATATATATATATATATATATATATATATATATATATATATATTTATATATATATATATATATATATATATATATATATATATATATATATATATATATATATATATATATATCATTAGTAAAATAGTAAAAATAATATATATATATATATATATATATATATATATATATATATATATATATATATATATATATATATATATATATTTATATATATATATATATATATATATATATTTATATATATATATATATATATATATATATATATATATATATATATATATATATTTTTTTTATATATATATATATATATATATATATATATATATATATATATATATATATATATATATATATATATATATATATATATATATATATATATATATATATATATATATATATATATATATAAAAATATATATATATATATATATATATATATATATATATATATATATATATTATTTTTACTATTTTACTAATGATATATATATATATATATATATATATATATATATATATATATATATATATATAAATATATATATATATATATATATATATATATATATATATATATATATATATATATATATATATATATATATATATATATATGTGTGTATATGCATATTCTAGCTTTCAGGCTTTCCGTGGCATCGAGGCATCACATGAGCGCGATATCAATTCCACAACCTGTGCAGCCTTTTCCTCCGCGGTTCCTCGAGGCATTTCAGCTTGTCGTAGTGTTTCTACGAAGGCTCCTTCATCGAATTTCCGGGCTGACCAGCCCTTGCCGACTTTTTCCTTGGCTAGTTGTTGTGATCGACTGCCCAACTTGTAGTGGGTCTCAAACATAATAGTTTGATGATCGCTATGGGTGTAATGATCAGACACGTACCATGTTATGTCTCTCGCCACCTTCGTACTAGCATATGTCAGGTCGATTACAGAGCTCATCCCTCTGCTACGGAAAGTAGGTACATTTCCGGAGTTTAACAGAACCACGTCCAGCTGGGAGAATGATTCCATAAGACTGCGGCCTCGTACATTCGTTTCCCTACTGCCCCATTCCGTGGACCACGCATTAAAGTCGCCGGCTATGATGTGTGGAGTGTGCTGTTTGGCATCCATAACTAACCTATCCAGAAAGTGGGAAAACTCATCCTTCGTCGAGTTCGGGGAGATGTAACAACTGTACACATAACAGCCGCCTATTTTAGCCCAAACGAAACCGTCTACGCTCTCTTTCAAGGCTTTTCCAAATGGGATATTTTCGCAAGCCCACATTGCCGCTCTGTTGGATTTGTCAGCAACCCAGGAGCCCTTGTTCGGTCTCCTATATTGCTCGGACAATATCGCTACATCAATTTTCATCTCGTAGACGTTTTGGGAGAGCAGATCTTGCGCTGCCAGACAATGTTTGAGATTCAGCTGGATAAATCTAATTTTCTGTTGCTGAGAGCTCTTTTGAACACTGGACATCTAGCGCTGCCAGCCACATGATTTGTGTCGGCTTCCTTTGCCTGAGAGCAGAATAGACACTTTGGCTCTTTTACGCAATCCTTTGTAAAATGGCCTTTTTCTCCGCAGCGTCGACACATTTCCGACCTATCCTGGTCACCTTTACATGCCCTAGCGAAGTGCCCATATTCCAGGCACTTGAAGCATCTTTTCAGCTGGATTTGCTCTCTAAGCCGACAAACGACCCATCCGATTCGTATCTTTCCAGCTGCAATCACCATTTTTGCTTGTGCTGCTGGAATGCTCTTCGTGGCCACCTGTGTTCCACCATGCGACTTCCTTAACGAGAGCACCAACTCTTCCTTCAGGCCATTCAGGTTGAAATGTTCCTGGAAAGCTTTGCAGATGTCAGCTTTCGTTGTGATGTCATCCAGATCCCTGATGTCAATCTTCGTCATATCACATCTGGATGTGACTTCGGCTTTCCCGTTTAATGCCTCCTCCATTTGCTTTTGGAGTTTGAGCACTACGTCTGGAACAGATGATCTCATCTGTAGCAGCAATTCGCCCTTCTGCATTCTGGGGATGCGGGTCACCCTTTTGCCTACTTCCTTCAGACTCGTGTCAGCCTTCATCTGGCGTAGGATGTCTGCATATGTCACGTCACCTTTCGTCGAAATAATCATGAAGTCCGGACGATTTCTTTTTACAGGGGGCTTTTTTTTTCCTTTCTTGGTCACCTTAATCCATGGGTCCTGGGCCTTTTCTTGCAAGCACTCCTTCTGCGCGAGAATTTTGGTTGGCGTCTTAACCATCTTCTTTTTGGGGGTATGTCCAAAGGTTTGTACTTCAGTTTCCGCTTCTCTAGATCGCTTCTGCATTTTGACCTCGGATGGTCCTGGAGATTCGCCAGCTGCCCCTTGGTCTACACCGGTCAGCATTTTCACATGTAACTAATGTTGGTGTGATCTGCGTTGCCACTTCCATTCATCCAGGCTTGCGCCGTCCCCTTTCTACTCGAGCTTTATGATACGCCGCTCGGATGGCCCTAACCTGATCCTTAATCGCATGGTGCAGATTGGTTCGCGATTCCGTAAAATCTGCTAGGGCTCTAGTCATTTCGCCTAGTTTGGCAAAGGCATCGAGTTTTTGCTCCGTTTGTGCTACAATCATTTGCTGCATCGTGCTTCTGGAGTCATCTGCAATTTCCCCTCGTTCAGTTGCTACTCTTGGTGGTGTTCGAGCCAGCAGCGATTTCCGAGTGAAAGGGTTTTCCATGCGTTGAAACGGATTCTCCATTTGTACACTGGTGTTTTGCCTTGTAGTATTGAGCGTTGAAGGAGCCAAGCTGGCCGCTCCTTTAACGTTAGGGTCTGCTGGCGACTCCCTTCCAGCTATGCTGGAAGATAGCCCGCCGGCAGTCACGGTTCCTTCCGACGTTTGAACGTATATCCCCGTTCGAATTTTCTGCTCCTTTACTTCCATCGTTCGGTTATTTCCAGTTCGGATAAAATTCAAAAAACAATTTTTTTACTACCACATATACTCACTAAGTCAGCATAAAAAAACATAAATAGGCCATGATTCCGGGGAGGTACATTCATTTGAATACGAATAGTCGAAGAGAGGATATCAAAATGGAGAAAAACGAAATTAGAGCTGTCCCCTGCAGCTACGGCAAGCATTGAAAGTGAAAACCTTCAAACCATCGAATTTCCTGTAAAAATTTCGTCTTTTAAAGTGAAAACCAACTCATATGGAAATTCTTTGCTTTGTTTATACAACCAAAGCAAAACTTTTGAAATTTCGCATCGGCCAAGAACGGTAACCCTCCTCCAATTTACTTATAATTTAAACATCAAAAACTTCTGTTCACGAGAACTCACGACCCAATTATCAGATAAAGTTGAAATTCACAGAATGTATTGGTATTGAGTAGGCCTAGGTTTGATAGAAGCGATTTGGGAATGCGGACAATTCTGTGCCAGTAGTGCCATCTTGAAAAATTATAAGGAAAAATAACTGGTTTTTGCCCTATGAATCCTGATTCAGTTACCAGATTTGTATCAAATTGACACAGCCGTACTCTTTGCGGGATGATTAAAATTGAAAATTTTTTTTATTTACATTGAAAATTTTATTTTGACAAAGTGGTTTCGAAAGTATGCACTGATTCTCATCAGACACCAGCTCACAGTGCATACTTGACTGATGTGACCACTTGCAGTTGGAAATCATTAACTTTTATTTACGCTAGTTGTGACAAATTTTAACATCTCCGACTTATATCCATCGATATAATTTTTACTTGTAAAGGTTGGTTATTAATTGTGATCATGGGTCCCTTTTTGTCTATAAATCAGCATCAATATTATCTGCTTTGATAAGCTTTAGAGACGATATACGTCGTCTATGCTGATTTATAGACCCATGATCATAATCAATAACCAACCTTTACAATATAAAATTCGGTTGGTGCTGCCAACTATGGTAATTTTGGTGTCTTGGGTTTTGAAAATTCGCTCAGGAAAATAAAGTTTTTTGCCCTATAATTTCCAGTGCAGTCATAAAATCAAAACGAATTTCATATGATACATGGAACTTATTATAGGCATTATTCAGAAGGAATCTGTTTAAAAGGCCATGATAGGGTTGCCAGCTATTGTTGGTTTTGTATTTATTTGCAATATCTTTATTTCCCCTATAACTTCCAATGCAGTCATCAAATCAAAACGGAATTCGCAGGGTAGGTTGCTTTCAATGCGAGGCAAATGTGATATATTTTTGGTTTTGATGCTGGCAAAGGGTTGCCAGCGCGAGGCATTTTTTGCGATTTTTGTCTCAATAAATGCTTACATTAAGTATTCATATCGCGAACACTTACAATGAAAATAAGTTACCGATGTTTAAATTTTCTAAGTTCTAGAAATTTTTCGGTCCCAAACATCTTTCGTTTTTTGATCACAAACATCTTTCTATCCTTGTAACTTTCGACGAAATCATCGAATGAAATCGATATCGATAGAGTTATTTTATTTTAACGTGAGGCAATTGTGGGAGACTTTTAGTTGCAATGATGGTTAAGTTTTGCAAGCACTAAGCATTTTCTTTGTCTATCTTATGTTATGCTGCTTTCAAAGTTTTGCAGTGTTTGGCTTTCCTAAATCTTGAAATTCCTGGAATCCTTTCCACCCTATGAATTTAAATGCATTGTTAAGATCAAAGCGATTTTGCAATCGAAACAGGTTGGAACACCTGTGGTAGAATATGCACTCAAAATCTGCACGATTTTTTTGCTGTTCATTGAACATTAGTGTTTCTAGCGGTTCAGGTGCGCTAGAGTTTTTTGTTGTAGATTTGTCCCTGTTGATGGTCCGCCATCACTTTACCTTGCCTTGTAGGCCCTCTTCTGGACTTTTGTTCAGTTTAGGTGCCTCCAAGCAATCTCAAATTTTTTAAATCGCTACATTCTATTGCCAATTGTTGTTTTTCTAATGTCGCCTCCTCACTGTGGACCATCATGTGGCCTATTGTGTAAACGGGCCATGGCTTGCAGAGGCCGACAGTGGCGAAGCATGGAATGGCGATGGCCGAGGATGGCTTTCGGAACACATCGAAGCGGGCCGAAAAACCGAAAAATCATAACTGGCCTAGTGTGTGGAGGCAAATTTGTGATGGCCATAATTGTGGCGATCATTGCGACCATTGCAGTGGTCGATGATGGCCCGCAGTGAGGAGGCAGCATAACGGAAAGCAATAAAAAGTTTCTTCCACATATAAGAGCAAGAACATACATTTTAACAAATAAGTTTCAAGAATGAGTCTCTCAAATTGCCCGCGTTAATTATTTTTAACGTTATACAATTAAAATCGAATACAATTTAAATGGAGATACGCTTTCGTCGCAGCATGCTATCGGCATGTAGCCTGACGACAAGAATGTTTTCAGCAAGGCGTACAATGCATCACTCATGGGTAGTGAATATCACGTTTTTCTTAAAAAAATTTATGGAAATACAACTTTATTTTCGCCATAACGTAATAGTGAACTGTTTAGGGTATTTAAGCCTTCTCTTAACTATTATGCTGGCTTCAAAGTTGGCAACAGCCTCTTGTCAGAAGACATATAATATTAAGTTTATGGTTTTAGTGTGCACACAAAATAAAATTCAACAACTTCATTCTATAAAATGATTTGAACTTTTAGATCGTCTTTCAATAATTCGATAGCAGGCACGGGAAATCTGTAATTTGTATTTTTCATGTAAGGAGGTACCTATATTGAAAATGTAGAATAAATTACTTTTCTATTTACGAGCATACTTTAATGCCATCGAGCAAAATAAAACAGCATAAACACATCCTTCCAACACCTGGACTCGACATTTTCGACAAGGCATCAGATAGCGCATTCAATTACTATTACCGTTATTTGCGCTATCTTAAGTGGACAGAAACAGTAACCGTCAAGTATCATAACGTTGTGCGCTACGCTAACGAATCTATGACTCAACGCTTCAGAGGATAGTAGACCTTAGATGCACTGCCTGTTAGATGGGATCGGTTTTCAACATTTCAGTTACAGGTGCAATTATTAATAACTTATTTGTATTTTTTGTTGAGACGTTTGTTATCTGTGCACCATTTCGGGAATTATTTTTCCATATAATTTGTTAAGACACAATGGGTTCGATGAGAATAATTTGCTGTATATTGAGAAGTGGAGAAGAATTTCGCATACACTGTTGACGTTGGTGTGAGTCGGTATTTTACACATAGTAATTATAGGCTTTGTTATTAGACTTTTAATTAACTAAAAATTCTGCTTCATTCTTTCTAACCCACAATACATGACAACAAACACAGAACATACAAGAGAAATAACCTAATTCTTCTACAAATAAATTTCGGCACTGTTCAAATTAACAGTAATATATAAATCATCGCTATAAGTAGCTTTACAGTAGTATAAGCTATGATGACTGTCAGGGGCGGATTTGCCACTGGGCCCAGTAGGCCCGGGCCTAGGGCGGCGAATTTTGGGGGCGGCAACATTTTTTTTTTCTGTCATACATATATCTCAGTGGAATGAGCCTAACACCTCAAGCCAACCGAATTCTCTAAAAAAAATCAATGCACGCGAAAATTCACCTCTGATGATTTTTTTCGGACATTGAAAAGTTTAACTTCAAATAGTTTTTTTGCTCCCCCTATCCATAACAGAACAATGCTAACCAGTGCAGACGCATTAGAAACAACAAAAACTCCTGTTATGGATAGGGGGTGCTGTTGCTGTTTCCAATGCGTCTCCAGTGGATAGCATTGTTCTGTTACAGATAGGGGGAGCAAAAAACACGCGTAATAAATATTGAAATGCGATCGCAGTGAAGGACCAAAGAAACTCAAAAATACCTAAAAAGTACCGAGAAAGTGTCTGAAAATACCGAAAAGAAACACACAAAAAACATAAAAAGAATCTAAAAAGATCCCAAAAATACCCTAAACAATAACTCTTCAATTTACGAAATGCTTATCAGAAGTAAATATTTGAGAATTTTTTATTATTATTATATATGGAGCATTCCACGAGCAGCGGACAGGTAAACAATTTTAATGTTTCCGATTTTAGTAATATTTGATTATGTTATACCTATATATGTCCTCGATCCAGATACAAAATGTTTTTACTATACAAAGTCTGGTTAACGAGCTAGAGGTCCTTAAAGATTTAAATTTTTGACAGGTATGCGCTATTTAGAATCATTTTATCCAGTATTAAAAAGTTACAATAAAATAAATAAAAAATTTGAATTTATACTTCATTTAATGAGCTTTTGAAATGCATTTTTGGATATTCAAAAAACATTTTTTTTTTTTAAATATACATTTAAATTTTTGAAAGTTGGGTCTCATTAAGTAAAAGGAGCGGCCGACGTCTGTTTTGAAACTGTAACTGCTCTAGCTACTAAACTATTTCTACGCCCATTATGAAACTTAGCAAGAATTATCTATTCACTATTAGCTATTTTTAGAAAAAAAATTCAAAAAAAAATTAAATGGTCTAGTGAAATTCAACTTTCAAAAATTCTAATACATATATTTTCAAAAAAAAAATGTTTTTTTGAATATCCAAAATAATTAAATTCATCTTTCAAAAATTTAAATACATATATTTTAAAAAAAAAAATAATGTTTTTTTGAATATCCAAAAGTGCATTTCAAAAGTTCATTAAATAAAAGCAATAAAACTTCAAGTTTTTTATTTATTTTACTGTATAAATTCAAGTTTTTTATTTATTTTACTGTAACTTTTCAATAATGGATAAAAGGATTCTGAATAGCGCATACTTGCCAAAAAGTTAAATTTTTAAGGACCTTTAGTTCGCTAACCAGACTTTATATTCTAAAAACATTATGTATCTGGATCGAGGACATATATGGGTATAACATAATCAAATATTTCTAAAATCGGAAACATCAAAATTGTTTACCTGTCCGCTTCACCTGGAATGTCCCATATACATATAGCCTATGACTGCATTGTCACTATTGAAATCAATTCGAGAAGATGAGCTTCAGACTGTGCACCCCAACGTCGACATCGCATTACGCATTTGTGTCTGCACTCCTGCTCTGAAAAACGGAGCTTCTCGTGTTTACGTCGAGTTAAAAATTATCTGCGTTCTAAATTGAAGGAAGATCGGCTCGATGCTCTCGCTATTCTCAGCATCGAGTCCGCATTATTACGATCTCTAGATTGTGATGAATTGATAACTATGTTCGCGACCCAGAAGGCAAGACGTGTGGCGATATAGGATATATACAAAAAAAAAATTTGTTTCTCGTTAATGAGTTATTATATAATTGGCAATGTACTACTATAATTGAACTGATTTATAAATGAATGATTGATGATTTAATAAATTGATAAATTGTTCGTATGTTTGGTATGTTTTTTTCGTCGAAAGTCTTCACATATACCAACAAGACTGCAAGGTGGAGCCTTGCGAATTGATACTTTGAGGTTTTTTTAGGTGCTTTTGGGCTCTTTACCGTGTGTGTGTTTTAATTATTTGTGCGGCAAGGGTGCAATAATAGGAAATTTTCAGGAACAAACCGGTGTCAGTTTTATTCTGATTTTCCTTTTTTTTCTATGCTCGGGCGCAGCGACAAACAGCGAAATATTCTAGGGAATCGAAAATAAATCGCATATTATTGTATATAATATAATTAAATAAAAGGGCGGCAAATATTTCTGAGACCTAGGGCGGCGAAATGGTCAAATCCGCCCCTGATGACTGTTAAATCTAACTAGAGACAACCTGAATAGCCTTATTAGCAATATTTTTTTCATATAACTTTATTTGGTGACGGAAATGGCTTGAGCCTACTTTTGTATTCTTTAATAGTAACTACCATATAAGAACTATTTTAAGAGAAATTGTACATATTAGTAAATTTGAAATGTACTTTACATTTCTAATTTTCGATATCTTACCCATGATCCCAACCGATGGAGCTCCAGCAGCAACTGCTTGCAATGCATATTCTATTTGCACCAACTTTCCGGAGGGGCTGCAATAATAACCACAAGTCACTTCAAACAGGTTATGTCTTCAATAGCAATTTAGCGTCAAAGCTTCTTTTAAATCCACAGCAAGCTTCTCACAAATTTGTGGGGAAAATGCTTGTATATTCACTTACCTGAAAGTGGTCAGAGAAAAACTATACCGTTCTGATGCCATATTATTTCAGTTTATCTACTGCAACGAAGATACAAACGATGACTTCCAAATTATTTACAGTTGACGTTAATGACAACCGGGGTTTGGGAACGATTGTCATTTGCATTAGTACTAGAACAACGCAACATGCACAATAGAAATCAATTCACAATGAAAAATAAGGAAGCATAATTTTCAAATATTTGGATCCCGATTATTGAAAACCGAAACTTGCAACACAAATCAAGTCGAAATGGGATACTTATATTCGAAAAAAAACTATTCACTGCTATAGCACTGACTAATTAGCCATGCATTGTGAGGATCATACTTGAGCAGGATTTTCCTGCTAATGTTATTTCCTGGCTGGCACCTGGCAGTGCTGCTCGTTCTGCATCCATATTGATCCTTGCTTTGCAGGCCTTTGACATTTGCAAGAGTTGTTTACAAAGAACTGTGAGTAGTTAATGTGCTTTTAAAACAGTTCCCTAATGGTTTTTATTTAGGTTTTTAAGAGGATATCCTAATATTGACGTCCTATTAGTTTGTAATGCCCAGCACTCCATTACACATATCCTCTTCCTCCTGCTCTGACGAACTGACATCTGAGAACGAGAAGTCGACTCTGCCCATAGGTGAAAGGAAAATACTAAGCGAAGTCGTCTTCACATCAAACATGAAGCTCGATTCAGCGGTTCCGCAGAAAACGTTTCCGCACGGAAGAAATACTTTTGCATTTTGGATGCTCGTATCATTACTTTTCATTTTGGCATTTGGCAATCTTCTAATTACCATAACAATCGTCGGTGTGCTGAAAATGGGGAAAGGTATACACGGTTTGGAAATCATCGAGAACGAGGACACGGTAAAGTTCTTTGGCGATACAGATTTGGATAGAATTTACAAACGAGATGGTGCACTAGAGGGCTACGAAAATGAACCGATTACGTTAAGTGGCGAATCTGGACCAGTTCAGATAAATTTCCTCCATAGGAGTGGTCATACTCAAAACAAACTCACTGTCAATAAGACTGGTATTAATTTTCGCGGAGTGGACAAGTTCGAAATAAAGGATCCAATATCAGGAGAAGTGATATTCACTACCCATCGACCGCACTACAATATTCCAAAAGGAGTAAACAATTTACATGCAAAGACTGTTACAACGAGTCGGATTACCAGTCCACCAGGGAAGGCTTTATCAGTCGTTTCAGATGAAAAGATTTCGATACGTGGTACTGAAGGTCTATTGTTAGAATCTTTCGAAGCAGCTATCAGGAGCGAGCAAAGCATTGCACTGAGGTCAATGAATGGATCGGTTGTATTAAGTGCTAATGATGGCATCTATCTAGACATAAACAACATACCAATAGTGAATTCTGAACACGGCATTAGAACCGGCAGCATTCAGTATAAACTCTGTGTCTGCATGCCGCAAGGGAAGCTATTCAGAGTTCCAGTACCGCGTATTCATAACGGGAAAGTTACTTGTTTGCATTTCAATCCACAGAATGATCCTTGCATGTAGTGGAAGAGAAGATGTACAGAGGAGTATGTAATGTCCGTTGAAACTATCTAGTTATGGATATTAACAGTAATTGGTTATGAAATTATTGAAATGCAAATCAGATTCGAATTTAGACTGTTCGCTTTAAAGCCAGTGCAATATTAAGCGATTTAATAGCAATATTATTTATTTTATTTATTTTTTAACAATATCAATCAATCGTAATTATTTTAAATATTAGTGTAACAGCAAAAGTAACATGACTCTACTAATAAAGCTGATACGTAATAGTACATTTCTTATTTCCATTGGAATTATCAGGGTCGAATTCCGCGACAATCTAACTAGTTTTGAGTTCATGCAGAATTACTCAAGCTTCACTTTCCAGCGTGAACTACTGAAATATATGATCAGTAGAAACATAAAATTGTAGAAATTTTCCAGACACAACTAAACAGTAAACAATTGCATATTTCATACAGAAATTCAAATTAAATTGCACATCGCAACAAAGGTTATGAAATATTCAATTGTCAGCTGCTCGGTTGTCAGTTATGCTTAAGTAATCGAGCTAGGTGGTATGAATGTTTATAGACGAGTTGTTGGGAGATTCCCACCAAACATTCTGTTTAGCTTCGCATACGGATCTGGAGTCAAGAAGCAACTGGGATACGGCGAAAACCTCAAAAAAGCTTCGATGATCGATTTGGTGCTTTGTGTCAAAAATTCCGAGCAATGGCACAGTGAAAATCTGGCTGCTAACCCTAGCGATTATTCCGGAATGAAGATTTTGGGGAGTTCACTAATAGCTCAATATCAAGAAAGACTTGCGGCGAATGTCTACTGTAACACTCTCATTCCAATCCCGGAGGAAGGTATTATGGTCAAGTATGGTGTCATATCTGAAAGGGACTTGCTTTCGGATGTAAATCAATGGTATCATCTGTATGTCGCAGGAAGACTCCACAAACCAGTGTCCATAGTCACGACTCCTCCGGATAACATTAAAACTGCCTTGTCCACTAACCTATTGAATGCGCTTCGCTGTGCCTTACTTGTTTTACCGGAGAAATTCACGAAATATGAACTGTTTCACACGATATCTAATATAAGCTACAAAGGAGATTTCCGGATGGTGTTTGGTGAAAATAAAAACAAAGTCAACAACATTGTTAAGCCTCAAATCGATAATTTCTATAAACTGTACCAACCTTCGATCGAGAGCCTTTCGAAATATGTACAAATCATCAATGAGGAAAGTTTTGTACAAGATAAAATTAACAAAACAAACGAAAAACATCTTAGCCAATTGCCTAGTAATTTGAAAAATAAAATAGTTTCCAACTGTCGGCTACAAGGAAATGAGATGGAAGTGCTTCGTGCGGTTTCTGGACGAGAAAATTGTGGGAAGATTGTTCTTAAATCTTTAAGTCAAATAGTTTTTAAAAGTAGTTCATTGCAATCCATAAAGAATATTCCCACAGCTGGTTTGTGGAAAAGTATATCATATAGTTGGGATAAAGCAGTTAAAACATTTGCTTCACATTGATAGCATTAATATTAGCAAACTATACGTAATAAGTCAATATTTGATTTATGTCGTTAGTATTCCTTCAATTGTCGGTATTTTGTTTATAAATATTTAAAATAAACATGTCGATTGAGAAAAAATTGTTAATTAATATGCCCATACTGACGTAAGAAGTCGTCCAAGTTCTATATTTTCTATTTGTTATTGTATTATGAAGTAGGTATTCGAAAGAGACCATAAATAATCTAAAAATACGTTGTATTTTGTTGAAAGGATCCTGCCTACAAAATTCTTGGTATTCATGGTATTAGCTGACCCATCATACCAAACGTGTTTGGTTTTTTTCATGTCGGTACAAAGTCCCGGTCTTCAATTTAGAGCAATTACGATATTCTAATAAATGGGAGGTACAAAATTACACTTTTTAACACGGCAAAATTTAGTTACGTTGGATTTTTAGTATATTCTTTGCTAGTTCATCAATTTAAGGATTTATCAACTATAATTATCGCTCGTGCAGGAAGGAAGTACATATGGATGGGGTCCTCTAACCGCACTCAGTACAATTTTTTTTTTAAATATAACAAATGTAGTGGAACATTGGGAGTGACACTAATGAATAATTAGTTGAGGTAAAGTAATTAGGCGCATTCACTAGAGAGTCAATATGAAAGAACTGATTGATTTTATCCTATAGTCTTGCATAACCCTAGTCATTGTCCTAGAAATGGAGGATTTTTTTCCTGGCTATTTTCCATACAGATTTTGAAATGCTAATAGTTGAAAGAACGTCATTATTCCAGTTAAGGAAGGTTAAACTGATAAGTAGGCACAGATTGTAAACTTCTTTAATTGCCTTATTTAGAGTTTTACTCCGAATATACCGGTTTTTTGATTATGTTTGGCTCCAGTTTAGCAATGCATAAATAATAGATGGAATTATAAAAGCACAATAGGCCGTGTTGTAAGAACAATGGTCAAATTCAGTTTCTTTCTGAGGAACCCTACAATGGAACAAATTTTAGATTTGATAATCCTAATTTGATCAGACTATGACCACTTTTCATCAACTGCCATTCCTATAGTTTTTTGTCTCCTATTGAGTATCGATGGGTTGGTTGTTAATTAAGATGACAAATGACATATTTTCTTTATTTTTCTTTTTGAATGTCAGGTAGTGCGTTTTGTTAACATTTTTATTTTTAAATTTACTAGTAGCAAGCCAACTGAAATATCTATCTATATCATTATTGATAATCCGCCCTAGAGATAGTATTAGAAACATATTATAGTGTCATCTACATTGAAATTGAAAAGTCAAGCCTTAATTACTCGGACTCTGAATGTAAATATAGAGTTGGTTATAAAATGGATCCTTGAGGAATGCCTACATGCACTATCTACCAGTAGTCTCACTTTTGAACTGAGTACTTATGTGACGATTGGATAAGTAATTCCTTATCAGATCATTTCCTTTTTCCAAACTCCTCAGGTAGGGAAAAGAGTGTGAAAGAGCAAGAGTTAACAATAACAATACAAGAGCAATCACAAACGTACGAAGAGAAACAAGAAAAGAATATCATTGCTATATAAGACATCCACTTGCTTTTGTTGGTCGATTGGGAGAGCATCGGTGTTTGCAAACGACAATAAGTTTTATAACGTTGACTTACATGAATCCATGCTACTCACCGACTTGAAAGAACAAGATGAAAGCGTACACTCGGATGTAAACTATTCATTAGAGGAGCTGACTAAAACAGAGCAAAAGGGATATTGGAAGATACTTTGGGATGCAAGATATATTTCAATGTGTTGGCGAATTTCCAAAGAGTGATGAAAAGGTACCAGTTGAAAAGCTGATATTAAAAATTAATGACGGAGTCATACATCAATAAGGTGAAAGTTATTTACTGAAAAGATTTGAAATTTTATCATTTATCAAATTTTATTTAAGAGAGCTCATTAATAACTCTAATAATAAGAGATTAGTAAAAATAAGAAGACAAGGTAAAAGAAGGTGCGGAATAATTGACGGAGTAGAAGTGAAAAAGAGAAGTATTGCACGAAAAGCTCAGATATATAACAGACGGAACGTCAGAGGAAGTTTTAAGAGAGTTTATATAAGACCAAAAAGGCCAAAAACCACATCCTGTCATTGGCTACCTTTTAAAAAGGATCATGTATCCGTTGAAACTTGAAGAGGTCATTAAACGAGCCAGACCTTTTGCATTCGCTACGCGCTGCGTCTATGGTTCAAAGAGCTTTTTCGACATCGACGGTGACAGCGATTTTCCTACACCCCCCTAACACCCCCCTAATACCTCCCTTGGAAAGTGCATACACCCCCCTAACACGGACAATTTTCCTACACAAATGGACCTTTGTGTCCTTTGTTCCAAAGGGACACCCCTCCTAAAATTCTGAACACACCCCCCATGAAAAATTCCTGAGAAAACCCCTGGACGGTGATATAAGGAGAATCAAAATTTTATAATGATAGGAAGAAACATAACAAGAGATTAAGCTGGACAAAAAGAAATAAAAATTGTAGAGAAGTGGTACCATCATCATTTCACTGGTCAACGCGACATATTTCACATTTTTAAAGTTGAAGTGGAAAGCAGAAAAGAATCTGACTAAAGATGATGAGAATAAGGGCGCACACAAGGAGATAGAGAGGCACATAAGCAAAAGAAATATTAGTCAGGACAAGATCGAGGATCCTAAAAGTGATCAAACGGGAAAAAGGGAGAAGAAGAAGTAAAAGCTGTCATCCCAATCCAACGACGAGATATTAAAGTCTTCAGATAAAATTATGGAAGCAAAAAGGAAGCGAACATTGAAGTAGGACGAGAGTTCCGCAAAGAAACGTTCAAATACCAGTACGGGAAGCACGTAAGCAACACTGAAAATGGCAAGTAACATTATTCAATCGAGGAGGAAGAAATGCAGTCACTGCAGATCGTTCCATTCACATATTTATGAACACCAATTAAAACACTACTTTTTAAAGAAAAGTCGCAGATAGATCGATCTCGATCCCTGTGAAGAGGTTAAAATTTCATTGCTGTATTATAACCTAAGCAACTACGTTTCTTTTAGGCAGATAATACCATCAGACGTGATTATTGTGAAGAGCGATATATGATGAATTTTGATCCTCAGACCACGAACGATCTGATTATAAATTTTTAGATGCCGGGTTAAACAGTTGGTCAGAAGTTCCCATTCAGCAGATCGGCAATATCAGTGCTGGTGGAGATTTGTTGATGGGCGAGAATGCCCCGCGCAAGCTTTCGACACAGTAACAAAGGTAGATTATAGTCAGGCATACTTAGAAACTTGACCGGCTGTAGTTTTATAAAAAAACCGAGAAGCAAATACTTTAAGAAACCAATACCATTACATCCACTCGAGGAATTAACAGACATATTTCCATATGACTCTTAATTATGGACTCAAAAAGTAAAGCAAGAATATCTTTAATACATTATAAATCATCTGCTTTTATTGAATTTACCCCAGCTACTACAATTTTCCATTTTATTTCTTCTATCGTTGCTGATCTTAAGAAAAAGGGTTGCTCATTGATTCTATTGCAAACTTTTTGTGCACAATTTATGCTAAACTCTTCATTTCTTCTACTACCGATTACATTAGCAGAAGAGATACAGTAGCGTTATTCTGATTCTGATTGATTCCAGGGCTCATTTAATTCTTAAGTAAATCACATACGTTTTTTTCCATGCGCTTCATCCACTTTTTTATTTAGCGCAGTTTTTTCGATTTATTTATTCCATTACTTGCTTTGTTATTTATTCGCCTGTATTGTAAGATAGTTCCATTATTTTATATATTTTCGGTAGGAGTCATATGCAATTCTTTTTTATTTTTCGTTAAGTCATCCTCCAACACTACAGAGTACTCTGTGACGTTAAAAAACTGCTTTATGCTAAGTTTCTCTTAAAATAATTACATCACAGACGAAAATTTTAGATGTAACTTCTAATTCGTGAAATTTAGTTTTAATTAATTATAAGGTAGGGTGGATGATTGGCTATCAAAATTTGAACATTTTATATATATATATATATATATATATATATATATATATATATATATATATATATATATATATATATATATATATATATATATATATATATATATATATATATATTCAGGCCTTCTCTATAAATAGGGTTTTGATTTTTTGAGAGACTCTTCACGGGTTTTCGTGTTTCAGAGATATAAGCCTCAGTTTTATGCTCAGCAGAACACTTGACACCAAACATCATTTGTCTCAGTGCAATATTTAGATAGGTGACCCCTGACTTTTAAAACTTCGTTTTACTTTAAAATCTTTACAAATGTTACTGCAAAAATCGACATTTACATACTAATCTAACTAATTTGAAGTACATATCTCTAGAGACCTCATTGAAAGCAATATACTTGCAATTCTTATAGCTTTATTCATAATAAACGACACTAACTTCGGAATCCGATCCCAAGCCATAATCAAGGGAAGAAATCTAATAAGTTAGCTCCGTCTCCGAATATTATTCCTCTGAACTAAGCAAAAATAATATTTGGGAGGCGCTGTTTTGTGCTTTCGACATTTTATTTTTGCTTAAGTTTCTTGTTTAAGTTATTTATCAAGGTTTTAACGTTGGCTTTGTTATGTGTATTTATTAAGATACTCCCGTTTTTAGTGGCTTATTAAAAACTATAGGAGTATTATTTGAACAGGACTTATCGTTTTATTTCTTCATGGTTAGAGAGCTATTTTGGGAAGTTATGGGCCTTACAATGATATTCATATTGAACGCTTTTTCAATCTGCTCTGGTGCCCGATCGAATAGATTGGTTTTCTCAATTGTATATTATCCTTTAAATTTGAGATAACTTTTTCTACTTTATAAATTGAAGCGGAAATGGAATAAATCATCCTCCAACTGAATCTTGACAATGGAATACTTCAGAGTACCCTGAGATGTTAAAAAACTGCTTTGTTTTCATAAAGCTAAGTTTCTCCTAAAATAATTAAATCAGTCATTAAAACGTTATCATCACAGTAGAAAGATACTTTCACAAAACTTTTTGCCTTTAATTTGCGATATCATAGCAAAGCAGTCTACTAGCGAAGATTAATGTTTCTTGAATTTGGTGAAATTAATTCTGAAGAAGATATTAATTTTGCCTCTCGTTGTAAGCAGATCTTCATATTTCTGTTTTTAATCAACGTTTCAAGACAACGCAAACTCAGCAATTGAAAAAAATCAACAGGAATAGCAGTTTTAAAACACCGGAGATAAAACACAACGAATTCGTGGTTGATTCATGTAATAGTATTGACTACGCATCTTTCGGTTTTACCTTTGGATACTTTTTTGGTTATTCGCCTGCCATCCATGTATTATGTGGCAAGTTCATTTCAACTTTAGAATCTTTCGCATACCTTTGATTTTTAGTCAGAGATATAGTCAGTTTTTCTTTCGATAATCATGTCTTATATTTTCATCTGCTTTTTGTTTGATGTGCATCTCAAATATCTTAGTTTTTCTATACAAGATTTGTTATGTGTTCCGGTGTTCATACGCTTTCTATATACGGCATTTATAGACATTTGGTTAGATAATTGGGCACATTTGTATTCTGACAGCACCAAATTCTCCAATCTCTTCTGAGAATACAATTTGTGTCTTGTGAAATACACATTTTTAATAAATATAATTAAACCTATGGTGGCTTAAAATTTCATTTGATTGTAAAATTGTCATTGAGCCCTTTCGATATTCAAATTACGTATTTATCATGAAACCATGTAACTTACGAACGAAAATTGTATGAAATCAATAGGATTAATTAAGGAGCAGCAAATTTTTGTGTATTGATTGCCCAAAATTCTTATAGAATTTCAGTTGGCAGCATAGCATCTATCGGCTGAAACGATTTTCCTAGTTTGTCTCTGTAGAAATGTAGGTAATAAAACGCATGGAAACAGCATTCACTTATACTGGGAAACTTACTGTCAGACTACTATCGCAGCAGCATTAAAAATAAAATCTCAGTTAACTTCATGTATCATTCTCCATGCACTGCATACTGCGAAATCTTCATTCTTCTTGAGCTTCAAGAGATGGTAGTAGTAAAATTCATAGACATCATCTGCCTCAAAATCATTTCTTTCTTAAGCATGAATGCTTATCAATTCTTCTGTGAAATGAACACATATAGAATTTAAATTTTAATCAATTTCAATTCATAAGCATCCATAATATTTTCTCCACAGTTCTATCGCATTTCATGGTTTGTTCATTTTTAATTGTATTCCCATAATTATTCACATAATGATCAACCCGATAAACTGTGATAAACTCATATACGCACTTATCAAAGGTAGATTCCCCCTTCGATTTTGATTTGCTCGTCAAAGCTTCGAAGGATTGAAATATAAGAAGAAAAAAACATGATTTCATCCAATTAATTTTGCAATTTTAAAACCGATCTACAAACTGTCAATAATATTGTGTAATAAACAATATTGTTCTGTGGAATAAACAACAAAAATGATTTATAGAGTTTGCTTGTTCAAAACTGGAAATCTATACTATAAACGAAATATTTTGTTTGGTGAGGTCACGAAATTAGTTTTATTTATGAGAATACATTCTTAAAGTATTTATAGATTAGATGCTTGGAGCCGGCACGAATAACTGCTCATTTTATTCCATCGAATCTTCATCACCCTCGCCGTCAACACCTTCCATATCATCATCTTCTTCACCTTCTTTCTTCTCATCCGGCCGCACATACACTGGGTCCATGGGCGATACAACTACCCCATCCCAAACAGACATTTCCCGTACGATGCTTGTGTTGCCTTCCAGTCCCAGAATATGTTTGTAGCCTCCATGTGCCAGAACGCGAAGCAAAGTTTGCGCAGTCATACAACAAACGTCTTGTTGTTCCAATGACATGGCAGTGTGTACGCGAATGTGGCCGGCTTCACAGGGATCTGTAATACCTGCCGAACCAGGTAAAAACAAACCAGCCGCCAGAAGCTGAAACACACGTCTGAATGCCAAGTTAATCGGCAGAGCTTGCCGGCTGGGATTATTCATAATAGCGAGATGTGCCAGAAGATCAAGCATCCATGGCGACAAAGGATGGAAACCTTCGAAACGCCGGGTCACGTCACGCAAAATCCGAATCAATACTTTTATAGATGAGTGATGTGCGTTTTCTTCAAACCAGCGACTGTGACGAATAGCAGCCAAATGACTGGTGATCATCTTTGCGTCCAAATGTGTTTCTGGTTCAAGTTTGCGGATGTTTTGCGGTAAAGTCGCAATCAAAACGCGCACTTTTGCCTGCCAATTCGAAATATCAAATCCTTTTTCGTGCATTGCTGTTGAAAGTACGTCGGCTTTAGTAACTACTTCGGTTTTCATGACATTTTTCAGGTCCTCTTCGACTTTCTTCGCTAAGGCTTCACACGCCTCTTTTGTCGGAAGCGTTTTCATTATGACCACTATGTCGGCAGTATTGTTTCCAGTAACCATGGTCCCCTTTTTAAAAGATCCAACTTGTCGTACTTCATCGAGTTGCTGAAACGTACAAGTAACGCAATATTAAAGTAGGAACATAAATTGAATCAGGCAGATTAACTTACGCAAGTGTTGAAGTCACCTGGTGCAACAACAAGGTTATCTAGTACGCTTTGAACTTTTGTTACCAAGTTAGCAATCGCTGTCTGTTCAATCGCTGTTGGACTGAGATCTTGATTGCGCTTCAACAATGCCTGAAATTGAAATTTGAAGAGAATTTTAATCAAACATTTATGTGAATATTGTGGCAAAAATAATAAACTTTTAATCAGTTTCCATGAATATCTGCTAACGGCTCTTATTTTAATTACTGGGCAACAATGAACTCAATATATTTTATGAAGCTTTCGCATACAAATGAAACTCTTATGTTTTTTATTTTAGTAACACTGCTATTTTCAAAACAGTTTTTGCTTTTGCTGATTGACGAAAGATGGCGAATAAGAAAGAAAAAAAAACGAATTTTCAAGTTGGTTTCCAGACATTTGTTTTTTTTTATATATTAATTTTTATCTTCTATCATGAAAGTGCTGAAGCAATCACCAGGTTTAGGATTAGTATTATTATCTCTAGAGGAGAGCGCAGTTTCATCTGCATCCAATGCTGCAATAATCAAATTTAATTATGTGTGTTATTTAGATAATCAACAAAGTCAGCAAACAGCGTTAAGGTCTACTCGTAGCAACATTACATTTTTTGGGCAACATTTTTTGGACAACATTTTTAGACAGTGTTTCACTGTTAATGACGTGAAATTTATGAAGAGTGTTTTAATTTGCACAAATAGGCAGAAAGGGATAAGTAATTTACTTTATAAACGAAGCCCTCACACAAACCGGTATCGAAAACTATTTGGATTTATAAAAATAACAAAAGCTTAATGAATTTAGAGAGAGAAACCAATATTTTTTTAAGCTTGACAGCTATAAGGAGGTTTTCACTAATAGATAGTCTAGTCTGAAACAACGTCAAAGAGAATTGTTTGTTGATTGCGAGACAATCGAAAATTGAAATTTAACTTAATGGTTTTCAGTTTATGATCCTCTCGCAATCAAAAAACAGATATATTTGATAATGCTTTCGGAGCTTCCTCGACGGTCTACCACCTTGGGGGCACAGGGAAGTGGTTCATTAAGCCAGATGCGTTGCTACCTTGCTAACAGTGGATCTTGGGGAAGGAGACGCCGAACTATAAACCAATAATGGAGGATAAGCAAGGAGATAAAGTTACGATGCAGAGTGTAGAATGTCCAGTACCGGCACCCGTCAGGGGTGAGCAAGCAGGCTCCGGGTTGTCGATGTCCAGCGACTTCAATGCTATGGAGGTTAACCACTTGGCCACCTTAGCAGATATAATCCTAATTGGTCCCACGCAGAGCAAAGAGGTTGTGGAATCGGTGGCGGACCCTTTCAGGAGGAGCTACAACGATCCTTATGTCAAACAGGAACAAGTGAGACGGCAGATACGTACGCTGGCCGCCATTCAAGCCGCGCAAAGCTAATGCGCACGGATGCCAGATTACTGGCAGACTTGAGACTCGGAAAGCATGCTTTCGACCGAAGCGGAGGAAGAACTCTTCAAGCATACTAAGCGAGGCAAAAGCACTACGGGTGACTTTACAACGACTCCTTCGTTTACTTTGAACGTCATGCTTCATCTTTCTCCGCTTCATCACTTTGTTAGAGGGACTACCGCAAAATCTGCTATCAGGCTTAGGAAGTCGTGGTGCTATGAGTCAAGATCCTGCGGTCACAGAATTATTGAGCGAGGGTACGCAGAAACTACTGACTATTTGATCCTCATTTTTTGCTTCGAGCGGAGATGTCAAGCGGCCGTATGAGATGGCAGGAATGGAACCAGCAAGCCCTTAGTATCTACACTAACGGCTCTAAAACAGCTGCAGGAGTAAGCGTTGCAACATATTCTGCAGACCGCGATATAGAAGCAGCTTTCAGGTTTCCTAATCACTGTAGTATTTTCCAGGTGGCGTTATGATTATTAGTTTTCAAGATATAACGATTTAAGTGAGCCAGGGTACAGGTCCCAAACACTTTTATTGGCCATCCTGTAACTCCGTAGATTTTGAAAACCGGACCACCCTGTAGAACAATTTTTTGCTCAAAATATATCAAGGAATGCCTCCTTACAAAAGTGTCCACGGAGTGTCCTGCTCGCTAAGGCGTCAGGCCGAAAAGCGGCGTGCTATGGGGCCTGCGGGTTCGAATCCCGCCAGTGCCATGGTTGTAAGGCCTCCCGTCCACCGGAACCGTAAAGCTGCGAAAAGTTGCGAAATCGTATTCGGGCGAATTCGCACGAAAACGGACGCACGATCCAAACATGTGGCTCGGTGGGGGACCGCATCTACTGGGCCCGTGCCGTTCGTCAGAGTTCGTCCGAACATGTATGGATCCCATTCTGCTGGGATTTCACGATTTCGGACGAATGGCGTTCGTCAGAATTTGTGGCTTCGCAGTTTGCAGCTTCCCTTTTCCAGTGGACGGGAGGCCTAAATGTGAATGCGTGTGATTGTCCGTGAGGGTGGCGAATAGGCTCAAATTGGTGGCCTAATGCTGGCCGCGATCCCGGCAGCCCTCTTCACTAACCTAACCTAACCTACTGTTCCACTCAATACAGCTGGTCTCTGAAATAATATGAAATGTACTCTTATCTGCAAAAAAAAAAAAAACGAAAAAACTAATGAAATTGTTACATATACTTTGTCCATATTGCGTTGTAATAAATGTAGAAGCAAGTGACAGATTATACCCTTTTGCTTAAAACACCTAACACCATTTACAGAATCCCACAGGTCATGGAAAAACATGGGCAAAAAATCCCGGAGACCGCGATATTACTTGTCTTAATCGAGTGCGAAAACCCAAAGCTACACAAAAGGATTTGTTTTATGTTATTACATGTTTTAATTGTATTATTTACTAAAAGAGCTATGTGATTAAAGTACGTCAGTTAAATATAGCGCGCTACTTCGACTTCGGCAGCAAGTGACTGTATCGTCAGCTGTCCATAGCGCTCAAAATGTACTGGGCTTTTTAGACACAAAATCTGAGGGGCTCGATCGCGTTGCTTCGGACTCGCACGGTTAAACACTAGAAAGCCTATGTTAAATATCTCATCAAACTACACCTTCTAAAAATATTCGCTGGAAAAAAGTCGACGAATAAAAAATGGACAATATTTATTGTCTTTTTGAAAGAACTTATCTAGAATAAATGTAGGCTGAAAAGTTACTTTATTTGATTTTTGTATGGGATTGGTATACCTACATATTAAGCTTAATATTGAAATCTAAGGAGATACGAATATTTTTATACGACAAAATTGACATAATATATAACCTAGGAAAATGTTTCATGCAATATTTTTCTGTGAAATAACAATCCCGAATATTCGCCCCATGGAAAAAACATAAACAATATGCACCAAGTGTGAGGTTATGATAAATATTTTAAGCAAAACTTAGAAACAGCCGTAAAATGTAAATTCTTTTGTCAAAATAGAATAATTACCGCCGTTAGTGCAGAATCATCTGGGGCCGCAGCTACTTTGGGAAATAACACCTCCGCTAATGTCAGATCGAATGGATGCCTGGGAATAAATGTTTTCTTAAACGGCGTTCGCATGCCACCTCGCATCTGCCCTCCGCGACCCGGACGAATATTACCGCGAACCATTTCTACTATTTTCAAGTCCTTCGATCGATAATCTCTTGTACCTTAATCGCCGGCGTTCGATATGAATTTGCCAAGAACTTCCGCACACCTTGAGCACTGGTCTGTTATTCACTGGGTTTACAGCAGTCGGACCAAAAGTGACCTGACCAAAAGCGCGGACTAAATGAACTTAGTCCTCAGGTGTTTACAACGAACCCGACCTAAAATTTGCTTAGGTGGAATTTAGTCCTCGTCCGTATATGACAGCTGTCATTTAGTTTAATTTTCCTTCATGCACTGTATTTATCGTTTCATTTGTCTCTCAAACATGTTTATTTCAATGATTTTGTGTCAAAGGGGAATGTTATGAGCTTATATTCAACATACATACATTATTAATAGTCGCACAAAAATCAATGTTTAGGTCGCGTGTGTTTACAACGATTATAGTCCACGACCTATATTTAGGTCAGGTCGCTTGAAATCGTGGACCGACCTAAATTTAGGTCGGTCCACGAGTGTCTACAGCACGTGGACTAAAAAATTTAGGTGGAATTTGGTGTTTAGTCCGCGGACTAAACGTCCGCTGTAGACGATACTATTGATTTTGGTATGTCAGTGTCAAACTCGGTGCTGTCATTTAAGAAAGGTATATAATAGCCCGTTCACACTCGGCTCTAAATCAGGCGATTTCGATCAGCTGATCGCTTTAGAGCTAAATCAACTTAATAAGCCGTTCACACTCGACTCTAAATCAAGTAGATTTAGAAGCTGTCAAAGTTAATCAGGTAAGCGTTCACACTACCCGAAGTGATTTAGAATGAGGAGATTTAGAGAGCGAACTGTCATTCGAATTTGTGTGTACAATTTTTTTTGCATGAAAGTTGTTCAAAATGGTGCAGAAATATGCAAGAGCATTTTCTTTTCATTTTGTACAACTCACATTTTCCTTTTTTGTCCAATTTTTACTATATTTGAACGAAATTCGAATGACATTTCGTTGAAATCTACTCTCCCTCTCACGGATGGAATTCGCCGCGCTCTGAGAAAAATTCGCCGGGGACAAAATTCACAATAGTACCTGATTTGTACTTGATTAACTCTAAATCTACTTGATTAACTCGGTCGGAAACCGAAAAAAATGTATGGGTAATCAGGTAGATTTAAGTTGATTTAGCTCTAAAGCGATCAGCTGATCGAAATCGCCTGATTTAGAGCCAAGTGTGAACGGGCTATAAATCTACCTGATTACCCATACATTTTTTTCGGTTTCTGACCGAGTTAATCAAGTAGATTTAGAGTTAATCAAGTACAAATCAGGTACTATTGTGAATTTTGTCCCCGGCGAATTTTTCTCAGAGCGCGGCGAATTCCATCCGTGAGAGCGAGAGTAGATTTGAATGAAATGTCATTCGAATTTCGTTCAAAAATAGCAAAAATTGGACAAAAAAAGAAAATGTGAGTTGTACAAAATGAAAAGAAAATGCTCTTGCATGTTTCTGCACCATTTTGAACAACTTTCATGAAAAAAAAATTGTACACACAAATTCGAATGACAGTTCGCTCTCTAAATCTCCTCATTCTAAATCACTTCGGGTAGTGTGAACGCTTACCTGATTAACTTTGACAGCTTCTAAATCTACTTGATTTAGAGTCGAGTGTGAACGGCTTATAATGCTGCTTTCGATATTCTGTTAAGTGTGCATCCGCATTTCAAACCATTTTCATACTTTAACGATGCACGATGCGCACAATCTAATCCGCAAAAGATAAGATGCTACGATGTCTTCTGAAAATAAAGAATAAAATAATAAAATCTTTTATTAAGAGATTCAACTCTCTGTTTTCAAAATTCATAAAATATGCACATACCTTATTGTGAATACCTCACTTGAAAGTGATAGCCATGAAGTACTATGCAATTTCGTTTCTATAGCAACAGATGTCTGTAGTAAACAAAAGTAAACAATTGTCCGATTCCGCTAATAATCAAATTTAATTTTTTAATGAAATAAATTTTAAAAACATTTAAAATGTCGATAACAGCAGATAGTCAAAGTGTAGCGACATCTCTTCGTCAGGAGACTTCTGATAAAGATTTAAATGATTTGAAAAAAGGACCAGAGATGTTACCACCTAGTACATATCAAATTCGCCCGAGTCTGTCTGATAAATTTCGAGCTAGTAAAATCAAAGAAATAATACAAACGGTTCTAGGACAGACTCTACAAGGTTTATCATTAGATGGTTATAGTATTTAAAAGTAAGATAATAATGTTTTTGGTTCAGGCAAAACATATAATACCAATGAAGCTGGAGACCTGTGTCGAACGATCGCTGATCAAGTTAGTAGTCTTGTAAGAGATCTGAACATGAAACGTTATAAGCATATCGTGCAAGTAACAATAGGCCAGCAATTGGGTTCTGGATTTCGTTATATAGCCAGGTGTCGATGGGATGCTGAATGTGATAATCAAACTTCGGATGTTTTTACGAATGCGTCCATGTTTTGTGTTTGTACCGTGTTTGGAGTGTACCTGTATTAGCTTTATGAGTAGTATGTTTTATTTACTACATCGTTTCTATTAGAAACATATCACCATTAATTTCTTAATAAATATTTTTAAGGTATGAATGCGTATTTGATAGGAAGACAGGAGTATTTGCTGGTTCGAAATGTAAAAATTAGTGTCTGTAAAATGCTAAGATTTATTGCATGTGCTCCAGCATAAATTACTTGTATTTTACAACATACGTATATTCTCTATCTAAGATCTAGTCTCCTAATTTATACTGGCTTTCTATCAAACAATTGACAATGAAGCTCTTATTCACTTCCTTACTTTGAAGAATACCTCATCAAATGGCGATGGAACATTGGGAAATATATTTTAATATTGCACTTTTAATGAGCAAATTGTTTTTAGGCTAATGTATGCAAAGTCTTAACATTGCCATGATTGTTCAAATACACAAAGCAGGGTGAATGCTCCTAATTTTGACTTCGTTCTAATGTCCGCTGCCAAACCCTCTTTTACTCATAACAAAAACTGTTACCAATTGTCTCGGTCCAACGGCGGCATCCTCCAGTTCCGAGCAACGGTGAGCAGTCTTCGTTGACAGTCGGACCAGCATTTCCTGGGGCTTTAAACTATGCTTCGGCCCTCGGCTTTTCTGTCAAATAGGTATTGGTAATCGATGCTCGTCCATTCCCTGCACGAAACAAACCGTTTGCAGTTTCCTCAGTTTGATAATTGTGCCAACCTCTGGGTCGTCAAATATTTCGTGAAGCCCGTCTTTATATCTTATTCGCCTTCAGCGGCTCTCATGTTTTGCTAAAATTATTCGCCTCAGGACCCGTCTTTCGAAGACGTTCAACATATTTGCGGATGCTTGTTTGAGACCATCCATAGCACAACTCAGGTCTTATTTTCGATTTACACACTTGTAACTTCGTGTACCTGTGTATGCAAGTGGTCTTCAATACAGTGAGAAAGGAGTAGAACGTTTTATTAGCGAGCTACATTCTTCGTTTTATTTCGTAGAAATTCATCAGAGATATCTATCGGTTCTGATATAATTGAGCCATGTGCAAGATTAAGAAGTTTTTTTTAATTAACCAGCTCATTTCTCCTTAATCTGGTCATCTTCGGCAATGATATTATCGATTTCGTCTTTAGAGAGTGTCGTCTTGGACTGATATCTACGTCTTAAACTTGTCACTATTTTGTAAGCTTATATAGTTTTATTAATAGAGCTATAAGATTTAAAGTTAATGCTTCCAAAACCAGCAACTGATCTACACCTCGAAAGATATTTCGTTATATTGGAATAATTTGAGGGTATGGGTGACCTCGAGACAGACTGCTTCTTTACCACCACTCTTAATGTCTTATACCTCTATGGTTTTATTAGTCGATAAATTTTCGTCAATGCTTTTAATATTTACGTTTCTTACATTCAATGATTTTGTTCGCTTCTCGTCGGAGGTTTCCATAATGTTCTTTCTTTGTCCTGATGTTACTTTCAAGGAGATGTTTGTACGTCTGATTTTTTCTTTTCCTGTCATTTCTTTTGCGGCGGGCTTCATATCCTATCACTTGTTCGGTTTTGGTTTTTGTCCTCATTTTCACCCAGACCTTGTCAACTGATCTTGCTGTATCATTTTGTAGGATGGAGGTCAATTTCGTCTCAAGGGTTTTTGCGCACTTCTCTGCCACTAGCTCCCTTTGGAGCTTTCCCATGTTGAACTTCCGAAGAGGACTGGCTTTTGTGTCCCATATACCTTTGATATATAACACTGATATTTAGATTTTACCAAGCAGAGGTTCGAGTCACAATAGGCTTCTGAAAATGTACAGGCGTCAAGCTCGCTAGAAGCCTATCTTCGCTGAATAAGGACATAGTCAATTTAGTTGCAGATATTGCCATCTAGTGACGCCTATGTTCTTTTATGGGTGTGTTCTTTTCTAGAAGCATGTCGAACTTATGGCTGTCTTTACTACATGCAAAGAGGACAATGAGAAGAATAATGTCCTGGTAGTTATAGATCCGTCTTTAGTTCCCTCGTCTCTTTCTTCCGCCATATTTTAAAGAATTCGTCTTTAATGCGGATCGCACATAATTGTTCTCTGACTACTTTGAAGTCCATCACATGTGGTTTGAACTTCCTAGACTTCACTTCATGCAGGGTTCCCACTTTTGAAGCGGGGAACTCATGTCTTGTTGCACGCTGCCAATGCATTTATTTTCCTGTACAAGGACTCCGAAAGATTGACTACAGCCGTAGTTCTCAGGAGGCAAAGAGTCACTTCCAGGAGATACCTCAGGAGATAAAAAATTCCGTCACCATTTCCACTAGCGCGTGTATCCGCTGGGGGAATATAAAATGCGTGAGCGAGGGGTTAAGGCTGACATTCTGAAAAAATGTCTGCTTATTCTTCACAAGATGATTCAAAACAAGAGTTGGAGGAAGCCTTTGAGGTTATCTTCAACTGCCGGGCGAACTGGCTGAAGGTGGAGATGGAGTATCAGTGAGTGTTGGAAGAACACACCGCTGAGGAGGCTAGCTCAGCAGAAGTCTCGGGAGTTGGTCGACCACTTCAGAAAAAGCAGATGGCTGAATCATGTCTTGACGACACGCAGGAAATCCAGATCAGGAAGAAAGTCCCGGTCCCTAACCTTACGAACTCGGTGACGGCCACTCACAAGGAGCAATAGAGGGACGTCGCCAAAACACCATAAGCACCCATTGAATAATAAAAGAATAAGAAAGAGAGTGCTCTGCAGTGAGAAAAAAGAAATGATGGGGAAGAAGAAGAGAAAAAGCAGACAGAGACAACGTGGTTTCCGGGGAAGACTTATGTGGAGATCCTGGAGGTATTTCGCCAAAATATCTCTCCGGACGAAACTGCGATGCTATTAAAACGTATAAATCCAGAAGGATGGATTCTTTTGGAGATTGCCCGCTGCAAGGACCGAGCGAGATATCAGGACTCGACCCGAGCCGCCATATTTGCTGTGGGGGACGTGAAGCTTATGACTCCTAGAGTGAAGATTGAGATTCTGGGGCTTGATTGCGTCACAGTCAGTGAGGAAGTGACATCAACCATGAGACGCGATGCTGGAGAGGAAAGAGCCGGTGAAGTGAAACACACTTTCTTGCCATCTAACTCAAGCGAACAGAAAATATCCATGGTTTAGCTGAATTAAACTCCAGAATCCACCAGTCTGCACGGGTCCAGGTGGGTATGATAAACACGCAAGTGCGAAGGTGGGCTGAGGTGGCACACAACGCTTAGATGCAAAGGGCCAGATTGGATCGAATAGCGCCCTGCATCTTATGAGCTCAAGTATGAGCTAAAGGATGTACTGTATGCTAAGAAAAAGCAAGGAAGTACATGAGAGCCCTTCAATAAGGAAACTTACAGGGACGATCTCGTCAAACAGCTGGCAGAATAGTGCTCATGTTCCATTGATCAGGGAACTCAATAGGGGGAGGTACTCGTCCGCATTGGTGTCAAAAAAAAAGTACGCAGTAGCTTGAGCTGTTGATTAGCAGAGGGCCCGCATTAGAGGCCTCGTGTGGGTAACATACTGAGAGATCATTTCCCGAGCTGTTTCTTCTCCCCGAGACAAGCTTAGCTCACTGGAGGACTCTCTTCATGATATTGACGGTAATGTCATCGTAAGGGGTGACTTCAGTGCAAGGCATTAGAGTCGGGCATGTCCAACGAAAACACTCGCGAACGGCGCATAGGCGAGGTTGCATCGATGTTGGATTTATCGAATTTATTTAATATGGTTCGACATCTCCATTCTGAGGGCCCAGACTTAATGAATCCATTTTCGATGTCACTAGGGCATCTGAAAGACGAGACACTTGTCAGCGACTGTAGAGTGATGGAAGACTACACAGCAAGTGATCACAAATACGTCGTCGACAAAAGGCAAAGACGACACCGCTTTGCCGGCAAGTGGCTCAGTTGGAATGTTGCTAGCCTTAACTTAAAGATGATCGCATCGCTCGTCTCGAGCTTAGAAGGGAAGCCACTAACGTCTGGGATCCCAGTGGCTCAAACAACAATAGACGAATTCACATGGGATGGATGTCCAAACGGAAACCCTTTCGCAGGAGGAAACATGCGTTCTGGTGGAACAATGTAATCACAGAACTGCGGTGTATTACTGTATTACTTACGCACATCGTTGGGTCACTATTCCCACTGCATTCGCCTAGAACAGACGATCCTAGCGTCGTCAGGCGGATGCTTCTCTTTTTACCGGTGAAGAGCCCACCCCATCTATTATTAGGTTTGTATAATTCATGTTTAGCCACGGGGAAAGTATCTTGAAGAAAAGTACTTGCAGACAAGAGGAAAGGTAACCCCGGCACCACATCAGTATCCCATCTACTGTGCATGCTGGACACTACAGCGATGCAAGTCTGTGGCTGCTGTCATCAGTTAGATTGGCTAGTTGCCTGCCCGACGAGCAGTACGGCTTCTGGAAAAAGCACTCAACAATCGACGCCACCTCAGAGGTTGTTGGGACAGAAGTGAGAGCAGAAGATGCATCTGATCGGCGAGGTGGACATCACCCTTCCAGCCCTCGAGCAGAAGCTCCTTAGTCCTGGTTACTTGCTGGCCATAATACGGGACTACTTCAGGGAGCTATGATTGCTGTACGACATCGAGGACAGAGTAAGAAGGTGGCCTTTCTCCTCAGCAGCGGCAGAGGGGTTGATCTTGGGACGTGACTTCTGGTCATCATGCACGATGATGGTCTTGAGAATGACTGCGGATGTGTTTTGGTAGGTTACGCTGATGTCGTCGCAGTTGCAATCGCTGCCAAATCTGTCTATTTCTCCCAGCTCAGACTGAACCATATCATAAGGAGGGTGGAGCGACGGGTGATCGAGCATGGCCTCCAGCTGCCGGTCTTGAAGATAGTCATGCGGATGAAGCGGGGGATACTAACTGCTATAACCATGACAGTTGGCTCCGTTGAAGTCCAGAACAGCAACTCGTTAATCTATCTGAAACTGATCCTGGATACCAAGCTGATTTAGTGGGATCATATCCGATAATATAACAAGATCCGGTTACGCATTGCCAATGCTCAGTGCAAGGGTGCCCAGCATACCCTCTGGAGCTACCACACGGTTTCATAAGAGGCCGTGATGGAGGCATGGGTTGAAGTCGGTGGACAACGATAGATAAGTATTTGCGACAGGGGTGCTGCGTTGCTCAGATGGGTCCCAACTTGGAACTCCGTGGACTTATAAATGTCCCTTTTTAGTGAGCCAAACCTCACACACCCAGCTGTCTTATAGGTCGCCCGGGGTATCTGGTGATACCCCATCTATATAGGGAAAAAGTATTTTTCATGTGTGAGTATTCGTTATTCATTTTTTTCGTAGGAAAACGACTTTTCTATTGTGCTTTAAAACTAAATCAATGTTGAATAGGCGATGGTAGCTTTCGATTTTAATAAACGAAATATAGTTAAGGCTGGTTTTTCTGAGCCAAAATGAAAATAACGAGTTGTTTCTAGCTGATTTTCAGCCAAATCAAGACCAATCGATTTTAGTCAGTCAAAAATATGTGCTATATGTACTTATATATACATATGCACTTAAAAGTAATATCAATATATATTCGCTGATGATTGTTTTTATTGTGCTGCTTAAGATTTTTATTCTGAAATTGCTTCGAACATGAATGCTTTTCATGGGCCCGACTATGACGCCACAGTTAAGTACATACGCACGAGCGATTTGCGTGATCGACAGATAGTTTAGTTGGGATGGGACTGTATGAGACTATTAGGAAAATATCATATTTGTTATTATAATTTTTTTTGGAGAATGTGTGTACTAATGTTTCCTAACATGCAATAGCAAAGTTTCACCCTTTATAGTTCACCTCAATAAGTAATTGTTTTATTTTAAACCGGCATAAGTTTTATTTTAAATGGTCTAAGCTGCACTAGCCTGTGTTTTAGACTACAAAATGATTAATAAATGGACTGATGCATCTCATCGTGTATAAACAAATATATGCTAAACAAACTTGAAACTCAACCAACTAGTTTAATCGATTAATTCAAGTTTGCTGAAATTTAATAAGAATTTTTTGAATTAATTACGATACGTTCATTAGTATTATATATAATATTGGAAAAGTAAAACAAGTTTTTTTGATCACTCAGATTGCGAAATTATATTCGAACTTCCTTCAGAAGTTTTTATACACATAATCGTGTTATATTTGCCCATCTGAACCCGAAACTACAATCACACACTGAATGCTCTGTGCTACGTAATTCTCCTATCTGCAGTTGATGTTGTGAGCTGCAGCTATAAGTGTAGTGAACTGCTTCGATTACAATTAAAATTAATTTAGTGGCTTGTCGCGTGAAGGTTGATTGGATACTTGTCGTAGTTCCAATTGAATAAAATGGAATCGTTTCAAATCGGCTCTATCCCGGTCGGTGGTCCTCGGGATCCGTGTTTTGTGGTTGCGGAGATCGGTCAAAATCATCAGGGAAATGTTCAGATTGCCAAGCAAATGATATTAGAAGCCAAAGTAAGTTCGTATTGTGTTTAATTTGCCTCGAAACGAAATGATACCAATTGTGCAATTGAATGCTTGCACAGAGAGCTGGATGTCACTGCGTAAAATTCCAGAAATCTTGCTTATCCGCCAAATTTACGAAGGCTGCCCTAGCAAGGGAATACAAGAGTTCGAGCTCTTGGGGCGCAACATATGGTGAACATAAGGAATATTTGGAACTCACTATTTCGCAGTTTAAAGAACTTCAGGAATTTGCTAAGAAAGTAGGAATTCTTTTCTCGGCATCTGCGATGGATGAGGTGATAAGTGGAAAGTTGTGCTTTTATTACGTGCATTCATTGACAATTATGTTTGGTAGGTTTCGTTTGGTGAACTATCCAAAATGGAATTGCCGTTCATTAAAATTGGATCAGGAGATGCAAACAATTTCAAATTGATTGAATACGCAGGAAGACAAGATATTCCGTTAATAATATCTACAGGAATGCAGGAAATGTCAACGGTGGAGAAAATTGTGATGATAATGAGACGAAATAAAAAAGTGAATTTTTGTTTGATGCATTGCGTCTCAGCTTATCCTACGTTACCTGAAAATGCCAACTTAAGACTGATTACTTATTTAAAGCGTAGGTTTCCTCAGACGCCAATTGGATACTCTGGTCATGAGCAAGGAATTGCAATCACTTTAGCTGCAGTTCTACTGGGAGCAAAAGTAATTATAAAATTTTCAATTTGCTTTTAGTTAATATTTTTCATGTTTAAACGGTAACTTACCAGTGGAGTAAATTTTTACAACCCGCTGTGTGGAGTGTGAATGGGTACGAGTGTGGAGTGATTAGTACTACGATTCACATTACGCCTAATTTGGCTCAAGTGCCTTGTCAGAGCTATCGCAACAAAAAGCGCAATGTGTTAGTGTCCGTGGCTGGTTTTTAACCAAAGGCCACAAACCCTAGCTGCAAATACTACGCCCACTTGTTTATATAAGCTACAAAACACATATATCTAGACAAAATAAGCAGTAAAACTTCAGATTACTCTTTGAATTTTTAGTAAAACAAATTAACTACTTGAAAATAAACAGTCTATAAAGACTCTCCACGATGCAACTAACGACAACGGCCAACGCCTGATTGACTTTGTATGTAGTAGGGATATAGTCATAAGTTCGACATGCTTCCCACATCGACGCATCCACAAAAGAACATGGGCATCACCAGATGGCAATACCTTCAACCAAATCGACCATGTCCTTATTCAGCGGAGATGGGCTTCCAGCATACTTGACATTCGGACGTTTCGAGGAGCAAATTGTGATTCGGACCACTACTTGGTCAAATCCAAATATTGATGTCGCATGTCAAAGGCGTACGTGACGAAGACGAGTCCTCTGCGTAAGTTTGACATAGGAAAGCTCCAAACGGCGTCAGTAGCAGAAAACTTCTCAAAAACTCTTGAGACTAAGCTAACCCCCATCTTACAAATTAACACAGTGAGGCCGGTTGACGAGGTCTGGATGGAGATGAAGACAGCAATCAAAACCGCTGCAGAACAAGTGTTTGGGTATGAAGCTCGGCGCAAAAGAAACAACTGGTTCGACAACGAATGCCAGGATGCGCTGAACAAGAAAAATCAGGCATATAAACAGTTCCTCGAAAGGAACACCAGGAGGAAGAAGAGAAAAATATGAAAACCTCCGACGAGTAGCAAATAAGATCATTAGATGTAAGAAACGAAAATATTATGACGAGCAATTAAAGAGCTTTGACGAAAATCTGGCGAGCAATAAAACTAGGCAAGCTTACAAAGTAGTGAAATGTTTAAGAATATCAGCCCAAGACGACACTCTGTAAAGACGAAATCGGCAATATCATCGCCGAAGATAGCCAGAGATAGCCAGGTTAAGGAGAGGTGGGCCTGCTATTTCAGAGAACTCCTTAATCCTGCACATGGCTCAATAATATCAGAGCCGATAGACGTTTCTGTCGAAGTCCCGATCGCACCTCCAACTCTGGAAGAAGTCAATTCTGCCATAAAAGCCAGAAAAACAATAAAGCGCCGGGCATTGACGAGATTCCGGTTGAGCTAATCAAATACGGTGGAAGCTGCCCTATAAAAGCCATCCACAAATTGATCCAGCACATCTGGAGTGAAGAAAAAATACCGCAGGAGTGGTGCAAATCCATCATATGCCCTATCCACCAAAAAGGAGACAAACTTCGGTGCGAAAACTACAGAGGCATATCGCTACTTAGTACATCCTATAAGATACTGACGAAAATATTAAAAGATAAAATAAATGTATACGCAGAAAAGGTCTTTGGGGAGTACCAAGGAGGCTTTAGGTCTGGTAGATCAACTACGGATCAGCTCTTCACAGTCAAACAAGTGCTTGAAAAATGCTGGAAATTTAACATTGACGTCCACCAGATTTTCGTGGATTTTAAACAAGCATATGACAGTATTGACCGAAACATACTGTACAAAATAACGCTATACTTCGGCATCCCGGCAAAACTAGTCCGGCTGACCAAAATGATGATAACGTCGACAGCATCACAAGTCAGAATCAATAACGGTCTGACTGACGCCTTTGACACAAATGTCGGACTAAGATGGGTTGGCCCCTCTGCTGTTCAACCTAGCACTTGAGTACGTGATAAGGAAGATTCCTGTCGACACAGGGGGTACGCTTCTGTATAAGTCGAACCAGTTACTACGCGGCTGACATTAACATCTTGTCCCGTTCCTTCACATCCGCCAAAGAACTCCTGTTGAAACTTGATCAGGAAGCCAAAGAAGTAGGCCTGAAGATCAATCAGACGAAAACAAAAATCATGACGCAAACAAGAAAGAAGACCTCCATTAGACAAAATATAATTTTGGACGAATATAATTTAGAGAATATGGACGAATTTATATACTTAGGCTCGAAATTGACAACGAAAGGCAGTGAAACTGACAAAATTAAACGGAGAATACAGCTCGCTAATAAAACTTTCTACTCCGTTCTGGCCCTACTGAAGACCAGCTGCATACACAGGAAGACGAAGCTCCAAGTATACAAATCAATCATCAGACCTGTGTTGTGCTACGGATGTGAAACTTGGACCCTTACCCAAGCGTCCGCAAATATGTTGAACGCCTTCGAAAGACGGGTCCTCAGGCGTATAATTGGAGCTAAACAAGAGTGCGGCCAATGGCGGATAAGGTACAACCACGAGTTGTACGAGGTTTTTGACGAGCCAGAGATTGCTACAATAGTGAAACTGCGGAAGCTGCAATGGGCTGGCCACGTGCAACGAATGGACGAGCATCGAGTACCTAAGAAGGTATTCGACGGAAGGGCCGAGGGTCGAAGACCAGTGGGAAAACCCAGAAAACGCTGGTCTGACTCTGTCGACGAAGACTGCGGAAAGCTGCTCGACTTTTGAAATTGGAGGACGCGGTCATTGGACCGAGACAACTGGAGGCGTCACCCGCGAGAAGCCAAGGCCCGAGAGGGGCTGTAGTGCTACGACGACGACGACGATAAAATACTTCATAAATCGAGTATCCACTTTTGCGATCTTGTATTTAGTATTTTTGCAGTATTAAAATATTTTTCCATCTTATAATTCATTAATAGGTCTGTTTCCGTACTTGAATCTATTATAATATATTAAAATAGATTCGCAGCAAGTCGTTTCCGTACTTTTGCTGCAAGCCAAATGCAAGCCAAATTTTGCAGCAAAAAGAAGCCAGCTGCCAAATTCTGTTACTGCTGCAGTTTACTGAAAGTACGGAAACAGACCTAATGTCCTTTTTATAGCATTTTTCAACAGCAAATTGGAAGAAATTATATATGAAACAGCCGCCGGGATTCGTAGTCGAAGACAAAGAACAACTGGTTTGCCTCTTGAGGAGGATTTTAGATGGCCTGAAGCAATCAGCCAAAGTTAGGTATATGGCCATTCATCAAGTATTAACTGACACAAATTATTTTGCAGTTCAACCGATCCATGTTTGTACACATTGGTTGAACAAGAAAAATATTGCTTCGTATTGTTATACGTTGAAGATCTTCATATTGCCAGCAAATATGAGGATATGGTTTCTAAACGCGAGGAAATTGTAAATTTAAGATTGAAGGTCTCTGTGAAATTCGCACCTCGGATTGCAAATCAATAGAAACACAGAAGGTGTCTTTGCGATCAATCAGGCGACGTACATGGCAAAGATTGCAATGAATTTCGGATTGGCAAATGCTAAGCCACCCAATGTACCATTGAGCGTGTCCTACGAGAAGAGTCCCAAGTCGGAATTAATCAGTGACAACGAGCAATACCGACGATTGGCTGTGTGTTTACTATAATACATATCCGTAATTACCAGACTCGGCGTAGCCGCTTGTGTATCAATATTAGGACAAAAGGTATCCAGGCCAAATCAGGAAAACTGGAATGAACTAAAACGTGCCGTCAAGTACTTAAAGGGAACTGCACGTTTTGCATTAGTGCTTAGAAGCAACTCAAATGCCAATCGGTTCGTGGGCTACGCAGATGCAAGTTGGGTTTAGCACAATCAGCTGGATTTGCAAGAAGCAAACATGTGTCGCGTTATCATCAACAGAAGCAGAAACTCATCGTATTATCAGAGTCGTGCAAAGCGGCTCAATGGATTCGATGCTTTCTAGTTGGCCTAAACTTGATATTTGATAATCCAACATTTATTTATCAAGACAACCAAAGCTGTTTGCGACTCATCAAGGAAGAAAAGTGGTCAAAGAGATCAAAGCACATAGATGTAAGATACTTCTTCATCAAAGAGTATATTAAAAAGTAACTAGTCAGCTGCATTTATTGTCCAATTGAGGAGATGATTGCAGATTTGTTAGCAAAGCCACTACACGCAGCACGAATTAAACACTTACAGAAACAATGCGGTGTAGAAGAAGTTCGAATGAGGAGGAGTGTTGGAGTTGGGACACAGCATTCAAACTTAACATATGAATTATCTTTATATTTTGGCAATAACATACTTTGAAAAATCACATTATTTTATATATATATATATATATATATATATATATATATATATATATATATATATATATATATATATATATATATATATATATATATATATATATATATATATATATATATATATATATATATATATATATATATATATATATATATATATATATATATATATATATATATATATATATATATATATATATATATATATATATATATATATATATATATATATATATATATATATATATATATATATATATATATATATATATATATATATATATATATATATATATATATATATATATATATATATATATAGCTTTTATATACCACTTCCTGTGGAACGTTTTTATGTAACTCATTCAAGTATAGAATAATATAATAGAATAATAGAATAATTAGACATAAGAAACGAAAGCATTTTGACAGCATGTTGAATAATATGAATGACAACTTTATGGCTAACAACACTCGAAAAGCGTACAAAGTAGTGAGACACTTAAAGCAAGGCTTTAAACCACGAACTAGCCTATGTAGGGCTGTCGATGGAAGCATCATAAGTGGCTCAGAACAGGTGAAGGAAAGATGGGCGTCCTATTTCCAGCAATTACTGAACAGAAATGTCCCCGCACCCGACGAATCGCCATCACTAATTGGTACATACCTTGACAGTGTCTCATATCACCCTCCTACACTAGATGAAGTCCGACAGGCCATGGACCGCTTGAAACCCAACTGTTTCGAATTAATTTGATGTAGAAAAACTCAATTGTAATGTTATATTTATAATTGTATTGTAACGTTTCGAATCAATTTAATTAAAAAAAAAACTCAATTTAGATGAAATTCATCCAATTTAGAATAAAATCAATTTGGAAAAATTCATTTCTTATATTTCATTTGTACTACCTGTTTTTATCCGAACACCACAAATCTTGGTTATTGCTTCTTTTTGAAAAAGAACCCAAAATAGTACGGATGTTGGTGAATAAAACGAAATGAGTATATCTAAACGAAATACAGTTGTTTGTGATATACGAAAACCACGTTGCCGCTATTCTTGCTCCTAAGTCTCCAGCTTCTTAACTCGCCAGTACCGCCGAAACCGTAATCAGCCTGTTTTTTCCATTTCGCCTTCCCATGGACGGAACATTGTTCTTGGAACGTCGAAAACGTTCAAAGTCGACTTCCAAGTAAAGTGCCATCTACGAACCAGCATCAGCGGACTGTTTTGAATCCATTCGATAACAATCGGCGACATTCTCCCGGGCCTTGAAACGTTTCTAAATGAACTGGGGGATGTACTGTGACCGGTGACTATAAACATCCTGAGATCCAGGCTGAGAACGCGCCACCTCGACATGTTAACATGAAATTAAAGTTAGATTACTATTTGGTCAAAAATTCGTTCATGATACTTGGTGAGGATCCGATCAGATGCGTTTGAGCTGCATTCGCAGCGGTTATGTTAATCAAATAGTTTGTGACGACTGGATTGTGGTTGATGTGTATGCTGCTCGTGGCATTTCCTCCTGACGGGCAACGCAACATCCTGCTACGAGGGGTTATTGTTAATGTGGCGCCCCGACTCGCCACCTCGAACATTAAGAAAAATGAAAAGAAATGAAAAACTTCGAGATAAATAGTGAATTCAGTGTCGTATCATGATGTGGTTAGACTTATGTGTAAGGATTTATATATGTATAGTATGTGATGTATCCTTATATTTTTTTTATTTTTCGTATGAGTTGTAGTTATTGTTGTTTTTGGTTTCTTGTCGTAACGATGTCCCTTTGTTCGGGTAGTGGGCAAACTTTGTGAATCGGGCGTCGTAGTATTGAAGAGGCGGTTTTAATGTCCACTACTCGGACTAGGCCATCTGGCCCTGGATGAGTTTTGGTGATTCGGCCCATCAGCCATTTAAGTGGGGGAAGACGTTCGTCTTTGATGATAACTAGCTGCCCGACCTGTAGATTTTTTTGTGTTTGCTGCCATTTTGCACGCTGTTGTAGCGTATGTAAGTATTCTGTCTGCCAGCGTTTCCAAAAGTCTTGCTGTAATTTTTGTACCAGAATCCATCGTCGAAGACCAATTGCATTAGCTTCCAGTAGATCATCCTGTGGAGGGGCGGTGATTGCGCGTCCGATCAAAAAATGACTTGGTGTTAGTGGAGTTAGCTCTGTTGGGTCATCGGTTAATGGACTTAGCGGTCTTGAGTTAAGACAGGCTTCAATTTGTGTCAGCACGGTTGCGAACTCCTCGTAAGTGAGGGTGACATTTCCTACTACTCTTCTCAAGTGATGTTTAACGGAACGAACTCCAGCTTCCCATAAGCCTCCAAAGTGTGGTGACGCAGGAGGGATAAACGACCATGTTATCCCATCCGTAGCTAACAATTCAGCAACTTCTGATCTGATCCTTTTCTGACTTGCCACGAATGTTTTCTCCAATATCGTTTTTGCTCCTATGAAATTTGTGCCACAGTCGGAATATATATTCTTGCAGAGCCCTCTTCTTGCAATGAACCGGCGAAGAGCGGCTAAGAAGGCCTCGGTGGTGAGATCGCTTACCACTTCCAAATGGATTGCTTTGGTCGCCAAACAGACGAATAGTGCGATGTAGCCCTTGTACGTCTTCGTAGTGAAAAGGGTCCTGCGTAATCGATCCCTGTGTTTGTAAATGCAGGAGCTGGGTTGAGTCGTTCCTTTGGTAAGTTGCCCATCATTTGAGTGGAAGTCGTCTTGGACCATCGGAAACATTTCATGCAATTATGTGTGTAGGCCTTGACAGAGTTGCGTAATTTTGGGGCCCAATACGTTTTTCGGATACTATTGAGTGTGGCGGTTAGTCCTCCGTGAAGGGTTTTAAGATGGTGGTGTGCGATGATCAACCTTAAAAGATGACTTCCGTGTGAGAGAATTACCGGGTGCCGTTCGTCAAAGGTGATGTCGGCGTTTTGTAATCGACCGCCAACTCTTAGTATCCCAAATTGGTCCAGAATCGGTGTGAGAGCCTTGATTTTGCTCTGCTTGTTGACTGTGCCATGTAATTTTAGAGCTGTGATCTCGTCAGTGTAGTATTTATTCTGATCAGTCTGGTACCAATATGTCGAAGCGGAGTTCAGCTCGTAAGTTATAAGATATGAGCTGCTATTGTTGGTACTCTGTCGGGTGGAGTTATTAATGAATCGGAGGCAGTATGCTGTTACTCGTATGAGACGGTTAAACGAAGAGAATTTGGTGAGATCCAGTAGTTGTTTTATACTTTGAATTTGTGTTGTTAACGCAGTTGGCTTTCGTATTTCCTGTGTCGTGTCATAAAGTTGGTCAATGGGATCTTGCTGTGTGAATGCTTGTAGCCACGTCGGTCCTTGCCACCATAATGTGGATGTAGACAGATTTTCCGCGGTCAAGCCTCTGGTTGCAAGATCGGCGGGGTTATCCGATGAATTAACATGATGCCATATTGAAGTCGGAATTAGTTTATGTATTTGACTGGTCCGATTTGCCACAAATGTCTTCCAATTACAAGGGTGTTTTGATAACCATGCTAACACTATCGTAGAATCTGACCAACAGTAAACTGGGGTTTTATGTAGTTGCAGTCCTGACACAATTTTTGCCATTAGCTTTGCCAACAAGGAGGCACCACATAACTCCAGACGGGGAAGAGAGATTGTCTTGATTGGTGCAACCTTGGTTTTTCCCATTAAAATGCTCACCTTTGCTTTAGATAAACTCCTGGTGGAGGTTCTTAAATACACTGCCGCAGCGTAAGCACGTTCTGATGCGTCACAAAATCCGTGTAACTCAATCCGCGTACTACTCGTGGTGTGCAGCCAGCGAGGAACCTTTACTTGCTCTAATTGCTGTAAATTGTTTCGGAATTGACACCATTCCGTTTGGATTTGGTCTGGAAGCAATTGATCCCATTCTATACTTAGTAGCCATAATTTTTGTAACAGCAGCTTTGCTGTGATTATGACTGGTGCATACCATCCTAGGGGATCAAATAGTCTTGCGATGTATGATAATATAATTCGTTTAGTGGGTGTCTTGCTGTTGGACTCCAGGGAAAATTTGAGTGACAGTTCGTCTCGTGTCCGATGCCACTTGAGTCCTAAGGCGTTTACCGTCGAAGTGACCGTGTCTCTTATTTCAATTGTGTCTGACTGTAACCTATCTCTTTCTGACACATTCTGGATCACTGTGGGATCATTAGATGTCCATTGGCGCAGATGAAATCCACCCTGGCTAAGTAACTCGATGAGTTCTCGCTGTAGTTGCATGACTTTATCTGGATCTTCTCCCCCGCTCAGTACATTATCTACGTACAACTCCTGTGACAATGTTTTGGATGCGAGCGGGAAGTTTGCGCCATCGTCTTTTACCAACTGTTGAACTGCCCGCATGGCCAAAAAGGGAGCGGAATTCACTCCAAAAGTTACAGTATTCAGTCTGTAATGTTGAATGGGTTCTGACGAACTTTGTCGCCATAACACTCGTTGAAAGTTTCGGTCTGATTTAGCAATTAAGACTTGCCTATACATTTTTTCCATATCAGCTGAGAAAACGATTCGGTGCATTCTCCACCGTGTTATGATGTCGGAGAGATCTTGATGCAGGCTAGTACCGACGTAAAGATGATCATTCAACGAATTTCCATTGTCAGTTTTGCAAGATGCATTGAATACTACCCGTAATTTTGTGGTGAGACTCGTTTCTTTGACTACCCCGTGATGAGGCAAATAATAATTCGGAGCGGTGTCCACTTCTTCCTCGGGTATCTTCTCCATATGTTTTAAATCGAGATATTCATCTAAACATCGATGGTAGTCAGCGTTCAGTTGGGGATTTCTGCTCAATCTGCGTTCGAGTGAAATAAGTTGTGAGTAAGCCGTTGCAAAGGACGATCCAAGATTTTCAGAGGATGCTTTAAATGGTAATGAGACGATATACCGGCCTTGAGTGTCTCGTTTATGCGTAGCTTTGAAATGTTCCTCACATCGGCTAGTATCATCGTTGACATTTGACGCAGCTTCCACTTCTTCAAGCTCCCAGAATCTACGAAGTTGTGAGTCGAGTTCCACCCGATTGAAGAACGAATGAACGTGAACAAATGTTTGTGGTTGACAGTGAACCGGGTCCAACAATATCCAGCCCAAGGCTGTGTTCTGCGCAATTGGAGCATTAAGTGCTCCTTTCCTGAGCCCATCTTAGATGATAGCTGGGTATACATCTGAACCCAGTAGGATGTCGATTTTACCCGGCTGGTAGTACAGAGGATCAGCTAGCTCAAGATTTCGGAGATGCTTATACTCAACTAAGGGAAGTGTAGAATGTGGTTGTCGATCTGTCAGTGAAGGAAGAACCAGTGCCTCCAATGGCAGGAGAAAGTCATTAGACAACCTAGATCTCAGTTCCAGTTGCACGACCTTTTGCACGCTTCCTGTTGTAGTTCTCCCGATCCCGGAGATCTTGATTTCATGAGTGATCGGCAATGGTTTGAGCCGCAGGCGTTGCATGGCAGCTGTGGAAATGAAACTGACTTGTGAACCGGTGTCGATTAACGCTCTCACTGTAAGATTAATCCCGTTGGATGATACCTTGATCAATGCGGTTGACAGAAGTACCGAGTCGATTGAGTGACTGGCTAACAGAGACGTTACCGGTTTTGTGTTTCCTGGGCCATTCTGGTGGAAAGGACTAGACAGAGTATATCCGTGGAGCAGGGAATGATGGCGTCGACCACAGTGAGCGCATCCTTGTTTGCTTGGACAGTTCTGACTTTGATGGTCCGTGCTCAGGCAATTAAAACACAGATTGTTGGCTTTGACAATCTGTCGCTTCTGATCCAGAAGTAGAGATCGAAAAGAAAGACACTTGCGGATAGAGTGGTTCTGTTGGCAACAGCAGCATGTAGTATTGCGTAGAGAGGCTAAGACCTGTATTGGCCGTTTGTTGGGTTGGGTGATCGGCGGTATGATAATGGCCTCTAAAGTACGAAATCGCGATTCGAGAAAATTTAGATATTCGATGAGAGTTGGTGGTTCAGGCGTGCTACTAAGTCGCTGCTCCCATTGTAGACGCGTTTCAGGAGGTAATCGTTGTGTTTGAGCATGTATAATGGCCAAATCCCAGTTTTTTACATCAATTTTCAGCGATTGAAGTAATGCTAGGCTCTCTTTTGTGGCATCATAGAGACTTCGGATCGATGTTGCGGTATCGGTTACAATTGGTTTGCTTTCAAATAAAATTCCCATTTGCGCACTGATTAATAATCGTCTGTTTTCATAACGCTTTATGAGTGCCTCCCAGGCGGGTGCATAGTTTGAATCGCATATAGAGTATGCACGAAGCAATTGGTCTGCTTCCCCAGAAAGTGTGCTTCGCAAGTAGTGGAGTTTTTGAACATTAGAAAGTGATTGGTTGTTACCGACCAATGCTGCGAACATGTCTCGGAATGACTGCCATTCAGAATATCGACCGTCGAAATTGGGCAATTGAACAGTAGGCAACGAGATAGTTGCGGGGCCAACAACGCTACAATTTTCAAAGTTGCGAGACGAATTATTCACTTCAGAGGATTGTTCGGAACTGAAGCTGCTTATCATGTCCCGGAAACGACCTGAGTATTCATAATATATCTCTTCATATTTGGAATACATGTCACTAGTAAAATACGGAAGAGTTCTGTTCGTCGTGTCTGCGCACATCACAATTTTTTGGTGATTATCAGAAAATTCTTTCCAAAGATCAGTTATGCCTTCGAGACGGCCGTTCAAATAACCTAACGTGCAGTTGGCCTTGGAGCATTTTTTGAAGTTGGAGATAAATCGATCGAAGGAATCGATCGTCACCATTTGAACCTTCATCTGCGTTTCGATGGTGGTCGTCATAATGACCGAAAAATGCACTCGATCGATTATTCGAGAATTGGTAGCTGACACCGAGTCTATTTATTTTATTTGGGCGTGAATCGCGATGGTTGATAAAACAAGTGCGAACGATTCTCGCTTAATTCTCACTAAGATTCTATTATACCGATTGTGAAATCTAAATTCCCATACGATGAGCGGAATGTTGTCAATACCGTTTTCTTTGTAGCTCGGAGTTTTCGGTACACCAATCTTTACTGTCGGATTTAGCGTTTGATTTGAGTATCTGGCACCTACACCTTTTCAAACCATTCATGCATTTCAAATTCACTATACCACTCATGCACGACACTGTTTTCATGCGAAGATTAATTTCAGTTGCAGATAAAAAATATCCGGTTCGAAGGACCTTTAATGTTTCGAATTAATTTAATTTAAAAAAAAAACTCAATTTAGATGAAATTCATTCAATTTAGAATAAAATCAATTTGGAAAAATTCATTTCTTATATTTCATTTGTACTACCTGTTTTTATCCGAACACCACAAATCTTGATTATTGCTTCTTTTTGAAAAAGAACCCAAAGTAGTACGGTTGTTGGTGAATAAAACGAAATGAGGTTTTAGATATACGAAATACAGTTGTTTGTGATATACGAAAACCACGTTGCCGCTATTCTTGCTCTTAAATCTCCAGCTTCTTAACTCGCCAGTACCGCCGAAACCGTAATCAGCCTGTTTTTTCCATTTCGCCTTCCCATGGACGGAACATTGTTCTTGGAACGTCGAAAACGTTCAAAGTCGACTTCCAAGTAAAGTGCCATCTACGAACCAGCATCAGCGGACTGTTTTGAATCCATTCGATAACAATCGGCGACACCAACAAAGCACCGGGCATCGGTGGGATCCCCGCGGAGCTCCTGAAGACAGGCGGGATTTCCGTTTTATGGGGCTATCCATGGATTGGTGATAGACATATGGCAACAAGAAACGATGCCAGATGAGTGGCGAAAAAGTGTTATATGTCCCATTCACAAGAAAGGAGATAAACTGCTATGCGGAAACTACAGGGGCATATCACTACTTTGTACGTCGTACAAATTCTTGACAAAGATTTTAGAGTTAAGGATTTCTCTTCACGCTGAGAAAATTCTTGGTGAATATCAAGGTGGTTTCAGACGTGGAAGATCGACAACTGACCAAATGTTTACGGTCAAACAAATTTTGGAAAAATGCTGGGAATTCAACATTGATGTCCATCAAATATTCGTCGATTTCAAACAAGCGTACGACAGCATCAACCGAACTGCATTATATAACATCATGCTGCAGTTCGGAATCCCAGCAAAGTTGGTACGACTGGTGAAAATGACCATGACCGACTCCACGTTACAAGTGCTGATTTAGAGTAATATGACCGACTCGTTTTCGACGAATACAGGGCTAAAACAAGGGGATGGATTAGCTCCGGTACTCTTTAACTTAACACTTGAGTATGTCATCACAAAAATCCCCGTTGACACGAAAGGAACTCTATTATTTAAGTCGACACAGCTAGTAGCTTACGCCGATGACATCAACATTATGTCACGTTCATTCAACGACACCAAGGAAGTATTTGTAGCTCTAGACGAAACCGCCAAGGAAGTTGGTCTTCAAATTAACGAACAAAAAACAAAAGTTATCACTCAATCAAGGAAAAGGACGCCAATAAGACAAAACATAACGATAGGGGACTATAACATTGAAAACGTAGACAACTTCGTGTACCTAGGGATGAACCTCTCGAAGGATGGGAATGAGCTTGACGAAATCAAACGACGGATTCAATTAGCCAATAAGACATTTTTTTCGGTGCTTCCCACTTTGAAATCTCGATGCGTCCACAGGAATATGAAGCTTCGCATCTATAAAACAATTATTAGAGCTGTGCTATGCTAGGGAAGCGAAACCTGGACAATGACCCAGGCGTCTGAAAAAGCCTTGAATACGTTCGAGAGAAGAGTATTGCGAAGGATCCTCGGTTCAATATGGGAAGAAGATGGATGGGGAATCCGATGTAACAACGAGCTGTATACCATATATGAGCCGGAAGTCTCTACCGTCATACGACTACAAAAATTACAATGGGCTGGCCACGTCGAACGAATGAGCGATAATCTAATCCCCAAACGGTCTCTCAAGGGGCGAGCGAGCGGAGCCAGGCCAGTCGGTAAGCCACGCAAGCGCTAGGAGGATTCGATCGATGCCGACAGCAGGTCACTTCTGGGAACACCGAACTGGAGGACGCGGTCACTGAACCGAGACGAATGGAGGCGAAGAATTAGGAGGCTAAGGCTCGCTTCGGGCTGTAGTGCCCCGATGATGATTCAAGTACCGAATTAAAGAAGTTCATTTTCATTTAATCGAGGCTTTGCCATTAGTGTAAATCAGTCTATTCTGGGGATTCCAACATTTACCACTTCAACTTTTTCTTTTAATTTATATCTGTGTGAACTGTGTGTCCTTCAAACTAAATTATCTGGATCATATTTTCATCTCTTCTTTTGCAAAGAATCCTTTCTGTATTCTTTGATTACTCGTTTTAAGCTATATTTCTTTTGATATGAAACATTCTTTACGATGTAGTCTTTAGGAAATTTTTTTTTTCAACGTACAATTATTTAAATAGTAAATATCATCAGAGCTTGTGGCAACATTATTTTACAAATTTTGAACATTATTTTTGTTTTTACCTTTGCAGGTAATCGAACGACATTTCACTCTTAATCAAAATCAAAAAGGATCAGACCATAGCTCATCACTTACCCCTGGAGATTTCTCTCAACTCACGCGTGCCATAAAAGATCTCCAGCTTCGGGCTCCTGACAGTAATTCAATAAAAACAGATGATATATTAACGATCCTCAGCAGTTACAAATCGGAACAGATTATTAATTTAAAAGCAGTTGAGTTATCATTGCAAGAAGTTCGTTTGAAGACGATTTTAGACTGTGAAATGAGCTGTCGGCGAAAATTGGGCAAATCTCTAGTTTACACGAAAAACTTTCTTGCCGGACACACGCTTACAAAAGACGACCTAACTGCTAAAGTTAGTGAGCCGTTCGGTATAACAGCCGAGCTGATTGAAAGTTATATAGGTAAAATACTTAAAAAAGATGTACAGTTCGATGATCCTCTCGAGGAAACAGATTTTTCTTAGAATATCTCTACTAAATTTACTATTGTATTCCAAAGAATATTACGAAAGTGTTTGGGATTGCAGTTTTTCTTTGTATATCACACAAATTGCTTGATAATATTGTTTTAGATTTTTCAATCATTGTAACGGTAAAAAGCCATGTGTTCTATAAAATATTTTATTTCGTTTAATAAAAATGTTATTTTACATTGTATATGTAATCTGATAGTAAAAAGAGCTTTAAGTACCTATATTAAAAAATTAATTGTGACTAAAAATATATTTTTCAAGTTTATTTCTAATTTGTGTATCATATTTACATTGGCTGAACATCATTTACAAATAAGCAGGAATTTTTATAAGTATAAATTAATCAAAACAAATTTCAAAGTGTTTTTATAAGTATAAATTAATCAAAACAAATTTCAAAGTCTAATTCATCAGCACATGCTCTTTTCATGATATTTTTCGACACAAAAATAGATTCAAGACTAACGTTAAAAGTAGAGAGTCAACAAATGAAAAAGGAAATGATTTCTTCGAGAAAACTGTTTTCAGAAGCATGAGGATGATGAGCATTATATAATTTAAGATTTTTACAAAATAATTTATTCACATTAGTCTATTTCCTTCTGAAAGCATTCTCCACATAAGATTGTGCTGTAACGGTAAACTCTCTTCCGTAGGATAAGTCCTGCCATTGTCTAATGTCAAGCTGTGGTATTTGTGAGCATGGGACGACGGGATTGCTGTAATTAGAAAATAGCGAATTTGTTTGCGTCCATGTTTTTGTTTGTATATGTTCTCACCTCGCAGAAACTGTTTGGAAAGCTTGAGGCTGAATCGAAGTTATGTTGTTACCATCATCACAGTACAAACGCGCAACGCTAGCTTTTCGGATTTCAGCTAGTTGTCCTGAAAATAACATGTTCAAATTAGAAATGAGTTTGAAGAAAATAAACACTAATATACCGCTGGTGAATCCTACTAGAGTATCTTCATGTTCAAAGAAAAATCGATCGCCTGCTCTTGTCCTGTAAAATTGTTCTGTTAAAATGCATAGGAACGTCGGTCCCGCTAAGGCACCTTCGACTAAAGCTTCCAAAGCACCACCAACAGTCACATCAACGTCCTCGGGACTTCTGTATAAGGACCTTAGAGCATCAATACTCTTTAAAAGAAATGAGTTTGTTAATAAAAAAATATACAAGCTATGGTAGACAGTTTGAACCTTAGCTGGTATCAGATCCGATAAGTCTTCCCACGTGCTGGCACGTCGAAGTCCACAGAATTCTCTATAGTCGTTATAGGTTGCTAAACCATGATCGCGGTTTCTTTGGACATCCAAGGCGCGCAAATCGGTACCGAAAGCCATAGTTCGTCTGAATAAGAAATGTTTTGTCTGAAAAATCAAAAGGAGCAAATTTAGGAAATCCTTGCCTATCAAACAATATCATTTTATTTCTTAAACAAATCAGTGGAATTCACTTTATAGTGAATACAAAAGAAAATTTACCTCAGTATCGAAGTTTTTATCAGTAAGTTCTTCAGGTTGTGTGGCCAGTCCTCGAGTCAACGAATCGAAATTGTCGTTTGTTTCTAGAATTCCGGGTCGATTCAACCAATCACTCAATCGCAAAGCACCGAGCATTTCCCTTTGTTCTGAAATCAAACTGTAAAAGAGTGAAAACGTAATCATCATTTTCAGCACAGTAAGAAAATGTCTTACTCTAAACGTCCTTCGATTTGACTATGGAAGAATCTGAAAGCAGCGGTTGCATGAGCATTTAAAACCCTAGGATCGACAGTAGGATCATAATCATTCACGAAGCGTCCACCATTTACTGAATAAATCAAACGATTTTTCAACATATTCTCTGTTCCAAGCATCAACGGCAACCATTCATAATAAGTGATATGTTGGTATTGAGCAATATTTATCTTCCTGGCTTCTTGGAACAGCAGCTCGTCATCGTAGTGTGGATTGAGGGCGGCAAGGGCATCAGCAAGTCTATTATGTTCACGAAGAAGGATAGTTTGGAAGATAGTAAGTCCAGGGTTTTGGTTGACGCGAACATCACCTGCACGATAACAAACTTCCGTCGCGCTCTGAACATCGCAGTTTCCAGTTGCATTGGTGCTTCTGGGTAGCCATTCCACGCCATTCCTTTCATCGACCAACATTCTCCCTCCTCGGAAGGATCTCAGAGGACTGTTTTGCTGACGTGAGTTTCCATAAACCAAGGACATGTCCATATAGTGTGTAACTACGGTAAGTTGCTCTTCAGCTTGTTGCAGATCACTTCCGGGGCACTTTTGACCACGATCAGTCAAAGTCCGAACGAAATTCAAGCACTCACGACCAGTTTGTGCGTGGGCTGGATCATTTGGCGGCACAATAATAGGAAAGCATGTAGAGTGAGCCAAATTCTTACCGATAATTTTGCCTGCATCGGTGCAACAACGTGTTGTATGTTTTTCTGACGGGAGTATAATATATGACTTGTGACGCGGAAATACAGAAAGCGCATTATTACTTACTGGATTGAGTTCCACCCGCCTGCATACTCATATCATGAGTAACCACCTGGCCCCATTGCATGTTACCAAGTGTGAACTGTGGATCAGGTTTGTCAGCTTCACCGAATGCGACAAGCGAAACAAGTCGCGCGTTTGGTAGCTCTTCACCAGTAACTGACAGAGGAGGAGCATGTACGCCATCGGAATAGTTGGGAGACAAAAGGCGACCATATCTACGGAAAATAAATTAAGTTAAACTTAAGCAATGGACTACTTCAAATTAAATAAAATAATACTCACGTCGAAATTGCAACGCCCAATGATGGATTTTGCATATTATTACAGGAACCATCGAATGTACGGTACGGTGTCTTTTTACATTTCAATGGAGGCGCTGGACAACGGATTGGCTCGTTACGATTTGATCGGCCTTGATTCGATTGCCCAGTACCCTGAAAACTGGGGCTAGCGACTGGCACGAATGGACTAGCTGCTGATGATAGTCCTCTGAAAAACAAATTCAAAAGATCTCTTTGAGCACTACTTCAAGAATTTTGATTAGGTGGTTTTATATATTAATATTAAAAATTTAATTTTTAATCATTTTAATCATCATAATCTGCCAGAATAGCATAGAAGTATTCAACAGACCATTCTGGAAGTGCCCTAGGGTCTATAAATCTCGTTGATGCTAGACTTGGCAGTCAGTCTTTGAGAAATGAATCGAGTGAATTACATGGCGAAGTTATATTAACGCGCATTACTGTGATATTAGTTCAAGTTTGTATGCCAAATAGGTGAATTGTTCTGTATAAAGTGAAGTGAATTATTTGTGCCGATTGTTGTTTTGAATAAAAGTGTTTGGTGGCGATGAACAAACTATTGTATTTGGAAAACACAGAGAATCACAAATCCATGATATGTAATTCAGGTGAAAAACACAACATCTGGTGTCAGAAGTGGATTTTTTTTTTGCGTTCGCGATTATACAAGTGACTTTTATTTAAGTTTCGGACAGTGCATTCGTATAAAATATGAAAATTCGTGGTGTGCCGACTAAATAAGAAGTAAGATTTTGTTGCAGTGGCTAAGAGGAGAGAAAACAAGTGACTATTGTGAGAAATTGTGTGGACTAAATTGAAGAATAGTTCCGAAGCTAGTGAATAGATTAACCTTAAGGGAATCAAAAGTAGAGTAGAGTAGCAAGGAACGCAATTTTCCGATGACCGGAAACAGAATAGATTTGCTATCCCGATTAAAGAAAGCTCTGATCTCAAAAGGAATCCGACACCATTTGAATTCCCAGATGAAGAGACTACCCAAGACCATGTTCAGCTAGAACAAAGTATCGTGCAAAACAATCAAATTATAGACTTTCTGCTGAAAATGGTTTCCGATAACAACAAGCTGTAGGCATTAAGGAGCTATTGAGCCAAAAATTTGATAAGCAAGCTCGCGATATCACGGAACTGCTAGAACAGCCGGTCAGGAAAAGCGAGTAGCAGCTTATGGAAATTAAAACACAGTCTCAACAGGAGATAGAGCGTTGTGTCGGATGATAAACAGCTGAACAAGCTACGGCAAAAGTTCGTACGGCTTGAAGAAGAAATATATTTATTGAAATCAAATTTTCAGCGCATGAAAATGTCGCCTATTTAATATTTCCTTTTTTCTGCAGTATCCGAAAGCGACCGCCAGCTATGCCGATCTCGAGGGCAAAATTACATCAGCTTCAGATTTTCGCGATCCCGCTCATGAATCTGCTCCTGTCGAGCCAGACACAACGCTTCAACATACAATTGCTCCACGATGTTGACAGCACGCTGCAAAGACACCAGCATGAAATGTACAGCGTCCCTCAGAGGAACTACGACAACGTCTCTCCGCTTTTTGCGGATATAAAGGTTTGTTAATAACAAAAGCCATATGAGCTGTTTAAACTGAATCAAGGGCCAGTAAAGCGCTGAAAGCACTCATTTTCGATGGACTATCTTCTTGGACTATCTACAACCAGGTGTTGGGTAATTGGGGCCATTATCTTGCATGGACACAAAATTATCCCTAATATTCATGTTTTCTGAACTTTCAGTTGGAGTTTCTGAAATATTTATGTACTTCAGATGGTTCATAATCCCACAAATGAACACTAATTTTCCTACTCCATTGACACTCGTGCGTCTCCGTGCAAGAACCGATGTAGTGCTCTTAAAAGATGGGCATAAGTTTCGCTTCTGCAATTCTGTGATTTTCGTTCTCCAAATTGTCATTTCGCCATTAGAATCGCATAAATTAAATTTACTTTAAACGGCAAAAATAACCTTTCTCCAATATTCTGGATTTTTGGCTTTGAATGCCATAGTGGCAGCCAATCTGTATTTCAATTTTTTATGATGCAACATTATTTTTTCTGGTAATTCTGCCGTTGCATCCTGATTTTCTAAGGACATTTCTTCTCTACTTGCTGAAATAATTATGCCCATGGCTTTTTCAAACTCTTCCTTCACTTCGTTTGCCATATAATTTGACGTCCAATTATTAGATCCAGCTTGAGAGGGCGTCCACCTCTTAGTTTGTTGTCAAGAATTCTTCCATCTGACAACGCTCCAGATAATTGGTAGTAATCTTTGGAAAATTTTAGCAATTTCCATATATGATTTTCTTTCCATTTTGAGCTTTAAAATTAATTTTCGCTCCTCGATTGACGTTTCGGAAACTTTTTTTGCACATTTAAAACAAAATTAACTACTGATTTCACAATGAAGCATTGAACTTAATCTAAAATTGAGCTTCTCCATTAAATGATTATGAGTTCTTAGAAGCCCCTTGTGCTTATACATTTTGCACTGGCTTTTGACGATGTTCTTTGAATAATGCATCCGCAAAATGCTGCGGTGATGGGCTTGCTCTTGTTTTATCGGATGTAATGTTGATGAGAGAGAATGAGAATGTTCGGATATGATGATTATTAAATTTGTTCGTTTTTATTTAAATATGTAACACGATTTCAGTTAGGCTAGGTTTGATTTCGGATTTGCTTTACGATTTAGTAAATTAGATTATACTCCAAACTTATGCTTAAATATGCGGACAATGTTCCACGGCACGATCGCTTTTTTTTTTTTTTTTAATACTGAACCCTGTTTGACGAGGGATAGGTTGGCTTATCACGATTCGTATCAGCCATCGATTTTCGATACCACCATTGTGCAGGTTTGACCGTTATATTCTGAAAGGTTTGTCTGATAGAAGCTTGGTGTCTTCGTTGTGTAAATTGAGCTCTTAACAAACTACTCTTATGTCTAAGTTTTAATTTAGTAATTTCATGTTGACTTATTGCGTTCACTGTTCTAGAGGATAACATTTTAGAAACAAGAACAATTATCAGTTACAACACAAACATAGACTCTACGACTCATGAGGAATAAATGAAAAACTTATTTATAACTAGTTGTACTATGGGAGAATAAAGATTAATATCACTCTAAAGGGCAAGCCCTTAAGTCGGTCTTACATGGTATTTTGTTATATTAAAGTTTTCTTAGTGCTAAGTGAGATCATGCGATAACTAGATCTTTTTATTGTATGAGCAACCAGAAGTTTCTTAATTATTTTTGGTCTGGGGTTTTATATTAAAATTTATCATTTAGGAGAAATTAGGATTACATTAGGATTACAATGATTGAAAAGAAACTAAAAAATGGTTGAAGTTGAATTACTTATATAATACGAAAAGGAAATATCAACATCGTTCATAAGATCACACGATTTATATTATATATCTAACTTCGCTACATTTAAAAAACTGGCAAGCTGTTTGATGTGCTCCTTATTGTGTATTGACAAAATGGAATCAACTGAATCAAAACGTTGGAAAATCTGGTAATCATTTCTAATATTGGTGAACTCCCGACAGTGGAAGATACGGTGGTTTAAGTCGTCGCTCTCTTTGCAAAATAGGCATCTGGGGTCATCAATGACCTTAATGTTGAAGAGTCTTTTCCTATTGAAACATTTATTGACGAAAAGCCTGTTTATTTGTTTCGTGGTGTTACAACTAAAGTTGGTACTCTTGAACCAGACCTGGTCTCTGAAGCTTAGATAAGCTTGGGCCCAGGTACAAGGTTTTAACTTGTCTGCTTCTCTTCTATAATAATTATGCCAGTCATTTTTTAAACGATCGAGTATCTCTTGAATCGCTTCATCCGGCTCGAAGGCAGACAAAAAATCCGTACCCACAAATGTTCCTTTTTTGGCATCAGCATCTACCAAGTTCATATCTTTAAGGTTTTTATGGCCTGGAATTCACATGATTTTAATCTGAAATTGGGAGTCTAGCGCGCACAAACTATATATTTGGTTGACAGCGCCGGATTTACCATAGGGCTAGCAGGGGCTGCAGCCCCGGGCCCCTGGGATCCTGGGGGCCCCTTACTCTCGAAAAATAAGAATAAAAATTACGAATAATATAACAAAAAACATTAATTTGTTAAAAAACAAAAATTGTTTTTTTCAATTTGTTGACTCAATTTTTTAGGTATTCATACTGCGGATTTGATTTTTGTTATTTGAAAAGAATTTAGTTACAGTATCTGTCAGAGAGAAAAATTATTTTACAAAAAGTCAATATATTTTTGTAAAAAATAGAAAAATATTGTTTAGTTCTAGCTACACATATCCGCTGAGAAAATGCATTTGGAAATCATTCGCTTGAGAATTCATAATCCATAATATTCTAAAGCAAGGTTTCTGAAAATGTAATACATCACATATAAGTTAAAACGAAAGCATTTCTCTCAAAAACTGATTGAAAAGAAATAATACTATATTATGGTTTCAAAAATGACGATGCGATTCGGGGAACGCATACTCAAGTTTTTTCGCGAACTTCGCTGCCGCTTCGCCGCCAGTTTCACGGAAAAACAAAACAACACTTTTCGGCACGCGTCTGCTGCACACGGTGTTTGATATCAGTCGGAAGCAAGCTCTATAGGTGGAGCTCTAGTCCGAACTACTTTTTTCTTGTCAGTTGTCTGTGCTCATTGAATTTCTTACTGGAAGTGCCCCAACGCCGTATTTTCTTTTCCACGTGATATTTTAATTTTTGAAATGCCATGTTGCCTCTTCAGCCCCATCGCAAATATCCTTGTGGAAATGACAAAAAGAAAGAAAAAAAAGCGAGAGAAGAAGCAATTAAGAAACTGCCTAGTGTAACCAAATATTTTACACTTACACGTCCTTCAATTGAAGAAAATCAATCAGGTAAGAATATAACCAACTGTGAATATTTTGTTTGAAGTTATATAGTGTATCAAAGCGATAAAAAAAATCATATACAGCGCATAGTGCATTCGTGATCGCGTACATGTACTGTTTTAGTGTGTAATATGACATATCAATCGAGAAGTTTACTTGAATTTCATAAACGTCTTTTTAAGTGACACAAGTTGAGATATCTGCTCCATCTGAAACATCAACTGATTTCTTGCGTGACAAAAACAGTACATCTACACTTGACGACTCCGTTTCTATAATTGACAAAGTTTACTCGAACGATGAGAGTGATAAGACTGATGAAGGTAAATTTAAACTATTTTATTATCAATCGATTACGTATTTTTAATTTTGTTTTTAATTGTTAATAATTATTTTTAAATTTTAATAATGACTTTTTAATGATTTAAAAATTGATATTTTCAGACTCATTTTGAATTCAGCTATTATTTTTTTTAGATGTAGAGACTGTGGAGAGAGATCCTGCCTTGTGGCCTTTGAGATTGTGCGAGAATAGCCATGAGCGTAATAAATATTTGCGAAATGATTGTTTATACTTTCAAAACAAGAATTCTAGTTTCAAGACATGGAAGCGAGAGTACAACAATCAAAATAGTTATTTTTCACCAAATTTATTTCAGAAAATACTTCAGAATGGTGAAAAGTGTGAACGAAAGTGGCTCATGTTTTCTGAATCAGCTGGATCTGTTTTTTGCTATGCATGCAAATTATTTTCCACAGATTATGACAATCCTTTTGTTAAGGATGGATTTTCCAACTGGAAAAAAGGCAATGAATATATTTGCTGTCACGAAAATAGTAAGGAACACTACAACTGTATGTCACAATATTTGAATTTTTCATCAAAAAGTAATCGTATAGATAAAAGTATGGTACAAACATTTGCAAATGAAGTGCAATATTGGCATTAAGTGCTTACAAGAGTTCTATCAGTCATACGACTTCTCGCTGAAAGAGGCCTTCCATTTCGTGGAACGACGGAAACAATCGGTTCACCAAACAATGGTAATTTTTTGGGTATGATAGAACTGCTTGCTGAATACGATCCGTTCTTACAACAGCATATTAAATTATAGGCAAATAAAGGTAGTGGAAATGTTTCGTATTTATCAAAGACTACATACGAAGAATTTATAGAGCTTATGGCTGAAAAAGTGTTGCAGCACATTATAAATGAAATAAAAAAATGCAAAGTATTGGGGACTTGTGCTGGACTCAACTCCTGACATTTCACATGTCGACCAATTATCGGTTGTAATTCGGTATTATGCAAATAATCAAGTTTATGAACGCTTCATTGATTTTATACCAATAAAAAGTCACAAGGGTAAGTCCATGTCGGAAGATGTTTTGTCATTGCTTGAAACACTTTCTATTGAATTAGAGAATTGCCGAGCACAGACATACGACAATGCTCGCAATATGTCCGGCGAATACAACGGACTCCAAGCTTGCATATGAGGAAAAAACCAACTGGCATTTTATGTTCCATGCACTGGTCATTCATTAAATTTAGTCGGGGAATGTTGCGTACAGGTGTGTTCTATTGCCGTCAACTTTTTTGGTGTTTTGCAACAGTTATACGTATTTTTTTCCGCGTCAACTGGTCGATGGGACATCTTAGTGGGTGAAAAATCGATTTTGAAAAACTTATCGAAAACAAGATGGTCACGACGATCAGATGCTTCTAGAGCTTTGAAAGATAATTTCGAAGGTATCTACAAGGCATTGGAGAAGATAGCTAATGACGTATACCAGAAACCTGTAGTGCGTAACGAAGCTTCAGCTTTAATGACACATATCATCAAGCTTGAAAATGCGTTTATGACTGTTTTTTGGGACTTCGTATTGAATCGTTTTGATGCTACAAGTCAATACCTGCAGAAAGTAGAAGTAGATTTGATTTCTGCCAGTAAGATGCTCTTATCTTTAGTCGATTTCGTCCAGAATATGCGAGATAAATTTTCTGATTTTGAAGGTAAAGCTAAGGAACTTAGTTCCTTGGTTAGTAAAGAATATTCTGATACCAACAAGCGCAAAATAACTAAGAGACTAGCAGACGGAGGAGTGCAAGCTTGTACTTTGTCTGGCTCAGATAACTTTCGCATCAATACTTACTATGTGATAATAGACAATCTAGTCGTTGAATTGCAAAAACGATGCAAAGCTTACACTCACATCACTGAATTGTTTGGTTTTCTTCTGCACTTGCTGGTCATGGATGAAGACGATTTACAAATCAAAGCAAATAAACTTGTAGAAGTTTACTCAAATGATTTAGACAACAGTTTTTTTCTCGAGTTGAAGCAATTCATTCCTCTTTTGAAATTGCAAGAGAGAGGTTTCTTTTCGAACCGTTCAAAAGAATCTGATAAAGCAATTGACGAACTACTGAACCCTGTGAAAGTATTGAATTGGATAGTCGCTAATGACATGATCTCAGTATTCCCTAATACGTATTGTTGCATGCACGAACAAACATGTTTCGACGTGTCGACGGCCGGAAGAGCGATAACCGTTAAAGTGTCTGTCTCATCATGTGTTCTTGGAATAGAAACAATCTATAAATAGCCAAAAACCGTAAACAATCTATAAATAGCCAAAAACCGTAAACAATCTATAAATAGCCAAAAACCGTAAACAAATCTATAAATAGCCAATACACAATAACAATCTATGGATAAAACGTAGAATAATCGTCGAGAACGTAAAAAGGGAACATTCCAGAGCCTCAAACCCATGAGTCAGATCTCGCATGGCAGCGGAAATTCCCATGAATCATAGAGCCCTCTAGAAGCAAAAGCGGAACATTCGAGAACCCGAGACACATTTGGCACCACTATAAATACCACCACGAGAAGTACTAGCGATCATTCAGTAGATAGCGAAGACAGCGAAAGGCTGTTACTTTGAAAAGCGATACAGCAGTTCAGTGTATCCGGGCGCGATTATTTAAAAGCGATAAAGTGCGAGTAATTATAGTGCGATAATTAACTTGATAAAGAAATTATAATAGTGCGAATATTAAGTGTAAATAATTAATAGTGTTTATAATAAAAGTGTAATTAGTGTTTTAAAAGAAACTGTTGTATTTCACGAATGTGAAGAATATCGAACCTACGGAAGGTGTGATAACGGTAAAACACAACAACTGGTGTCAGAAATAAGGGATTCTGTCGCGTTCGTGATTTAAAAAGTAACTTTTAGTGAAGTACTGGACAGTGAATCTGTATGAACAGTGAAAATTAATAGTGCGCGGACTAAATAAAAAGTTAAAAGTTTCGGACAGTGATTTTTTCTTAATTGTGCGGACTAATTGAAATTTGTGAAAATTTGAGTGGACTAAAGTGATAATTGTGAAAAGTAGTGTGGACTAATCGAAGAACAATGCCGAAATTAGTGAACGAGCTGACATTGGCTGAGTTGAAAGAAGAGTGCCGGAAACGAGGTCTTTCAACCACTGGGAACAAGACGGCGTTACTGGCACGTCTCAGGGAGGCTTTGAGCACCGAAGGTAACGATCCGGAAACATTTGAATTCTCGGACGAGGAAGTCAGCCAGGAGTTTATTCAAGAGGAACAAAGCAGTGAAGAGAAAAATCCTATGATGGATTTGCTGCTAAAAATGGCGTCCGACATGAAGCAACAATCCCTGGACATCGGTGAAAAATTCGAACAGCAAACCACGAATCTGGATCAGAAACTAGATCAGAAACTGGATCAACAAGCCACGAACTTGGACCAGAAACTCGACCAACAAGCTGTGGGTATCAAGGAGCAACTTGAGCAGAAACTTGACCAGCAAGCTCAGAAACTTGACCAGCAAGCCCAGAAACTCGACCAGCAAGCCGTTGACATTAAGGAACAGTTAGAAGAACATGCGAGGAAGAGTGAGGAGCAGCTGGTGGAAATCAGACAACAGTTCCAACAGCAAGTTTCAGAAGTTAAACAGCAATTAGAGACTCGAGTAACGGAGGTGGAACAACAGTTCGACAAAAAGTTGGTTGGCATCGAATTGGATCTGCAACGCGTGAAGGCCGTAGGAATTGTGCCAACAGAATCAAGTGGCATCAAGGCACTTAAACCACCAACTTTTGATGGGCAAACTTCTTGGACCAACTACAAGAAGCAATTTGAGGCTGTTGCAAAAGTTAACCGCTGGAACGATGAAGAACGTGCGACCTCACTGATGGTGTCTTTGAGAGGATCCGCGGTGGACGTACTGCAAACCATGTCGGTCGACAATTACTCCAGTTATAGCAGCCTGGCGAGTGCCTTGGATATGCGGTATGGCGAAGACCACTTAAAGGAAATTCATCGTGCGCAGCTGAGGACACGCACACAGAAACCGGGAGAGACCTTGCAGCAGCTGGCTCAGGACATCGAGCGCTTGACACTTCTGTCTTATCCTGCTTCAAATCAGGATCATCGGGACGAGACAGCGAAGGACGCTTTCATCCAGGCAGCTCGTGATGAAGAGCTCCAACAAGCACTTCGATTGACAAATAATCGAACGCTGAGGGATACTTTGGCCTACGCTCTCACTTACGAATCGGTAAAGCGGGCATCACGCAGTAACGTTAGAGTGCGTGAAGTGTACGAAGAGTGTGTATGCCAAAGAACCGAGGTCAGCCGAGAATCAACGACAAGCGGAGCTCCACAATGTTGGAACTGTGGAGAAAAAGGGCACTTGAGGCGTGACTGCCGAAGGAAATTGAAGACAAGGTTTTGCGAAGGGTGTGCAGCGCGATGGCGACAAAGGAACGAGGCTGGTTCAGTGAACGTGGCCGTCTCTTCTTCGGAAGCGGCGGGAAACCAGTAAGAGCCAACCTCATGGGTCGGAGGTTGGCTCGTGGAATTGTTGACCCCAGAACCATCATCACAGTCTCTAGGCTCTATCGACACGAGAACGACTTAAGTCTGCGAGGAAAAATCGAAAACAAGCCTTGCAATATCACCATTGATACCGGAGCAATGAAGTCAATTTTGCGAATGGACTTGGTAAAGGCATGGAGACTTGGTAACGTTGGACGATATGTACTTCGTACAGCAACAGGCGAATCTGCACCAGTTCACGGAGAAATAACGCGCCAAATACAGCTCGGTGATTTGGTGTTCCAGCATCGGTTCCTTGTGGCAGATATAACCGACGAATGTATACTTGGGATGGACTTCCTAGGCCCTCATGGCTTCAGCCTGGATTTGGGAGACAGGGTGATCAAGTGGAAAAACGTTGAAATACCGTTGGTAGGAAACCGGAAGGGAAACGACCGGCTAAGAATCGTCGTCTGCGAAAACACCAAAGTACCGAAGTCGTCGGAAAACATCATCTGGGCCAAATTGGATGGTGATCCTGGGGGCCACCAATGCTTCATCGTGGAGCCAACGCAAAACCCAGCAGTCAGCAACCTTATGGTGGCAAAAGGCTTAATCACAATTACGGAGGGGAATTACGTTCCTATAAGGGTGCTGAATTTGGCGGAGCAAGAAAAGAAGCTTAAGGAAGGAGAAGTAATCGCCGACTGCCAGCCAGTCTCGTCAATCACTTCTTTGGAAATGGCAGAAATACAATCTGAACGCAAAAAGATACCAAACAGCAAGATAAATGAGCTAGCTGGGAACATGCTACAGTCTTCGGAACTAAGCGACGAACAGTACCAACAAGGAGTTCAGCTAATTAAACGCTATGCTGATATCTTATCGACTCGAGAGGACGATTACGGAAGAACAAGGTTGACTACTCATCGAATCGATACACGAGATGCATCACCGATTCGGCAGGCTCCCCGTCGCTTACCACTAGCCAAACAAGCTGAGGTCGCCGATATGATACAGGACATGCAAAAACAAGGGATCATAGAGCCTTCGAATAGCCCTTGGACGTCGCCTGTTGTCTTAGTCAAAAAGAAGGATGGCAGTACACGGTTCTGTGTTGACTATCGACGATTGAATGATGTTACGAAAAAGGATAGCTACCCATTGCCGAGAATGGATGACATTATGGATACTCTAGCCAGTGCGAAGTGGTTTTCAACGTTGGACTTGAAGAGCGGATACTGGCAGGTCGAAATCGAGAGGAATGACCGTGAAAAGACAGCCTTTTCCGTGGGAAATGGGCTCTGGCAGTTTGTTGTAATGCCGTTCGGACTCTGTAATGCTCCTGCAACCTTTGAACGACTCATGGAGCGAGTACTGCTTGGACTAAGTTGGAAGACATGTTTGGTGTACCTGGATGACATAATTGTCATCGGCAGAACGTTCAAGGAACATCTGAAAAACCTGGAGGACGTATTCGAAAGGTTGCGAGCGGCTAACCTGAAGCTAAGTCCCAAAAAGTGCAACCTTTTCTGCAGTGAAGTGAAATACCTTGGTCATGTGGTTTCTACTGGAGGAATAAAAACCGACCCTGCGAAAATTGAAGCCGTTAAAAATTGGCCAGTACCTAAGGATAAGCATCAGCTTCGGAGTTTTCTGGGATTGGCAACGTACTATCGCCGGTTCGTCAAGGATTTTTCTACCATTGCCAAAAGTTTACACCAGCTGACGGAGAAAAATCAGTCGTTTAACTGGAACCACCAGTGCCAAGCAGCGTTTGAGAAGCTTAAACAGGAGCTTTGTGAAGCACCGATGCTAGCATATCCTGAGCCGCAGAAAACTTTCATCGTGGACACTGATGCAAGTAATACAGGTATAGGTGCCGTGTTATCGCAACAAATTGATGGCCAGGAACGGGTGATTGCTTACTTTAGTCGGGTGTTATCCAAGCCAGAGCGAAACTACTGTGTCACCCGAAGAGAGCTGTTGGCAATAGTCGAGGCCACTAAGCATTTCCACAAATACCTGTACGGTCAAAGCTTCGTATTGAGGACCGATCACGCTGCTCTGAGATGGCTGCTCAACTTCAGGAACCCCGAAGGACAAGTGGCACGATGGATTGAAAGGTTGCAAACATACAACTTTAACATGGTCCATCGAAAAGGTACTATGCACGGAAATGCTGATGCTCTCTCCAGACGTCCATGCAAGCCAGAATGCAAGCACTGTCATCGGTTAGAAGAAAAGGTAGTCGATGCTGAGGTTAAGTGGATATCCGTTTCACCAGCAAGAGGATGGTCGCAATCGGAACTATTGGACGAACAACTGGCGGATGGAGATCTACGAGAAATCATAGCATGGAAGGAGTCTGCACATCGGCCTGAATGGCAAAGCATATCGAGTCGAAGTCCTACGCTAAAGAGCTACTGGGCACAATGGAACTCCCTGCATCTTGAAGGAGGCCTACTAAAAAGGAAATGGGAAACCGCGGATGGGTCAGCGCATCGAATGCAGGTTGTACTTCCTCGGAGCAAAGTTAAGGATGTTTTGCAGGAAGTACACGAGGGAACGTCAGGAGGCCACCTGGGCATAAACAAAACACTTAATAAAATAAGAGAACGATTTTATTGGGTGCATGCGCGGGAAGATGTGGAGGACTGGTGTAGGAAATGTGCAGCCTGTGCATCTGTGAAGGGACCCAGGAGAAAGCCTAGAGGTGAGCTGAAGACATATAACGTTGGAACCCCTTTCGAAAGGATCGCCATCGATGTGGCAGGACCGTTTCCGGTGTCGCAACAAGGAAATCGCTACGTGCTGGTAGTATCCGACTATTTCACCAAATGGACAGAAGTCTACGCTATTCCAAATCAGGAAGCATCTACAGTGGCAGAGCAAATCGTGATTAACTGGGTTAGTAGGTACGGAGTCCCAAACGAGCTACATTCCGATCAAGGTCGAAATTTTGAGTCCCAAGTGTTTACTGAGTTTTGCGATGCGTTGGGCATAAAGAAGACGAGAACCACTCCACTACACCCACAGTCCGATGGAATGGTCGAAAGGTTCAACAAAACCTTGATCGAGCACTTGGCCAAAGTGGTAGAAGACCATCAGCATGATTGGGATCGTCATATCCCATTCTTCCTGATGGCTTATCGAACGGCGACGCATACTACAACTGGAGAATCACCGTCACGTGTCGTATTTGGACGAAATATTCGACTTCCGGCTGATGTTAAATTCGGAATACCACCAGAAGAGCCGACGACAACAACGGAGTACGTTTCGGAGCTGCGGCAACGGTTAGACTCCATTCACGAGGTAGTTAGGGGCCGCATAAACCTAAACACGGACCGGATGAAAACGCGATATGACCTGAAGGCAAACTCGGCCGGATTTCAAGAAAATGATTTAGTCTGGCTGTACAACCCCCGCCGGCGGAAAGGCCTGAGCCCGAAACTACAGCCAAAATGGGAAGGACCATACCGCATTATTAAACGGCTCAATGATGTTGTTTACCGAATACAGCAGCATCGAAAACACCGGTCGAAAATGAAGGTTGTGCACCTAGACCGACTTGCCCCGTACCATGGAAATAACGCAATGGATGACGACGAATCTGTTCGGGACGAACAGGTCTAAGGAGGGGGTAGTGTTGCATGCACGAACAAACATGTTTCGACGTGTCGACGGCCGGAAGAGCGATAACCGTTAAAGTGTCTGTCTCATCATGTGTTCTTGGAATAGAAACAATCTATAAATAGCCAAAAACCGTAAACAATCTATAAATAGCCAAAAACCGTAAACAATCTATAAATAGCCAAAAACCGTAAACAAATCTATAAATAGCCAATACACAATAACAATCTATGGATAAAACGTAGAATAATCGTCGAGAACGTAAAAAGGGAACATTCCAGAGCCTCAAACCCATGAGTCAGATCTCGCATGGCAGCGGAAATTCCCATGAATCATAGAGCCCTCTAGAAGCAAAAGCGGAACATTCGAGAACCCGAGACACATTTGGCACCACTATAAATACCACCACGAGAAGTACTAGCGATCATTCAGTAGATAGCGAAGACAGCGAAAGGCTGTTACTTTGAAAAGCGATACAGCAGTTCAGTGTATCCGGGCGCGATTATTTAAAAGCGATAAAGTGCGAGTAATTATAGTGCGATAATTAACTTGATAAAGAAATTATAATAGTGCGAATATTAAGTGTAAATAATTAATAGTGTTTATAATAAAAGTGTAATTAGTGTTTTAAAAGAAACTGTTGTATTTCACGAATGTGAAGAATATCGAACCTACGGAAGGTGTGATAACGGTAAAACACAACAGTATATTGCCTACAGAATTCTAGTCACTATTCCAATAGCTAATTGCGAGACAGAAAGGTCATTTTCTACGTTAAAAAGAATAAAAAATATGTTTAGATCGACAATGCTGAACGAAAGACTGTCCTCTTTAGCAAGATTGAATATTGAAAAAGAGCTGCTGAGATCGCTTGATTTTGATGATGTAATAGCGGAATATGCAGCAAAGAAGGCGAGAAAGAAATGTTTTTAATTATAATGTATATTGTAATTACCTGTAAAAATAAAAATGTTTACTTGTCAAAATAAAAATGTTTAACATTGAATAATTCGGATTTTATTCTCTTTTCGCAAAAGTTGGAATTTTCTTTGCCCTTAAGAGGGCCCCTTCGTTGTTTAGCCCCGGGCCCCTATAAAGCTTAATCCGGCGCTGTTGGTTGATAATGGTTTTATTCAGGGGGTTGTTGTTAAGTTCTAGACATGCATGGTTAGAGTCCGTCAATATCAATATATTATTTCTTCTCTCATTAATGGCAGCGGAAATGGCAAGGAAAATAGCAGATAACTCAGCATTAATTGCTGAGGTGTGTGGATTGAGAGCGAAGATTTCTGAAGAGATTCTGTTTAGAACCCGGAAGGCACAGCCCACACCCAAGCATGATTTTGCGCCATCGGTTAGGATAATGTGTTGAAATGGGTTTTGGGCCTCGATAATCTGTTTATTATATTCCAAGTGCAGGGAATCGGTTTCCATTTTCTCTACTTCTTTGAAGCAGCCTTTGTGCTTTGGAATGAGGGAGAGGTTGTTGGGGCACGATCGCTTAAAATGGATTTGACGGATAAAATGTCAAGAATTTCACTTTTCGATCGATTTTCTTATTGGAAAAACATTTGCACTGCTCCATTTTCAAATTGAAACACCAAATGTCACTTTTTAGCTCGAAAGAATGAACTGCACAAATTAAATTGGCGTGAAATGATTGGAGACATGTCTCAATGCCATCTATATTTTCAAAGCGAAAGCAACTTCGAAGCAACTTTTCATGCTAAGAACGTACCACTCTTGCTTATTTTCAAGCTAAATTTTCGCCGAAACAGATTTCACGTGAAATTTTGTATGAAAATTTCACGTGAAATCGAACTCAGTACTATGCTTTACTCAGTACCAGCCTTTACAGTCGATGGTCCGAAAAACAATGGAATTACCAAATCTGCATAATAGGTCTGTTTCCGTACTTCAGCAAACTGCAGCAGTAACAGAATTTAGCAGCTGGCTTCTTTTTGCTGCAAAATTTAGCTTGCATTTGGCTTGCAGCATAAGTACGGAAACGACTTGCTGCGAATCTATTTTATTTTATTATAATAGATTCAAGTACGGAAACAGACCTAATGTTACATTGAGAGCTTAGGTGATTCCACATTAAGCTAAACAGTACGTTTATTGTACCGGCTCAGACCTTTCACATTGACAGCACAAAAAAGTAACAGTCACTAATATGATTTGTTGGCTCAGTCACGTGAAATTTCACGTGAAATTCATTCATATTGTGCATAATCGTCCTTCTAGAGGATGTGAACGTGAATACACAAGTTTTTGGTTCTATATTTAGTTGCCGAGTTATGGGCTTTCTTATTTAATTATTTAAAATTTAGATTTAACATTTTAAAAAAATTAAACATGTTGATTGGTATAGAAGATCAACTGTTCTTTTCTATTTTAAAATTAGATTTGGAAAAATAATTTGTTTCCCTTTGTAAAACCAGCAGTAACCATTTCAACTCGTTATTTGATTAAATACCCCAACCTGGCAGCCCTGGACAGACCTCATCGCAGCTTGAATGTTTCATTTTAAAATAGGTCTGTTCCCGTATTTTCAGTCACTGAATTTTCCTGAATCACGTGGTGGGGGAAATTCATGAAAAGTACGGGAACGCTCTCATTGCATTTACTGAAAATTGACAAAAAAAGTGTCAGTTTTCGGTTTTTGGGAGAACAATAGTGATTATAAAGTCATCCTAAGCGGCGATAAATTACCACCACAAAAATATTCGACCTTCATAGCAACATTAGGCAATAAATATGTTGCTTGCCGCGCACATTTGAAAATATTTACTCGGGCCACACCGTTTGACACTTTTCAGTATTTAAATTTCATCGTATTTACTAAAAGAGAGGAAATTATCAGTTTTCAGTAAAACGGCGTACGGGAACGGCTTCATTGCAATTAACTGCCATTAAAAGCAATTAATTGTAGTACGGGAACATACTTCTATTTTATTAAATAATATGCATGTTTCCGGTATAACTTGACCTATTTGTATAAGAGTTTCGTAAGACTATTCACAATAGCAATCACTCATATTAGTCCAAGAGTATTTATTTTACGCAAAGAATATCTTGCTTAGAGACTGTTGAATATATAGCACTTCAAGCAAGTTCCATAAGGCAAAGCATTTAGCAAGTATTTTTAAATAAAATGAATTTATCGAGTGAAATATTTTCGAATGCCGTATTTAATATTTCTGTGCCCCTGAAGATCTGCAATTATGATATGAAAATATTCATCTGGCAACTGGAAAAGATAGCCAATCGCCTGTTAGCTTGTTCTTTTCCATGGAAGTCGGTTTTTGTTTCGTCGTCAAGCACAATGCCGTTGTAAGTGATCAGTGAATTGTGTAAGTTAAAATTGTGAAAGTTTAGCAGAATGATTTCAAGCTATATTATCGACATGGGTGGATTTAAATTGTCAGTTGACAATCCTATAAGCAAATGGGATCGAGAGCGCTCTGCGGTTGCGTTGATGTCGCAGTTATTTTTGAGCAGGAATCGGCAGTAAGTTTTTCATTCAAATGCTGTCTATAGGCCATTAACTCCCCAATTTCAGGCAACTTGTTGATTTTCTTCAAGGACTAAACAAAAATATTGCAAGAAAGCAGAAAGCCAATTCTAGGGTTCTGGCAAATATGATGCAGAAAGCTATAGAGGAACGTAATCGATCCGAATATACAAACGTAATTGTCCCGAAAACGTATGTGCAATTATTAAATATGTAATTCAAATTACAGGCCCAAGAAATTTTGACGAAGATTATACGAAATGCACCATCTGGATCCCGCCTCTACGAGGAAGCATTGAGCTTGCGAGCCAAAACGTTCATAGTTTCCGGTCGTTATGAGGTAAAATTTTTCAATATTGCCTATTTGTCCTACGATTTTAGTGCTAGTTAAATTCTCATGGTATATTTTATCATATAAATGTATTAAACTTGGCTTGCGTATAGATGTAGGAACTAAATTATATGCAGGGAAAACATTTCGTGCATGAAAATAAAATACCAAATTATGCTGCTGTTTAATATTTGCTCATAGCATTAGAAAAAGCTGATAGCAAAGTATCTGAGTTGAATAATTCGCTAGCTGAAATTTCAAATTCAAAAAATTTCACTGTAATCTGAAAATTTCGCTATGTGCGTTTCCGAATTCACGTCTTCGTCTTCATCTTCAGCTTATGTGACGTCAGCAGAGTAGCTAAGCTATTCTAAAGCCCTTTTTAGACATGAGTCCACGCGTCCATGCGTTTTTAGATTTCACGAGTCAAGGCGGGGCTGAGGCGATAAGTGGATGGATTTTACACGCTTATAATGTTATTTTGCTTGCTCCGTATTAATATATTGGTAACAGAAAATTTTCTTTTTATGCTGCCTCACTGTGGGCCATCATCGGCCACTGCAGTGGTCGCATTGATCGCAATGATCGCTACAATTATGGTCACCATCACAAATTGGGCCGCTAGATGGCCCAGTCATGATTTTGCGGTTGCGCATGATGGCCCGCTTTGATGTGTGCGAAAAACCGCTCCGAAAGCCATCCTCGGCCATCGCCATTTCCATGCTTCGACACTGTCCGCCACTGCAAGCCATCGTCCGTCTACACAATGGGCCGCATGATGGCCACAGTGAGGAGGCAGCATTAGATTTTCATTCCCATATCCCATGCATCCTGAAAATTTAAGCTCGATCGGATTTCGTAGCTATGAACAAATCGAAAAATGCTTGAATAACCGAGCCGGTGGGTCATTTCTCTCGTCTACCGGCTCGATTGCGAAACCGAGAGGCGTTCCGCACCGCGGTGTGTGTCATCACAATGTTAAATGAATGCACGGCTAAACCGACTCGGTTTTCCTCTCGGGAAACGCTTCGCTGGAACCGCCGTGTCTGCCATTGGCCTTAGTAGTGTTGTTAGAGGCTCCCCTTCCAAGCTCATATCTTTTTTAATACTTTTAATCACAGTCAGCTTTTATGTTTAATGCTATAAATGTAGCTATTCGAGATATTTTTTTCATAAGTATTTTGCTATTAATAAGTTAATTTCATTTAATGCCATTTTTGTAGACCTCGGAGCACATTTTCTTGTAAATGCAAGTGTAAATTATGACCCAGAATATTATATTTTTTTAGCAAGCTATAAATGATTGCGAGATACAAATACAAGAGCTGCCGCTGGACAGTGAGCAACGACTTGAACAGTTTTCCAATTTGATTGAATGCTACTTTGCCTTGGGGTGCCGTAAGAAAGTTCAAGATCATCTTATTGAATTCAAACAAATGTTCAAGGAACGTTATGACAAGAAATCAAAAATAAAACTAGCGAGTCGTACAAAAGGTGAAACACGTTTGATTTATATTTTGATCATTTAAAATTTTTTTTATTTTAATTCATAGCAAGATATTATTCGACGCACTTAAAAACAAAAGGTAATATAACATTAATTCTACATATAATCATGTATGTTTTAAAAAAAACTTTTAATAAAACTACTTATAAATATCTCAAGGTGTAATTAAACCGCAATGACAGTTCATTTCATTTTATTTAAAGATAAGTTCGAAAAATTTATGGCTGCCATGGATAACAATATCGAGCAAATGAAGTATAAGAGAACTTTTCCATGCGTTGGTGATATTTATGCGTTCGAGCCTTACGAAGGATTCAATCCAGATCCAGAAATACGACATTCTTCAGCTGCTTGTAGTTTAGTGTAAGTGGTCAAAAATCTATTTACACTATAATCTTTGTCAAAATTATCTCTGGGATCGAATGCATTAATATTGTTATCAACATTTAGTCGTAGCTATTTAAGCTTAAAATCGATTACAATAATTCTCTACATAAAAAATATAATGTTAAAATGATATGTAGCTTGAATTGCTGGACAAAATCCTAATTTGCAAATATTCCGTTTTGGAGAAGAATGAAATAAAATAACAAAAACTTTATTTGGCTATTAATGCTAACAATGTTAAATTATTTCTAGGATCAAAAACAGTAAACCGACTATTTTCTCCAATCGATTTATCCCAAAAGGTCAGATTGTAATCGCAGAAGATCCTTACCTGTGGCAACAGACTGGACCTCCACTTCACTGTGACACGTGCTTCACACCATGTACAACTTCTTACTCGTATGTATTTCATTCATCTTAAATTATGCTAAAATAATATTTTGACGTTTTAGTTGCTTAGGATGTCATTTCAAGAATTATTGCTCATATGAATGCAAGAACGCAGACAAGATGATTCATGACATTGAGTGTATAGGCTACAAGATGCTGTTGATTCCATTTCTCAAATCAGAATTGGTCTTTCGCTTACTGATTAAATATTTGTTCCTTCTCAAGCAATATGTCTTCTACCGGCAAAAAATGTGGTATTGCATCCTATCATTAACTTGTTTCTTGATTTAATTAAATTTCAATCGCATTCTATTACATTTCAATCAGCCGTTCGGAGACTGCCGCCGAATTATATGATAACTTTCGAGACATCGTGTCGTCAATGCCATATGAATTATTGGATGATGAAGAAGTTAATCTCCAGAGATTTTCCGACTGTGATTTTGAGCACATGATTGTGGTATGTATTCACTTTTTTGTGTAAATTAGGAGTAAAAATGTGTTCTGTTCATATTTACCATAAACATGATCCACCTGCAGCCAAGTGGCATTCCACACAGTGCAAACATGGTGTTAATATGACACTAGTGCAAACATGGTGTTAATATGACTCTCTTACATTGGCTATGTGAAAGTATATTGTTATACTGGTTTTGTGAATATTAACCAATCAGCTTGTTTGAATATTAACTAACTTATAAACTTCAGAATCATAAAACCAAGTTCAGGATTTACAATCAAACCCTAGAATTATTCTGAAATTTTTTTTTTTACAAGTTTAACAAGTAATTGAATCGAATATGCTCAAGTTGTGAATAATTTTTAATCTTTCCGTTGATAACCGTTATTGTTGTTAATTGGAAATGATTGTTATAAAGGCAAATTTGACATGTGTGTCAAGCTAAAATCTCAATGAAATTCATTGTGCGAATTTTCTTTCTTTCCTGACAAGCAGACATTAAAAATCAAACATGCAAATTTCAACGTTTTTCCAAATTCTGGATTATAATTTCATGCTTGTCCACAGTTTATTTTCAATTGTTTAATGACTTATTCAGTGAATTCAAACTATTTTTTATATTATTTTTATTTATATAAATATAATAATTATAATAATGTAATTATATAATGAAAAGAAAAGAATTGGAGTACGGAATGTTGGAAAACCTGGATTTCAATTAAATCAGCTACTCAGACATCCGATATTATACTCGTCTTTGGGTAGCTCAATCATAGAACGAGTAGGCAACACGGGCACTACCTAGGGAGGTGTACATTCTCCCATGCTTTATAATACAGCCGATAATAAGTTTCGAAGGAAACTTGATCAAACTGGTGTAAAGTTATAGCGTATGCAGACTACATCGCTTTTGCCATAACAGGGAATTTTTATCTCGACACTATTGAAAAGATTAAATCATTCGTTTTATATTCTCTTTCATTGGTGACGGGAATGTGGCCTTAGTGGACATATAGTGGAAGGATAGGAAGTCTTCACGAGAAAGTATTGGATTCCATTCTTCGACCTACCGTAGCTAAATAGAACTCCTATAAGCCTTATAAACAAACTAAAATCTCTAACCAAATCTACTGTACGGGGCAGTAGTTTGGTGACTGAACATACTTAAGGCTGTAAATCAGAAAATAATTCAGAAAATACGTAGATTAGCAGCGTTTTTAATAACGGAGTCCCACCCCAACAAAAGCACTTCCGTCATTGCTTCATTGGACTGGTTAGGAGGTAATCCTTAGGAAATAATGCAGTGGAAATGTATAAAGTAAACTAACAGCGTGGGTTGTGGCAGTATCTTTTAGTGTCTTCGCCAGCGAAGCGTTGTCGATTCTCGAATCGACCAGTTGGATCAGATATTTGGATATAATAACTGCATTTTCACAAACAATCAAGTGGCTATACAGTCCCTGGCTAGACTTTACACCTCCTCGAAGCTGGTCCTGGAATACTGTACGCCTTCAATGAGATGTCGGAAAATTCGATGATGCAGCTCTTTGGGATGCCAACTGCCAGGACATAGGGGCACTAAGGGTAACTATGCTGCGGTCGAACTTGAAAAAGGTGGCACGGTCTTGCAGGTGTCCTGCAGTTTTCTCATTGGCAGAAAGATGGCTTCAGTTATATCTACCGTCAGACAAAAATACGTAAAAGACGTTTGCAAGACCATAACATAACATTTAAATTTGGGCAGACTAGGGAGTCACTCGAACTATGGAACGAATCCCCGCACGGAAGTGATTGTTTTAATCGGACGTTGATTTTTTGGCATGCATGTATCGAGGCTGGATGCCGCTTAATACGACTTTTGCTGGAACTGTAGATGCGAGGAGGAAGGAAAAACAGTTTCTTGCTTCTTTTGCGAATACCTGGCCTTTGCTCGAAGAAGGAAGAAGACCCTTGGCTCATACTAGTCAGGATGGCTCTTCACTTAATAAGGGCTGTGCACTATGCAATAGGCATTTGTGCGCCTGGGTGTGTCTTCTTCGGACCCTGGCTGGAGGAGGTGGTCACGAAACCAACCAACTATAGCTAAATTTTGCATTCCTAATTCTAGCCCAAGGTTAATAACTTTAAAAATACTTGTTAGTTGACTATTTACGATATACGACGCTCTTTTCAGTCTAAAATGTAACATATTTGTTTGATTCCCAGTCGTGAGAGCCTTTCCTGCTCCTAAGACAATTTTTGAACCACGACAAAGAATATATTTTTATCCTCCAGCTCTTTATTTTATTGTTGTTTAAGTTTGTGTAGGCTAGTGGGTAGAGCACAGGCTCTAGTTCGTGTAGTATGGTGAGTAAAGCACTAGTGTGTGGAATCCCTGGTTCGAATGAGAGATCGCGCTTCGAGGTCACCTAGCTTTGAGGCCACCAAGCTGTGAGGTTACCTAGCTTTGAGTTCATCTAGCTTTGAGCTCACCTGGCTTAGTTCACCTAGCTTAGAATTCACCTAGCTCTGAATAGGTGCCTGAGTTATATCAGAGGTAATGGAATTATTCACTCCATACTCGTGTGCATTAATTGCAAATTTGTGAATAAACATATCTCTTGGAGCTTCCACCTCTAGACCTGACAAAGGGTGTCGTGGGATTACTTAACTTTTATATTAATGTCAGAGACTAAAGCTTCTTTATTGGATATATTTATTCTTGAAGATACCTTCGTTCCTGTTAACAATCTTCAAGTTTTATGGATTAAACATAATCAGGACTCGTAAGCTAATCAAGAATGATTGTTAATTTATTTTATAAGAAGTTCTACAATTTGACGCCATTAATTTACAATAATTCATGACTAGGTTTTAGCATTTCTTTTGCTTTGTAAATCAGCTCTATATATACAAGGCAGCTTATTTGCTATCCCCATAGTTATTACATTCGTCTAGTTTACTGGAATTCCCATATATTTTTTTTATCATTTTACATTCATAAAATAATGCGAACCTGGAATATTCTATCTTTTTAAAGAAATATTTTGGAGGAATTCCATAGTAGAAAGATTTGTATGGTAACAATATTTTAACTTCATAAAGGCTTTTATGCATACTTGTCGCTAATTTGAGAGGGAAGAAAATCTATTATAAATTATATTTTTTAATGTTATCAATTTTTTCAAAAGTTGTTTCTAAATTTTTTGTTTGTTTAAATTTCGGATACTAAAAAAATATAATTTGGTGAAAGGTGATCGTCCTTGAGTGATGGATGGCCAATTGTGCAGATTTTGATTTAACTATCAAGACAAACCGTCAAATTTATCAATCGTTATGCCGAAATCAGACTCTTGTCAAGATATGACAAGCATAGCCGAGCATGAGAGTGTGGATGGCTTCCTCGTCGACGATCGCCTGCTCTATGAGCGTATCTTTCATGCTCGCCTTATCTCGGGGTTGCTCGAAATTTTGTTGGTTTTAGGTATAGAGTCAAAGGGATTTCAAAAAAGGTCTGATGCTAGCTCCGATGATATTTACAAACCGATTTTGATTGATTACGACATGATGGACAGGATGCATCACACCGGAAAAGATGCATGAGCACGGATGGGTAGAAGGTACGCTCTTGGAATATTTGGAAATAAATATCTGAACAAACAAAATGCTACCTACCTACATCATATGCCTATTTGCGCGCTTAAACTTCACACATTTAAAATATTATCAACTCGGACAGGAGAGTAGTATGGCTTGCTGAGATAAAAAAAAAAGGTTTATCTCTTAAATAAACGGTTTTTGGCTTAAATAAACGGTTTTTGGCTTAAATAAACGGTTTTTGAGTGATCACTTTCAATACTCTTCAAATGTTTAAGCAAGTGTCTCGACGGTTGTCTTGACGAACGATTCGGCAATAGTGTAGGCTCGGCATTAGCAATTGTTCCTGAGAAGCAAAAAAATTTTAGAAGACAAAATATGATTTTCATCAGAAAAAAATTGTCTTCATTGTTCAGCCATATTCTATCGCATAGACTTTAAAGCAAATTCTAGACCATTCCGTATTTTTTAAAAGTTGTAAATAAAGAGCAGCAATATGGTTAATATTTTTCACATTCTTTCTAATGAAAAAAGTTCAAATAATTCGGCAATGTAGTACTTGAAAATAGTCAAACCCAAACCTTGTGTGTGCCGATCAACTACGATTTCTTCATTAAAGTCGATTCAAGTTTATAAAGTTTGGTTGTATGAAGTTTTGATATACATTTTATTACAAATGAAATTCTCATTTGCATCCTATTACTTTTACCGTGGTTTTTACTTGAGTATGAAAACTCTTATTAAACAATATATACTTTCAAAATTCTCTTTTGGAGTTTTTGTTAGAATGTAAAGACTAATAAATGATAATGTACTCGGTATGTCTGTTATAAAAGTTCAGTCTAATATAATAGCAAAATTTTTGATTTTCGGAGGAATTTAAGATGTTTCTTTTGTTTCTCATCAAATTTATTATTTTCGAAGGAATTTAAAATGTTTCTTTTGTTTCTCATCAAATTTATTATTTCACTAGCTGACTCGGCGATCTTCGTACCGCCTCAGAATTAATAAATGTTGTTTAATCTTATTAGCTGAATTAAGTTTTTTGAATTCAGTTTTTTATTAAGATCAAAATAAATTAAATCTAATCAATGTACAAAAATCAAAATGAAATGTATTTTAATTACATTGAAATGAATGTAATTCACGTGTCAGCAAGGCATTTGCTCTATTGAATTGATTCACCCAGCATTATTGCACTACTTTCTATTCTGTTAAACTATTTGCTGGATGGATTGCACTCAGGTCGATTAGCTTCATTGAACCACCTTGTTATATAAAAAAGAATTTCTTCTTGCACGACGAAGATTATCACGTTGTTGACCTGTACGATAAGCTCGACGATTCCTCTTTGCCAATTGAGCCGTTTCACGTACTATCTCTCTTAGCCCTTGTGTTTGTGAAGCACGAAGTCGTGTCGTACCCAACGGAAATCGCTGTAATGTATTTTAGCGGCATGGATGAAGCAAACATTCTCAGTAAGGCAGATGTAACGCTTGAAGCCTGTTTTCCAAAAAGCCCATTATTTACCTATGAACATTACTCGCAAAAATAAGGGGAAAAGAACTTTCGAGCATATTTCGGCTTAGGTTATGTTTTCTATAGAGATGAAGCATAAATACTGGAACAGGCATGTGGAACAGGTATTTTTTTGGAACAACCATTACCTAGTACGAAATTCAATAATACTAGGTACGAGTGTTTTTGTGAACTATACATGTAATCAAGAATTTACCCAATAAAAGCTCTCCATTTGATTTATTTCAATCAAACAGCCATTTAATAGTATCCTAATATTAATATGTACTCTTATTTCATACTTGCAAGTGCTTTCATACTCGTATTTCATACTTTCATACTCACCAGTATTTCGTACTTGCTAGTATTTTCGTACTTGCAAGTATTTTCGTACCTAGTATTTTCGTATTTGCAAGTAATTTCGTACCAAGTATTTTCGTACTTGCAAGTATTTTGGTACCTAGCATTTTCGTACTTGCAAGTATTTTCGTACCTAGTATTATTGTACTTCTAAGTTTTTTCGTACTAATTATTTTTGTATTAGCTAGTGTTTCGTACGTGCGAGTATTTAATACTAGCGTGCTCTTGAGTATTTGATATTTGAGAGTAACACTTGCTGATATGAGATATTGTACTTGAAAAAAGGTTGTTTTTGAGTACTCGCACTTAGCCTAATTTGCTTTGAGTATTTGATTCGGGTGTTTTGGGAATGGTGGAAAAAAATGAAAATTTATGAAATTTTTGATTTTCGGCATTGCTATTACGGCCGGTTTAGATTAGCCAAAGATCGATCGACGAAAAGTCATATAGTTGGCAAAAGGATTAGTGGCCATATTTTAGTAAATTTGAACGAATACAGGAGGCGTTTTGTGCATATAATAAAATGATAATCAAATTAAATTGATTGAATTTAGTTGTTTTCCCTTAGATGGCTCCTAGATTAGAGAAAGACTTGTCAAATAAGTGACCCACAATTAAAAAGTTATGGACAAGCTTCACGGACTAATTAATGACTCGGTATCGTTTGAAGGTCATCTTGCACCATCACCATTCTAGCTTGGGAACCTTGTGTCTGGAGGGTGGGGAGCGGATATCATACCGTTTCATTACATCAGTGCAAGTCGTATGTATTGTTTGTATGTACATACTTATTAAAAATTAGTATTTTTGGAACAGGTATTTTTCTGTACTCGTACTAGTTGTACCTGGTATGTGAAAATCCTAGTACGACCCAACTCTAGTTTACTATTAAAAGAGAAAAAATGAAAATTTCAGAGCATTTCAAATCAGCACATGTAATTAAAATATAAAGTATACTATTCATTAAGAGTCAGTCGTGCAGGGGCAACCTTGACCGCCGATCCAAGAAGCAGCAAAAATTCCCTCTAGTAACATGTTATGCGAGAATACGCTGTTGGAATTTCCAATGAGCGCCACAATCACTCAGCAAGCATCATCTATACATTCTGGGTCATGCAGAGGTATGATAGTTCCTCTTTTATATACCTTACCCTTTTATATACCTTACCAGCCTAGGACATCCAATGTTAAAAAGAAATGAACCGGGTATGGATCTGAAATGCTTCCACAGCTTACGGAATGCTAACGGACAGTGTGTTTTCGGATTGCTTTTCCATTGGGTATAGAGAATCCAGTCCCGGGATCCCGGCTAATTTCTGGTCCCGAAAATCCCGGGATTGATTGTTTCTGATCCCGGGATTTTCGGGACCAGAAATTGGCCGGGATTAATACTAGCAAATGCGTACACAAATTTACCAAAATTCTCAATAAGAATCAAAAATAAGGTTGTGGGTTATGCAAGCAGGATAAAAGAAATAATAAAAAGTGAAACAAGACAGGCTAGAATCTCAGGTGAACGGTTCAGTTTGACGTTTGATAAGTGGGCCTGGACTGCAAATAGGCGCTATATAAATATTAACATCCACTCAGTAAATTCTTACTGGAGCTTGGTGAGAGTAAGGATGTCAATGACAGCTACAAACTGCCTAGAAATATTGAAAGAGCGTCTTACTGAGTTTAATGTTTCTCTAGGAAACGACATTGTTGCCATCGCAACTGATGGGCCAAACGTGATGCGAAAAGTAGGCAGACTAGTTGATACAGAGCAACATATTTGGCATTTTACGATGTTCTTTATAATAGGAGGTCCATTCCAGATCAAAGAATTGATGAAACAGCTGATGGTCTGGACGACGACCACGAAGATTTGGACTTTCCTGAATCAGCTTTCTACGTTGAACCCGGTCGCCTGCAAGACACACTAGATCTGACAAAGGCTTATGACATCAGCGCATGCATAAAGAAAGTTCGTAAGGTAGTTTTATATTTAAAAAAATCTCCAACGAAAAATGATAACGATCTTCAAAACTATGTAAAATCCGAGCAATGCAAGTAACTCTCTTTTAATGGATTGCAAAACAAGGTAGAAGTCTCTTGACAATGCTTGCATGGTTTTCCATTTTGACAAATAGTATACAGAAGGTAATAATAGACCTGCAATATCCAGATCGATTAGAAGCAACTGAGTTTGATTCAATTCAGAAATTTTAGAAATTTTGCTCCCTTTAAAATTGACTGTGGAGGCCTTAAGTCGCAGAGATGCAAATTTATGCACTGCTAATACTTCGTCAAGATTTTTATATAGGCAGTTAGGAGAAAAACGGTCCATTCTTGCCAACGCTATGAAAATTGCAATATCGGACCGAATAAAAGAGCGTCAGCGTATCGAGCTATCTGGTATGCTAAGCTATCTCCAGAATCCACATTCATCATCAACGTGGCACAACAGCCCGACGTCGGGCCTTGGCCACATTGTGTCAGCGAAAATTTACCTAATGAAATAGAATCTCTATTTTTGAAACCAAGCAACGCAAATATGAAAAAAAAATTACTTCAATGATCCATATAATGAACCTATTACTTGGTAGCCAAAGAAGTGAGGAGAACCCAGTAGATACCCATATTGAATCAGGACATGGTAGTCGGAAAATCCCTGAATTCCGGGATTTGAGATTTGTTAATCGCATAATCCCGGAATTGAAAAAATGATCCGGGATTGGAATCCCTAATTGGGTACTAACGCGGCGCTCTTCTCGTGCGATTTCTTGTTCATCCGCAGTAGATTGATTCGCAATATTCCGAAGTTTAATTGCATTACGGCTTCGTGGTGAAAGATTAGATCTTCTGGCTCGCGGAATTGCAAATAACCTTGGAAAATCCCTACGCACGTCTGCACAGCTAGCTAAATGACGTTATATACGGATTTAAATTTTTTTCTCATACAAAATGTATGAGAAGAGTATTTTTTTCACATTTTTTTTTATGCATTTTGCCGATGCTTAAATAGTTATTCTCAAAATCAGACAAATCCAACAAATTAAAGATCACAAAAATAGGTCTAGCCTTTCTTGAGTTATAAATGGTGTTATGAGATTCAATTTTCGATTATTGTTTTATGCATTATAAATGAATACTTGAATTAAGTCTGGTGATAAATGTAACGGTTTTCAAACATTTGGAATGTAGCGCTAATAACGCAGCATTGTTTTTTTCTGGACGCAAAGGCTGCAGTTCCACCGGTTTCTCTAATGGCTCTATATATCTTATTTATAACTCATATGCTATCTTATCTACAACTTAACTATCTCATATCCTATCTTATACCTAATTACAACTAATTTAGCCTAAATAGGCTTAAGTCTTATCTTAAATCTAGCCGCTCCTGTTCTTTCTAGGGCCTTCATAAGTAAAACCCCATCCATGAGCTGCCGACGATACTCTATCTTCCCGGGGCGCATAAATGGCTTGTAAAAACTGCAGGATAAATTAAACGCTGGATATTTTTGTGACTCTTTTCTTTATTTCTTTATCAAAAACACACGCGTCGCTCTGCCACTTGTATAGATTGTCACACTACGGCCTTCGATTAGCCAGTGATTCTCAAATTCCGCCAAACTGTATTCGATTGATATCCTCGCTTGTGTCTTCTTCTTCTTTAACTTGCCCAGCTAGAGAGCCTTTGTTAGCTGTTGGGCTGCCGGTTTTGGTTCTCGCTAATTGCTGTGGACATGGCTGATTGGAGCCATCTGTACGCCCAAGGGACCTGCTCAGTCCGTTTGTCTGTCCGTAGTACCTTGTCGTTAATTCCACAATGCGGTCCCTCAGTGGCTTTAGTCTCAACTCCTGATACACTTCTTAGTTGGGAGAAGCAGGATTTTTCTTTAGAATTTCTCCGTTTCTGCAATCGTAGTCGTGGAATCGATAATCCAGGTCGGTGATGCATATATTAAGATAAGCCGGATGAGGGTCTGAAAGCAAATGACTTTTGTTTTGGTGGTCATGGAAAAGGTGTCTGATGCGATGAAATGCGAGTTTTGCAACTTTGATTTTACGCCGCACATAAGGATTAAACCTCAGAAATTCGTAGAAATCAACATCTTGGTACTTTAGAGGTGAGCTTGGACTAATACCGCTATATCAGATACTCATGTCGAGTGTCAACTGTGATTCGTGCAACTCCAAGCTGAACGTATCAGAAAATATGAGCTGGACTACGTGTATGCGAGTATACCATTATTTGTGTGTTGGGATCACTGCTGACAATTTTAAAAAGCAGTCGCAGTCAACGAAAGCATTGTGGAAATGTCCTCACTACAAAATCGCGGGATCGAAAAAGGGCAAAAATGCTAGTACGCCAAGTAGCAATGTCCGTTATAATCAAACTGAAAATGCATCGCTCTTATCCGATGATAACTTAATCGCAGCCATTAAAAGAGAAATCCAGGAAAGTATTACCAAATTGTTAGAATTGTTGGCTGAAATTTTTTTAGCGCAAATCAAAAAAGAGCTTTCCTGTCTCAAAGATATACAAGTTTTCATGGCTTTCATTTCTGAACAATTGGATGCGGTGAAGAATGGCCTTGACAGAGTTGACAAGTAAATAGCGATACTAAAAAAAGAAAAATCCAATATGCAAGACATCATCTTGGGCCTCAATGATCGGCTTCGACTTCTGAAGGGTCATGCTCGTGAATCAAATATTGAAATACACTGTATCCCCGAGAATAAATCAGAAAACCTTTACACAACTGTAACAAACATTGGAGACGTTGTTGGGTGTCCGATCAAAAACTATAACATACTGAAGTGCACTCCCATTGCCAAAATGTCCAAAGACAGCTCTCGCCCCAGGTCTGTAGTCGTAAACCTAGCATCGCCTCGGGTAAGAGATGAGTTGCTTGCATCCGTCTACAATTACAACCGGAGAAATCCTAACGATAAGCCAAACACTATGCACCTTGGACGATCAGGTGATAAAAAACCGGTCTTCGTTAGCGAACATCTCTCTCCCACAATGAAAGTGTTATATGCAAAAACACTTTAAGTACGTATGGACCCAAAATGGTGTTATCTATGTGAGGAAAACTGAAACCAGTGGTGTATGAACCATACGCAACGAAGAAGCTTTACGCAAATTAGTTTAATTAGGTATTTTTCTTACTTGAGTATTCATTTTTTCTAGAAAATAAATAAAAATATTTTATTTGATGTGGCATGATCAAGTTATATGCTCTATTTACTATCAAAATGTTAGAGGGTTAAGAACGAAGACAAATGACGTTTTTTGTGAATTATGAAATAGTTTTTACTGAGACATGGTTTGAATAGTAGCATTTTCGACAATGAAATTTTTGATGATAGATATGCAGTATTCAGGCGAGATTGGCTCAGTAGTGGCTTTCACGCCGAACTAGACGGTGGTGGTGTACTTATCCCTGCAAATAAAAAATGTAGTTGCTCTAGGATGATTTCATACGAAAGTTCGTGTGAAGACATTTGGGTTGTCATAAAATTTGGAAAAGACACCAGGTGTTTCAGACTCGCTATTTGCGTAGTTTATCTTCCTCCTGTTAATCTGCACATGTTTGAGCACTTCTTAGAAAAATTCAGCAACGTAGTTACTGATCCCACAAATCTCTTTATTTTGGGAGATTTCAATATAAGTAACCAAAATTGGACGCGTAATAATTGTGGATGGAACACTCCAGATTACAAATACTCGATAAATAGAAGACTTTTAACCAATTTTATGTCTCACCACAACTTGAACCAATTTAATGGTGTTCTTAATAGTTCGAGTAGAAACTTAGGTATCGTGTTTAAAAACTTATCGGCTGTAAAGGTTGAAAAAAATGAGTATATTCTAAGTAAAATTGACGAATATCACCCGCCTTTAGACATAAAGGTGTCGCTTTCTGCGAACCAGTTCTTAACGCCGATGTTTTTTTGTTAAATTTAACTTTTTCAAGGCTGATTTTGATGCAATCAAGTCAGCACTGCAACAAATTGATTGATTGGAAAGTTTTCAATTAGCCGATAATGTAGATGATATGGCAGGTATCTTTTATAGAACCCTTAGTGATGTCATAAGTAAATACGTGCCCGAGAAAAGGGTTAGGCCTTCTAAATACCCGCATTGGTATACTAAAGAATTCATCAGGGGGCTGGCTGAGAAAAATAGATACAGGCTCACATATAGAAAATATGGGAATCCTTTGGATAAATTGTTTTTTGATCTGCTCAAAAGCCCTTGTGGTAAGCTGATAAATAGCTGCCATAGAAAATACCTGCAGGACCTTGAAAAGAATATCACACGCAATCCTAAACTCTTTTGGTCGCACATCAAGCATCTTAGAAAATAAATAGAAATAATAGAAATAAAAATACTATCCTTCTTCAATATATCTCAATGGAACAGTATCTTCTGATGGATCTTCTATGTGTAACCTTTTTTCATTACACTTCGTAACCTTTTTTCATTACACCTTAACACACCCCAACGATCATAGGTTGAGTCAAGGACCTCCCCACACCATATCAACCTTTCTACATTATGTTTTGAAACCGAAGTCGTGCTTAAAAAACTGAAAAAACTTGACATTAAAAAGAGTGGTGGGTCAGACGGAATAGAACCAGTAATTACTTATAAGTGTGCTAATTCCCTTGTAAACCCTAATACTATGTTATTTAATAAATCTTGAGCTCAGGAGTTTTTCCCAAAATATGGAGAGACTAGAATCATGCCAGCCTTTAAAGCTGGAGATAAATCGAATGTGTCTAATTACAGACCAATATCTATTCTTTCAGCTTTTCCCAAGATCTTTGAGTTGCTAATTTGCTCAACTCTTAGTTGGAGTGTAAAGACGCTTATATCTGATGAACAATTTAGATTTGTCAAGAAACGATCGACTGAAACTAATCTTGTGCAGTATGTGAACTCCCTAGCATGATCTTTGTATATAAATGTATAAGTAGATTGTATTTACACTGATTTCAGCAAGGCTTTTGATAAAGTAGACCACACTTTTCTTCTGAGTAAGCTTTCTGCATTTGGTATCCATGGCTTGTTACTAGAGTGGTTCTTTTCATATTTTACTTGCAGAAATATGAGAGTTGTTCTTTGTCGATATGAATCTTACGAATACTATGCTACATCTGGAGTGCCTCAAAGCTCGGCTCTGGGTCCCATACTTTTCATTATTTTTGTAAATGACCTTACTTCTTGCTTCAAAAATAGTAACTTCAGTCTTTACGCCGATAACTTAAAGTTTTTCAAAGAAATTCACTCTGACGCTGACTCTCCTGCACTTCAGAATGACCTCGATAGAGTGGTTATTTGGTGCAAAAGTAACAGAATGGATCTCAATCTTAAGAAGTGCTTCCAAATAACATTTAGTAGAAGGAGCAAGACAGATTTCAGTATTCATAGATGCAAACTTGCTTGAAACAATATACAGCGTCAATGACTCAGGAGTAATTTTAGATAGTAAGCTGCAATTTAGCGAACATATTGAGAACATAACTGCAAGGGCTCTTAAGGTTGCTGGTTTCGTGATCAGGAGTAAAAATAGCCAAACAAAAGTTACTCTATATAAGTCCACAGTCCGCAGTATCTTAGAATATTGCTCTCCTGCTTGGAACTCCTTTTATAACTCCTACATCGAAAAGACTGAAAGAGCTCAAAAATGGTTTCTAAATATCCTATGCTTCAAAGAAAACATATTGACCAGAGTGCCTTCATGTGAAGAGAAGCTTCAATATTTTAAGTTAATGTCTCTATCTGATCGCCGCAACCTCCTAGACTCTCCTTTCTTTTATAAGTTAACAAACAACCTTATTGGCTGTTCTCCTTTGCCTTCTAAACTTAACTTTCGCACTCCGAGACTATCGCAGAGAGCACGTAATAATGATTCACTGTATTTGGAATCTTGGTGAACATGCTCCAATCGCCAGAATGTCTCGTCGGTACAACAATCTATCGAAAACCATTGACGTAGATGTTTTTCAGAATAATGCAAATGATTCCAAAAACAGAGTTAGAATTTTCTATGAAAATAATGTCATTTGTCTATGTTTCTACCCCTTTTTTTTTATTTTTATTATTAAGCTCTTTCAGTTACTTAATTTCGCATTTTCCTTTTCATACTGGATTCTTTTAATTTCCATCTTTTATTATGTATCTGTGTTAAGGGGTTATTCTGGTCTTGAAATTTGATCAAAACGATTTTTTTTGTTTGCATATTTTCAAAGTTTAGACCTTTAAGAATAAGCTTTTAAAAGGATTTTCGGAAATTCGAATTATTTTTTGAGTTACAGCTATTTTTGTGACACGCCAACTAACTGCCCGAAACGAGACTCCAAGTTTTAAACGCGTTTTTCTGGGAAGTACTTTTCTCGATACGGTTGACATGATATCTCTACCTGTAATGGACCGATTTACGTGAAATTTTGCACAAACCCTCTTAACACTATTCATTTTCGTCTGACGTAGGGATTTTTGAAATTTTAGAGATATTTGGAAGTAATGGGAAATACATTAAGCTGTATTGTACTGTTATTCATCGGTTTAGGCGGGCCTCGGCTCGACGCGAACAGGAGCGTGTTATCAGCATGTTATCAGCGTATTCGAGAACTTAAACTTGAGGTTAGCTTACTGAAACGGAAAAGTCAGCAGTAAATATAGTGTAAATAAGCGGGTCAGTGATAGAACTATGTGGAGTTCTTGATGTCACAGGTGCTTTCGGACTTTGTTCCATTAACGGTAAGATAATATTGTCTGATGATAATGAAACTTGCTGCGACTCGTATAATCTCTTCCGCGAATACAAACCTGATCAACTTGTTGAACAGTCTCGTACCTTACGTATTTGTATAGTTGAAAATGTATACGCGCTAGAAGTTCTTTAAGACACGGCTCTGCTATTCATAATTAGTGTTTATAATAATATCAAACAATCACTTTTTCTATTTATTAATTCTTAATTTTTGATATTTTATTTTGCAGAATTCGTATTTTCTGACCATTTTCATATCCGAACAAACAACTTTAATGCAGAATTTTCTATCCGATCTCAATGCCGATCCTCACGAACTCGAGGTAAGCTAAACAAACCGAACATACGAAGTGTATAAATTTTGTTTTTTAAGGTATTCCTCTCTGCCCTATTACTACGACTACACGCAAAAGTTTTAGCAAAATCATTAGAAATGAAAATCAGAAACCCTTTCGATTGTGAATCTTCCATTTCGAAACATTCTCAAGTACAAATAAATCATACTTTCCCTATGGAAACCAAAAAAACCGCGTCAGAACCACACAAAGGAAAAAATATGTTTGAATATTTTGGTTTCGATATAAAATCCATGAAAAAAGATGCTCATTCGAAAGTTCAGGAGATATTTGAAAAATATTGGAAAAATATTGAAACTCCTAAAACATCAAATGCATCAGAAAATGTAACCACTTCTGAAAGTTACATTCCAATGGAAGCGAGTGCAATTGTTAATTCATTGTTAGATATTTCATCTTGCGATAGCGAAAATTTAGGAGTGATTGGATTATTTTCAACGACTACAAAACTTCATCATTCATGTGATCCAAATGTAAAAATGATGTAAGTAAAAAAGCTTATGCTTGCGGAATAGTATATACTAGTATATGAAATCCAAAACTTCAATCCAATCCGAATTTATTTTAGATATTTATCCTGCGGCAAAGTTATTGTTAAAGCCATTCGTGATATTGAAAGTGGAGAACATATAACCTTATCATACGGTTGCCATTATAAGCAAGAAGACAATCGCGCGCGTTTGTCTCTCACCAGGAAATTGGATATTCTATGTCCCTGTGATTATTGCCATGGAAAATTCAACCCGGTATTAACTTTGACATTTCGAATTGTGAAAATATGATTATATTTTTAATTTTGTTTAGTGGTTCGGTGACAATGTATTGTGCAATAATTGTAAATGTCTTGTGAGCCCATCAGAAAAGTTTTGTGTTATTTGCGGATTTGATATGGATAAAACAAGACATCTGTACAGAAGACTTATGTTGGATTTGGAGTTTCATTTGCCAGAAAGTAAGTTAAGTTTTTGTGGAAATTTATTAATGCTACATAAAGATTTTAAATTTTAAAGTCTTTATGTAGCATTAATAAATCAATTAAATAAATCAATTAATTAATCAATTAATAAATTAATTAATTCATCAATTAATCAATTAATAAATCAATTAATCAATTAACATAAATCAATTCATTATAAATCTTTATAAATTGTAAAAAAAATGAAATAAACTCAGGATAATTAAAATTATTGCCGCGAATACAAAGGTAGTGCCTAACAGAAGTCATTTTATAGCAAGGCAGTTGATTCCATGAAGTTATTTTAAATTGTTTTTTTTTCATGCATTTATAATCATAACCCGTATTATAAGCGAACGATATCCTTCTATTAAATTTGTCGTTTTTAAATCGTGAACAGTATGAATTCAGGAATGTCTTGTAATTTCATACTTAGAAAACTAGTTCAAAATGAAAAATATCAAAGCATTTTCCAATGTAATTCTTATTCAATTCTAGACAACTCTAAGCAGATGTTTTATAAACTCATGTTTTCGATTATGGTTTACGAAAATATTTTACCATCGACTCATCAAATGTATGTTGGAAAATTGGTGCAGCTGGTTCGATTGCTTGTAAAGAAACGTAAGTAAAATATGAAATATTGATCCTTAAAATTATTTTTTTGGTACAATTCATGATTATTATGCACATTTTATATTGTGATAGGTTATTTTTTAAATTATTATTTTAAATTTATTTTATTCGTATTTTAGAATTTCACAAACGCCGAAATTGAAAATTCAATAAAAAAACATATTTGTTTCATAAATACCATGTTTTAGATAGACTCAAATTCAGTGTCGAAAATCCAATGCTGGGGTATCTTCTATTCATAGACGATCTTTTTTGTTTCATTTTCAAGACAATTCATAGTTTTTCCGGCAACAGCACAATTGACTCCAAGTACGCTTTTGACGCAAAGGCCTACTGTCGCGAGAACGTTACTACTGGTAATAGAGTTCGCATATATACGTCGTTAAACCTGGCTATATTAATCGTTATTGCTTGGGGCTCAGCGAGCCGTGTCATGTTTAATGCGTCCAAAACTCAATGTTGTCTTCTTTCGCTTAAGCTACTACTTCTCTTGATGGTGTAGGTATTTCTGATACAATGCCGCTAAGATTTTAACACCTACAGCAGACTCAGCTGGGCCAGTAACATATGCCAAATTGTGAAAATTGCTATGAAATTCATGGGTGTCCTTCCGGGTGGCAAGAAATACTTAAATATACTGGCCAAAAAAGTCTGGGTACCAGATGCCCGGGAACCTATCAGAACCTATCAGAACGCGGGGTATTTGAGGTTTGACTCACTAAAAAGACACTATCTGCGCAGTATTTTCTCAACGTATATTTAGCACCAGTTTTTCTCTTTTCGCAGCAATGCATCAGCGATTGTTCCTGGCGGGATCAGAAGGGATGTAGATTCAATCCTGCGACAAGAATTTGTGCTGAGCATCGTCGAGCTTAGACACATTACTGACAGCATGATGTGCCCACCAATTCTGTTAAGGTATTCCCTGAATTAACCACGATCTGCCAAGAATTGACAGCTAGGCCGTGGCTTCGTCTAACCCAAGGCTTTATAAGGCCAATAACCTCAACCGTCCAGCGTTTTTTGTTACTATTTGCATTCTAAATTGGTAGATTTGCATACATGTGGGCGTCAGAGCCTTTTCTATCCGGCTCTGAGCGAGAGAGGTAGCCTTCCTTGCATTTCCGCGCTAGTGCATCTATCAGCGACCATGCGGTAACTATAGGCGATACACTAGACACCTCTCTGCGGGACACTGGCGATCTGCGTCCGAAACTTCTTAGTTCGGAGCGCATATATCCAAATTTGGACCCCATCAGCTGCACCGTCTCGTCTCACTGATGTTGGACATTAGTCTACTTATCGAAGTGACGACTCTATACCGGATTGGCTTGCTTCCCTGGACCTCGACGGAGCCAACTGTCATGGGTATAACATTTTTTATATTCTGCCAGCTGGAGGCAATGCTTGGTTATTCCACTCCGCCCTTCTTACCACTTGCTGAATTTGGGCGAAATTGGAACATATCATCAATAATTTCCAGGCACAGCAAATCATCATACATGACATTCCCGAGGCCATGTCCTAAGATCGATCCTTCCCTCCTCGGCGTCGTCCAGTAGCCATTGGTCCTGAGTTATTCTCACATGATTGCCTGCAAGTAACAAATAATAGGGCCACCTCGCTGTGTTGAAGCCGATTTACTCATCCGGTGTTACCAGCTGGACGACCGGTCTAGCGCTTTAATATGGCTGTTTCGCGTTTGCTAGTGTCTCAAAAACCTCTGAGATGACTACGATTGTCGAATTTCCGGAAGAAAAAATTGCCAGCCAATCTGGCTGCTGACAGCAGTTGCAACTTGCGGAACCCTTCGAAGAGCTTCTTTACAGTGTCCAGCATGCTCAGCGAATATTATCCCGATGAGGTTGCTGAATTACTTTTCCCTTGTCTGCAAGTACCAGTCGAATTATTTTCTCCCGCGACGGGAATACCCCGTTCGCTTTCCGCTACGACTGTATGCGCCTCGACGGGCAGTCTTATTAGGCCTTGAACTTTCTGGTTCGTCGTCCTGGGCACTTCACTGTTCAGCTCCTCGTCCGTTAAGAAAGAAACATCTGCCTATTTGACGACGATGGGATCATCCGTCTTTGGCGGATGTGCTGGTACGCTCCATGGATATCGCATCATTAAGGCTGCTAGGCCACATGCTGCCGAGTCTACGGGTGACCAATTTATAGCTACTGCCCCACGAGTCTGTGCTGACCTTCTCACAAAGAGCCTATTTTTTGGTGAACGCTTGGTTAGTTGCTCCTTTGCCGATGCGCAGATTTCTGCAGCCCTCGATCTGTTCCTGGCTGACTGCGCCTGCACGCCAAAGTGGTGAGTCTTAGTTCGGCACTTTCATCGTTCACTTAATTTTGCCCACTTTGACATAGCGCGCATCTACAAGACTCTCATAGGACTTGAGCACAATTCCCATACATGGGTTTTGACAAGCTGCCCCGCTTTCGTAGTTTGGAAAAGTCCAACGCGCAGCAGTCAAACTTATTAATGATGAAACCATTACTTCACGTATCGAACAAGGAATATAGGTTGCCTTTCTATTCTTTTACTATCGATATCGTTTTAACGGAGTATAAACATTGATTCCTTGTAGATAATATCCTCCGTAGATTACTTGAGCCTCTCATCGCTCTCACCGTCACAAAATTCACGCCAGTGCCAGTCGAACCGTTTAATTCTACGACTTTTTTTTTTTTTTTTTTTTATATAGGGTGCGTTTTTTTCCTCCGTGCAGAATAGAACAATGGCGAAAAAAAACGATCGAGAACAGAACAGATGGTGCATTCGCTATCCAGAACAGAACAGCTAGTGCATTCGCTAAGGCTGGTATATTCGCTGTAGTTGCGCATAAAGCAGTTGAAAATAAAGGGAGAAATTAACGAGTATAAACTACCACAATCGATAGAAAATATAAAAGGAACTAACAGAAAATTACCTCTTTTAACTTTCTACACATTATGAGAGTTTTTCTGATTTCCTAACTACCAAAGCATTCAGCATAACCTTCAAAAATCCAAAGCCACCTATTGACAACTAAATAGCCACCTCGCTACCAGCACTCTCTATGCGTGAGCCCATGAACTACTCATACAGAACAGAATTCTGTCCCAGTGAACTCACTGGGATCGGAGTTGTTATTATTTGCAGTTCTTCTGTTCTGGATAGAGGAGCAAAAAAAAAACACGCCTATAGATCAGTAAAAACGTGGAATGTGGAAACCCCGATAACGGCTGTCATGGGATTTCTTTACTTTGCAAATGTGGAACACCCTAATATATGCTGTCTTTTGTAGTTCGAAGCGCCAGCAATAACCAGCTATTGAACTCATTTAAACAGGCATTTACCTAATGAAATTTTAAATGTGTGAATAACTGATTAAAAATTTGGCTTGGATAGTACTTTCGTTCATGTAAGTTACTCATGGGCAAATTAATCAATCGACAGCAATTAAGTGAACTTTTCGTTTATTTTCAGCGTTAACTTAATTAAGTCAATTTAAGTCGTATTATAGTTCACCCTGAACACAATTTTCTATTACGACAAGCTGAAGGACGAAGACATTAATTCGGGAAGATTCGTTGTCTTATGTTCAATATTTCATTAATTCCCATTAATATGTAGTAAGCCTTTCTATCTTTGAATGTACTTTAATTGTTCCTTTCGGAACTTGTAAAATAATCTTGTAAAATATCATCATCGGCGCTACAACCAGGATCCGGTCCTGGCCTCAGTCAACGAAATTGTCGATCGTTCCCATCGCGAGCCGATGTCATCCAATTGGGCACCCATAAACTCCGATCGTCCTGGCCAATGCCATTTTCTAGCGCAGGTAAGGACTCTTACACTGTCATCTGCCGTAAAATCTGCTGCAAAGAGTTTTCCGAGCAGGATCTTTGCTAATTGGAGCTAGGTGTCCTGCCCACCGGAGTCTACCGAGCTTTATCTTAGTAATTATATCTGCTTCTAGGTAGATAACATACAAACCATGGTTGTAGCGTATCCGGGATTGCTCTTCTTCAAGTATAGGGCCCACGATTCTCCGCAAGACTTTCCACTCGAACGCGATTGAGATCAGAGTGCCTTTTGCTGAGCACCTATGTCTCGGTTCTATACGTGAGTACTGGCAAGACCATGGTCTTGTACAGCAGGAGCTTTGATGTTCGGGTGAGATTTCGGGATTTAAAAAGCCTTGACAGGCTGTAGTAGGCTTTGTTGGATTCAAGCAGCCGCCCGCGTATATTTTCTTCAATGATTTTATCGGCTGCTTCAATTGACCCAAGGTAGTTGAAGAATGGTACTACTTCAAATTCATGCTCAACTACCCTGAATCAACTCTAGGTGTTCTTCCTTTAGATGCTGCCACCATGTGCTTAGTCTTTCCTTCATTTATGTGCAGCCCCACTTATTGTAAAATATATTGTTTTAAATTATCATAAAGAGCAATATAATGGAAATGGGGTTCTGAGTCGGATCTTTATTAGTGATGGACTCCAAAACGCCAAACAGTTTTGCAAAAAAACGTTTGGCTGCAAAAAACGAACGAGGAGTTTTTCCAAATAGCGACAAACAGTTTTTCTAAAACGAACCGTTTTTCTTCAACGAATAGTTTTTCTAAAATCAATCGTTTTTCTAAAATGAACAGTTTTTCTAAAACGAACCGTTCTTTTTAAACAAACAATTTTTCTGGAAGGAATCGTTTTTCTAAAACAAATCTTTTTTCTAAAACGAACCGTTTTTCTACAACGAATGGTTTTTCTAAAACCAATCGTTTTCCTAACATGAACCGTTTTTCTACAACGAATAGTTTTCTAAAGACAATCGTGTTTCTAAAACGGACGATTTTTCTAAAATGAACAGTTTGTCTAAAACGAAGTTTTTATAAAACCAATTGTTTTTCTAAAACGAATCGTTTTTCGTTTTTCTGAAACGAATCGTTTTTATAAAATGAATCGTTTTTATAAAACGAATCGTTTTTCGTTTTTTTTTAAACGAACCGTTTTTCGTTTGTTAAAACGAACTGTTTGGCAGTGGCAAACTGTTTAGCTGCGGAAAACAGATTTTCAAATTCAAACGACGAATGATTGTATATATAATACGAGGTTTTCAGACTTATTAGGTGCGTATTTTTGAAGTGCACCTAATTACAACCTAACAGGCTATACGGTTTTCAGCTTGATGATGTTTCACTTTGCAGTTTTGCTTTTCGGCTGAGGTGGCAAATGTTCAATCAGAGCATTATGTTGCCTCAGCCATATTTTTTTTTTTCTTTCTTTCTTTGGCCGTAGTTGGCATTATAAATCAATAAGCGTTAAATCGTATCATTTCCATCGTATCGAGCAGTCGTCAGTGCAGCATTGGCGCCCGGCTCGTGCTATTGTCCTTGTTTTATGTGTGTGATAGAGTGTGTTTCATTATTTATTATCCAAATTTTTGCGGTTGTAAGATCACCCTCAGCATAGTCAACGATAATATCTTCTATTAAGTAGAATAACTCTCGTGAAAGAGATAATTTGAATTTTTCGTAGCTTTGGGAAGACATTTGTTGAGATGCCCGCTGGTCTAGTTCGGTCTTTGTCCACCAATATATATGGTGTTGTTCATTTACAAGAACTGGCTCGAACAGGACTCGAACACATGAGCAGAGGGACATCTCAAGACAACCGCAAGAAATTTGTAATTCCTTCAATTTCCCAGTCCCATTTTATCATTTTATGTAATATTTCAGTCCTTTTCCTTTCCCTTATTTTAATCCTTTGCTGATGAGACGGGGGAAGAATCATCATTTTAATTATGTTTGATACATTTGGAATCTTGAATTTTCTGACTTTTCATTTATACAATTATATTGTGTCAATTATATATATATATTTCATTTTAAATATTCTGCAACTTTATCAATCTTTCAATGCATCGGAACTTAGGAACTAATGGTATAACTTTCTGATGGCAACATATTAATCTGCCATTCATAAACGTAACAACTTTAAGAATTACAGAGAAAAACTATTATTGTTGTTACGTGAATACTGTTGATGGTCATTGGCTTTGTCCTGTGGAAATCAAAATCATTCTTTTCAGAAATTGAATTTCAAAGGAAGTTTTACCCTTTCTTTTTTTTCTCTCGCGTTCTTGTCCAGACGAAGTGAAGGACTCAATATTTTATTTATGCGGGAAAATCCTCCTAGTTTTAGTGGATTTTAATAGGAAAACATAAGCTTCGTGATAGATCATTGCATATACACTAGTAATTTGCAATATTCATACCGGCTTCTTTTCTGCTTTCTCCTGCAATTGGATAATTTCAGTACACGTACTATTTTTATTTATATTTTTTTTAATAACAACTCTTTGTTAGCGAGTAGTTGAATTTAAAGTGAATTTTATTTAGTTAGTTTTAGTTATAGTTACTGAGTTACAGTTAGAATTTAAGCATTTGATTCAATTTGAAATTTGAAGTAGCAGATTTATTAGTTGTGTGTTACAATGCGTCGACGGTCTAGTAGCTGGGATCCTAGCTACACACCTTTCCATCATCAGCTGGAGAAGCTGAGTATATCGCCAGTCAAACGCCAGAATGTGCAGAATCTCTCCACTCCTGCTTCACATACTACTACACGTCCAGCAGATATTTCACGGATAGAAGCGACTAGTCCACCAATGCCTGAACTAACACTCCAAGAACCAGCGTCTCATGATCAACCACGCGTCTCCTTTAAGCCACAAGCAGAAACATTAAGTAAGACCAGTTGTCGATTACCATTATCCAAATGGAATTTAAGTTTTGATGGATCTGCTGACGGTTTGGGAGTAAAACAGTTTTTATTTAGAGTACTCTCGTTAGCCATTGACTATAATATTGGATCTGCAGCCTTAGCGACAGATTTTCATCTACTCCCGAAGGGCTCGGCGGCGGATTGGTACTGGCGGTTTCGGGAATTGAATTATCCGCTTTTATGGGATCATTTGCAAGATGAATTTGTAAAAAGATTTGGTTCCTATCGAACAGACGTGGATGTGCGGCGAGCAATGGATGCACGCGTACAGGGGCCTCGAGAGAGATTCCAGGATTATTATGACGCCTTAGAAAATCTATCGTTGCATTTAACAGTGCCACTATTGGAAACGGACTTCCAATGTATCGTATATCGCAACATGTCCCCTCGGTTGAGAGCTCATTGGAGTGGAGTTTGGAAGTGTTAGAGACTTGGTCCGGCGTTGCTGTTTGATAGAGTCAGAGTAGCAAATGTTAAGCATGGAAAACGCCCGTCGAATTAAATTAGTTAACGAAATTGGAATTCCAGAGGAGGATTTAAGAGACGATTATTTACAATTGAACAATTTTTCTGGCTATGGAGCAGCTCGAAACAATTCTTTTTACTCATCTCCTTCGTGTTCACGTGATACTCCTAATTATCCAGACACTATGGCAGTAAATAGTATCCAACAGACAAATCAGTCATTATCTCCAGCAGATCGAGTTCTTAGAGATCATAGAAAATATAAAGTCTGCTGGAATTGTAAGGACCTTGGGCACTCTTTTGCAGACTGTCCCACACCCGTTCGTGGTATCTTTTGCTTCGGTTGTGGAAAGGCTGGTGTGCTAAAGCCGCGATGTCCCCAATGTCAGTCGGGAAACGATCATCGGAACACGAATTTTGCGGGGAGAATGCGTGTTCCCTCAGTCAGTCGCCCTTCCAGACCAGAAATGATCGATGTGGCTACCAACGTCGATCCCGAATTACGCCGGCAACATTAAATTCTCATCATCAACTAATTAAGGACAGCACTGGAGCTCATGTGCAACGTAGGAGACGTTTTGATCGTGCATGGAGGTACTTTGCCCTACGACGCTCCCTTCGACAAGCTTGTGTGGAAACTATCATATCTATGCCTGGTGATAATCGACCTTTTGCAACTATTTTTATCAAAGGGCGAAAGTTGACTGGTTTGCTGGATAGCGGAGCTAGTGTCAGCATCTTAGGGGCCGGCAGTTTGGAATTGGTGGAAGAACTTGGTTTGCACCTGCACAGTATGCAGACTAATGTTCATACCGCATCCGGTGACAAGGCGTCGGTACTCGGTTATGTAAGCACTTTGGTGAGATTCAAGGATAAAACCAGGCCAGTAAAATTTCTTATATGTCCCACCTTGACTAACCCAATCTATTTGGGGATCGATTTTTGGGACACCTTCAGAATCTCTCCTCAATGCTCCGCTATTAGTTTACCATCGCAGGATTCTTGTTTTCATCAATTATCTTCCGATGAGAGGCATGAGTTAGGGTTGGTTATACAAAAGTTCCCTTCTTTTAATAAATTAGGTTTAGGTAGAACCGATCTGGTATCACATTTCATAGACACAGGTGATGCTCGACCAGTTAAACAGAGACACTATTCAGTTTCACCGGTCGTGCAGAAACTTATGTATGACGAACTCGATCGCATGTTATCGTTGGGGGTTATCGAGGAAAGTAAGAGTTCTTGGAGCTCACCAGTCACTATTGTCAGAAAGCCGGGTAAAGTACGTCTGTGTCTGGATGCGAGACGACTAAACGAGTTAACGGTCAAAGATGCCTATCCCTTGCCACTGATCGAAGGCTTATTGGCACGCCTTCAGTCGACCCGATTTATCACTAGTTTAGATCTTAAGGACGCTTTCTGGCAAATTCCGTTGGATGTGAAATCCCGTGAGAAAACCGCATTCACAGTACCAGGACGACCCCTCTATCAATTCACTGTCATGCCATTTGGACTTTGTAATGCACCCCAAACGATGTGCCGTTTGATGCATAAGGTCATCCCACACGAATTGCATGATCAGGTATTTGTTTACTTGGACGATTTGCTGATCACAAGTCCAACATTTGATGAACACCTCAAATTGCTGACAAAAGTGGCAGATTTATTGCAACAAGCGAGGCTAACCATCAATGTTGAGAAAAGCAAATTCGTCCAAAAAGAAATTCGGTACCTGGGTTATGTAATCAGTGATGGAGTCCTAAAGACAGATCCTGAAAAGGTATCAGGCATCATTTCATATCCAAAGCCTATATCGGTAAAAGACGTGAGGAGGTTTATGGGTATGGCTGGATGGTACAGACGTTTCATCCCGAATTTCGCATCTATTACTTCACCATTGACGGATTTGCTGAAGAACAAAAAGAAATTCGTGTGGACGGAGGCGGCCAATAGAGCTTTCGAAGAAACAAAAAAACTTCTGGTGTCCGCACCCGTGCTGGCTAACCCTGATTTTTCCCGTCATTTCTTCATTCAGTGCGATGCAAGTGCCACCGGCATCGGCAGCGTCCTCTTTCAAAAGGATGATAAAGGTGGAGAGCATCCCATTGCATTTATGTCCGCAAAGCTAAATGCGGCACAACGCAACTACAGCGTCACAGAGTTAGAGTGCTTAGCTGCGGTGCAAAGCATCAAACGTTTTCGGGCATACGTCGAGGGATTGCCCTTTACCGTTATCACCGACCATGCAAGCTTAAAATGGTTGATGGCGCAAAGGGACTTGTCGGGAAGATTAGCGCGGTGGAGTTTAAAATTACAAGGTTTTAATTTCAACATAGAGCATCGAGCAGGCACTCAAAATGTCGTACCAGACGCCTTATCACGAGCACGTGACTCCAATGTCGATTTCAGTTGTGCAGTGATCTGCCTTCCTGAGCACCACGGGCGGCTGGGTGATATTCCAAAGCAGGCCTTCCAGGACCCTGATTATGTAAATTTAGTTCGACAGGTCCAACAACATCCAGACCAATTTGAAAATCTGTTCGTGTCGGACGGAATTCTGTATATTAATCAAGGACCCTCGGGAGGTCTCGATTTGGACATTCCCGGCACAAAGATATGGGTACCAGAGGGATACCGACAGACGCTGTTAACTCGCAGCCATGATAGCCCTATGGGGTCACATTGTGGTATTCGGAAAACGGTGGAAGTGTTAAAAAGATATTTCTACTGGCCACGGCTTCGTCAGGACGTGACAAATTATATCAACAAATGTCAAACCTGTAAGCAAATTAAATCACCGAATGCTACAATGAGACCACTCATGGGTGCCGCTAGAGTTACAGACCGGCCTTTGCAGCGTCTGTTGGTGGACTTTATGGGACCATACCCCCGATCGAAAATTGGGAACACCCAGTTGCTAGTGGTGCTTGATCACTTTACAAAGTTTGTATGGCTCAAGGCGTTACCTAAGGCTACAGCGGAACTGGTTGTAAAATATCTGAAGGAATACATCTTTCTTACCTTTGGTGTACCCGAAACCCTTCACACCGACAATGGTGTCCAATTTACCTCCAAGGTTTTTTCGGAGTTTCTGGCGAAGCATGGAGTAAAACATTGTCTCACACCCTATTATTCGCCTCAGGCTAACGCTTCCGAAAGAGTAAATCGATCCATTCTCGCTGCCATTCGGGCCTACATAGGAGACGACCATCGGAATTGGGATGCTAACCTGTCAGAGTCGTGTGCCGCATTTCGCAATATGGTACATGAATCTACAGGATTCTCACCTCATTTCCTGATGTTCGGCTATCAACCTATACATCATGGTTCCGAATATGCCTTACTAAAATCTTTACAGGCTTTTGAGGATGGGGAGATTCAACTAGTTCCAAATTGTGAACGATTGCGATTGGCCCATACCCATGTTAAGTCGAAATTGGCTGACGCGTACGCTAAAGGAGCACAGCGGTACAATTTGCGTAGTCGCCCGAAGGACTTCACTCCAGGACAGGAAGTGTGGGTGCGAAATCACCTACTTAGCTGTGCTGCTGACCGATTCGCTGCCAAACTTGCCCCGAAGTTTTTTAAGGCAACGATAAAGCGGAAGGTGGGACAGGTATCGTATGAGGTTGAGGATGCTAAGGGCAAGATCTTGGGCGTTTTCCATGCCAAAGATTTGAAGGTGTAGTGAATGATATATAAAATTATCTGATGAAGGAAACAACGGTTATAGGTTGGTGGACTTCTTGTAGCCCGGCTTTGAGACCTCTCAGGGTCGGAGTCGTCCCCACGATTGTTGCGATGCTGAAAAAAAATTATTAAATACTCAGAAAAGAAATAAACAAATTATCAAAATATCCACCTCAGCAGGCAGAAACGTCACAACGGGTGACAGTCGTAAAGGAACTGACAGGCGAGCAATTCCATTCCACAATATGGCTGAAGAAGAAATTTATCAGCTGATGATTGTGATCTGTGTATGTACCTTGGAATTGGTGATGCCCTATTGGTTTATGAAATGTATCATCAGTTGTAAAGTTGAATTATAAGAATTTGTAAAAACAAAAGACAATTTGAGTTTGGTGTAACAATTTGAGTTTGTAAAACTATTGCTGTGAAAGTGAATCATTTTGGCATGCAGCAAAGCAGTTGGCAAAGCAGAGCACTGGTAACCTGTAAGCATTTTGGGTCGAGACGGAGTGGACAGTTCTTATTGAAGGAAGATCGAAGGCTGAAAAGCGAATATTCCCAGCAACCGTAGTGTCGGTTCCCAGATAAGTAGCAGAAAGTTTAAAAAGACAAAAGAATAGCTAAAGAAATCAAGTCCAAATGAACCAAAGTTAAAAATTAACCGGTAAAAAGTTAACCGATTTTAACAGTTAACAGATTTGCGAAAAGTTAACAGATTTGCAGTATAAACGGAACGCAAAAATTAAAGATATTTTTGATGATGATAAAGATATTTTTGATGATATATTTTCCATTTCCAAATTGTAATGCGGTAGTCGGGATGTATCCACCTAATTTGTTAAATCATCTAGTACCAATTCTGTGCTAATGTAATATTATTTTCACACCTCATAGCTGTATGAACAGTGAATATCACGATTGAGTTTCGTTAAATTTGTCAGAGCAGATAACTTATAAAAAAAAACGAACAATAATATCAAAAAAAATCATGAAAATCAATTGTTACGATGCATGTAAACTAAATCCGGCCGGAGTTAGGTAAAGATTTAATTGCGAATGTACGTTCTAATATTTAAAGATCTTTTTTCATTGAAACTGAATTGAATAATTTTACATTGATTTTTTGTTTGAATTGAATTGAATAATTTTTCAAAGATATCGTTGATTTGTCTCTAGTAATTGGGTTTTGTTTGTATGGAAAATCTTTCGAATCGTTAATAAATATGTATAATATGGAGTAGTTTAAAATTTAAAAATGGTGATTCATTTCCCGTCTCGTCCAATTCCTGTGGAAATTTGTGTGTGTGTGTGCAATGTCGTTTCAGGTCGGACTTAAAGTGTCGATATAGCGTGCGTAGCACGAGAAGAGTATCAGCCCGAAAACTCACGACCAGGCTGAGCTAGCTGGCGGAGCAAAGCACGCTGGGCTTTAACAAGATACTCTTCTAAGAAAATTCATGCTGCCCTGGCGACTGCTCGATAGCAGAAGCTAGAGCGTAACAACGGCTATACGGTTTTCAGCTTGATGATGTTTCACTTTGCAGTTTTGCTTTTCGGCTGAGGTGGCAAATGTTCAATCAGAGCATTATGTTGCCTCAGCCATATTTTTTTTTTTCTTTCTTTCTTTGGCCGTAGTTGGCATTATAAATCAATAAGCGTTAAATCGTATCATTTCCATCGTATCGAGCAGTCGTCAGTGCAGCATTGGCGCCCGGCTCGTGCTATTGTCCTTGTTTTATGTGTGTGATAGAGTGTGTTTCATTATTTATTATCCAAATTTTTGCGGTTGTAAGATCACCCTCAGCATAGTCAACGATAATATCTTCTATTAAGTAGAATAACTCTCGTGAAAGAGATAATTTGAATTTTTCGTAGCTTTGGGAAGACATTTGTTGAGATGCCCGCTGGTCTAGTTCGGTCTTTGTCCACCAATATATATGGTGTTGTTCATTTACAAGAACTGGCTCGAACAGGACTCGAACACATGAGCAGAGGGACATCTCAAGACAACCGCAAGAAATTTGTAATTCCTTCAATTTCCCAGTCCCATTTTATCATTTTATGTAATATTTCAGTCCTTTTCCTTTCCCTTATTTTAATCCTTTGCTGATGAGACGGGGGAAGAATCATCATTTTAATTATGTTTGATACATTTGGAATCTTGAATTTTCTGACTTTTCATTTATACAATTATATTGTGTCAATTATATATATATATTTCATTTTAAATATTCTGCAACTTTATCAATCTTTCAATGCATCGGAACTTAGGAACTAATGGTATAACTTTCTGATGGCAACATATTAATCTGCCATTCATAAACGTAACAACTTTAAGAATTACAGAGAAAAACTATTATTGTTGTTACGTGAATACTGTTGATGGTCATTGGCTTTGTCCTGTGGAAATCAAAATCATTCTTTTCAGAAATTGAATTTCAAAGGAAGTTTTACCCTTTCTTTTTTTTCTCTCGCGTTCTTGTCCAGACGAAGTGAAGGACTCAATATTTTATTTATGCGGGAAAATCCTCCTAGTTTTAGTGGATTTTAATAGGAAAACATAAGCTTCGTGATAGATCATTGCATATACACTAGTAATTTGCAATATTCATACCGGCTTCTTTTCTGCTTTCTCCTGCAATTGGATAATTTCAGTACACGTACTATTTTTATTTATATTTTTTTTTAATAACAACTCTTTGTTAGCGAGTAGTTGAATTTAAAGTGAATTTTATTTAGTTAGTTTTAGTTATAGTTACTGAGTTACAGTTAGAATTTAAGCATTTGATTCAATTTGAAATTTGAAGGAGCAGATTTATTAGTTGTGTGTTACAATGCGTCGACGGTCTAGTAGCTGGGATCCTAGCTACACACCTTTCCATCATCAGCTGGAGAAGCTGAGTATATCGCCAGTCAAACGCCAGAATGTGCAGAATCTCTCCACTCCTGCTTCACATACTACTACACGTCCAGCAGATATTTCACGGATAGAAGCGACTAGTCCACCAATGCCTGAACTAACACTCCAAGAACCAGCGTCTCATGATCAACCACGCGTCTCCTTTAAGCCACAAGCAGAAACATTAAGTAAGACCAGTTGTCGATTACCATTATCCAAATGGAATTTAAGTTTTGATGGATCTGCTGACGGTTTGGGAGTAAAACAGTTTTTATTTAGAGTACTCTCGTTAGCCATTGACTATAATATTGGATCTGCAGCCTTAGCGACAGATTTTCATCTACTCCTGAAGGGCTCGGCGGCGGATTGGTACTGGCGGTTTCGGGAATTGAATTATCCGCTTTTATGGGATCATTTGCAAGATGAATTTGTAAAAAGATTTGGTTCCTATCGAACAGACGTGGATGTGCGGCGAGCAATGGATGCACGCGTACAGGGGCCTCGAGAGAGATTCCAGGATTATTATGACGCCTTAGAAAATCTATCGTTGCATTTAACAGTGCCACTATTGGAAACGGACTTCCAATGTATCGTATATCGCAACATGTCCCCTCGGTTGAGAGCTCATTTGGCAGGGGTGGAGTTTGGAAGTGTTAGAGACTTGGTCCGGCGTTGCTGTTTGATAGAGTCAGAGTAGCAAATGTTAAGCATGGAAAACGCCCGTCGAATTAAATTAGTTAACGAAATTGGAATTCCAGAGGAGGATTTAAGAGACGATTATTTACAATTGAACAATTTTTCTGGCTATGGAGCAGCTCGAAACAATTCTTTTTACTCATCTCCTTCGTGTTCACGTGATACTCCTAATTATCCAGACACTATGGCAGTAAATAGTATCCAACAGACAAATCAGTCATTATCTCCAGCAGATCGAGTTCTTAGAGATCATAGAAAATATAAAGTCTGCTGGAATTGTAAGGACCTTGGGCACTCTTTTGCAGACTGTCCCACACCCGTTCGTGGTATCTTTTGCTTCGGTTGTGGAAAGGCTGGTGTGCTAAAGCCGCGATGTCCCCAATGTCAGTCGGGAAACGATCATCGGAACACGAATTTTGCGGGGAGAATGCGTGTTCCCTCAGTCAGTCGCCCTTCCAGACCAGAAATGATCGATGTGGCTACCAACGTCGATCCCGAATTACGCCGGCAACATTAAATTCTCATCATCAACTAATTAAGGACAGCACTGGAGCTCATGTGCAACGTAGGAGACGTTTTGATCGTGCATGGAGGTACTTTGCCCTACGACGCTCCCTTCGACAAGCTTGTGTGGAAACTATCATATCTATGCCTGGTGATAATCGACCTTTTGCAACTATTTTTATCAAAGGGCGAAAGTTGACTGGTTTGCTGGATAGCGGAGCTAGTGTCAGCATCTTAGGGGCCGGCAGTTTGGAATTGGTGGAAGAACTTGGTTTGCACCTGCACAGTATGCAGACTAATGTTCATACCGCATCCGGTGACAAGGCGTCGGTACTCGGTTATGTAAGCACTTTGGTGAGATTCAAGGATAAAACCAGGCCAGTAAAATTTCTTATATGTCCCACCTTGACTAACCCAATCTATTTGGGGATCGATTTTTGGGACACCTTCAGAATCTCTCCTCAATGCTCCGCTATTAGTTTACCATCGCAGGATTCTTGTTTTCATCAATTATCTTCCGATGAGAGGCATGAGTTAGGGTTGGTTATACAAAAGTTCCCTTCTTTTAATAAATTAGGTTTAGGTAGAACCGATCTGGTATCACATTTCATAGACACAGGTGATGCTCGACCAGTTAAACAGAGACACTATTCAGTTTCACCGGTCGTGCAGAAACTTATGTATGACGAACTCGATCGCATGTTATCGTTGGGGGTTATCGAGGAAAGTAAGAGTTCTTGGAGCTCACCAGTCACTATTGTCAGAAAGCCGGGTAAAGTACGTCTGTGTCTGGATGCGAGACGACTAAACGAGTTAACGGTCAAAGATGCCTATCCCTTGCCACTGATCGAAGGCTTATTGGCACGCCTTCAGTCGACCCGATTTATCACTAGTTTAGATCTTAAGGACGCTTTCTGGCAAATTCCGTTGGATGTGAAATCCCGTGAGAAAACCGCATTCACAGTACCAGGACGACCCCTCTATCAATTCACTGTCATGCCATTTGGACTTTGTAATGCACCCCAAACGATGTGCCGTTTGATGCATAAGGTCATCCCACACGAATTGCATGATCAGGTATTTGTTTACTTGGACGATTTGCTGATCACAAGTCCAACATTTGATGAACACCTCAAATTGCTGACAAAAGTGGCAGATTTATTGCAACAAGCGAGGCTAACCATCAATGTTGAGAAAAGCAAATTCGTCCAAAAAGAAATTCGGTACCTGGGTTATGTAATCAGTGATGGAGTCCTAAAGACAGATCCTGAAAAGGTATCAGGCATCATTTCATATCCAAAGCCTATATCGGTAAAAGACGTGAGGAGGTTTATGGGTATGGCTGGATGGTACAGACGTTTCATCCCGAATTTCGCATCTATTACTTCACCATTGACGGATTTGCTGAAGAACAAAAAGAAATTCGTGTGGACGGAGGCGGCCAATAGAGCTTTCGAAGAAACAAAAAAACTTCTGGTGTCCGCACCCGTGCTGGCTAACCCTGATTTTTCCCGTCATTTCTTCATTCAGTGCGATGCAAGTGCCACCGGCATCGGCAGCGTCCTCTTTCAAAAGGATGATAAAGGTGGAGAGCATCCCATTGCATTTATGTCCGCAAAGCTAAATGCGGCACAACGCAACTACAGCATCACAGAGTTAGAGTGCTTAGCTGCGGTGCAAAGCATCAAACGTTTTCGGGCATACGTCGAGGGATTGCCCTTTACCGTTATCACCGACCATGCAAGCTTAAAATGGTTGATGGCGCAAAGGGACTTGTCGGGAAGATTAGCGCGGTGGAGTTTAAAATTACAAGGTTTTAATTTCAACATAGAGCATCGAGCAGGCACTCAAAATGTCGTACCAGACGCCTTATCACGAGCACGTGACTCCAATGTCGATTTCAGTTGTGCAGTGATCTGCCTTCCTGAGCACCACGGGCGGCTGGGTGATATTCCAAAGCAGGCCTTCCAGGACCCTGATTATGTAAATTTAGTTCGACAGGTCCAACAACATCCAGACCAATTTGAAAATCTGTTCGTGTCGGACGGAATTCTGTATATTAATCAAGGACCCTCGGGAGGTCTCGATTTGGACATTCCCAGCACAAAGATATGGGTACCAGAGGGATACCGACAGACGCTGTTAACTCGCAGCCATGATAGCCCTATGGGGTCACATTGTGGTATTCGGAAAACGGTGGAAGTGTTAAAAAGATATTTCTACTGGCCACGGCTTCGTCAGGACGTGACAAATTATATCAACAAATGTCAAACCTGTAAGCAAATTAAATCACCGAATGCTACAATGAGACCACTCATGGGTGCCGCTAGAGTTACAGACCGGCCTTTGCAGCGTCTGTTTGTGGACTTTATGGGACCATACCCCCGATCGAAAATTGGGAACACCCAGTTGCTAGTGGTGCTTGATCACTTTACAAAGTTTGTATGGCTCAAGGCGTTACCTAAGGCTACAGCGGAACTGGTTGTAAAATATCTGAAGGAAAACATCTTTCTTACCTTTGGTGTACCCGAAACCCTTCACACCGACAATGGTGTCCAATTTACCTCCAAGGTTTTTTCGGAGTTTCTGGCGAAGCATGGAGTAAAACATTGTCTCACACCCTATTATTCGCCTCAGGCTAACGCTTCCGAAAGAGTAAATCGATCCATTCTCGCTGCCATTCGGGCCTACATAGGAGACGACCATCGGAATTGGGATGCTAACCTGTCAGAGTCGTGTGCCGCATTTCGCAATATGGTACATGAATCTACAGGATTCTCACCTCATTTCCTGATGTTCGGCTATCAACCTATACATCATGGTTCCGAATATGCCTTACTAAAATCTTTACAGGCTTTTGAGGATGGGGAGATTCAACTAGTTCCAAATTGTGAACGATTGCGATTGGCCCATACCCATGTTAAGTCGAAATTGGCTGACGCGTACGCTAAAGGAGCACAGCGGTACAATTTGCGTAGTCGCCCGAAGGACTTCACTCCAGGACAGGAAGTGTGGGTGCGAAATCACCTACTTAGCTGTGCTGCTGACCGATTCGCTGCCAAACTTGCCCCGAAGTTTTTTAAGGCAACGATAAAGCGGAAGGTGGGACAGGTATCGTATGAGGTTGAGGATGCTAAGGGCAAGATCTTGGGCGTTTTCCATGCCAAAGATTTGAAGGTGTAGTGAATGATATATAAAATTATCTGATGAAGGAAACAACGGTTATAGGTTGGTGGACTTCTTGTAGCCCGGCTTTGAGACCTCTCAGGGTCGGAGTCGTCCCCACGATTGTTGCGATGCTGAAAAAAAATTATTAAATACTCAGAAAAGAAATAAACAAATTATCAAAATATCCACCTCAGCAGGCAGAAACGTCACAACGGGTGACAGTCGTAAAGGAACTGACAGGCGAGCAATTCCATTCCACAATATGGCTGAAGAAGAAATTTATCAGCTGATGATTGTGATCTGTGTATGTACCTTGGAATTGGTGATGCCCTATTGGTTTATGAAATGTATCATACGGGAATTTTGGAAGAGAACCGCTTTTGCGGTTCATGGAAAAAATTTTCTCGAAGGAGAACAAAGACTTTCTTTTCGGATTGTAACCGTCAAGGTGAAAAGTCGTAAAAATTTTTGAACTGGATAAAGGGGAATTTATATCAGTCTGTAGCAGTTGTAAAGTTGAATTATAAGAATTTGTAAAAACAAAAGACAATTTGAGTTTGGTGTAACAATTTGAGTTTGTAAAACTATTGCTGTGAAAGTGAATCATTTTGGCATGCAGCAAAGCAGTTGGCAAAGCAGAGCACTGGTAACCTGTAAGCATTTTGGGTCGAGACGGAGTGGACAGTTCTTATTGAAGGAAGATCGAAGGCTGAAAAGCGAATATTCCCAGCAACCGTAGTGTCGGTTCCCAGATAAGTAGCAGAAAGTTTAAAAAGACAAAAGAATAGCTAAAGAAATCAAGTCCAAATGAACCAAAGTTAAAAATTAACCGGTAAAAAGTTAACCGATTTTAACAGTTAACAGATTTGCGAAAAGTTAACAGATTTGCAGTATAAACGGAACGCAAAAATTAAAGATATTTTTGATGATGATAAAGATATTTTTGATGATATATTTTCCATTTCCAAATTGTAATGCGGTAGTCGGGATGTATCCACCTAATTTGTTAAATCATCTAGTACCAATTCTGTGCTAATGTAATATTATTTTCACACCTCATAGCTGTATGAACAGTGAATATCACGATTGAGTTTCGTTAAATTTGTCAGAGCAGATAACTTATAAAAAAAAAACGAACAATAATATCAAAAAAAATCATGAAAATCAATTGTTACGATGCATGTAAACTAAATCCGGCCGGAGTTAGGTAAAGATTTAATTGCGAATGTACGTTCTAATATTTAAAGATCTTTTTTCATTGAAACTGAATTGAATAATTTTACATTGATTTTTTGTTTGAATTGAATTGAATAATTTTTCAAAGATATCGTTGATTTGTCTCTAGTAATTGGGTTTTGTTTGTATGGAAAATCTTTCGAATCGTTAATAAATATGTATAATATGGAGTAGTTTAAAATTTAAAAATGGTGATTCATTTCCCGTCTCGTCCAATTCCTGTGGAAATTTGTGTGTGTGTGTGCAATGTCGTTTCAGGTCGGACTTAAAGTGTCGATATAGCGTGCGTAGCACGAGAAGAGTATCAGCCCGAAAACTCACGACCAGGCTGAGCTAGCTGGCGGAGCAAAGCACCCTGGGCTTTAACAAGATACTCTTCTAAGAAAATTCATGCTGCCCTGGCGACTGCTCGATAGCAGAAGCTAGAGCGTAACAATTGGCGCCCAACGTGGGTTGTATTGAAAACAACAACAGTTGCTGTTTTGAATGCTGCTTACCTACCAGAACCAGCTCTCGATGGCATACGACCATGTATGTTGATTCTTTGCGACCATGTGTACTGATTGATGTATAATTATACGGTTGATCAAGTAGATAATATATTGGAAAATTGGGACAATACAAGTATCAATTCAGTTTGGAAGCGTTTAGTCCTAACAATGAATGTTTACGATGTGATGGTGGAAGACATAATACATAAAATATATATAAGTAAAACATAATTCGTAAAAATTCATTGTACTGAATTAATTGAAGATATTCAAACTATGAACGATGTTTCTGAATTGAGCTACATACATTTCAAATATTTATTTTGTCGCACAGCATAACATTTTTTGTTTTCGTTAATAAACTGTTTTTTTAAACATTTTTAAAAAACAATTGTTTTTTTAAAAAAAAAACAGTTCGTTTTCGTTTTTTGAAAATAACAGAAACGCCCATCACTAATCTTTATTAGAATAACAAGAAATAAATCTTCTGAGGCAAATTTTGGTTACCTAGAGATCAGCTCATTATCGAGGTGCTGTAACTTTAAGGGTTGGCATGTACCTACATCCGTGTTAATTCTTCTGTTTACACTTAATGCCTTTTGCTCTTGTATTCTGCTATGTTGTTTTTTCATTGATATAAAAAAGTCTTCCAACTTGAATGAAACAACATTCTAATTGATTGACGAAGTGATAAGTAATAAAATGACATTTCTCTCAATATTACAAGTGCACGGTTTCCGTTAAAAGTTCCGGTTTACGTTGAAAGTTTCGGTTTCAATATTACCCGCATTTTATCATATTTTGGTCCAGATCAGACTAGAATGGATCGTATAAAAACGATCCAGATTAGATTGGTGGCTGCATTTAGTTAACTTGCTGTTTTCACAGTCCCTTTTTTATAAGTTAACGTTATAAAATCATAACTTTGATGTTTAACGCTGATTCAGCAAATTATTTAACGTAAATGATTTCAAATTAATGGTTAGATTTAATTGCTATTGCGAATCCTTGATCTTTTACTCAAATTGTTGTGCCGCACAGATCAGCCAACCCAGGAATTACACCCTATACCCCCATTGTGAGCCGTCAAATCGCCGAGTATGTGGGGTTTGACTTACTAAAAAACACCGTCTGCGAGCCCAGGAAGTTCCGCGTCGTGACCCGCCTGAGCAAGATTTTAATTCAGTCGTGCTGGCCACAGACTTCAACAACTACCACAGCTAATGTTTCGGTAGGGCAACTCTTCTGCTTTATGCGCTGTACTTTCTTAACGCTTCCGTTTGTATAATATAGTGGGTAGAGCCTTGCTTTTAGTGTGTGGGGTCCCTGGTTCGTGTCTAGTTTCGGACTAGGGATGGTGGCGCACTGAGCTTTGATTTCTCCTAGCCCTGAATAAATACCTGAGTTAACTCAGGGGTAAAGTGAGTCGTGGAACTAATCACTCACACTTGTATACATTGATTGTAAATGTGTGAATGAAGCTCTCTACCAGCTTCGACCCAGTACTTGATTTTTACAACGTACGTTGAGACTACGCGTCAGTTCTCGTCTGGATAAGGAGTTATTGTTTTGAATGCTGCTATTCTAGCCTGTTCTCGATAGAGGTGCAAAAACGTGACTAACAACCTAAAACCACGTATTTCATAGAATTATTACATTACTATACCTAATTTGTGAATTTGGATTAGGACTTAGTACTTTATTTTACCGTCTTTCATATCTATTACTAGCTTATCACAGGGTGATATTAAAAAGATTTCTCAGTTCGTTAAATACTGCCACAATCCTAGAAAATGCAATGCATACTTTCGTAGTGCGTGGAAGTTAGATACTATCGGATAAAATTTTGAAAACTGCCGCTTGTATCTAGCTGGCTGGCCTCAATGACCGCCGGGGTATACAAGAAAAGTTTTCAGATGGTCTTCTTGCGACCGCCATCACAGTCAACCTGATAAACATTTGTACATTTTATAAATAATATGATATCCAAAATCAAAATGAAAACGTTTTACTGCTTATATTTACTTTACTTTTTGGCAAAATTCAGTGTACACATGTGATATTTTTCTTCTCTTTCAGATTTTGTCTACGAGTGCTATATATTATTAAAAGCAACTCGAGATAATCTCGATAAGATTTATGTTGAGATGTGTGTTAAACTGCTTCACGCTTACGATACGTTAGTAAATCCTTTGATTGAAATTCTCCTAATTTTAATAAATGACTCGACGGGGTAAGTCCGAAAATTTTCATTAGCTTAATATTTGGATCACCTAACGCAATTGGTTTCACAGAATACCAGGGAAATTCATCGATATAATATATAATTTTACAATCGATACTATTGAAACCATGATCGAAATGAATGATTTTAATGTTCTATATGATTCATTTACTTTGGAAATTTTAAAGAAATATCGTTTTGTGTTGAACTTAAAAGAGAAAATCTATACTATACCTTTGCGTTCGACTCTCTATAAAAATGTTATCAACGTTATTAGAAAACCGAAAAATCGTACACCAATCATGAGTCCTCTGACCGAGGTAGTAAAGAGCAAAGATAGTTCTGACGATAAAGAAAACTCACCGAATTCAATGAACACACCACAGCTTTTGAAAAATTTTAACGATTTGAAATTTTTTGAGAATTCTTCGAAATGCGTTGATGTAGATAAGCAAAAATTAACCGAAATGAAAGCCACGACTGAAACTAGTCAATACAGTAGCGAACCGGTAAAAGTTAATCGCGAAAGTATGATTGATGTATTCATTGACGAATGTGATAAATATTTTATGAAAATGATTGAAGAAAGAATGGCGGCTGCTGATGTGTATATGCCTTCGTAAAAGTACATTATCTATTGCTAATCTTTAACTAATATTATATAATTAATCTTGTGCAGGTCATAACTTACGAAATCAATATTATTTAACCCAGGGAAAAATCCCAAGCTTCAGCTTATTCTTAGTATTTGAACGAATCTAAATACTTTTTAAATTCATCTACATGCAGGAGAATGTTATTTTTATAGTCAACAATTAAACATATGTAATTCGACTATTTCACAATAAGTAATAATTTAGTATATGCATTCATTTAATTAAATTGTTCTTTAAAGATAAACAATATGTATATTTACATATATAAACAATTGATTTCTAACACAATGATGTTAGAGCTCGAATTATGAAACATTTGAAGAGAAAGTACACCTTGATACGCTCAATATAGATTTGATTGCCTGCAAATAAGAACAAATAAGAACATTCAGTAGACAATATATAGGCAGATGATACAATATTTCACCAAATTTGATAGTTGTAAAATGCGCAAAATTTATACTTATGGAAACTTCAGTGCTGCATATTTATTCTTCATCCTCGCATTTAATTATCAAATCTATTATAAAATTCATTTCTATAACAGCTCTTATATGCAGTAATTGTGTTTATTCAGGCATTTCCAGGAATATTTTTTTTTTCATCAAAACCTTGTTTTCATATTCAAAAATTTTAGTATGTTTACTTGTGTCGTTGTACGAATTGAGAGAAAAGGAGAAGAGAAATTCTCAATGGTGTAATTATAAATCAAGTCTTGTTGGGAATAACAAAGCAATTTGCTTTCATCAATGAATTTACTAAGTTGAGTTTAAAATTAAATGGTCCTGTTGAATATGATAGGATCGAAGTGAGAATAACAGTTTCAACATCAATAGTTTTATGTTTTTTATATGGTTTTTTAGTACTAGATCCTTTTACGCGAGGATTAGGTTGGCTCATAACGGTACATATCAAGTCATCGGTATTAGTCATTCATGACGTGGTCTACTAATTTTCAGGATCGAGTATGCCTGCTCCGGTATCGGAATGGGTGTTAGATACTAGGTGCAAGAAACTACGACTCTATATTTTTGATATACAAGAAACTGCTTATGTCAGAAAACTATTTTCTGGTTTACTATAATGAATTGGATGTTGTATCTTTATATAATTTTATTTAATGCTGCATATTTTTTTGATTCTTATGCAAAAAAGCAACTAAATAAAATTTCTGAATCTGATGTTATTCTGTGCGAGTTTCAAGTTCCATTGTCTCATTAATTACTGATACTAGGTTACCATACATTTTTCAGTTTATGATTACCTACAAATAAATAAGATGTGAAAGTACCCCGATTTTGTTCAGAACAGGTTTTTTTTTTGAGTAACCACGAGTATTGAAAATTATTTTAAAAACTTTTCTTCCTTATCTACTTTCCCCATATCAGTTATTATTAACCCTTTGCGGTCGTATGTCTACTCCCAGCCACCAAAGACTTTTTACCGTTCCGGTCGTATGTCTGCTCTCAGCCACGACATTAAGAAAGCTTGCAAAGCTTGCAAAGCTTGCATGTTATGTATCACTGCTCTTTCAATGGAAATTAATTCCGATCAGTACGACACCCATGACCAAATTTAATACGTCCGAAAAGGGTTAATATCTTATAGCTTAAATTTCTTAATTTCTTGTAACTTAAAATTTAACGCATTCGGTTCCATATATTAGCTGTATACCCACTAAAACCAGAATAAGTGTTGTTTTATAGCTATATACTTGTAATTTTGAAAATAGCTTTAGATAATCTTCGATAATTCTTCATATTCCAACCAAAATTTATATTCAAATTTCAAGTGTAATATATTTTATTCAACCTAGTAGAATGGTTTTTTTTTAATTGTTTAAAACTAAAAGAACCGAAGTTGGCTTTATCCTATCGGTTTTGCCCATCCAGATGGACTTGAAATATAAACCGAGGTTGGCCTGGATTTTGATGAAAACTAGTTATTTCAACCCAACTAAGTATATACATAAAAATAAAAAAAATATTCTTCAAATCTTAATTTCGCAAATTTTAAGGAAATCACTAAGTTGCTTCAGGTGGTTTTTGTTATGTTAGATTATTAGTTCATTTACAGACCTGTTTGCCCTAAATTCAAACCTGATTCTGTCCCCTATATATTCGGAGCACCTACATATTTTATGATCTATGTCATCCATTTCTCCAGTTTTCACAATTTTCGTCTGAGCTAATTTAAAGTCTAACTATATTCTTATTATTCAAAGCAGTATTTACCATAAGTTTGTTTTTTAATTTGATAGCTCTGTTTCCTATATTTAGAACTTTAAGCCATTGCTTATTTCTGAATACTACATCTGTGTTGGCCCACGCGTATAGCTATAAATTACTAATCTTATTTCTGAATTCTATTTTCACATATCTAGAATTTCTTCCTTAATATTCTTCAATACTTTATGAGTATCAATCTCATAAAACAATTCATTATCAATCATAAAAAGGCACTTTTAGCTAAATAATGATGAGTGAGATCTTGATGGGTGAACTGGTGTCTAAAACACTACACACTTAATTTCTGCAGTGATTTGTAGTCATTACATCATGTTCAGCGCCAAGAATATTTTTTACTCCGTCACTGAGTACGATGAAATTATTTTATTGTGTTTTTTTTTCGTTTATCAGTGTATCTTTTTTTTCCTTTGTTGATTCAGTCTTTTGATGAATCGGGGTTGGCCTTAGCGGCAACTGGCCATCAGGTTCGCCTTGTGTATTTTCTCCTTGTGTTCTCCCTTTCTGACTGGGTAACTGGGAGGGGATTTGGGGAATGTGGAGAAAGGAGCAGTGGTAGGATTTATTGTGTTGCTTCCTTAAGTTGACAATTAAATATTAATAATTAATTATATTTATAATTAATATTATTAATTAAAATCTAAAGCTTTATGCTATTAATATAAACTGATATTTTAATTCATTATAATTACGTTGTCTGCGTACTTGGATATTTATAACATATAATTTCTGTAATTTACACATAACTAGTTTTTTCCAAAGTAAATATAAAATATAGTGCGGTATAATAGCTTGTTAAAGCTAACAATCTCATAAGATCCTAATAACTCAGTGTCCTGAAAGAGACTGTGACATCTAGTATTAAGTGATTACTTTGTGCGCATGGGATATATTATTGGGATATATTAGTTAAAGGATCAGTTATTTATGACGGTCATATAGATTAGGTACCATGAAACCATTGACTTTTATTACATTACTTTCAGTGACCTAAAATATGAATAAACAACTCCAATACTCAGATGAATCAAGCTCAGTTTTCCTTAGGTCTAAAAACTTAACTTAATATCTTATCAACTATTATCACAGTTTTTATTTTGGACTATATTTACACCTTCAGATTTGCCTAAATGTCAAGATGTCGTATATCAGTAAGATGACCCAACTCTAGTAAGAATTCTATTTTGTGTTCCGTAAGAAGTTGGTATATGTTTCTATACATTCGAGGAAAACTTAGTTCTTCCCTTATGTGTCTTATAGATGAACATTTAAAAATTCTGTGATCTAATGTGTCAAGCTTCCCACACAGCTCACAGTGCGGACTATTATAGATTTTTATTTAGTATAACCTTTGTTTGTTATAGGCTTTGTTGATAAAGAGCCTATTAATTATTTTGATGCTGTTACTATTTAGATTAATGTTTTTGAACCAAGTTTTATTTCTAAAGGCTAGATATGAGACTAACCATGGGCATCTTTCAAAATTTTGTGCTTTCTGATTATATTGCATTTGCTATGATTGTTTAATTTCTTCTAGAGTGGCATTTAAGGTATCCTCTTGTGTGTGCGGGACAGATATAGGAGAGCCTCGTGAGATAGCTTCTTTGGCTGCTTTATCCACTCTATTCATGATTGAAATATTTCTATGACCAATCACTCATATGATTTTTAGTAAGGAATTTGAATATTTCTCTATCGTGGACCATATCTGTAAAACTAGTTTATTGTTTGAGTGTGAGTTGTTCAGCAAGGCGCAAGCAAAATTACTATCAGCTAGTACTGCTATTTTCCACTATCCCAAATCAAATTCCGGACATATGGCGCTGAATATGGCTGCAAATTCAGCACTTATAACCGAGGTTGCATCAGAAATGGTGAAGTGATAGGTTCTGTTATCGAAGCACAGCCAGCTCCAAGTTCAGATTTGGCCCCATCAGCAGCTATTATATTATATCCCTCATCCTTAAATGTGTTCCCATTATGTTAACACACTACCTCAACATTCGGGAGAGCAAGCATTTCAGAAATAGATAGAAACAAAATTGATAAGTTTGTTTAGAATAATGCCGTAGTTTGATCCAGAGGTGTTATATGCCTGCTGAAAAACAGTTTGATTATCGAAGTGTGCTTTAACTAATTCTATTATTGTTGCCCATAGGGCCCTGAAGTAGGTTGGTAATTCATTTGCAATAGAAAAGGTGACTATGGTTGGGGTCTGATTTGATATACCTAAGCATCTTTTTATTATGGAGGCTATTTTATTAAAGTAGTATTTAGGGGCATTTAGATTTGCTGAGAGATGATTTTCGAGTTTGGGTCTTATGAGTGGTCTGTAAATTAGGAGGCTTTTGTGAGGTGTCATCCCACTCTTTCTGCCTGTTAGCGTTGTGAGAATATTTTTTGCTTTCGAAATTTGTGTTTATGGATTCTCCAAGGTCTGCTATAATGGTGTATCTGTTCGTGATTCTCTTACCAAGATATTTAATGATTGATGACCAAGATATCATCACTGACCTGAACATTATATTTGGAAAACTTGTGACTTTATAATTTAGGTGCATTAATTTACATTTCGTTGGGTTTACTTTGAGCTTCAAATTAGAACATTCATAATGGGACAGATTAAGCGAACTTTGTAGGTTTCGTGAACAGCTATCAATGTTATTGTCAGTGGTGATTATCATAAAGTCATCAGCATATTGCAAGATGATTGACGAAGGCAGTTTCAAGTTGTGGAATGACTTGGTGTAGATATTGAAAAGCATGGGACTTACGTCATCCCCGTTGAGGGACTCCATTTTTTATTATGGCAATCTTCTCTGATCCAAATTGACCTTCTTAATAGGAAGTTGATAATCCAGAAGTTTTCAGACAGTAGAGGGGTCATAATATTGTATAGAATTTCAACATCTATTCCTTCGTAAGCATTTTCTAGATCCAGTATTGCTAGCATTATGGATTTACTATTAAGTTTTGCATTATGTATGATGACATCTAGGTGGTTTAAGCAGCTATTGACGGGCTTTCCTGACATATCTGCATAGGACTCTTTTTTGGTAATAAGGAAACTAAGTTAGGATCTGAAGTTAATCTGTTTTTTTATCATGTTATTAATTATTTTGTATAAACACATTAATGAGCGAGATGGACCTGAAGTTATTGATTATCACTAGATCTTTGTTAGGTTTAAGGATGGGAACTATTTTGATTTTTAAAATATTATCTAGACTGTCTCTGTAATTAAAAAGATTATTTAGGGCTTTGATGCAGTTTGCTTTGCTAGATTCATTCATATTTCTGATATCTTCATAGGAAATTCTGTCTAAACCAGGAGCTGATATTCTTTTATGAAAGTTTAAGACAGTTTTGAGCTCGTCAATTGAAAAGGTACCAATAGTCGACGGTAAATTAAGAATTTTATGAGACCAGCTACATACAGGACTTTTATGTCGGATAAGAGAAAGAAATTGAATATTATTTATAGGGTTCCAATGGGATTGAATTACCCTAGAGTTTTTGTTGTTGAATATCATTTCATTTTGAATATCATTTGAAGAATATCATTTCATGTTTTGCTTTTCTCTTCTCTTACCGCTTGGATCCATAATTGTTTGGCTTTGCACAGAGCATTGAAAATCTGTGATGTTTTCGTGGCCTGAAACCATCTGGTTAAGTCTTTTTTCAGATTCCAAGTCATTTTAAGAGTCATTTTCCACCAGTTTTTGAGCTGAAAATTTGTACTACTGTTTTTGGCCGTACAGTTGTCACGGAAGGTTTTCATGTTAGAAGTGATTTCATTGATATTTGAAGGGAAGGAGAATCCAGAGATTTTAGACTTTAATTTTTTAACATTAATTTTGGGCTCAGTGGTTGACCGCAATTTGGACTTAAATGAGAAAATGTTTGGTTAATGGCCGCTGCTGCTGCTATCATTGACAGGAGTTGCCCATTTACTTTTTTTTGGGATGAAGTTCGTGAAAGATAAATCTGGAACGGAAAAACCCCCCGATCTCCGGGTATGTAATATGCATTTGGTTAGGGTGCAGTTACCTTTGTACTCCGCTTCTCCACATCTGAGGCATCTGTGCTCTTTAGTTTTACAAAAATTAATAGTGGCCAAATCTGCCGCAATTAATCCAAAGTCTCAGTTTAAAGATAAAGTGATTACTTGTATTTTTTACATATGCTCTTAAATTGCTGGGGAATTAATTTGCAATTGATAGCGTTAAAATATCAGCCGTATTTTGTGGTAATCTTAGGCATCTTTCAGAATTTTACATTTCATAGAGTCTTACTTTTTGAAGAAATATTTAGGAGCCCCGCAGAAGCTGGTCAGCTGAGCACAGGCTTGGCAGGTGCATGTCGAAGAATTTCTCCATTCTGATGTGGGAAATTCTCCAAAATCAACTTTTTTTGTTGAAAATTCCTCATTTTTACCTTATGAATATTTCAGAGCATCAAAACATACTTTGCGCTCGAATCTGTTTCTTTTTACAATAACATCATTCGTTTTGATTCTTGTCGAAAAAACTAATGCGTTCAATAATGCAAAAAAAAAAACAACTTTTCATTCACTTACGTATATGTTTTTATTTTCTTTATCATCATCGATATTATTCATACCATCTGTTGTAAACATATTTAGCACACTTTCCGACGAAAAAAAAATTACGCATACACCATTTTTTAACTTGAAGTGCAGTCTGATTATGCAATCTGCTGAAGAAATTGACATTATGTCTCGCAATTTGTTTTTAACAATCTTGACCAATGAAGACGCTCTTTATAATTCACCGTTTGAAAACGGCAGCGGTGATATGGTGAAAGCTAGTTTAGATATACTGCAGAAACGGTTTGATCCAGTAGCACTTTTGTAATTCGAAACTTCCGCTCAGAACTCGATGTCATTTTCTAGTTTAGACCACACTAGAAGATGTAAATTATTCCACTCTTCCACACTAGAATAGTGATAGGCGATTGCGAGATATTTTAACAATCGAGATAATCGCAATCGGCGCCACAAAACAATCGAGATAATCGCAATCGAGAGTATCGCAATCGATGCGCCAAAACAATCGAGAGAAAAATCGAGACAATCGGGACAATCGAGATAATCGAGACAATCGAGATAATCGAGGCAATCGGGGCAATCGAGACAATCAAGAGAATTGAATAAACCCAACGGGAAAAATAATGCTTACGGGTATATTCGGTAAGCATTTCGCGTAATGCGTGTTAGCATTACCGGACCATTACGTGTTGTTTCTTTTTAACATTGCATGTCCTAGGCTGGGAAGATTTATACAAGGGGAAACTTATGCTTTTTTGGAAAGTACGACATCGTATTCTCGCATTTCCGTCATCTACGGTGAATACAAATTAAAGCTTTGGCCGGCAGCCGATCGTATCTGAGCATGTGTGGTTTTTGCATGCTGAGTGATTGTGACGCTCATTGGAAATTCCAATAGCGCATGCTCTTTGCTAGGTATCTTTGCTAGGGGGATTCATGCATTGTACTTACCTGTGTTTTGAAATGCTCCGAAATTTTCATCTTTCTGCTTTATATAGCAGACTACCCATAACCGATGTATGCTCGCAAGTTCTGTTCCCCTTGTTTCTGCGAATGATGTTCATTGGCCAGTCTTGGACTTATAACATATGAGCTTTCTCCCTTGCAGCATTCTCCATGCTCCAAGTCATGTATACGAGTATATCTTATAATTGCTGGAAAATAGCTTTGGAAATCGGAAATATGCATTACTAGCATTGTTTGATTCATGCATTACGCCAGCATACATTACCGCGATTCCCGTTGGGAACATCTCGCAATCGATCATTCGGTCGGTCAAGTCATCGACAATCGGTTGACGGCAATTGAGTGAGCCATAAAGCACGTTTCGTTGGCGCAGCCAATAAAAAAATGTTCAAATATTTCAGCAAAAATATTAAGTGTTATTATTTGATCAAACTGCAATTTTTTGGGAAATATTGATCAGAACCGCTTGTGAAGAATAGATTTGAATGGATTGGATATACTATTTAGTAGATATTTTTACGTGTGCATACATATGGAATGTAATGATCAGATATGCATGGAAATTTGTATGCCTAGCATTTATCATGTATAAATGGCTGGTAGTTTTGCTAAAACTATTAAGTCTGATCAAAGTGTATGATCAAATATTATATGAAGTTGAGTTTTGTCATGCTGTTAAGTATGTTAAAATAAAATCTGCTTTTAGATAGTGCAGTATGAAAGCATATCATGTATCGAGTATTTTCGTACTTGCGAGTATTTTATTCAAATATTCAAAAAGTTTTTAGGGCAAAAGCAGCTGAAAGCTGCCAATTTTGGTTTAGAGTGGTTTCGGACATAACGGGCCCAGACCTATTGCTGTGATACAAACATTTCGGTTTTGTAGGGGAGTAAGAGGTTTTTTGGCCATAGTTTGGCAAAAACTGCCTTTACCGCGCTTTCAATGATTGAAAGTGGCCGGGGAGTACAATAGTGATATTTTAAGGATGAAAAAAATTTTTTTTGGGGAAAATTGGACAAAAACGTCGAATTTTTTTTTGCGTAGCTTGAATTCGGGGACCTTTCTGAGCTGTTTCGGGCGAAATGTCCATACAAGTCTGAGAAAAAGTGGCCTAGTTTCAAAGATATGGCAAAATGAAATCCGCCGGAAAACCGACCGGAAAAACTGAAAGTAGCACTAAAAGTGCTAAATAAGAAAAGGTTGAAATCCTTTTTGGTTCGATGATTGGCTTCTCCGGCTGTGCATTATGCCGTATCTTCGAAACTAGGCCACTTTTTCCCAGACTTGCATGACTGTTTTATTGAGAGAATTCTTTATAAGTTCTAAGCACGCTCCATTTGAATCAGTTAAGATCAAAACTTTATCCTCTGGATTTACTTTACATGCGGATATTGCAAGGAAAATTCTTGTCATTTCCGCGTTGACTACGGAACCTTCCTGACTCAATCTAAACTTTCTAACCTGATTGTTTTTCTGGATCAGAAACCCACATCCCCTTCCTAAACACGACTTAGCACCATCTGTTATTATGATGAGTTTATTAAAGTATGTCGATTTCACAATTAGCTCCCTATATTTATTCCTCATTGTTTCCTTATCACTTAAACTAATATTTTTGAACAGTCCACTCTGCTTAGGAACTAACTTTAGCTTGGTCTACCTATTTGTACTTCATCGTCTATTCTATTTATTACATTCCTAAATTTGTGGTATATTTGATAATATCTAGCTTTTGAGTTGAATGAGATTAATTCTTTAAACATTACATTTTCAGTTGTTTTTATTTTGATTATTTCTTTTACTAATCTAATCTGATCTCTGCAGTTCGTTGGGATTTCATTTGCCATATCAAAAGCAATTATATTAGGAGTCTGTTTAGTTAACCCTAAGCATCTTTTTATCACTCCAGCTTTTAAACTATCTATCTTTCTTAACAAATATTTCGGAGCTTCATATAGGCTTGACACATGACTTTCCAATTTCGCTCTAATAAATGACATGTAAAGCAGTAGACTCTTTTCCGGGAGGCGACCACTCTTTACCCCTGTGATTCTTTTCATCATATTAATCTCTGTCTTAACTTGTTCAATCTTCTTTAACACAAATTCTTTCTCTGAACTATTGTTTTTGATAATTTTTCCAAGAAATTTTACCTCAGTCACTCACTCTACTTCTCTGTCCTCTATCTTGATTCTACTAGAGTAATTTGTATTCCTATTAAGTATAATCCCATTGCACTTCTCCGCATTCAATGGTAGCTTTAGATTTCTAGCACCTACCGCAAACATATCCATACTTTGTTGTAGTTCATTAAAGCAACAATCTTTATTTCTATTAGAGGCTATAATTAGAAAGTCATCCGCATATTGTATAATCTTAATATTACTACTAATCACCTTATGTAAAACCGCCGTATACAAATTAAAGATCAATGGGCTTAATACGTCCCCTTGCGGGATGCCGTTAGCTATAAATAAACAAAAAGACCCATTCTAGGTTAAAACGGCATCAAAAACTGCATTTTCATAACATTTAGTCTTCTTACCTCTAATTGATAATTTACAGTAAAAAAAAACATTTTCCAATGGCAAGTAAGATAATTTTTTAAAACAAAACTGAGTTACACTTATTGACTATTTCTAATTCTTCTTGATAAGAACAGTACCATTCTAGGTTAAGTTGATTTCTTAATGCATTGACTTGAAACTAGACATCTTAAAAACTAGTTGATTATTTACAGTCAGAATGAAATTCATTTTCCATTGTCAATTATGATGACTTATACCCCAAAAACTGGATTGAGCTTATGGACTATTTCTAGGCCTACTTGATATTCCTATAGATATTTTTCTTAGTTTACAACTTCAAGCAAGATACACTTGCTCCTAAATTTAGCTTAAAATCTTAAATGCTGTTATATATCTAACTTTGCTTTGTCTAGAAAACTCGCTAACTCAGTGACATGCTCTTTGTTCTGTGTGATTAGGATAGAATCTACCGTGTTGTAATGACTAAATATTTGAAACTCCCTTCTTACATTGGAATACTTCTGACAATAAAAGATTTGATGATCTAGATCATCTTCCAGGTTGCAAAAATTGCATTTAGGACTGTCTGTCAACTTCATATTAAATAATCTCTTGTTATTAAAACATTTGTTAACCAGTAGTCTATTTAGTTGTTTGGCTGTGTTACTCCTGAAATTAAATTTTTTGAACCAAAGTTGCTTTCTATTGCTAAGAAAGGCTTTGGACCATGTACATTGTTTTAATTTGATAAGCTCCTTTCTATGGTATTCCCTCCACTCCTCCTTGATTTCTGAAAATATGTCCATCAGGGCTTCATCTGCTTCATATTTGGTGATAATTTCAGAGCCATTAAAGGACCCTTTCCTGGCATCCTCATCAACTTGAGCCATTCCACCTATGTTCTTATGCCCAGGAATCCACATGACCTTGATTCTGATATGATTGGTAGTCATGCATAATTTATAGATGTCATAGATAATTGTTTAATTTTTTTGGGTTACATTTAAGCTCAATGCATGCTTGGTTGGAGTCTGTGAAGGCTATTACTTCATGTTGTTGAGTGCTAGTTCCTGCTGAGATGGCCAGGAAAATACCCACCAGCTCCGCATTTAAAACTGATGTGTGGGCACTTAGAGAAAAGATATTCGAGTTGATATCATCAATTTTCATTGTAGCACATCCCACCCCCAAGCAGGATTTCGCTCCATCCGAAAAATAGATACTCTGGTTTGTACTGGTTACATCTAATCTAAGCTTTTCAAATGTGTCTAAAACTTCTTGTGCCTTCATTTTCCCAACATCCCTGAACACTCCTGTACTTTTTTCAGTTATGATCAGATTGGACGGCATATCTGTATCGGGTGAGACCTCCACTCTATCAAAAACACTTTTATACTTGTTATAAACTATGGAATAGTTTGACCCATTTTTATTACCCGTGAGCTTTCTGAACAGATTATGATTTGCTAGTTTGATTTTCATGAGCTCTTTTGTTAACATGAATTTAGCTCTGAAACTTGTCGGGAGTTCATTAGCCATATCAAAAACTATTATGTTCTCCGTTTGGTTCGCCAGGCCTAGACATGTTCTTAGTATTTTTGCTTTTACACTATCAAAACTCTTGGTTAGATATAATGGTTAGATATAATGGTTCACCTACGTGGATATGTGGCTTTCAAGTTTGGATCTAACAAAAGACTTATACAACACTATACCTTTATCTGGAGGTAGCCCACTTTTAATCTCTGTCACTCTTTTGACAACATTTACTTCCGTGATACTGCTTTCTATTTTAGGCTTTTGGAAATCTGAGTCAGTATAATTGAATTTAAAAATTTTGCCAAGGAACTTTATATTGTTGACCCACTGAATGTTTTTATTATCTATTTGAATTTTCTGTGAGAAACTCTGATTTTTATTAAGGATCATCCCTTTGCATTTGTCAGGGTTTAAAGGTAGTAACAGAAAGTTTGCAGTATTTGCGAAACTCAGACACTCTTTCTGGAGACGTCTGAAAACATCTATCTTTCTCTTATGTGAGGAAAAGATCACAAAATCATCAGCATATTGCGCTATTTTAGTAGATTGACTTATATTGTTGTGAAATTTGGCTGTATATAAATTAAAAAGCAATGGACTCAGGACATCCCCCTGTGGGATGCCGTTCTTAACTCTAACACTGTCCGAACCTAAATGTAGACTTCTGAATGAAAAGAAAGCCATAATCCAGAAGATATATTCTTTGGGAATTTTAAATTGATCCATTATATCCATTAGCTTTGCAGTGTCTACACTTTCATATGCATTGGAAATATCCAGAAACATAATCATAGAATATTTTTTCTCGTGTTTTGCCTGACTAACCCAGTGATCCAGTGTGTTTAGACACATGCTAACTGAGCTGTTTTTTGTATATGCATACGTGTGCACTGGAAGTTTGTCTAGAATTTTGAATTTATTTATAAGTCTATCTTTAATGATACTATTTATCACCTTGGTCATTACATTGAGTAATGAGATGGGTCTGAAGCTTGAAAGTTCACTGGGGTTTTTCCCCGGCTTTAAAATGTGGCAGATTTTAATACATAAGAATTCTGCAGGAATTGAATTTGAATTAAGTACATCATTTATTGCTTGAGTAAGAGATTTTAAACTATGCTCATTCAAAGCCTTTAGCATATCGTAAGTGATCGCGTCTGGTCCAGGTGCTGACTTTTTATTGTGGGTACTAAGTATGTTTCTTAATTCTTCGAGGTTTACGGCTATTTTTTGCATCGGAATCGGAATGCTACTAAAATCCAGACTACTTGAATGACTCTTATTTTTAATAAGTTGAAGATAATCCGCATTGTTTTTGGGATTCCAGAACGAGGGTGTGTTTTGCGACTCACTTTTTTTTAATGTTTTTAGCAAACCTCCAAAACTCTTTGACATTTCCTTTCAAGGCAATCTCATTTAGTTTATTCACCCAGCTGTTTCTTCTGCATTCTCTGACCTTCATTTCCCATTTCTTTCTTTCTTTAAGAAATTGATAAAAATCTACCATTCTTCTGGAGGCTTTATATATTTTTAACGATATTTTCTTTTTGTTCCATAATCCTCTTATTTCCTCACACCACCAGCTTTTGTTAGAGTGGCCTAAGGACGGATTGTTTACTAGATTGTTTTTAACAATATCTTTTAGTTCATTTGAAAAAGACTCAATATTGCCAGTGATATTGGATTGATTTATGGTTAAAATTTTTTTTGATAGTAGTAGTTTTTTTGGTCTACCTTCCATTCTGGTTCTAAATGTGAACGTGATAATGCTGTGACCACTATTGCTAACCTGGTTGGGACCAATAGTCCACCTGAGATTTATGGGAATGAAACTACTGAGAGTGATGTCAGGGACAGACGTCCCTTTCCTACCCGGTTTTTTGGAAGTTGTATAAGTTTTTTTTCCATTGTTGAGGCAGAATATACCTCTAAAATTTTATAAAGTTTATTGCCTTTAGGATTATTTAGATGGTCGCCCCAGAATTTATGCCTGGCGTTTAGATCACCTGCTATGATAAATTTACCATAAGTCTTTCCCAATGAAATGATTTTTCTGGTTTCAATTTCAAACAGTCCACAATTTAAATCCGGAGGGCAATAAATCGAGAAAATCATAATATTATCTTTAAGATTAATCGTGGTGATATCCACCACTTCAAGAATCGAATCAATTTTCATTTCTTGGAATTCAAGATCTTTTCTTATGATTAGACAGACTATTTATTGCTATTAGACTATTAGACTGTCTATTTCTTCTAGCTTTTGACACAATGTTAAAACCGCTAATTGGGTTGATTGTCTTCTTATTGTCCGCATTGAATGTCTCAGATAAAATTGCAATATTGAATTTTCCATTTTTCAGGAAGTATTCAAGGTTATTTTTATTCTTGTGTAGTCCCTGAATGTTCAGTTGGATTATTTTCATTAGAATACATTGTGTTATTTGAGTTTTTCCTAGTGTCAGCATTTCTTACTAATATATCAAAAAGACTTTCTAACACCGCTTCCTTATTAAGTATAATATTTTCTACTTTATTGTTCTTTAACAGTTTGCTTAAGAATTTTTCTATTTCACTTGTGATCTGGTAGGATGGATTATCAAATATTGGAGTTGGTCTTGGTGTTCGAGTACTCCTTTGCACAATCTCATTCTCCTCTTTATTTTTTTTTCATTTTGAGAACCGTAGAAAAATTTTTTTTTAGTGAGAGCTTTATTTACCTCACTTTGAGGGTTTCTGGTAGGCACTGTCATTTCCTCACCTAACAACGGGAACTCACCAAGTTCTTCTACGTCGAGAAGCGAGAAGCTGTTGCTATCTGTTACTACTTGTCTCGCTTCGAAGTATGATACGTTTTTCTTCGCTGCTATTTCCAATATTAATGCTTCATCTTTCCACTTGGGGCACTTTCTGTCTACCGCAGAGTGGTTTCTAGAGTTGCATAGGATGCATATTAAGTTATTGCATGCGCCATCACAATTTATTTCCCCACATTTTAGGCACTTCTTTGCCGTAGCTTTACAAAATTTGGCTATGTGACCTAGCCTTCCACATTTTAGGCATTGCCTGGGTTTGACAATAAAGTGCTCCACCTTTATTCTAAGATAATCTATTTTAATAAACTCAGGAAGGTCCTCTCCTTCGAAAATAACTTTGACCGAGAATGCTGGAATAAATATGCTCGGATCAGTCCTATCTCGCATGGAGAATCTTTCTGCCGCCTTTATTTTCACCTTATCCAGTTTATTTCCATATCTATTGCAGCAAATCCCTAACTCTATTAAGTCTTTAATCTCGAAATTTAATGGAATGTTTCTAATCACTCCATATGTGTACACTAGATTATTTGGTATATAGCCTTTCATATTATTATTACACAAAAAACTATCATTCAGCAGATCATTTGCATCTGTAGCCTTTTTGAAGTTTATTTTTATTCTACCAAACCCATTATTGAAGATTTGGTCTATATTCTTGACTTTATTTCCCCTGGACAGCATGTAAAACATCACATCATTCAGTTTGTCTTTTGAACCATCCGATTTTGTCTTTTCAACAATGACCGAATACGTTTTCTTGGTATTCTCATTGTAACGATTATTGTTTCTGTCCAATACTACTTTGTTAATATCTTGTCTCTTTTCATTTATCCCCTCCATGGCAACAGGGCCATTCAAGACCGACGCCAACATGGCGTCACTTGCCGATTCTTTGAATTCTGCACAGCCGCTTGACAGCTCTGAACCACGCGTAACAGAACACACTTCTTGAACAATTTCATCCGACATAACCTCAATAGTTTTGGTTAGTGAATTGGCATCCAAATGATTTGACGATTCTTTAGAACTTAAAACTCCCTCATCTTCATTTTTTCTTCTTTTTAACTTGGGCTTCGAAAAGCCTTCCGCTATGTTATCTTCCATTTATACCCAGCAATTTACATACCCACAAACCACAAAACTAATGCAGAATAAATTCTGTGCAGTACGCCCCACCTCTCTACTTTGTAAGAATTCAAATACACAATTTAAACCACCAAAACAACCAAATATACTGATTTAAAACAAATGAAGAGATTTTCCAAATAGATACTTATCAGTTTGAATCCAATGTGCAGAAAAGAATTTCCTGATGAAAACAAGGCAACAATTACTGATAGAGCAGTACACTTTACAATTCTCTTTCACTACGCAGTACAATTTCTTTAGTACTTTTAGGTCAACCCCCTCATATGCATTTGAAATATCCAGCGTAACCATCATCACATTTTGGTGTTTTGCTTTTGCTTGACTAATCCAATGGTCTACCATGTTAAGGCATGTACTAATTGATTTTTTGGTATGCATGAGAGTTTCTTGGTATTTTATTCATTAGATCTCCATTCTCCATTAGTCTATTTTTTATAATCCTATTTATTACTTTTACTAACACATTTAGCAAAGAAATCGGCCTATAGTTTACTAATTCATTTGGGTTTTTCTGCGGCTTTAGAATTGGGAAGACCTTTATCTTTAATAGTTCCAATAAGTTTGTGTGATTGTTAACTACATCATTCAATGCATCTACTAAAATTACTTTACTATTTATATTCATCGCTCTTAACATTTCATAAGTAATCTGGTCCGGCCCTGGAGCTGATTTTTTTCTTATGCTTTTCCAAAACTTCTTCCACTTCCAACATTGAGAAATTCATCCTATCTACTGGTTTTACAAGTTCACTTATATTAAGGCTGTCTTGGTGACTCTTATTTTTTATCATTATTAAGTAATTCAGATTGTTTTTTTTATCCCAAAATGATGGATTACTTTTCTTTCCTAGTTTCTTAATATTATTTATAAACTTCCAGAATTCATTGATATTGTTTCCAGTGGCTAGTTCCATAATTTTGTTGATCCAGTTGTTTCTCCTAATCATTTTCACTTCTTCATTCCATTTCGTCACCGCTTTTTGATACTCATAGACGTTAACCATTAACCTATTCTGCTTATACCTTTTCAGGAGATCCTTTTTCTTGATCCATAACAACTTTATCTCTTCACTCCACCATACTTTATTCGTATGATTTAACTTAGCACACTTTACTTGGTTGCTCTCTACTATAACTTTAAAATCCTTACTAATTGTACTTAAATTTCCTTGAAACGTAAACTGATTAATTTCTGGCAGAATTTTTTTTAGATATTTTGTTTATTCTATTTCCACTGCTTAATTTAGCCTTAAAAGTAAAAACTATAGCCTTATGATTGCTTTTGCTGACTAGGTTATTCTGGGTATTCCATTTCATCTTAGTCGGCATGAAATTACCAAATGTAACATTCGGAGCCGACGACCCTCCCTGCCCTTGGATCCTTTTGTTTGAAAAAGTCTTATTACCATTATTGTAAAACATCAAATTAAATTCATTCATTAATCTACGCATTTTCTTTCCTCTCGCGTTATTTATATGGTCTCCCCAACACATGCTTCTAGCATTAAATGCTAGCCATACAAATTTCCATGCATATCTGATCATTACATTCCATATGTATGCACACGTAAAAAAATCTACTAAATAGTATATCCAATCCATTCAAATCTATTCTTCACAAGCGGTTCTACAAGCGTACTGTGTATACTGGTGTGCTTATACACTAACATGCCCACCGCCACCAAAGAGTTAAAGATATCTTAATTTTAACTTAAGATATACATATATCCTTTTATACATCAACATTTCCCAAAAAATTGCAGTTTGATCAAATAATAACACTTAATATTTTTGCTGAAATATTTGAACATTTTTTTATTGGCTGCGCCAACGAAACGTGCTTTATGGCTCACTCAATTGCCGTCAACCGATTGTCGATGACTTGACCGACCGAATGATCGATTGCGAAATGTTTATTCAATTCCTCGATTGTCTCGATTGCCCCGATTGCCTCGATTGTCTCGATTATCTCGATTATCTCGATTGTCTCGATTATCTCGATTGTCTCGATTATCTCGATTATCTCGATTGTCTCGATTGTCTCGATTGCAACAATCGAGTCCAACTAAATAATCGAGATGTTTCGAGATATTTGAACAATCGAAACAATCGAGTTTAACATCTCGCAATCGCGCATCACTACACTAGAATCATTAACTCCTTGACTAATCTGATCTGAGCTCTACATACCGTCGACAGTTCGTTGTCTGGATAATCCTAAACATCTTTTAATTACAACTGCTTTTTGGCTATCTATTATCCTTAACATATATTTTGGAGTATTGACTAAACTTAAAACATAACTCCCTAATTTAGCTCTCATAAAAGACTTATAGATCACTAAGCTTTTCTCAGGGGGAAGCCCATTTTTTACCCCAGTAATGCTTTTCAACATGTTTAAAGCCGGCTTAATTTGCTCTAATTTGTTTAACACAGAAGCTTTGTCAGAACTGTTATTTCGGTTAATTTTGCCCAGGAATTAAACTTCTGTTTCCCAATTCACATCCCTATCGTCTATTTTGATTTTTCTAGAATAATTTATATTTCTGTTGAGTATGATACCATTACACTTTCCCACATTTATTGGTAGCTTCAGTTTCCACAAATGTATCTGCTCTCTGTTGTAAATCATCAAAGCATCTGTCCTTATTTCTATTTGATGCTAAAATTATGAAATCGTCCGCATATTGGATAATCTTAGTATTATTGTTTGTCGACTTATGCAGTATCGCAGTATACATATTAAAAATGATCGGACTTAACACATCCCCTTGAGGAATACCATTACTCACTGCTACATTCCCCTCCTCCCTCCAACATTAAACTTCTATTAACAAGAAATGTAAACATCCAAAAACTATATCTTTCTGGAATATTTAGTTCATTCATAATATCCCTTAGAATATTCAGACCAACTCCCTCATACGCATTCGATATGTCCACTGTAATCATCAGACATTTAGATGTTTGGCTTTTGCCTCACTGATCCAATGATCAGTCATATTAAGGCATGTACTAATCGATCTGTTTTTTTAGGTACGCGTGGGATTTTTTTGGGATTTTAACCATTATGTTGAGATCCTCCATTAATCTATACTTAATAATCCTATTAATAATTTTCACCATTACATTTAGCAATGATATCGGCGTATAGGTCGTTAAATCATTAGGATTTTTTTTTGTGGCTTTAGAATAGGGGACACCCTGATCCTTAGTATCTCCAATAAGTTTGAATGGTTATTAACCTCATCATTTAAAGCTTCTATTAATTTTAACAAACTAATCATATTCATGGCTCTTACCATCTCGTATGTGATCTGATCTGGCCCTGGAGCTGAGTTTTTCCCTGGAGATGAGTTTTTCCCTGGAGCTGAGTTTTTCCTGTGATTTTGGTTTCTGTAATTCATTCATGCTAAAACTATTCTGGTGACTCTTATTCTTAATGATTAGTATATAATTTAGGTTATTTTTACTGTCCCAAAACGATGGAGTTCCTTTATTTCCTACTTTTTTTTTATGTTATTCACAAAATTCCAGAATTTCTTGTTGTTATTGCTACTAGTTAGTTCCATAATTTTATTGATCCAATTATTTTTTCTTATTGTTTTCACCCCGTTATTCTACTTCTTAATAGCTTTCTGATATTCATAGAAGTCATTCATGTTCCTACTTCGCTTATATCTTTTAAGGAGAGATTTCTTATCGTTCCTTAACAGCTTGACCTCCTCATTCCACCAACCTTTTTTAGTATGTTTAAATGTTAAACTATTGACTTGATTTTTTTCAACTATATTTTTAATATCATTTCGGATCTTAGTTAAGTTTCCTTGAAAAGTGAATTGTCTCATTTCATGTAGGATTTTTTTTTGATATTTTACTGGTTCTATTCTCACTATTTTGTTTATCCTTAAATGTAAAAACAATAGATTTGTGACCACTTTTACTGACTTGGTTGTTATACGTATTCCATTTTATTTTCATTGGTGTAAAGTTTCCAAAGGTAATATCTGGAATCCACCCTGTCCCTATTAGAGAAAGTTTTATTGTCATTATTGAAAAAAAAAACAAATTAAATTCCTTCATCAATCTCAACATTTTATTCCTTTTGGCATTATTCATATGATCTCCCCAACACATACCTTCTGTATAAAAAGTACCCGGAATTTCTAAAAAAAAACACATAAATTTATAAACAATCACCCAAATTTATTTCAAAATATCTCCATTGTTTACAATACAACTATGATATCGGCGAACCCATTCTTCCATACACTTTACGTAGACCGAAGATGGTATCGCTTTCAGTTCGCGCAGCGAATTTTGTTTGATGTCTTCAGTTGAGTCAAAACGTGTTTCACGGAGCGGCAATTTGAGTTCAGGTATTTATGGAGTTTTTGGCTTTGAATTCGTTCACAATCAATGTTCTGTGCGAAGGTGCATTATCGTCATGCAAAATCCATGACTTGTCCTTCCACAAATCTGGCCGTTTACGACGAATATTCTCACATAAACGTCTCAAAACACCTAAATAATATTCTTTATTGACGTTCTGTCCTGTTGGAACGAACTCTGACTGCACAACACCACGATAATCGAAGAAAACAATCAGCATCACTTTAACTTTTGAGCGGCTTTGGCAAGGTTTTTTCGGTTTCGACTCGTTTTCCATGCGCCATTCGGTCGACTGTTGGCTCGTTAATGAGTCGTACTCATAAACCCATATCTTATCGCTAGTAATGATGGCGTTTCATGAAGTTTTGGTCATTATCACCATGAGAAATCATGTCCAAAGATACCTGCTTTCGATGCTCTTTTTGCAAAAAATACTAGTTTTTCGAAACCAACCTTGCACCGATGCGTTTCATGCCCAAAACATGAGTCAAAATTGAATGAACGCTCATTTGACTGATGTTTAATTCAAGAGCAATCTCTCTAACACTCAAACGACGATTTTCAAGCACTAAATTCAAATCTTCCACCACTTCACGACCGTATTTGAACAATTTACACCACTCATATGCCTGTGTTTTAGACATAAAAGTATCACTATAGGCTTAACATTTTCAACGATTCGGTACGAAATTCCGTTCGCAACACAAAATTTCAAACAAACTCTGTGCTCAATTATTTTTTCCATTATAAAATTCGCAGAGCACTTCTGAGGTCGACTGATTTTGACAGCTGTTGTAACAGATGGCACTAAAATTTGACTTGGTGTTAGAGGAACAATATACCAACATAAGGAAAAAAAATTTGAGCAATTCCTTTCACGCGATTTTTTTAAATTACAAATTCCGGGTACTTTTTTTTTTTTACAGAAGGTATTTCTTGTATTAAAGTCCCCACCCATGATGAACAAATTATTCCATGAACTAGGTATGATTTTCTTAATTTCCTCATAGAAACATACACTATTTAAGTCCGGCGGACAGTAGAAAGCAAAAATGCTAAAATTACTCTTGAGGTCAATAGTCTCCCAATGACTTCAAGCTTGGATTCTATTATTATTTCGGATCACCTCCACCATGTTTGCCAACTCTATTCCTGGATGTAATATTGGAACCATTTATACAAGCATTATTTCTATATTCCTCTGCTATCCACGTCTCTGATATTCACACAAGATCGAAGAATTTATTATTTAAATAGTATTCCAGACTTTTTATTTTTAATGAGACCCTGTACATTCAGCTGTAAGACTTTCATACTGACTAGTAAGTTTAACTTTATCATTTTTTTTTTCAAAAAGTTAATTAAAAATTCAACCATACTATTTGATATCGATTCTCTTTTCAGCATGATATTTTCAACTCCATTATTTTGTATGATATTTCTTAAAAATTTCTCAAAATCACTTGTTATTTGATACTTCGGATTATCATAAACTGCCCTCACTCTCGGATCCATGCTAGTCCCTTCATCATTCCTAGCATGTCTATCAGCTTCCTTTGGCTTTGATATTATATCACTTAACATCTTTTTCCCCATGTAATTATTCTCATGTTGAACTACTTCAGAAAATTTCTTTTTCACAAAAGTGCGATTTATCTCTTTGCGATTTATTTCATGTTGTACCATAATTTTTACCATTTAAGTGTAGATAGTTGCTTAAACTTTCCTCGTGTAAATCACTGAACCTATTTGTTCTGTTAACAGAATCTCTCACCTCAATGTAATTAACATTCTTCTTCACTGCTACTTCCATGATTGGCTCTTCTTTCATTCATATTGGACATCTCCTTTTTGTGGATAAATGATCATTTGCATTGCATAATATACTATACATTTAATTACACTACATTTTCCATCACAATTAATTTCTCCACATTTAAGGCACCTTTTGTTTTCATTATTACAATACTTAGTGATATGCCCTAATCTTCTACAGTTAAAGCATTGTTTTGGCTTAGTGATATATGTGGTATTCCACTTCCATTCTGAGGTACTCAACATGTACATAGTCCGGAATATCCTCCCCCTCAAACGTACATTTGATAGTCAATGATGGTATGGATTTCGTTGGATCACTGCTGACCCTAATCGATGTTCTTTCCACGCATTTTATCTTTTAAACTTAGGCTATGCACAACAAATGATGCAAAAACACTTTCAACCGATTCGACTCTTCAAATTAAAACTGGAGCTTCAAAAAGCTCCAGTTTTTTTTAGGTAAGCATTGCTATAATAAATTAAACAAATTTTATATGATTATTTGCTTGAACTTTGTACAATTTTGACCAGCTAATTGAAATCGCTTTATTTTGCCTCAGTGTGAACAACGTACAAATGCACATCCAGTAGTAGTAAACTGTCAAAAATAGGACGAAATGGTGAATTAAAATAATACATTAATTAAATTGAGAACACTCAGGTGTTGAAAATATGAAAATGCATTCTATTTAGAGTACCTATATTGAAAAAAAAAGTAGACGCAAGAATGCAATGCGCCACTTGTAATCATCTAATGCGCTATGTCTTGGCCACCGCTGCTCTAGGGCAATTATGTGTTTTTTTGCCTGTAAATATCACAGCTATAACATCAAAAAGTGCTGTGAAACGTAATCAGTTGACTGCATATTTAAAAACAAAAACATTTAGGCTTTTTTTCTAACCCGGGTCATATACTGACCCTGCCTTACTTCGTTTCAAAACAAACAAACATTGCCGGCACGGTGGCATTTTAACTTGGCGTAACATTTAGGACCGTGAATTATGCTTATGTGTAGCACACTTGAACATGCTATCTACTTACCCAAAGAAGCTCGTTCCACCAAAATCAGTAGCAGAAGGTTGTGTGTTTACCAATGAATATCGTGACGCTGCTGAATTGGGTAGTGCTGATAATATTGGATGTGCTAAAGGTGGTGAATGCACAACATCGAAAGATGACGAAGAGATAATGCTCGAGGCATTGGTATGTATCAGTAGCACTGATGCAATTACGGTTAAAAGCCTCATGTCTGTAACGGAAAATAAATAAGAAGTAGTCAAAAGAAGCGATTTTGAATAAAGATAAAATTGATGTGGGTGTAAATTGAAAAAGGTAATAAAAGTTTAGTAGAGCTATTGAAAAATGGTAAATGTTTGTGATATTTGATACATGCAACAATTTATACCCGAGCAAAACATCATAACAGTATGATATCTCGTAACTAATTCGAGTCCGAAGACTTTCGTTGTCTATTAATATTGTGCAGGCTCGCAATTTTTTTAAAATAATGTGTATATTATTATAATGTAATATACTAAGTATTATATTATAAATGATATTATGCTCTAAATAACAAAACATAATATGTACGCATATACAATACAAATATAACCTACATACAGTCTGTCAAGATTGAGTTTACACATAGGAAAAAAATTCAATTTTTTATCTTTCTAATCATAAAATACTACTTTTTATTTATGTAAATTAATTTTTTTCTTAATTATTGTTATTTACATTATTTCCAACCGATATATACAAAAAAAGTAAAACTTCAATGCAAAAAAAGGACGAAAAGAACAACGAAAACAATTATTGCAATTCTTAAAGTGTCAAGAAACGGTTTACACAAATTATTATTGTATTTAATATTTTCACATTTACAGGATATTTAATATTATTTGGTATATTTAATATTTGGTATGGCTACCTTTGGCATCCACCACGCATTGCAACCGAATCAATTTTTGCAGATCATACGTGGTTGGTATTTTTTGCCATTCTTCGAGAATCGCAGTTTTTAAGGCAGTTCGGTTTTCGGGTTGCCTTTTAGCGACATGTTTTTTTAAGTAGGACCATAAATTCCCGATGGGATTTAAGTCAGGACTCTGGGCTGGCGTATCCATCACTTTTCCGCTGTTGTATAAGAGCCACATTCGCATCATGTGAGCCTTATGTTTGGGATCGTTGTCCTGGTAAAACTTAAAATTAGGTTTCTTGTTATGCATAAACCCGAATTTCTGCGCACTGCTTGCCAGATATGTTTTCAGGATATGCAAATATTGTTGGGCGTCCATGGTTGACTCGATGAATGCCAAGTCTCCTACTCCTCTGCTTGAGAAGCACTCCCAAATCATAACGGATAACTTACTAAATTTTACAGTCGGAATGATATTTTGATTTTCCAGTGATGTTAAAGGCTTGCGCCACACTCTAGTCGGCCTATCATTGTAGTACAACATCATTTTCGTCTCATCGCAGAATATGACGTCGTCCCAAAAGTCAACGGGTTGAGAAAGGTGCATCATAGCGAAGGAAAAACGCTTTTCGATGTTTAGTGCAGAAAGCAGTGGTTTCTTTCGTGCAGCTCTTGATGAGTACTTATTTCGTAGGATGGCCTGTCGTACTGTTTCATGGGAAACAGCAAAATCACACTCTTCCTTGAGTTCCCTAGCAAGTATTCTGGTCGAAATTCAGGGGTTTTTATCAAGTTTCCTTATCATAAGGCGCTCTATACGTTTAGATATTTTTGGTTTTGGGCCACCTCCACACTTTGGCTCCAATCTATCCTCATTTTCAGCACGATTTATAACGCTATAGACTGTCTTTCGTGCTACTCAAAACATTTCCGACAGTTCCTGCGCACTTTTATCTAATTGGTGATTATAGTACACTACCGTGCAAAAGTTTAAGGACATCATCCAAAAGAGCGATTTTTTGAGTTTGTGATTGTATTTTATTATGTTTAATAGTATTTTATGATTAAATCTTGTATATAAACTAGAAAATATACTATTTTGTTATGATTTATGTTCATTGAATGCAAATTTTGCATAAAATTTTTTAAAAATATCGAAAATATCAAGACAAGTCATATCAGGTTTTTTTCATCAATGTGTCCACCTCGTGCTTTGATGATTGCAGCGCAAATTCTTGGAAGCCTTTCGACCAATTTTTGAAGTGTTTCAGGTGCGAGATCGTTCCAAGTCACTTTAAGACTGTCGAACAACTGTTTTTCACTGCTCACCTGCATGTTCTTCACCTGCCGGTCGAGCTCATCCCATCATAATTCGATCGGGTTGATGTCAGGGGATTGCGGCGGCCAATCCATGATTTTCAGCACACCTTTCTCTTCCTTAGACCGTAGATAGGTTATGCACAGATGGGAGATGTGCTTGAGATCCTTATCTTGTTGAAAGATAAATCCGTTACCGATCAAACGAATGCCGGATGGAATGGCACTTCGTTGAAGAATATTGTGATAGTGTTCCTTCCGCATTATTCCGTCGATTTTGACCAGTTCCCCAACACCATCGTAGCTAAAACACCCCCAGACCATCACGGAGCCTCCGCCATGTTTAACTGCTGGCGCAATACATTGGGGATTAGACCGCTAATCTTTATTTATACGAACATACTGGCGCCGCCTGGATCCAAAAATCTCGAACTTTGATTCATCAGTCCATAACACAGATTTCCACTGATCTACTGGCCAATCTTTATATTTTCCGAGCGAACAATAGACTTTTCCGCTTGTTTTGTGGTCGTAGAAGTGGTTTCTTCACAGCAACGCGACCAAAATAGCCCTTCTCTCGCAAACGACGTTTGACAGTATCCACCGAAATTGGGTTCATCAGGGTATCGTTGATTTCTGCATGAATATCTGGTGCTGTTTTGAACCGATTTTGCTTGCTTATCATCAGCTTGAGTAGTTTTTTTGGTCGACCAGAGCGTTTTCGATTCATATTTGAGTTGGTTTCGGCGAACCGCTTCAACGTGGTTTCAACTCCACACTCTGAAACACCAATAATATTTGCAATTTCACGAATTGTTTTACCCACTTTTCTCAAAATAAGTATTTGTGAACGTTTTTCAAGTGAAATTTCCTTTTTTCGAGACATTTTCAGCGATCACAGTCGGTTTTGCGCGTGTAAACAATAACGGGAATGAATTTGACAGTTCTAGTGCACACAGAGCACAGCAGAGGGCTCAAAGAACCGTTATTTTTTTGACAGGTACTCAAATGATTGAGAATGACTGTTTAAGACATTAGCATTCATATTTGAATAGTTTAAAATGAAATATTAGCTAGTATATTTGAAATTACAGCGCAAAAATGATGCTACTTAAAAATAAGAATTTAGGTTCCTTCATAACTCCATCATTATGGCTAATAATAACCAGCTCATTTAATGCTAATGTATGTAAATCATAATGAAAACGTATGTTTTCTAGTTTATATACCAGATTTAATCAAAAAATGTTGTTGAACACCATTAAACTATCACAAACTCAAAAAATCGATTTTTTCGATGATGTCCTTATACTTTTGCACGTTAGTGTATATCATCTGAACCAACTCAAAGGATAATTTTTTGCCTGGCATTTTAAAACACAATATCTCACTTATTTATGCGTACTAGCCAAAAATTAATCACACACTAATGATTAAATTCATAGAACTTTACAATACAGACCAAAAATTACGGTAAATTTACCGCATCGTTGCAGTAATGCAAACAAAAACAGTTGTGCAAAGAGTTTCTTGACACTTCAAGAATTGTAATAATTGTTTTCGTTGTTATTTTCGTTGTTTTTTTTGCATTGAAGTTGTACTTTTTTTTTTGTATATATCGGTTGGAAATAATGTAAATAACTCTAATTAAGAAAAAAAAATCATTTATATAAATAAAACGTAGTATTTTATAATTAGAAAGATCAAAAATTGAATTTTTTTCCTCTGTGTAAACTCATTCTTGACAGACTGTATGCATACCCATTTTTGAAGCTGTTTTGACTTTTCAGAACGAAATTAGTTTAAACGAATAAGAAATGTCTGTTCACTTATAAAAATACTGCGGTCATATTATACTTAATGACGGAATTTAATGGAATGTTGGAAATATCAATGTTTCCGATCCGACCATATGATGTGGCGAAGTTTTATGCAAATTTGTTGTATGTGCTGTTTATCTATTTCAAAGATATTGGTAGTTTATAGCATGCAATGGGTGAATGCTTTCTTGCTTTTAAAGGTACATCGAAACTAGCGCGAAATTGATTTAGCTGTGTAAATTCACGTCCAATTCGAGTTTGAATGTAAAGTATTGTAACAATCCGGAGGCTGAAAATGAGATTTTTTTTTGTAGTTTATAGAAGTGGAACAGGAAAATGTGTTTATCTGATTATTGTCTATTGATTTGATTTGCATGCTCCTTTAAAAATAATTTTCGAGTCCATTAACGTGAAGTATTTTGTAATTTTCAGTCGTTTTCTATTCAATATACACAAATAAACCGTAGTGGCGCTTGGGTCTGGTTTATTGTGGTTACGTTATGGTATTGAGCAAGGCTTACCGATAGTTATCTCTATTATTGTTTGTTGCTAAGAAAACGGGATCATGTCTATCTAATTGAGGGCCTTTGTATTTTAGTTTGCAGTCATACACCGATGTTATCTCTTCAACACTTGCTTGCTTGTTTTTCCAGCAATTCGTGCGTTGAATTGCAGCACGAGTATAAATTCTTTTGTAGTGGCCATGACCGCATTTATATATTTATTATATTTGTAAAGTGGAATGTAGATTGATTTCCTGTTTGAATTCATTGATTTTCAGTTGAATCAAATAAGCCAACTTTGCATATTTCTCGTAAATAATTTAGTAAACAATCATGGTGAAAGCTTGAACCTTACGTGGCCGAGTTAACACTGAAAAAAAACCACATAGCACATGGTCCTATGTAATAGAGCGTAGCATATATGGTCGCATGGGCTATGCAAATGGTTCTTTGAGCTATAAAATATAGGTAAAAGGGCTAAATTCCCATACATTATAGGCTTTTCTAATATGCACATAGTATCGAGTCGGATGGAACATAGTCCCCGCAACTACTATGGATATAATCGCGGCGCGTATTGTTAAAGTAGTCTAAATAACAATAGCTTTTCAATAAGCTCGTGTAGCCTAGTGAGTAGAGTGTCGGGTTTTATGTTTACGATTAATGGATTGAATCCGGATTCGAGCTCACAAATATTCCTCTCAATGCACCCCTTTCTACGGCACTCGCAACCGAAAAGACCCAATTCTGGTTTCCTTCTCTCTATTGTAGATAACTTCAAAAACCTTGAGGTGCTTTTTGATTCTAAACTTAAGTTCAATTCAATTAAATTCAATTAATTTATTGATCACAAAATTCATAAAAACGGAAAGGCTTATGTACTATAATTACCCTGTGTAGTAGCCTCCTTATAAGCATCGCTTGTGCAAGGAGGCCTATTCAACTCTTAGGTCTATGTCTTATCTGTAATGGTTAACACTTAGATCTAATTAACAATTTATAGATAGAAGATTAGTTACAATGTGGACTTAAATAAAATTAAAAGTTGCTTTAAATTCTTCATTAGATAGTGTTAGGAGGCATTTTTTCACATTAAATTTGAATCTTTCAAACGGATTAATATCCTTTAAGTACTCAGGGAGTTTATTAAAACACTTAGGTCCAATGTAGGAAACAAATTTTTGTGTTTGTGTTTTACGGCAAGCGGGAACTACCATATTATTACGGTTTGTTCTTGTGGCGAGGTAATCTTGAGCATTGTTGGGTTTTACATACTTGTAGGTATAAAAGAGAGTAGCGGCTAAGTAAAGTTTTTTAATATCAAATACTTTTGTTATGGCGAATCTACGGGGCAATTGGAAGATTACTTTTAGAATCTGTCTTTGCGTTATGCATGGCGTATTGCAGACCAGATTGGACTACCGCATAATAAATAGTTTTTAGTTGATCTAGCGTCAATAAATCCCTTAAGGAATAAAAAATGTGTATGCTTCGCCTTAGCTTAGCGTTAACTTCTTCTGTGTGATTATTCCATTTGAGATTATTATCGATAGTCACCCCTAGATATTTGGCATGGTCTACAACACGGATTGCTTTACATTTGACGTTACATGCAATGTTGTCTCCATGCCTACAGTTTTGGTCGTGTAAAGGAAGAATACGTACGTTAGGCTGACCTGTAGTTGTGAGGGAAAACGTAATTATTTTAGTTTTATCTGTATTTAGTTTGAGGTGGTGATTGTGTAACCACCTTAGTACATTATCCATGTGAATTTGGCATAACCTGAAACTCTCTGCCCAGCTTGGGGCCGAAATCAGCATTACCGTGTTTTTTTTTCTTTGCTATTTGCTCTCCTATGTTTATGAAATAATTGTTGAAATGTTTAGCAAGGGATGTGTTCTTTACACTCTCAGATGATGAAGCTAGCTCGGGATGAAGTGTGTCAATTAAACTCAATGGAATATTTTTGGGAATCTTACTATTTGTCATATCATTAACTATTTCCCATAACTTCTTGTTGTTATTAGCGTTGTGGATTTGTTTTTGGTACCAATTTCTCTTAGCTGCTGTTCGATCTAACTATTGCTCATATCACATCCAAGGCTTCTCGTTTGCAAGGTTTTGTCGTCAGATTTTGTTGGCATTTTGATAACTTGTCTTTTTGTGTTCAACTGTTTTGTTCTCAGTTCTAGTCCGTAGTGTCTTCGAGTATTGCTGTCAAGTGTGGTCTCCTTGTTGATGCGGTAGAACATGCTCAACGTAAATTCAGCCATTCCTTATTGTTTGAATTTCAAATTATTAACACCTTATTGCGAATATAGTGATCGGAAATAACTGTTCCAAATACCCGTCCTTGTAATCCCGCAGAGTAGTCTTTGATGAGTGTTTCTTGTTTAAAGTTATCCGCTGCGCTTTCTGATCTCGGCTCTAAGCTTGCTGCTTTGAAACGTAAATCATTCTGATCGATGACGTTTAATATTTGATATACCTTTCGCGCGAATGGACGTATGTTTTCATTCGTCATTATTGCGTATCCCCAGGAGATAGGATGAGCTCCAGCTTGGTCCACTACCGCTCCTAAGATACTTTCTTCAAAGGCTAATCCGAGAAGAATTCACAGCGTCACCGACACAAGTCTTGTTCCGAGAAAAACCTCCCTACAGGAGTTGTGCCGGCGACGCTGTGATCTCAATCTAATTCTTTCTTAGCCGCCGCGAGCTTGCCAGGTGCAAGTCGGCCGGGTCCTGACAGTATTGGTGCGCCAGAGAAGACCAGAAAAAATGTGCCTTGTGTGTTGTGTTTGCGGGGCTATTATAACCATGTGATGGCATTGTGCTTGTGGAGAAGGTCATGGATCCGTGGTTCAGCGGATGCCTCAGTCAAAACGCGAGGTTTTAGAAATTTGTAGGAAGTGTTCGTACCTTAAGTTGAAAGGAAAGTTACAGGATCCACAATGATAGTGTTTGCTAAGTCGGCGAATAGCCCATAATGGTAGAAGAAGTCGCAATAATGAAATTCAATGAAAACTCACTATGGAGTCCCAGTTTCAGTGTTATCACCTTTCGTCCGTAGGTAATAATAGCTGACTGATGTCGCGCGACAAGTTGTAGACCAAACAACCAGTTGTCTTTCGCTTCTCGGTACTATATCAACAAGGCTGTGTAGCTTGGATAAGCTGTCGCGAATAATTAGACGACGACTGGGTGATAAGTACTGTTATTAAATATAAGTCGATATGGAAATAGTAAATTAATTTTATCTTTAAAACTAAACTACTAACTGAAAAATTACATCTCAAGATGATTTTGTATCAATGACAGCCCCGTCAGTCACATATTAATCTTATTTTCTTATGAAAAACTCATTTGTACCAATATTTATCAAAATGTCATTTGAAATTTCGGATTGACCGGTTGGCAGCAGTTTCGTTTCTAGTCGAATTTTTCGGAATACTCTACACTTAAGCGCATATTTGTTGGAATGAGGCAGCATTACATCATGTTTTCAAATATTTTCGCGGAAATTTGATGGGCAAAATTATTAATATATGAGTGCCAAATTATTGCAAAAGAAAAATTTAAATGCTATTAATTATGCTCGGTGCTGAATTCAAATCCGGAATGCTTTTGTAGATGAGTTTCCGCCAGTTTGTCTAAGTAGGCTGGCTTCCCTTGATTTTACTCATTCCTCACAGGAGGCACCAAAAAATGTATGAGAAAACCGTTTTCGATGCATTCAAACGAACTACTGGAACTTTCAATCAAGTAATGTATTTAATTATTAACAATCGAATTCAAAACGAACTATTTAACAAAGAATGTATTTCAATAATAGCCAAACTTCTCCCTGAAAACGTTTGTGGAAGAGAGCCTAAAACAAAATTTTTTTCACAATCCCTCGAATGTTCAAAGCTAACTCGATTACATAAAAATCTATTAAAATTGACAATGTCGATAACACAAAGTGGTTCAGTGTTGTCAAACTTCTAATCTCAAACTTCTAATCTCAAACTTCTAATCTCAAACTTCTAATCTCAAATACCACCCATGATGAACAAAGTTTTTCATGAACTAGGTATGATTTGCTTCATTTCCTCATAGAAACATACACTATTTAAGTCCGGCGGACAGTAGAAAGCAAAAATGCTAAAATTACTCTTGAGGTTAATAGTCTCCCAACGACTTCAAGCTTGGATTCTATTATTATCTGATGAAATTTAATGTTTTTTTTTCACAAGGATACATACACAGTTTGTTTAAGTATGCTGGCTTCCTGGAAACAGGCTAAAATATCCTGTGTCTGGCTCCGGAAGCCGCTGCAGCCAGAAGGTCTTCGCTAATCGCAGAACCTTCCAACTGCTTTATAACCCTAAGCAACTGCGATGGTGGTCGGTCACCAAAGGTGAGATTCCCCAAGAGGTGCCTCAATATCAACGGAGGGCTGGCTGATAGCCGCGATATGTGCACTCTCTTCAGGACCTCGTATGGTATCTCTGGGCCACGTCCCTGATTGTCTTTAGCTCTGTCGAACTGTGGTACTTGTCAGGGTTTTTTTAATCCCTGATAAAGCAATCTGGCTCTCTAGCCGGTCGAACTGCAAAACTGGCTCTTTAGTTCAAGAATTTTGTTTGATCTTGATTAATTCCTTTATGCCAAACTCTCTCCATTCTTCCTTAATTTTAGATTGAATGTCTAATAGTGCTTCATTTGTCTCATAACTTTTATTGATAACCACTCCATTATAAGTCCCTTCTCTTTCGTCAGAGTCCACCAGGCTCATTTCTTTGACATTTTTATGACCCGGAAGCCACATTACTGTAAACTTTGAGCGAGTAGCAGAAGCTTAAAGTCTGTAAACATTATTAATAACAGTTTTATTGTGAGGATTTCTCATTAATTCAATACGTGCTAAATTCGAGTCAATAAAGACCGTTATCGCTTGTTGATAGGTTCTGATCCCAGCAGATATGGCCAGATAAATTTCCTCCAGTTCAGCATTTATGGTGGTCGTCTGTGCATTTAGCGGATAGATTTCAGACATGTCCCCATTGAAATTTCTTATAGCACAGCCCACCCCAAGGCATGACTTAGCCCCATCTGAGAAAAATAAAAGCTGATTTTCACCAAGTTCATCCAACACTGTTTGATCATAATTTCCTGCTGTTCCATGGAACCCACATCTCTAAAGATCCCAATATTCTTTTCTACTATTGATAGATTGGATGGCTTGCTCACCAGTTCTGATACAATCACTCTATGAAAGATCATTTTGCGATTTTCATAGATTTTCGAATAGTTTGATCCATTTACACCATTTCCACACTCAAGGATCATATCATTATTTGTCATTTTTATTTTCATGAATTCTTTGGCTAGCATGAACTTAGCTCTAAACGCCGTCGGGATTTCATTTGCTATATCAAAGGCTATGATATTTGGCGTTTTGTTTGCCAGTCATAGGCATCTTTTGATGACTTTTGCCTTTAGGCTATCAAAACTTTTACCCAAATATTTTGGTTCTTTTGCTATAAGTTGATACATGGCTTTCTAACTTCGATCTTACAAAGGATTTATATAATCCTAGTCCCTTTTCCGGCGGTAGACCACTTTTAATTCCCGTAACTCTTTTTACTGCATTTACTTCAGGACTTATGCTAGGTAGTTTAGCCTTTTGAAAATCCAGATCAGACAAGTGATATCTTTACCAAGAAATTTGATGCTTCTGACCCATTGAATGTTTTTGTTATCGACCTATTTGGAAATGACTGATTTCTGCATAGAATGACTCCTTTACATTTTTCCGGATTTAGGGGTAATTGAAATTTTTTTGCAGTTCTAGCAAATTTAGCATATTCCTTTTGAAGTTCATCAAAGCATTTTGTTTTACTAGCATGGGATGTCAATATCACAAAATCATCCGCATATTGAGCAATTCTAGTTGAATGTCCTATGTTATCTACTATGAAAAGCCGCTGTGTATATATTGAATAATAGCGGTCTCAACACATCGCCCTGCGGAATCCCATTTGTAATCTTCGTGCTCTCCGATCCCAGTTGAATGCTCCTCTGGGTTATGAACAACACAATCCAGTAAACATATTCGTAAGGAACACTATACTTGTCCAGCCTTTTTTTTAACATCTCTATATCAACACTTTCATAAGCGTTTGAAACATCTAAAACCACACACATCAAATATTTTTTACTTTTCTTGGCTTGACATACCCATTGGTCTATTACATTGAGAGACATGCTCACCGATCTATTTTTTGTATATGCATATGAATGACTAGAGAGCTTGTCTAGTATCATGCATCCATTTACTAGTCTGTCCTTTATAATTCTGTTTATAACTTTGGCGAAAATATTAAGCAACGGTATCGGTCTGAAACTCCCTAGCTCAGCCGGATTTGTTCGTGGTTTCAAAATGGGAAAAATTTTTATTCTTAACATTTGCGGAGTACTAGGATGGTGATTAACCAGATTATTTAAAGCTTTTCGTACACCCTCCAGCCTTTGATCACTGACTTAGTTTATGCTAGATCCCAATTTAATCCCGATTCGGGATTATCCCAAATATCGCGTCGTATAAACGGGCAAAATTGGAATTGGGATCTTATCAAATTCGAATTGCGTATAACCATAGAAACTTATTTTGCGGAATAGGTTACACACATTGAAAGTGTGTTGTATAAATGTGACAAGATAGGAAGTAAATGTAGGTTACGTTGAACATTTCATTTAATGTACGAAGAAGGCAATGACTATGGAGAGACATTAAGCCATAGCTGACGATTTTGAAATGCTCCATTCGGCGTTCCACAATGCTGTGGAAAATACAGCAGGCGGTAGTAATTTGCGGCACTTATTTATGATTGATGTCTTCTTTTGCGAAAATAAACGAAACGACATTAGTTTTATCCAAATGCACAAAACAAGCGCCGTCATGTTGAAGAATCGCTTTCATTGACACATTTCATATGCACACTCACACATAGTCATGGGGCGTACACCCAACTGTTCGGGTTTAAGCTGAAATCCGAATTTGACCGTTTATACGACGGTCTGACTGGTATAATCCATTGGGATCTCGCATAAACTAGGTCACTGATGACATTTAACATATAGGCTATCATGTCCGGACCTGGGGCTGTTTTTTTCCTATGGGCAAAAATAGTATTTTTTAGTTCAAAAAAGGTAATCTCAATTTGTTTTACGGAATGGGAATAGTTTCCAGATTGAACCTGCTAATATTACATTTACTTTTGATCAGGTTTAGATACGCCTCATTATTCTCTGGATTCCAAAAGGACGGAACACTGTAACTGTAAGTTCAATTTTTTTGTTATTTCTGGCAAAGTTCCAGAATTCTTTGATGTTGCCTCTGACAGCTATTTCTGTAAGTTTTTCTATCCAGCCATTTCTTCTACTTTCTCTTACTTCCATGTCCCATTTCTTTTTGACATTCAGGTATCCATAGAAATCCTCCATTCTTTTAGGAGCCTTATAGATATTTAGTAGTGTTTTTTTGATGTTCCATAACAAGCTCAAATCTGGGCTCTACCAGCTTTTATTTGAGTGTTTTAATGTAGGATTGTTAACCTGATTATCCATAAAAATATCCTTAAGTTTCGTTGATATAGCCTCAATACTCCTTGAGATGGTGCTTTGCCTAATAATTCCTAATATTTTTTTATATAACATAATTCTTTTTGGTTTGGTTTTAATTTTAGTTTTGAAAGTAAACGTAATTGAGCTATGTCCACTATTGCTAATTAGGTTAGAACTAGTATTCCATCTAGAGTTAATTGGTATAAAATTACTCAGGGTTACATCCGGTGCGGATGTACCTGTATTTCCTAGTTCCTTACTGGTCGAGAATGTTTTGAAAATATTCAGTTTTGAGACTAGCTTGAAGAGCTTGTTTCGTCTAGAATTATTTTGATGATCCCCCCAGAACCTATGCCTGGCATTCATGTCTCCCCCAATGATAAATCTCCCAAAATGCATGGAATTTTATTAATAATTTTCTTCAATTCAGATTCAAAAAGATTTCACTATTTAAGTCAGGAGGACAGTATATCGAGTAGATTCTAATGTTATCTTTTAGGTTTATGGTGGTTATTCCCACCACTTCCAGGATAGAATCAATCTTAATTTTTTGGAACTCCAAGTCCTTTCTAACCAACAGGCAAACCCTTCCTCCTCTGTTATCCATTCTGCTTTTTAAATTATGTTATAACCTCTAATGGGATTGCTGTTGTTGTTTTTTTTCGAGATCAGTGTTTCTGAGATAATGGCAACATTGTAATTTCCATTATTTGGATAGAAATCTAAACTATTCTTATTTTTAAACAGTCCCTGGATGTTGAGTTGTAATACTTTCATCTTCCTTTATTATATCTGCAGTTATTTTTTTATTTGCAACACTATTTATAAATATTTGAAACATACTTTCCAAAATTGCTTCCTTATTTAGGATCAAGTTTTCTATCTTGTTGCTTTTTAATAGATTGTTTAAGAATTTTTCTACTTCGCTAGTTATTTGATATTTTGGGTTGTCAAAAACAGGAGTCAGTTTTGTTCTTTGAGGATCAATACTTTTAGTCATCTGTTTTCCTGGCTTCATATGTATTTTCGCCACTATTGAATATTTCTTTTTCATTATCACCTTGTTGCTATCAGCTTGAGCATCCCTAGTAGACTCAGAACTATCCTTATTTATCATACGGAATGAGCAGAGTTCCTCTTCATCCAGAAGAGCAAAACTATTGCTGCTCAAGATTATCTGTTTGGCTTCAAAGTATTTTATATGTTTTTTTGCTGCTATCTCTAATATCATCTGTTCCTCTCGCCATGACGGGCAAATCTTATCAGTGGACACATAGTTTGTAGAATTACATAATATACATATTTTATTGCTACATAAACCCTCACATTCCTTTTCTCCACATTTTAAACATCTTTTTTCTGGAGCCTTGCAAAACTTCACTATGTGTCCTAGCCTGCCACACTTAGGACATGGTCTGGGCTTCGCGATGTAATGATCTAACTTTATTCTAAGATATTCTACTTTTATGATTTCCGGTTGATCCTCCCCTTCAAATATGACTATCACTGAAAAAGAAGGTATGAACCTATTTATCTCTCATAGAAAAACTTTCCGACGCTTTAACTTTTACATTTTCTAGTCTATTTCCCAAACTGTTACAACAGACCCCAAAGTTTACTAAATCCTCGATGTCAAAATCAAGAAGGATATTCCTCAACACTCCATATCTATATATGAAATTGTTTGGGATGTAGCCCTTCATACCCAATTTATCCAAGATCTTATTATTCAATAAGTCGTTTGCATCCGATACATTTTTAAAGTTTAAACGTATAGAAAATTACATCATTTAATTTAATTTTATCTCCATCCTCCTTTATTCTCTCAACCATTACCGGATAAATTTTTCCGGAATGATTTATATATCTATTTTTGTTCCTATCTAAAGTGGGGAGCTTAACAAAATTGTAAATACCCTCAGTCTTAACTATTTCACTTGATGCATTCAGCATTTTGCGCCCCTCTGCACCATTTATATCACCATTTTTACCCATATCTTCAATACTTTGCCCTGTATTCAGACCTACAGTCTGTATAGTTTCATTTATTTTCATTTCATTTTCTGTTTGGCTACCATCAATCTCCATCTGATTCACTGATCCCTTAGAACTCAGAGTAGATTCCACCTCATTTTTCTTCCTTTTCAGTCTTGGCTTTGTAAAGCCTTCTTCAGGATTTTCCTCCATGAGGTTAGACTAAACACATAACCGCAAAAAACCGAACTAATCAAGTTATGTCGCAGTTCAAACAATTTGCTGCTTTCAGTTTCCAAAAGGAAAACTACGGTTTCGATACAAAGATTAAAAGGGCTTATTACAAAAATATGTCCTACCTTGAAGACTCCTCCACAACACAAAACAACAACCTTTTTTACTTCTAACCCGCAGAACAACACTTCACACCACGTTTTTGCTATGGACTACCTTTCGACTTAACCTAACTATTCAGCTTATGTTTCCACAGAATCAAAATTTTTCTTTGTTCGCAGACCCAAACACGACTGATTCGCACAGTCTGATCTGGGAATTAGGACTCGACTCCTGTTCAAAAAAAAAAGGACACAATCTAGACATACTTCAATACTACCATGTGTAGTTCCTGACTTCAGTGGAGGTTCAATTATTTTCGTTCATGTTAAAGTCAACACTATTATCTCTTGATAAAACATTAAATGAACAAGAAGATAAAATAATTTGACGATTTTAGGTAAACCTCTTTCCGGTGATCCGATATATTTTATTTTTTTCTGTGAAGCTTTGCTACGTTACTGAGACTTGTTTAGGGCAACTTCGTTTTAACATTGTAAAAAAACTGAACGAACATCAACTCCTTCAGTTTGTTTCTTTTTAATAATCGTCCTTAAATAAGGGAATTGTGGTCTTCCAGGATTCAGGATCCTGTATGTAGATCTGAGTTCGTACATAAAATGGCGAAATCGCTTGTGAAGGTTACTGAGATTTTTTCACCATTTTTTGGAAGATCAAATGAAAATATAGTATAAATTATAGGTCCCAAAATACTTTTTTGTGGTACTCTAGGACGAAGCTGATGCTAAGGAGTTATAGAGCATTGATGTTCAACCTGGTATGTCCGATTAGTCAGGTAAGACGAAAGAATTTGAAGTGAATTCTAAAGAAATTTTTTCAGAAGCATAAATTGATGCGGGTGAAAATGTAAAAAAATGGGTGCAATGAGAAATGATTTTAACTTTTAGAATACAATTTATATATTTACGAGGGCATTGCGATGAGTACTTAGCCTCACCGTGTAGTACATTCTCATAGACGGTTACTGTCAAAATTTCAGCCGGATTGGACTCGTAGTTTTGTTTTGACCGCTTGTGAAAGCCGGCGTGTCCGGGGGTTTTAGAAAAATGGAAAAAGACCAATATCGGTGGGTGATTCGATTCTTATTTTTGGAAGGAAAATCGCGAGCGCTTGGATGCTGTGTACGGTGACTCTTCTCCTTTGCTGGCGACAGTCAAAAATTGGTTTAACGAGTTTCAAGCTGGTCGCACGTCGGCTTTTGATGAGCCACGCCCAGGTGCCCCGAAAATGGCTATCACGGAGGATAAAGTGACAAAAATCCACGATCTCGTATTGAGAAATCACCGATTGAAGATGCGCGAGATAGCTGAGACAGTAGGCATCTCAAAAGACTACGTGGGTCATATCCTGTATGAAATTTGGGGCATGAGAAAGCTGGCGACGCGATGAGTGCCGCGTTTGCTCACTCCGGACAACAAGCACAACTGTGAGACTACTTTAGAGCAATGTTTGGCGCTATTTAAGCGCAATCCGAAGGAGTTTCTGTGTCGTTTCGTGACCGTCGACGAAACATGGATCCACTGGTACACACCAGAGATCAAAGAACAGTCGAAACAGTGGACTTCACCCGGCGAACGTGCTCCAAAGAAGGTGAAGACTGTTCTATCGGCCGGAAAGTTGATGGCCACCGTTATTTGGGATTCACAAGGTGTCATCTACATCGACTACCTGGAGAAGGGCGAACGGTCATAGGGCTCTAATATGCCGAATTTCCGAAAAAACGGCCCCATTTGGCGAAGAAAAAAGTGCTCTTCCACCATGACAAGCAGCCGAGCAGAAATTTGAGGTGGATTGAGGAGGTCATCGCCGCTACGAAGGTCTGCTTTGCAGGCCTCGAGAAAACGTATTTTTCAGGCTGGTTAAAGAAGTTGGAGAATCGCTGGGTCAAGTGTATCGAGCTAAAAGGAGACTATGTTGATAACTAAATTGCCACTTTTCTAAAATGTTCGTTTTTCTTTTGTAGGCTAAGTACTTATCGGACCACCCTCGTATACGTATAATTTTCTTGAAAACTAGTCTTGCTAAATAATTTTATGCAGCATTGCTTTCTCAATAAACGTTTTAATAATAATTTGATTTGACTTTAATATTGAATCTATTTTAATTGGTTTAAAAAGCAAGCATCTGTCTTCTTTATGCTTGAGTCTATCTTATCATAGTCTAGTAATCAAGTATTAATTTTTAAAATGCCATTATTAAGGTATAAATATTCAATTTATGCCACATTCGCACTTCATTTACCGTTCAAGAAAAACCAGATCGTATCTAAATCATATGTGTCCATAAGTTCAAGCACGTGATGAATTTCTTTTCGATACCAGTTCCTTGCAACTGTTACACTTTTAGCTAAGCTCTTACATAACTAAAATACGAAACTGGTAACCAAGTACATTTGCATGTTTTTTCAGTTCACTCATGGAACTATTGGTCAATGGAACTTGTGCAAATATTATCATGGGGAAATGTCTGAAATATTGATATGATCACATTTCTAAGCAGCACTAAATTTCATCGATACACTGTTTAAATTACTGCTTTGGGGTCGTGAATAAATTGCATTAACGGGGATTAAAATCTAGCAAAAATGTCTGCAACCTACGATGAATTGCATACTTGTTTGAAATAGTGCTGTGTATGGTGCACTACAAGTTCAAAGTTTCGATTGTGCTCCTGATTTTAAAATAAGCGCTGTGGATTAAGTAAATAGTTTTTTTTAAGTCAATCCGGTTTAAATACACGGGCATAGTATGTAGGTTTTTTGGTTGTAGGTATGAACAATTGCACGTTGGCTGATCATTCGGTGCAATTAGGGAAAATATCTTTTTCGATATGACCGATGAAAACCTAAATTGTTCATAGTGAATTTCAAGAAGATATTTTCGGATTCGAATTATTTATTGATTCAAGGGTGAAGTTTTTGATTCAAATGTATTTTGATATCTATTCGAGTTATTTCAATACTTCGATTTATTCTCACACAAAAAGTTACTTGTGCAGCATCTTACCAATACTTAATCTGTACTGGTCCATAACATAAACTGCAATCACACAGCCCAGGGAAATTAGATTCATAGGCTTTGTAGCCGATGCTCACTTTGAATTTGAACTGATATGATAAAAATATTTGTATTTTTTCCAAATCTTGCATAATTATATATTTTGCCATTCAAAATAAGTGAAAAGATTCAGCAGGTATTTTCATCTTCCGTTTTATTAGTGGACGAAAGGACCACACTAAAGTGGTGATTGCATCGGGATTGTTACAAACAAGAGGGTTTTGGTTCACACAATGCTGTAAATTAATATCCCAGTACACTGAGAAAAATTTTCTTGGTTCATATTCCTATAAATTTGTAATACAGTAATACCCCGAACTTACGCGATAGGTGGGACCGTGCGCTATCCGTGTAAGTCAAAATTGCGTAAATCGGGGTACAATTTTGCATATAAAGCAACACAAAGTATGTTTAATTGGGACCGGAGACTAAATAAAATAATAATTTAGGAAATAAATGTGTAACTAATTGTAGATATTATGACAAATTATATTATTATAAACTGTATAAAAATAATCCGAAGTTATTTTGATGTAGAAGGTTTCATAAAATCTAACAAAGTCGTCTGACGAATCAATGATTTTTTCTTCTCCCGTAATATCTCCTCGTAGCATGCTAGTAATTTTCTTATTCCTTGTTTTGTAATAGAAATGCGCTCTTCGTTGGAGTCTATGTTTTCCAAAATTGTTAACCCTTTTTCAATTGAACTGAGGACTTCTGTCAAGTTTCCAACTGTCATTTGATCTTCTAATTGAACTGGGTCCAAAGAATCAAGATTCTCAATGTCATCCTCTTGTTCACGCATTTTTATGAACTCATCAATTGTAAGCTCCTGATTGTGTGAATCCAGCAGTTCTTGAACGTCATCACTATCCAATTCTAAATTTATTTGTCTACAAAGTTCGACAACGTCTTTGATCACATTACCAATTTCATCAGGCCCTGACACTGATTCCGCCTGAGTCTTAGTGGAGAAAAAAAATGTACAGAGTTTTTTCCAGACGCCATGTAAAGTTTTTTGTGATATTTCATCCACGGCATCCACACGGCATGTATAACATTGAATTGTTTCCAAAAGTCTTTAACAGAGAGCTCTTTGTTTTGTCTCATAGCATTATGCAGATGTGCAAACGATCGTCTCGTGTAATAAGCTTTGAATGTTTTGATAACTCCCTGGTCCATCGGTTGAAGCAAGCTGGCTGTTTTTGGTGGCAAAAATTCAACTTTCACACCTGGGTCGAAACCAGTTAAAGTAGCAAGAGGATGACCTGGTGCGTTGTCGATTAATAGCATCACTTTAAACGGGATTTGTTTAGACTGGCAATAACGTTCGACTTCAGGTATGAAGTGATGACCAAACCAGTCCTCAAAAAGGGAAGCCGTCACCAAAGCTTTACGATTCGACTTCCAAATCACGGGCAAACCAGCTTTAGATTTGTTTTTCAATGCTCTTGGATTTTCTGAGCGATAAACTAGGAGAGGTTTTAGCTTAAAGTCACCAGCTGCATTCGCGCCAAGCATCACTGTCAATTGATCTTTGGCGGCCTTAAAACCTGGAAAGGTTTTCTCTGAACGCACGATAAAAGTTCTTTTAGGCAGAACAGACCAGTCTCATCCACGTTGAATATGGTTTGGTTGGTATAGCCACCTTTATCTATCATAGCTTTGAGTTTCTCTGGATAGAGAGATGCAGCCTCTTTTTCTGCACTTGCCGCCTCTCCACTTTCTGCAATGCTATGCCAATTACAGCGACTTTTGAACCGGCTGAACCAACCGTTACTAGCTTTGAACGTTTCATCTTTAGCCATCACCCCAGCTTCTCCTTTTAATTCCTCAAAAATTAGTTGAGCTTGAAAGCACACCGTGTTCTGAACAGCAGGACAATTTTTCACACTTACTTCATTATCACACCATAATTTAAACAATGTTTCCATCTCAGCGATAATAGCATGCCGTTTACGAATGATGCGTTTTTAACAGCTTCGAGAATGTTTTCTTTACTTTTTGTAATTGTTGTACATATTAAAGGTTCTGTTTCCAAAAAAGTGTACGGTCGCTTCCCTCATAAACAACAATAAACTTTACTTTTCTTTATAAATATATAAATAATTTCAACCACACAATATGGTTTTCATTGCAAAAGGTATCGTAACGTTTCCGATCTAATGTTGTATCTACACGTTTAGAAATTTTCGGATAAATTTGATAAATTTTGGAATGCATATAGGTCCAAACGAAAGTTAGTATCAATCCAATAAGTTTGTTTAAGATCAAACAATTTCATCTGATAAGATAAATTTTATCTGATAAGATAAAATCAATACGAATTATTCATATAAATTGAATAAGACGCTCTTATAAACGGTATCCGAATCGCATATAAATGAATACACCACATTCTTATTAAATGTACACCATTTAGAATAAGAAATATATTATTCTAATTTCGAGGTCACACGATAAATTTATCCCATTTTCGAAAACCCAAAATTATTTAACCAAAAATCTTATTCTGGTTTTTTCCCTCCTTTTTATTATGAATATATATATTGGGAACAATTATCCATTATGATGAAAAAAGAATGAAAACAATTGAATATTTATGCATTCAAAGATAAAAGTAGGTGTTGTGAAAACACTTGACATAGTACACCAAGTAAAACTTTCGAGCATTAAATTCAATTATGTACTGTGAGATGGATAACGATTATTTGTTTTATTATTTAAAAAAAAAAATGATAGATTTTATTCATATATACTTTATTCACCAAAATCAAAGTTTTACAATATTCCTGTAGTGATTAAAGTTGTTCCTTGTGGCTACCAAATAATTTTCACAAATAACTTTAATATTTAAATTTTTAATTTAAATTCGCCGAAATAAACACTTTAATAAACACTTCCAACTAACTTCACTTACAAACTCGAAATGCTAATTGCACGACTTGCGACGCAAAAGTAATTCTAAACAATCCGTGTCACGAAAACACTCCCGAGTAAATTTTTGCGTCCAATGCAGTTCACTTACAAACTTTAAATACGAACTTTAGGACTTGCGACGCAAAAGTAATTTTAAATAATTCGTTTTATTTTTTATGAATTTTTAATATGAATTTATGATAAATATTATCCGTTCTTGGTATAAAACACCCGTTTATACGAAACTCGTACAAAAGTTATTCCAAAATAGGATAGAACAATTTTATCCAACGTCAACATATATAATTTATACGAATATTAGGATACATAATAGTACACCATTGTGAAGATCAATTTTATCCGAATATTTTTCACCGTGTACGTTTTAAGTGTTGTCTTCTATTCTATCAGAGAAGTTTCATAAGTCACATAGCAGTGCAGTGCCAAAGCAGTGAACGCATTCTCTTTTCTTTCTCTTTTATCATATAAAAATGATTTTTGTCGAACTTGCTCAATTAATTTCTGGTCCAATTTCACTTCAATCATCATTAGCGTGGCACAACAGCCCGACGTCGGGCCTTGGCCGCCTGGACCGATCTCCTCCAATTGTCTCGACCACGTGACCGCGTCCTCCAAACTTGGAACCCCCAAAAGTTGCTCGGCGTCCGCATACACTGAGCTCTCCCAACGAGCTCTTGGTCTTCCTCTTGGCCTCGCTCCGTCGACTCGTCTTGCGTTCATGACACGTTTTGGCATGCAATCGTCATTCATGCGGTGCACGTGCCCAGCCCACTGTAACCGTTGTAATTTGACGATTTTGGAGACTTCCAGCACATCGTAAAGTTCGTACAACTCATTGTTGTACCGGATGTGCCATCCATCTCCGTCGCGAATAGCCCCGAAAATCCGCCGTATAACGTTCCGTTCAAAGGTGTCGATCATATTTTCGGAGGTTTGGGAGGCATGTTTCGCAGCCATAGCACAGCACAGGTCTTATGATAGTTTTATAAACGCGGAGCTAAGTCTTTCTGTGCACATATTTCGATTTCATAATAGGGAGGACCGAGAAGAATGTCTTATATGCTAGTTGTATCCAGTTGTATCAGTTTCGTTGGCGTCACTCGGTAGATTGCTACCCAGGTAAACGAAGTTGTCCACGAATTTGATGCAAAGCTACCCTACGTTGATGGTCGTGTGCGCTGGCGTCCTGGTCCTAGATTGCATCATAACTTTCCTCTTGTCTTCGTTGATTCGTAGTCCAACTTGCTTTGCTGCGGTGTCAAGTCTAAGCAGAAGTTCTTCTGCATCGGTCAGTTTTCGAGCCATGATGTTAATGTCATCCGCGTACGCTGCCAATTGTGTCGACTTAAAAAGTAGCGTGTCGCTGGTGTTCAGGTTCATTGCCCGAATAGCGAACTCAAATGCCAGGTTGAAGAGCGTGGGCGATAATCCATCGCCCTGCTTCAGGCCACCCAGAGTTTCAAAAGGATCCGTCAATCTGTTCTAGATCCGGACTTGCGAGACGGAGTTGGTCATCGTCATCATTATAAGTCTCACTAACTTGGCCGGTATACCAAATTGTAGCATGATGCTATATAGAGCTCCTCGGTTGATGCTGTCATATGCTTGTTTGAAGTCGACAAAAATTTGATATACGTCGGCGTCGTATTCCCAGCACTTTTGCAAAATTAGCTTGACCGTGAACAGCTGGTCGATTGTGGAGCGACCAGATCTGAAACCGCCTTGATACTCGCCAATGATTTCTTCCGGGAACGATTTAATCCTATACTCCACTTAATAAACCCGCCCCACCAGACTTGAGTAGCTCAGCTGGTATCTCGTCAGCGCCCGGCGCTTTGTTCTTTTTCAGTGAACGCAAGGCGAGATCAACTTCTTCACTTCAATGCTTCTAACCAGATTATGACCAAAATTTAAATTGTTCTTACCCGGTAAGTTACTGTCAAACAAATGCCAACTGATGCAGTGTTTTTAGAAATTAGCCTAAAGGATGCAGTGCACAGGCTATGCTTACTGGTTACTGAGGCTATGCTTATAGGCAATTTGTTGAAGGAAACATGGGAAAGTTTAACATGTTTTAGTTATTGGAATCTAAATAATTTTGTATATTATCAAATAAGTTATTGTAAGAAATACTATCGTGTATCTCTACGTTCGCCAATATTCTCAGACAAAAGTACTATTGCTTATGGAAGCTTTTGCCATAAAACTATATTAAAATATCTCATAGCCTTCTACTAAGCAACTATGTATAAAAATACTATAAATGGTCACTGTCCATATATACCCCATACACTATAAGATAAGTGATACTTAAAATTGGGTAAAATATACAAAAATTTTTTTCTGTGTGGCTTACATTATAAAAATACAGCCAAACTGATAGAACTAAAAAAGTTACTTCCGAATTTCGAAACAGATGGTAAAATGTGATGAAAGATGCTAAAATGTTGCTAATTTTAATACACTGTTCGTTCATACCAATAAATTAAAAGCAGAATATTTATTAAATGAAATAGGTGTTTTCCGGATCATCATATAAGGCAAACAACTAGCGCCCAGCATGATATTGTAACTGCCAATTTAAGTCAGTATTTACATCTTCAGCCGCTTGGTTAATAATAGCTTTCTGAAATGAATTTTCGATTGCTTTGATATTTATTGCAGAAAATTTCAATTTGTTGTTTGCTTGTGCGTGAAAACGTGACTACATGTTCCTGATCTATGCATCGATGCATGCAGCTCATTCAGCTTAATACGTGACTTAAACAATCTTGCATTCACACGGCTAGCTCTACCAAAGAGCTGAATTGAAAAGACTCTCTGACGAATTGAAAAGACGCTCAACAATGTCAAGAGGTTTAACACTGACTTTTACTGCGATAGTGTCTGCAATTTTTACTGATTATCGAAGAAAAATAGAATTGAAATCACTTTGCCGTGAAATTCATAAATTTCTATCTGTAATTCATGTTTACATGTATTTATAACTCATATTTCTGTGTTTACATAATTCATATTTATAAGGTCTGGCAAATACGGCGGATGCGGTGATAGGACCAATTCTAGCGTTTTGATGTTGTCTTGTTTTCCAGTGTTTTGATGTTGTACGGATGGTTAAACCAATTGTTCGTCTCATTTTGGCCGTTTTTCGAGCACTGCTTCATTAAAATTGATTAGGGGCTGTCAGTAGCGATGTCCATTGATCGTTTTAGCCAGTTTCAGCAGCTTGTAATACACTGTTTTTTGCTGATTCTATGAAACGAAGGAATTTTTTGTGCTGTTGATTGTGATAGGTTTTCAGGTGAAAAATTTGAAACTCTCTAAATATACGGTTTTCTTATTGCAGGTGACAATTCGATGCAGAACACTTTTTTCGTGTCGCAAAACCAAAATATCAATAGTAGCTCTTCGGTTTTCTGTTTCTTTCAACTCAAGCGGCACCCAGTTCGCTTCCTTTTGATATTTTGCGATGAAATTTAATAATTTTGCAAATACCTTGTCACATCATGTTTAATGCCTCCGCAAGAAATTTTGCATTGCGATATGGTTGGATATTGCGGCTGATTATTGTTGACAGATACTTAACTGAAAAAACAAACACTATTTCACATGCCACTGGCTAGCCACCACTATTCAAGACGTTTTAAGTTAAATAATAGTCATTTATAATTGAAAGTGACGTTTTAAGTATACGAGGTGTAACAATTAAGTAACGGGACTGGTGTGTAAAATATACTTATTGAAAACTTATTATAAATAACTATTAATCTCCTTCAACATACTCTCTTTCCCTAGCTATACACCGCTGCGTGCGAGTTTTCCACTATTCAAAGCAGTGCTGGAAGTCACTAAGTGTTAGACTCTTTAGCAGGTCTGCCGTTGTTACTTTTACCTCTTCAACCGACTCAAAACGTGTTCCCTTTAATGAACTTTTGATTTTGGGGAACAGGTAGAAGTCGCAGGGAGCGAGATCTGGTGAATACGGTGGGTGTTCGAGCACCGTAATTGACTTTTTCGCTAAGAACTGCTTCACAGAGTGCATTGTCCTGATGCAGAATCCAGGATTTGTTGTTCCACAGGTCTGGTCTTTTCTTTCTCACTCTTTCTCTCAGCTTCTCCAGGACCTCAATGTAATATTTCTGGTTTACAGTTTGCCCCTTCAACCATAATGATTCCTCTGGCGTCGAAAAAAACAATTAACATGGCTTTCAGTTTCGATTTGCTCATTCGAGCCTTTTTCATTCTTGGTGATGCGTGCGTCTTCCAGTGCATGGATTGTCTCTTTGTTTCAGGGTCGTACTGGAAAAACTACGTCTCGTTACATGTGATGACCTTTTCCATTAGCTCTGGATCTGCTGTCAATGTTCCATGATGTCAAGACATATGTCTTTCCGGATATCCTTCTGCTCAGGCGTGAGCTTTTTTGGCACCATTTTCGCACACACTTTTGTCATTTTCAAATCTTCATGTACAATTTTTCTCACTGTCTCTCTATCAACATTCGACATGTCCGATATCATCCGAAGACTTAAACGTCTGTCATTCCGAACAATTTCATAATTTTTTGAACGTTTTCTGCAATTCTTGATGTCACATGGCGTCCAGTCCGTTCCTCATCATCAACTTCTTCCCGGCCCTCAGAAAATCGTTTGTGCCATTCGAAAACTCCAGGGGTCCTACTCTGTAATGCGATTCGAAAGGCAATGCGATTCGAAAGGCAATGCGATTCGAAAGGCAATGCGATTCGAAAGCAAAGTGCGATTCGATAACAAATTGTCACTCTGTAATTCGTTCGCATATGTGGTAGCGTTGCCTACTAAGTATGCTTAATCAGTTTTGTAAAATGTATGCAACACTTTCATGTATACGTCAAAAAAGTGAAACAACTACATTTAAAAAATGGATTCGGTTGCATTGTGGTTTCATGAAGAGGCGATTCAGCGGGAAATCCTTAGACACCATTTAAATATGATATATAACGTTTTTTTTCTTCCAGCTTTATAAAAAATTTCGATTAAACAAGGACGCGTTCATGTACGTGCTCAGCAACATTGAGCAAGAATTAAAGGTGCGACAGAGATCTTCTGCTATTCCTGCAATAGTGAAAGTATCTGCAGCTTTGAAATTCCTCGCCCAAGGCGGCTACCAGCATCAAATTGGACAGGATTGTCATGTTGGACATGCACAACAAACATATTAAAATTGTTTTTCTGAGGTTTGCCTGGCCATTGAGAAAGTGCTATGTCCTAGACACATAGTGTTCGAAATGACGGAGGGTCAGAAAAGCAAAGATAGGATTTTTTTTTATGAAAACGGCATTCCGGGAGCAATCGCCGTTGTTCATGGCACACATATTCAAATGATAAGGCCAGCCAATGAAGAACACCTTTATTTCAACAGTCACATCGCGGGAAATAGTTTCTGCTGCGTTTAATTCTACCGTGAGCCTGGACTACGAATTTGCAGCAGTTTTCTTGGCATTGGATGTTTTTGATACTCCCTTTGTCAAGTCCGGGTGCTCCTTCTTAAATTCCACCATTATTTCAAATTGCCTGTTCGTTGTGTGCATTTTTTTTTGCATTTTGTTGTTTCCTTAAAATATCAAAAATAATGAAATCATATACAATAACAAATAATTTGCACTAAAACCTTACATTTGATTTTTTCTTCACTTTCACTTATCTATGCGAACGCAAATTTGTTGTCGAATGAAATTTGCATCAATCGAACCATTTTGATATTCGCATTCGCATTGCCAAGTGCTAAAAATGCGAAATTCGAACAGTGCAAAACATAAAATGGGAAAATCGATATCTGGAGTGTCAAATGTTCGATTGCGAATCGTTTCAAATACGAATCGCATTACAGAGTAGGGCCCCAGTATGTGACATGCAGTTATCACGGGACACCTTTTTCAGCAATTGAAAACACTCACTTGGAGGTTTTTTCAATTTCACAAGAAATTTTCAAACTAATCATTTTTCCGGCACTCCTATAACACAACACCTTACTCAAACTAGATATAAAAGCAAACTAGACTAGAAAGAGAAGCGGGATCAAGTTGATTCTGCGCAGTCAGAATCAAGGTCACTCACTTTCCATCCCCACTCTCAAAGCTAAAGCCATACGTCTGTGGTAGACACAGTCCCGTTACTTAATTGTCACACCTCGCATATGACTAGGGCAGATTGGTTTGATGAAAGCCTAAAAACGCGTGTTTCTGCTTGGTGACCTTCGTCAGTCACACCAAGGCTTGTCCGTGAAAGTAACGCGTATAACGAAATTTTTCGCTTCTACAGACTGCATCCAGAATTTCGGTTTGAACAAGTTGAACCCGCTTTCCAGACCATTAAAATTTTGCAGAATGATGCGAAATGTGTATGCGTCATTCAGCATGCAAATTCTTGCCTTTTGGCCCATGGCATCTCAATTGCGTGAAATGTTGCAGCAAAAATACGATGCGGTGAAAGAAAGAATCCTGTAAATGTTTCCTGAATCTACAAGGTCACGACTTCGACGACCGTTCCCAGGGCACAACTTGGACGGCAAGAAGCTGTCTCATTATCTCCAAGACCTTAGAAATACAGGAGGAAATCAAGTGACGAACCCTTTGGTTCGAACTTTTCTTTTGCAACAGCTGCCAGAGAATAACAGCTTCGTTCTCTACATCTGTTTTTTCTGCGTCTGGCTCTCTACATCTGATTTTCTACATCTGGCTCTCTATATTTCGTTCTCTACAATTTGGCGAAAAAGGTTAATTTAATGTTGTAGCTGCAGCATCCCCCTGGAGTTTTTTTTTTAGATAATGAGATCCTGAAACGAGAAACGAAGTAATATTGCAGATTCTAGACCGGTTTGAACAATCTGACGCGTAATCGATCACACCACAATCTCGTGGCAAGACAAACAAATCAAGAAATCGGTCGCGAAGAACATTGCTCTTGTTATTTTCATACCGATTAAGGGAACTTGTTAAAAATCGCAGATCATCTTGTGCGTGGACTACTCACTTCACCAATGTCGATTTACTGTCAGTAATAAGAAGTTGGACTGCGTTTCTTAGGAAACACAGGTGTTAATGCGTTAGTCCTGACGAAGACACATCACGAACTACCCACGAAATACAAATTGTACGTTGCCAACAAAACTCAGATTGGTACGTAAAACGTAACATTTTTAGCTCTCGATCTCGGCATTGAGTTTCACCATCACAGATGTTCAACAGCCAATTACTAGAGCCGACTTATAACGTCACTTCTTGCTATTGACTGATTTATTGGGAAAATTATTCGTGGACGCAAAAACGAATTTGAAGTCCATCACCGATATCTTCAATAGTGCCAGCTCTTGAGTACCAGCCGTAGCATCAAGTGCACGTTGCCGCAACCTGCTGAAGGAATATCATGATGTAGCAATTTCTGGTGGCAATAAAAAAAGCTTAACCACGATGTCCACCATCCCATACTAACAAAAGGATCATCGGTTCTTGAGCAAGCCGTGACTCCAACCTAACCAATAACAGTAACGCTGTGCAAATCTTTGCAATCCCAGATTTTTTTCCGGATTCCGGCCAAAGCTTCCGATTCCTACTCGGCGGATTTAGTTATGGTCTTCGTGCAAATCGCGTTTATCTACTCTGACCGCTATTGAAACACTAATTTTATTCATGGGATATTTTCACACATTATCTGCAGATATAGCTCAGGAAGTTAATTTTTCCACTGTAGCTATCAATAAGTCCACGCTAAGAGACAACGGTACTCCGACAACCGACTTACTTGAAAACAGGCACGCTCCCACGGTCTTCACTGCCTCCGAAACGATTGTGACCTCCGCTTTTCTGGGCTTTTCGTCCATGATTTCAGTGCTTGTGGAAAACCGAATCAACACGAAGACGAGGTATTATATCGATTACTATTGTTCACACTTCTGCTTTTATTGCCAAGATACAACCCGAGAGCAGTGGCGGCTCATCAGGATGGGCCCGGCCCGCCTGGCCCACCCTGTCGAGCCGCCACTGAGTTAAAGTAAAGTAGATATTTCTTGTTGGTATCCGCGGATACCTTATAATAGTGTTTTTGTGTCGAGCGGGCCCAGTGGCGGCTCGTGCCGGGTTTTCCCTGTCGCCATTTGTATCACCTGTCAAACTCGTCCGGTTTGAGGTTGGCAGTGCTTATCAGGTGTATCAGCTGTACTCCGGCAGTTTGAGTTTGAGCTAAGTGGAACACACTTTTACACAGTACTCTCCACTCTTTTTTCCGCTACAAATATTGTTAAGGTAGGTATCCATATGTTGCATTTCTTCCGTATCCCAGTTGCGTATCATTCACTAAACGGATACGGTGTCCACACTACTCAATATTCCATGTATCATCAATACGATCCGTTGCAAAAAGCTCGATACGCAGCAGCAACACTTTTATTCACGAATCTATAGTGTACAACGCAACGTGTCCACACATGACTCCACTTAGTATCGTATCATTCCTTGCACAAAATGTGATATCGTCGATATACTTCAATAAATTGAAGAATGTTTTCTTTATTCCACTCCATTATCTATGCACTGCACTACAATATTGACAAGTTAACGACTCAAATGTCAAATCATGCAACGCGACTTGTGCAACGCAAGTTGTCCAAATATGATTCGAGAGCGTATCGTTTCATTCCTTTGATGCGACGGCAAGAAACCGCCAAATGACCGATCGAGTTCGTTGCGTTTCTATGTATCAAATTTTGATACGCAATGTCGTATCCACTGATACGCAATGTCGTATCCACTGATACGCAACGGTGATACGATACGCGAAAATGATACATATGGATACATACCTTTAGAGTTGGTTGAAGAGAGGTCAGTTCAATTTAGGAGATGCTAAGCATATGCACAATAAATGATTTTTTTTATTTTTCAAAACAATGAATCCAGTAACTACTTTATAGGTGAATATTTCCTGCTTCATAAATTTTAGGCTGAAACTAAATCATTTCTAAGTAAAAACATATAGATCCCGCTAAGTTCCATGTGTTTTTTTTTTTTTAACAAGTACGTATAAGCCTGAACTTCAGAATACAGGACAGTGTTCTTCATTGTATTTTGTCAAACAGTTTTGTTCGAATGAATCTCAAATATTAAAAGACATTTCCATCTCGATTGATAATTTTTCTTATTCTTAAGCTCAGTGAATTGATATCTTTACCTCTTTCACCTCTTTTAAAACGTTGTGCGCCCTTTCACGCCCTAATAAAATTATAAGAAAACCAGCAATATAATTTTGAAATTTCTAGCATAAAATTGTAAAGCCATTTTTGAGATCCTTCTAGCACGGCTGAAACGATAATTTTTGACGAAAATATGGTCACACAGTGTAATTGAATTGTCTCGCTAATTCTTGTTTGTGCTTGCAAGAACGAGTTTCCATATATTGAAAAATGACCTAAATTAAATGCTTTCATAATACTGAAATGTACACAAACGCCTCCATAACTGATTTTAACATTCAAAGCCATCCCAATCCACTGCAATAAAATTGTACTTCGGATAGAAGAGGGCAAGCACAAAATAAATATCTCATAGTTAAACAATGGGGAGAAATTATTTGGCCAAGTCTGAATGTCTTTAAACGCCAGTACAATACTTTTATTTCTTTTATCAAGACTTTGACTAGGCTATCAAAAGATTCTATTAATATTGAATATCCCAATAACGGCAGCTGAAAGATTTGGTGTTGAACGAATTACTTGTTGCCAAATACTTCAAGCAAACTGACCGTCTTTCTCCTACCGCTCTCATTTTTTTCTCAGCAAATCACTAAAGATGTTTTGGCTCACTCGGAAGTTGTCATCCATTTTAGTTTCGTGGCCTGAACTTTTCTTTTAATTTTTAAAGCGTCCCTATTGGATGAACGCTCTATTTTTATTTTATTATTTTTACCTGATCTAAGATTAGTGATATTACAGCAAAATGATATACTCTAAAATTCATGATGCCTTCGCGCTATTGGAAATTTAAAACTGAGAATTAATCACAGATGACATAAGCACTGTTACGGACACAAAGGGAACTGTGTGTGTGTTCAACACCGCTGGCACTGACATGGAGAGCACCGGTCAAATCACAGAAATGTGCGACTAGTCCTTAAGTTTTCGTTTTTCATGTCATGCTTACCAATTTAGTTGGCAGGGATGTTTTCCTCTCGATAACTCTTGGGTTTTTTAAAATAGGTTTGCCGGTCAGCTATCGTAAATTGTATTTATCATGCTAATGAAAGACCAAGTTTTTTATTTTTAAAATAAGTATAAGAACGCAAGGCAACACTTGGTCGTGCCAGGGCGGGATACTCACACAGCAGCGACTTCTCGCCACCCGAACCCGCGACCCGTCCAACATGCACGCTACTGCTCCCTCCCCCGTTTTTCCGGATAAATCAATCCACTAAAGATATGTCCACAACGCGGAGCCACCCTTCATATAACACACAAATATACCACGAAAAATTCAACTTATGAGGCATTCCACGTGAAGCGGACAGGTAAAAAATTTTAAGGTTTCCGATTTTGGTAATATTTGATTATGTTATATATGTCCTCGATCCAGATGCAAAATATTTTTACAGTATTAAGTCTGGTTAGCGAGCTAGCTATTTTAAAATTTGATTAACCGGTAGGTATACGCTATTTCGAATCAAATTATCCAGTCTAAAAAAGTAGCAATAAAAAAAATAAAGCACTCGAGTTTATGCTTCATATAATGGGCTTATTAAATGCATTTTAGGATATTAAAAAAAAATTTTTTTGTGTGGAAAAATTATGTTTTAATTTTTGAAACGTGAATTTCACAAAGTGCGACCATTTAATTTTTTTAAATATTTTTTTTTTTAAATTGCTAATAGTGTGCAGATTATCCTTGCCAAGTTTCATAATGAGCGTAGAAGTCGTTTAGGAGCTACAGAAGTTACAGTTTCGAAACGTAGCGGCCGGTGCCCGGTTCGTGCCTACCGCCACTTAACGCGAGATTACAGAAACTTTTAATTGAATATATTGGCTTGCTTTTAATTGAATATATTGGCTTAAAATTACAGTAAAATAACATGATAAAGTTTCGATAGTTTATAAGTTTATTTACAAATTTTAACAATTTTATAATCTTTACTGTTACTCGTGCGTTTTATCAAAATACCTTCAGCGGTCGGAATGAAGGCATGGTATTTTTTTGTACTTGGTTTTGGTACTGAGGAGTCAAATCTGCTTTGTAGAAAAAATCGATTTTCTTCAATGTCCTCTTTCCGAGCAGAAAAAATATTAGTTTGAGGCATTGATATTCTAGCCCATTCATACAACCGCTCAGGTGTTGTGATGGCTTTGTTTGACGCCGACTGTAAACTAGCTCGTGCAGCCAGACGTTTTAAATTCACACCATCACACGGTCCTTTACCATGTGAAATGGCATGGAAATAAAATTCTGCCTCTGTGCCAAAATCATGTTTGAAATTGAACAGTTTAATGAAATTGAATCTATTTTTAAAGTGTTGTGGTGCCCCGTCAGTCATATAAATATATTTTTTCGTACCTATGCTGTTTTCCTGAAGATGCTGATGCAAAAGCTTTTGAAAGGTATAGAAACAAGCAGTGTCATGTTTTAAATCGTCTGATATCATTACGATACTTCCGTGTTTTAAACTTTGTTCTTTTCTGTAATAATATACTGATCTCAGCAGAGTGGCTTGATTGTTGTTCCAGTGAAATGATTGAGCAGCATCTTGAATTACGAAGCTGTAGTTTTCCACAAAAACGCATTGAATAATAATGTCTCCTTCCATAATGGACTCTTTTAATAATTTAAAATACTGGGTTTGCTGGTCCGCTATAAAGGCATGGGGTTTCAAAAGATCCAAAGCTGAGCAAAGTCTGTCGACAAATTCATCAGTCGAAAGGACTTGAGTGGCGATGGTGAAACGATCTGTACCAAGCCATGTATTAAACTGCACACTTTTTACATGGTTTTCATCGTATGTTTTTTCCAAGTGCTCTCGAATTTTCTCAAGACTAGGGCAATTAATACAACGTTCGCTTGGTGCAGATTGATGTGTCATCAAATGGCAAATTAGTGTTGAATTTCGACACATCATCTTTTGCAGGCAATCCTTGTAGGATGTAAGAGGAATTGCCGACTTACAAGTAAGAGATGAAATATCTCCCCCACTTAGCATTAACTTGACATTTTGATGGTAAATGCATCCACAAACTACATGTGTACCTGAGTCGCCCGCAAAAATGCACTGCTTAGGGCGTAATTTATAAAATTTTGAAAGACCTACTTTTGTATGAGGATATTTAAATTTAAATTGTCGGTACAATTCATGAATGTTACACAATAAGAGCTGCTTTTGCAAATGAATTCTATTTCCGTCATCTAATTTCACAGATACAAAGTCTTTTTTCCAGGCATTATGCGAGTATTATCTTCTCTGAGATAATTAATTTTTTATAAATTTTGTTATAAGATGTACCACTTCTGATGCTAATTTTCGCCCCTCCTGTGGATTAGGTGTTGACAAAATACCGTTCTTTTTGACAAGTTCTTTTGCTTTTCTTGCATGGCGCCTAGACGTATGAAACTATTCAGCAAGCCTATTTGTACTCCATGATTTAGGTGCTAAAGTGAGGCTCATAGTTTTTACAGAAATAGATGTACAAGGGTCATCAAACTTCTCTTTCAACTGTAAAAGTATTTCCTTATCGTTGGATGTTATATCGTCTCTCTGTGTCGACTTTGTAAGGGTACTGTCTTCCAATATATAGCACGAACTTTGTGATTGTTGTGAAAATTGAATTGACGATTGGCTATTTACGACTACATCATCATTGATTATTAGCGGCACTTCTTTAGCGAGTCGTTCTCTGCATTTCTTACACACGTATAAGTTTTTACTGGAAAATGATCACTTTTCTGTTAACACTCTTGACAACTTTCTTAGGTCTTTTGATTTTCTGTGTACAGGTAATTTAAATGGATTGAAACATCGATCACCATAAGGAGCCATGATAATTATATTTAAAGTTTTTTTGTAGCGAAATTATCTCATATTATAAAAAAACACTTGAAACGCGTTTGTCTATTTTAGTAGTTGCTAGGCCACTGATTAAACTAACGGAAAAATTTAAATACACAGCGTCATGAGTTTGTCTCTTTTACACAATTGACGTAACTTTAGTGGCAAAATTACACTGCCAAGAAATTCTTCTTAATAACGGCATTTTAAATCAAATTATATTTCTGCTCATATATTTATATAAAATATACTGTATAAATGATTCATAATTATTTAATTGTTATGTACAATTCTATTGAATATTATTTCAAAATATAATTTGCATCATTAAAGCTTCGCAAAATGTGATTTAACATTCTGGCTTAATGTATTTTTTACGATTGAAAGTTTCTGCAATCTCGCGTTTGGTGGCGGTAGACATGAACCAGGCGCCGGCCGCTACGCTTCGAAACTGTAACTGCTCTAGCTCCTAAACGACTTCTACGCCCATTATAAAACTTGGCAAGGATAATCTACACACTATTAGCTATTTTTTAAAAAAAATAATTTAAAAAAATTAAATGGTCGAACTTTGTGTAATTCACGTTTCAAAAATTAAAATATAATTTTTCCACACAAAAAATTTTATTTTAATATCCTAAACTGCATTTAATAAGCCCATTATATGAAGCATAAACTCGAGTGCTTTATTTATTTTATTGCTACTCTTTTAAACTGGATAATTTGATTCGAAATAACGTCTACCTGCCGGTTAGTCAAATTTTCAAAGCCCTCTAGCTCGCTAACCAGACTTAATACTGTAAAAATATTTTGCATCTGGATCGAGGATATATATAGGTATAACATAATCAAATATTACCAAAATCGGAAACCATACAATTTTTTACCTGTCCGCTTCACGTGGTATGCCCCTTATACAAAAAATTAACAAAACTTAGTGAGCTTACTCACTACAATTTCTTGATTAGTATCTTTTTGACTAATTTACTCCATTTATTCACATTAAATACATTTATGCATTGATAGATCAAAGATGGATTTTTACATTCGATTGTCAATCGAAAAGAAAACAATTAACATTTACATCTAAAACGGGTACTGTTCAAAAAAATACTTTACACAAAATTACATTTTCAGCTTCGAAAATAAATTTATTTAGGTCAAAACAAAATTGACATTTTTTAAAAATAAAACATTAATGAAACGTTTTGACAATGATAAATTATTGAAAATTATATATTGGTAAATAAAGTCTGTCATTAATTTATTATTGCCTACTTGTGTAATTTTGGTGCGGGAAATTTAGTGTTTGTGGAAAATTGTGGATTAAGTGTGAAATGAAATATATTTATGCCAGAGTATCTGCAACTTTCAAGTTTTGCTTCGTATCCGTTCTACGCTTGAATCTATACTAATCTGAGTAAACTGGATATTTTCTCTCACGTAGCTTCAACCCAAGGAGCTCGAATTGAAAAATCTTTTTCAGATACTGTAGTCACCATAAGAGTTTCAATCTCTCGATTTATCAATTATAATTCCACGCTAGTCAAATAAAATTGACTATCCAGAGTTATTAAAATTGGTATATAATATGCAAACTAATTTCCAAGATATACATTACTGCAAATCCACATGCAAAATAGATAGTTAAGTATTATGCTACTGCCACATTGTACCTAGATAGTCCGATGCATGAAAATACACATGAATACTGTTCATTTCATGTTGCTTAATATTCCGATCAAAACGTTAAATTCAGGTCAAATTTTCTCGAGAATTTACGTATGCGTCTGTTAACAAATTCAAAACACAAAAAATTATGGCTATCGTGTGTTGGGCTTGAATGATGAATCGGATGTCCATTTCCAGTAGCATAATAATTCATTCAAATTTTGTTTTTTTTTGTTGTCAGAAATGGTTGCTTAATACTGAACCGCATAGATTTTTTATTAATGAGATAACACCCTGCAAAAGTAACTTGATGACATGTGTTTTCTGGCTAGCTCCAGTATATTATAGAAACAAATCTTTTATTTATATTCGTCGACTGTTTTGGTTATAAGGCTCTTTGATGTAAACCATAGAAAATATATAATTGGCAATATTTGTTGTATCTGCTTAACCTTGAACTGAATTTCACTGTCTTTTAACCTAAATAGTAATGGTCTTTTTAGATTTGGTTTTTCTTGTGACAAACAGTTCATCAGCAATATTTTGATTCGATGGATATTTGATGATTTGGTGGTTTTATGAAAAAGTATAGATCTTTTTTTCTTCAAGGAAAAACAATAGATGATAAGCTTTCGTCATAGGCTAGATTTAAATTCAGGCGAATTCATATGGAAATACTTCTCTATTTGTCTTTGCCGGTAGGGAGACAACCTTTCATTTTGTTGAACTAATCAATTAGATGTTGACTCAATTTCATTAGAATTTCATATGCATGTTCTTGACGGTGAATTAAACATCTAATCCAAATAATTTCAGAACTTATTCTTTGTTCCGCTAACGGAAACCACTGGTTTAGTTCCAAGCATTTAAAATCAAGCTCCTGGTGGTTGCAGATTTCTCTTCAATGTGGACTCTTTTGAAGATATTAAGAGCATATTAGCTAGTTGCGCGATTGATCATATCATATTGGAGATCCTATTTTACTACTGTGATATCTTCAAAAGAAGCCATAATTTTATTTTTGTTGTACTCTACGTTGATTGTGGAAAAAATTGACATCATTTTTGTTTGAATACGTTAAGTATTATGCGGTACTCGCTAGAATTTAGCGCTTGAAATTGATATGGGTTCGATTGCAATTATTTTTTTTTCTGCAGATTCCCTACTGTGAATGCTGAAATAGGATTTTTAGTTTTAATGAGGTATTAAATTTTTCGTGAGGAAAAAATTGCAATCGATGTCTCATAATACGGCTCGCTTGATAGAAAAAAAAATCATTGCTCTATTGTGAATAAGGTCCGAGATACTGTTACTTGAATTATACAGTATCAATTGCAAGCGCTAAAATTAAGCGATTTAAGTAGATTTTTCGACAATCAAAAATAATATAAAAAAACGTGGTTTAAGAATATAGCTTCATTTGGAAATATTACAGTTTTAAGACAACTTTTCCAATATAATGCGGTCAATCGCGCAAACGGTTAGTCTGCCCTTAATAGAAGGTATTTTTTTCGTTCTCCAAACAAACAGACTTTTAGAGCTAACAATTGATGTTGACTTGTTTATCATCATTGCGATATATGAATTCAACATAAATATAATATTAAAAAAAAACAAATTAATTTGAATGAAACATTGAGAAAATGAAAATGAAAAAATTTTCTACAGCAATACTAGTGAAGTCAAACATTCGCTCAAAGCTTGTCAGCATGTCTGATAATACAGGGGTATTCAGTCCATGCTTTTAAAAGTAAACTTAAAAAAAAAACACAAAATATCCGAAAAGTGATGTAATTTTTAACTCATTTTAAAGATTGATCCTTGTCATTATATCTAAAATACAATATCGTTTAAATGTTCTCAACGCGATTTCTTAAACGCTCTATCCTTTTAATGTAATTTTCAATGACTTTCCGCCACATTTCGGGCAAAATCTCGGTCCTGATTTCACGAATATTGGCTTTCAGTTCGTCTGGAGTTTAGGGATTGTTCGCATAAATACGATCTTTTGCGTACCCCTACTAAACGAAATCCAGAGGAGTTAAATCACAGGATCTTGGAGGCCAATTTACATCAGCCAATCGCGAAATTACACGTCCGGGAAATTTCTCTTGCAAAAGAGCTTGATTTGCCTGTGTTACTTGACTTGCTGCCGCATCCTGCTCAAACCACATATACTCAAGATCATAATCTACGATTTCCGTCCAAAAATAATCGGTTAACATGCGGCCATAGCGCTCAGAATTGACGGTAATGGCTCGTCCTTGATCTCTCTCAAAAAAATACGACCCAATCACGCCACCAGACCTTAATGCGCACCACACAGTGACTTTTTCCAGATGTAATGGCTTCTTTTCGATCACTTGTGGATTTTTTGAGCCCCGTGTTTTACAGTTCTGCTTGTTAACGTATCCAGAAAGTGAGAAATGGGCCTCATCACTGAAGAATTTTTTTGTCGAAAAATCATCATCAACAGCTTATTGTTCCAATACCCAATTAACGTTTTCTCTGCGATCCATAATCTAAAATGGCAAAGCTTCAACTAAATAAATGACAGTGTGATTGACGTATATATTTGACAAATATCGGTATGCAGGGTTTTACTTTTTCAAGCACGAAATGGATAACCCTATATAATATTATAGTAGCGGAGCTTGAAGAAGATCATCTCTTTCTGAATCATATCGACGAATTCTACTCGACTATCGAGAAATCATAGATGGATTCTAGTTGGTGCGCTAAAATTGGAAATCTGTTTAGGATAACACCATATTTGGATCTGGAGGAGTAACAGGCTTGCTGGAAAATAGTATGATTGTGAAAGTTTACTTTAACTATTAATATGTTCGGGGTCTGACTTGACACTCCTAAACATCTTTTTAATATGTAGGCCTTCATAGAGTCCATTTTATTGAAAAAGTATTTTGGTGCATTAAGATTTGCTGTTAAGTGATTTTAAAGTTTAGGTCTTATTAGAGAACTGTAGATTAGTAGGCTTTTTTCGGGTGTGATAACATTTTAAGGATATTTTTAGTTTTTGCAATTTTTTCTATTGATTCTTCTAGGTCTTCTAAATTGGGAAAAGACTTAGTATAGATATTGAACAATAATGGGCTTAGAACGTCTCCCTGAGGTAGTCCATTTTTTATTGAAACTGAATCTTCCCCCAACCAGATTGACCTTCTGAGTAAGAAGGTGACAATCCAGATACAGAAATTGGCCACCATCATAGGGGCTAGAATATTATAGATAACCTCCACGTCTATTCCTTCATACGCATTCTCTAGGTCCAGTATCGCTATCATTATTGAATTCCTATTACTTTTTGCATTCTGTATGATTACATCAAGGTGATTTAGGCAACTATTGATTGATTTACCTGGCATATACGCATATGAGTTTTTTGGTTATATAGAAATTATGTTGGGGTCTGACGTCAATCTGTTTTTAACCATATTATTGATAATTTTTATGAAGACATTGATTAGCGAAATGGGTCTGAAGTTGTTGATTAATGTATGATCTTTGTTGGGTTTGAGTATGGGTACTATTTTTATTTTTAAGAAATTTTCGAGGTTTACTTTGTGATTGAATAGATCATTTAGAGCTTTAACACAGTTTGATTTACTGGATTCATTCATTGATCGGACATCATCATAAGAAATTCTATCAAGACCAGGCGCTGATCTTTTTTTGTGAGACCTCAATACAGTTTTTAAATCTTCACTTGAAAAAGTAATTAGAGTTGATGTTGAATTAAGAGTTTGGTGAGTCCAGTTGCACGCAGGACTTTTATTCTGAATAAGAGTGAGAAATTGCAAATTGTTAAGAGAATTCCACTGAGATTTGCAAACATTAGGGCTATTTTTGTTTTTCAGATTCTTAATAAGTCTCCAAAAATCATTTTCTTTACCTCTCATAGCTGTTTTTGCAAGCATGTCATTCCAGGTTTTATTCTTTTCATCTCTAACCGCTTGGTTCCATTGTTGCTTAGCTTTGCATAGCTCATTGAATATTTGTGGCTTTCTCTTGATTTTAAACCATCTAGTTAATCCTTTTTTAAGATTCCAGGCCTTTTGTAGGGATTCGTTCCACCAGCTCTTGGGTTTATAATTTGATCTGTTGATTTCGACTGTACGGCTTTCACGGATGGTCTTCATGTTGGATATTATTCCATTAATATTTGGAGGAAAAAAGGATTCCGAAATTGTAGTTTTTAATTTTTTTAAATTCATTTTGGGAACCGAGGTTGGATTCATTTTGGACTTGAAAGAGAAAGTAATTGGCAGATGGCCACTGTTGCTGATGTCATTTATATGTATTGCCCACTTAATGTTTTTTAGGAATAAAGTTTGTGAATGTTAAGTCTGGGACTGAAAAACCTCCCGAACCTCGATTACCCTTATGCATGTATGTACTCATTCCCTTATTTTGACATTTTAAGCTGCTAAGCCTAACAATTTCCTCTAAGATCTTTCCTTTTTTATTGTTTATGTGATCACCCCACAACCTTGATCTAGCATTAAAATCACCGCATAACAAGAGATTAGTGTTGTTTGGGAGATCCCTTAGTAGATTCCACATTTCCGTTTGGAAAAAATCATTATCTAGTCCAGGAGGACAATAGATAGCACAAACCGTCAGAGGTGCGGACATATTTATAATTTTGACTGCTATAGCTTCAATTTTAGAACTCAGGCTAACTACTGAAAATTTAAAGGATTTTTTTAAAAATATTAATGCAACACCTCCACCCACTGAGTTTATTCTGCTTTTCACCTCTGTGTGATAACCATGAATGACCTCATTGTTATTGACATTATTATTTGTGAAGGCTTCTGCAAGACACGCTATGCCAATGTGATTATCCAACAAAACTTTTTGTAAAGCACATTTATTTTTGAGTAGCCTTTGGATATTGTGCTGCAGAACTTTCATCTTGCTTTATCTACACGTAAAAGCTATAATCCGAAAACTGAATTAGTATATCTACACGGAAAAACTTCTTTTTATGTCTTGATCTCTTCTACTGAATCTGTTTCAATTATATTTATATTTGTATCATTATTTGTATTTATTATAATCTTGTCAAAAATTTTACTATAAATCTCTATTAGCTCTTTGTTGTTTTTTGGAATGTTGTTTAACAGGCCTTCTTTGCAGATGGCATGCATAAACTTATCAAAGTCTGACGTTTTGAAATAATTTGGATTGTCACAAATCGAATTATATTCTTTGATATTATCTGTATTTTTAGGTATTTTATTCACCTTGTCTAAAAAGCTGTGATTTGGGTTTTTGTGGTTAAACGACGAATTCATTTCTAGTATTAGAGTTATTTTTTTGATTCACAAGGCTAGGAAAATCCTCACTAGTGTTGAATTCATCTAATAATGCAAAGCTATTTTCATACTCATTGGAGACTAGTTTTCTTGCCTCAAAATCAGAGATATTTTTTATCGAAGCAATCTCCATGACCAGCGATTCTTTGATTCTTTTAGGGCAATCCCTGTTATCATATGTATGGTCCGTATTGTTGCATAATATACACTTGAATTGAGTGCAATTTCCTTTACACTCCACTCCCCCACATCTAAGGCATCTTGTTTCCTTTGATTTGCAAAAGTTTGATGTGTGGTCAAATCTGCAACAATTATTGCACAGTCTGGGCTTAAAAATAAAAAGATTAACCTGAATTTTAACGTAGTTTAACTTTATGATTTCTGGGACCACTTCAATTTGGAAGGTGACTTTAATAGTTTCCGATAGGAGTAATAGTTGAGGGTTGTTCTTATCTCTGACCATAATTCTCTTGGCCGAAATTATTTTACAGTTTTTTAAGATTTTTCCATTTGCATTGGTCGGTACTCTCTCCTTAACCAAGTCATTTTCAGGAATATCCCTCGGGGATCCCCTTACCGCCCCATATCTGTAAATTTGGTTGTTTGGTATAAATCCAATATTTTACCAATATTTTCTTGTTTTGTTGCATGAAGAAAATGGATTGGTTTAAAAATCTGCTTTACCCCTTCAACATCAAGTTTTTGTACCACCAGAGTATACTTATTTCTAGAATCATCACTTTATCTATTCTGAAACTTACCACCTAATTCTGACTCACTTTTGTTGTTTATTGGAGCATTGGAGTTATTTTTGTTATTAGAAACATTCTGTAAAGCCTCTTGATCAATTACTTTCTCCATTTCATTGCTAGATTTCTTTAACGGTATCGGAGACGGCATTGCGTAATCCGCCGCATGCTTTCTAGCACCTTTTGTACGCCTAACCTTACTTCTTGCTCTATAACTATCTGCCTAATCTGAATTAAAACCCGGTGTGTCCGTAATATCGGGAGGCTCAACATCCGACGCCATCTTATATTTGTTGCTTAGCAACAAGGATCAAACAGTGATAAATATCTTTTTTTTATTGAAAAACACCAAAAAGAAATGCGCACAAGGTACAATCAAATAGTACTTACTTGTTTGTTATAGTTCAGCTTAGTAAGAAAAACCGATCAATTTTTCACTATAACACATTTACACACTTCTTATTCTACGAAAACAACGAATTGATATTACTCCGAAAAACTTTTATGACTAACAATTTTATGATGCAACACACTTTCTACGAAAAACCAAGGAACGATTCAGGAGGTAAATTTCAGTTAAACTGCGACGTGCTCAAAAACAAAGACTCGCTGTGGTTTGCCTTTACGTCTATCACGTTTGGCTGCTCAACGAGAAGTGTATGTGGCAACCAGTAAATGAGCTCTTGTCTAAACAACAAAACAATCAATCATCAACGTGTATAGAAAAACTGTTGATGGGCCTTTCTACACTTGTATTCTTGATGCACTTCTCAAACTGGTTTTACAACAATCAACATTTCCACATTTGTATTCTTCAGCAACGGAACCGTTCATATACCGATTATGCATATGAATGTGTGCGTGTTGTTGTTTTCTCATTTCGACTTGAGTGTTTCATGAAAAATTCTTGACCCGTGAACTATGTTTATAGTTGGGTTAGTGATTTGCATCAGTTTCAATCAGTTTCAAAAGTGCTGCAAAATTCTCTCCAAGTGCATTACTTTTTGTAGAGATTTCCCCTTGATTCTTCTGCCTCTTGCCCAGAAAACCGGTTTGAGGACTGCATCAAGAGTACAAGTGCGGAAAGGCCCGATAAACGGAACATTCATTAGAGACCCCGAAGAAGTAGCACAGCAGTTAAACAATTTCTTCACTACCATTGGAACACTAGTCATCGAGCAACTGCAACGCTCATCACGTTCGAGTATTCATATTGAGCCTAATATGTTTAATGCACTTACGTCTCACTGGACCTGTTGAAATATCTGAAATAATCGACAGCCTGAAATCAAAGGTTTCTCTTGGTCTGGATAGTATAACATCGGAGGATATTAACTACATTAATAAATCAACACCTAGCTGCTGGTTTATTCCATGATTGCCTTAAACTTCCGAAAATCACTCCAATCTTCAAAGGTGGTGATCCACCAGATCCATTAAATAGCTGTCACAAGTGCCCTAAGTAAATTATTTGAAAGAACCATTCAAAAACAATTGCTGCAATTTATTAAGACTAACTCAATTTTGACGGCAGTTCAATATGGATTTCAAGAAAACAGTAGTACACTAGCAGCAACATTAGAAGCAGTACATTTGATCAACAATGGATTAGATAAGGGCGACTATGTGGCGCAATCTTCGTTTATCTGAAAAAACCTTTGACACCCTTAAGGGGAGGTTCTCATTCAAATGACTAAAAAGTAAGCAAAATTTGGAATTTTTTTGTGGGCCAATAAAAAAACATAGGAAAAAACAGTTTTAGGATTCAAAAAGCTTATATTTTCGTCATTATTTACAAAGTTTTTCAAGACGAAAAAAACAAAATGGCGCCCGTGGTGACGTTCCGTCTAAGATGCGGTTCGCGTGGAATAACAAAACTGCGTACAGCCTGCTGCCTCAGGATCGATCTGAAAACCAAAACCAATTATAAGGCTCGAAAGTAGGATACTTTTATTGGAGGAATGACCTAAGAACGGGTAAAAAACTTCAAATTTGACATAATGGTGCGATCTCAAACTTTGAAATCGATTTTTTAGCCCTTTTTTTATACTTTGAAGCTTCACAAAAAATAGTTAATACAAAGAATTTGTAGATTTTATAGGTCATTACTCCAATGAAAAGGGTCTTCTTTCGAGAAAACAAAACATGAAGTCTTTCAGTTGAACCGTTTTCAAATGAGATTGTACGCAGTTTAGAAAAATCATGTTTTGAGATAAACGCTTTTAAAGTTTTGAGAACTTTTTCGATAAATTATTCGTGGTAGAATGTTAATATTTTTCGAAAAGTACATGGAATTATGGGTTTTGGATATCGCTGATTACGAATCTGAAGTTACTTTTTCCAAATTCAAAATGGCCGATCCAATATGGCGGACTTCTACCAAAGAAATAAGTGGTATTTCATCCAAAACCGAAAAGAAGGAGGGTTTTGTGATTTATGAACACGAATTTGAGTTAATATGTATCAAAATAAAAAAAATGAAAATGGCGATTCCAATATGGCGGACTTAAATGTGACTTTAACAATTTTGACCAAAAACTTTTGTCTTTCACTGTTTTCTGTGGTTGCTTGATAACTTACGATTAGTCTGCGATGCCAGGTCCGTATAACAGTCCTTCCTCTAACTCGAATTGCTCCTGGAGAGAAATCGCTCGAGTTTTCTTCTCCAGATAAGCCGTCCTCGCGTAGCTGGACACCCTGCTTTCGGCAGCTTGCAGACGTTGATTATCAGAGGTCCTGGCGAAATGGGCTGCTTCAGACCCAACAGCAATTCCCAGCGCGTTCATAGTCTTCAGCAATGACGAGCCTCCTTCATTGAACAAGTTTGCGGCTATATAAGTGACACTTTCCACGGTTTGAGAAGCAGAATGCAAATGTTTCGGAGCCAGTCTCCACACACACCCGTTGAAGCTTTCATTCGAATTCTGGGTATTTCCTCCAGTGCATCGCTGTAGCAAATCATCCGCGGAAAGAGCCTCGTACACGGGTTTGATGGCATCTTGAACGTTCTTTTGAAGAGGATGGTCGTGTTTGAATGAAGCCAGCTCGCCCTTCGCCTCCGCAGCACGCCACTTGCACCAGCTGTTCGCACCTTCTGGACACTTCATATGTTGTGGATCCTTGTCAGTTGAACACTTGTGGAAAAATTTAGCCCATATAGCATCCTTCATGTTCGAAGCAGAGTCGGAGTGCCTTCTGATCGCCAGTCCATAGTATGTCGTCAAATCCGCTATCAGCTTGTCTGTCAGCTTACCCGCGCCTTTTCCTCCGAGTCCCTTGGTTCCTTTCTTCAGCGCTCGCAGTCGGCTGCCCATCCTCTTTTGCACATGCCCTACGCATTCTTTTTTCAGCAAAGGTACGTCTTCGTATGGGTCCAAGTCCAAAAGAGCTTTGAAGGTTTTCGAGTCGCCATCGCCGATGTAATTGGCATATTTGACGCCCAGCAATTCCTCGGAACGCGCAAACATATCTTTCATAGCGTCCACCTCCATTTTCCCTGCACTGCCATGATGATTCGCAGCGCAGCTTTCGCCATGAGACTCCAGCCATTCGTTGTATTCTGCCGTTCCTTTCTTCGAAGCCCAGTTAGCGCAAGATTGACAGAATGAAGATTTGACGACGAAGTCCAAAACTTTTCCGGAGTACTTCCCAATCAGTGATGAGATCCCGAAAAGAGACGAAAACCCTCGCTTTTTCCAAGAACCGTCTCCAGAAACGGTCAAATGCGTTGCTTCGAAACCATTTTCAGCATTCAGCCTCATTTCCTCGTCCACGGCCTTCTTCTGAATTACTTTAAAAACTGATTTTGCAGCAGTTTGAAGCATAGTGAGAAAACTGTAGTAGATTTTGTTACTAAAAGTGCACGGTATGTCCATCAATCCGCAAAAAGACTTCAAGCTGTGTAGCCCGACCCCAAGCATGCGCATCGCGAACATGAAACGGCGGTTTACTTCATACGAACTGCCGATAGTGGGGCTCGAACCCACATACCGCGTGCTGCACTTACACTTTACCACGAGTTTGAAGGCTAATCCTGCTCCAGATACACGGTTGAATGTAACGTCTCCGCCGCAGGACTTGCAAGCTAAGCATTCACTTAAAAAGCTGAAGATAGTGACGAAGTTGCAAATCACATAACTGATACCTTGGTCCAGTTTAATGTCATCGTAACTCGCGGTTTTCAACTTTTTCGCGGACGTGCTCACGTTTTCGGTGTCGGTTTCGGCGGTAAACTGATTCCCTTTGAATTTCTTCGATGAGGAACGACTACTGCGCCTTTTACTGCCGCGAGTGCCCTTTTTCGACAAATTCGGCATGTTTACGAGAAACAAAATACGCGCACGTGACAGGTTTGAATGGAAAACACCAAAATACTAACAATTGAGATACGCTACAAGCAGACACAGCATCGACATATATGTGGCGTGGAATGAGAAAATGAGGTTTGAGAGGAAAATTTGTAAGGCACACGTATATTCGCTTTCACTTTTTGATGCCTTCTTTGTCTTATTCATAGCACAATAGGAAAGGTCCCAGAAGGTCTCTTTAAATGCATCGCAGGTATCAAGTTTTCGAAATTTCAAACGCCTCTGTTATTTTTAAAAATAAAGTGGATGAGAATGAATCGAGAAAACAAAAAAGAGAAAAATGTCTCACAGTCAAAAATTTGTCATGTTACGGGTAATTCTATTGTCCAACGTCCTCAAGTCCCGTAGGCGTTCGAAATTTTGAAACTTTGATACCTGCGCTGCATTTCCAGAGGACCTTTCCTAGAGTTCTGTGAGTAAGACAAAAAAGGCATAAAAAAAAGACAGTAAAAGTGTGCTTTACAAATTTTCCTCTAAAAACCACATTTCCTCATTCCACGCTACATATAATAGACGGCTACTCTGCTCTCGTACAGCCTGACGGCTTTAGAGAAAGAAAAAAAGATGTCAGAGAGAGAGACATGTATAAACCGGAGCAAGAATACGCAAGCGCCCATTCGAATTAACCAATAGTAAGTAACGTAAATAGGTTTCTACCTTAGGCGCGCGTTCCGAGCCGAGAGCGCCCCATGGCGGGATGGCCTGTAGAAACTTTTCTGATGCGCGGATCGGAAAATCGGTTTACCGCAATATAGTAGACACTAATACCTTTCAAAAAATGTAAAGAAAAAAAAATCGAATTTTTGAAAATTTTGAATGAGAACCTCCCCTTAACCATGACAATTTTGCTTCAGAGGCTTGAAATATACGAAATCCATCACAACTTCAAGCTGTTAATAAAGAATTATCTCTTTAACAGGCGTATTATTACAACCAACAATATGCATAAATGTCAGGAATGTACTATAAACATCGGCGTTCCTCAAGTTTCAATCCTAGGACCATTACATTACTGTACATTAACAGCGTACATGACATTTATCTGTTGGAAAAAATAGTTATATATGCTGATGACACACTATTGCTGTATTCCGGTAAAGATGAAGTAAACTTCCATCAAAATATAAATGATGACGTAGGAAAATATTAGAAATGGCTCGAACAAACCAAATTGATTATAAACATCCAAAAAACTAAATATTTATTATTCCAATAAAAAAATAAGCAGCAAATAAATCCGCCCATACAAATCAATGGAATACAATTGGGAAAGATCAACTCAATTAGGGACTTAGGTATAACTCCAGATGAGAAAATGTTTTGGCTACAACATGTCAATAGCATCAGATATAAAGTGGCGCCTGTGAAAAAAATTGATTTTTTATCTCTTAACATCAAACTTGGCATATACAATGCGTTTATTTTGTCAAACGTCTCTTATGGAGCAGTGTTGTTGAAGCGGACATCGAAACAAAACATTGACATTGTAGTTTATTATCTATTATTAGATAATTTATTCCTAATTAGATCATTTATATTTAAACAATCGATAGATAATAATAATAATCAATAGAAGTATTTCTATTCATATCAATCTTTTTATTCAAAAAATAATCAACAACAATCTCTTCCACAATCGTGAAAAATTAATGGGCAACACAATATTATTTTTTAATTTTTCAACTTCAAAAACATTTTTCTCTTAGCCTACTTGATCTACAATTTTGGTGTGGTGTGTTTAATGTCAAGTAGTGTGGTGAGTTGTGGATGTGAAAATGATAAGTGTATGTGTTTGTGTATCCACAGCCTAATCGGCGAAGACTAATCACTAAGGCTATCAAAACTATATTGTGTATCAAAACTAAATGCCAACTGTGACTCCAAGTTCACATGTGTATCGTTAAATAGGATTACTAAGCGGACAACAAATAATATGCCTTGAACAAGGAAAGCTAATATTTAAGATACTTAACAAAAAACTCCAATGGACATATGTTATAAGAATTGCTGGAGAAATAACTCAGCCAGCCACTAGAACAGATCGCTTGAAAATAGATCGAGTGCAACAGTCGTTGGCTTATTACAATACCTTACCTGAGAATATAAAAAAATCTGTGAATTTGGTTAAATTTAAGGAAAATCTACTATCATTCCTTACAAAAAGATAATCAAGACGCCAACGAGAGCTTTTTCTAAACTTTTCTCTGGACACAAGTCTTGGCAAGAAATAGGCAATATTATTTGAACACAGTAGTGAATACTGAAGTGCTTTCTAGAGATGAGGCGTATATACTGGAACAGGTATAGGGAACAGGTAGTTTTTTGGAACAGCCAGTACCTAGTACGAAATTCAAAAATACTAGTACGAGTATTTTTGTGGACTATACATGTAATCAAGAATTTACACAATAAATTTCGTCCATTTAATTCATTTCAATCAAACGTAATAGTATCCTAATATTAATATAAACTCGTATTTCATACTTGCAAGTGCTTTCATACTCACGAGTATCTCGTACGCGAGACGAAAATACTTGCAAGTACGAAAATACTCGATACGAGTATATACTCGTATCGTTCCAAAATATTCGAATACGAATATAATCATATCGTTCCAAAATATTCGAATACGAATATACTCATATCGTTCCAAAATATTCGAATACAAAAATAACGCATCGTTCTAAAATATTCGAATACGAAAATAACGTATCGTTCCAAAATATTCGATACGAGTATATACTCGTATCGAGTATTTTGGAACTTGCAAGTATTCTATGCTTGCGAGTATTTTGGGACTTTAGGTTTAGGTTTTTAGGGCAAAAGTAGCTGAAATCGGACAAAATCGGCCAAGTTTGAGTTAGAGTTGTTTGGGGCATATATGACCAAGACCTATTGCTGTGATACAAAAATTTAGGTTTTGTAAGGGAGAAAGGGGTTTTTTGGCCATAGTTTGTCAAAAACTGCCTTTACAGCGCTTTCGATGATTGAAAGTGGTCGGGAAGTATATTAGTGATATTTTAAGGACGAAAAAATTTTTGATAGGAGAAATTGGGAAAGTATTTTATTCAATTATTCAAAAAGTTTTTAGGGCAAAAGTAGCTGAAATCGGACAAAATCGGCAAATTTTGGGTTAGTGTGGTTTGGGACATAACGAGCCAAGACCTATTGCTGTGATACAAAAATTTCGGTTTTGTAGGGGGGAGTAAGGGTTTTTTTGGCCATAGTTTGGCAAAAACTGCCTTTACAGCGCTTCCGATGATTGAAAGTCATCTGGGAGTTCAATAGTGATATTTTAAGGGCGAACAAACTTTTTTATAGGGGAAATTAGGCAAAAACGTCCATTTTTTGCAAAAAAATTTTTGTTTGGTCTAGCATGAATTTGAGGATCTTTCTGAGTTGTTCCCAAACAAATATGGGAAAAAGCGGCCTAGTTTCTAAGATACGGTAAAATGAAATCCGCCGGGAAAACTGAAAGTAACACTAAAAATGTTTAGATCCTTTTTGGTTAGCCAGTTGGCTTCTCCGGCTGTGCTGAAGCTCTCCTCGTGACAGCACTCCAACCCTACCGGGGCTGTGACTCATGTCCAGCTTTACCGAAAAGGTTGGCCCCCTAGTGGGTACATGTTTAATAGACGTTTTATCATTTCTTAATAAAATTTTCGACAAATTCATGCTTCAGTGAGGCGAAGTGGAAAACCGACTGTAATAGATTAGCCAGGAAAAGTTTGGTATCAGGCATCGATCGATGAAAAGTCATATGAATGGCAACATGATTAGTTGGTCCTATCATAGTAAATTTTTCGACACTGGTAGTTTGAACGAATACAGGAGGTGTTTGGTGCATATTTTAAAATGAAAATCAAATTAAATTGATTGAATTTGCTTGTTTTCCCTTAAATGGCTCCTAGATTGGAGAAACACTTGCCAAATAAGTGACCGACCATTGGATAGTTACGGACAAGCTGCACGGACTAATGGCTCGTATCCTTTCACGGTCAACTGCACCAACACCATTCTAGCCAGGGAACTTTGTCTCTGGTGGATGGGAGAGGGCATATCATACCGTTTCATTACATCACTGCAAATCGCATGTACTTGTGTGTATATATGTACATACTTCAAAAAATACTAGCTAGTATTTTTGGAACAGGTATTTGGAACAGGTATTTTTTTGTATTCGTATTCGGAATACCTAGTATGTAAAAATCCGAGTACGACCCAACTCTAGTGCTTTCACTTATACCAATATACTTATAATAGTCTGGGAAGTACGAAAGTAACATATGTTGAGGAGTTTTAATGCACTAGGACCGTGCATTTTGATTGAGTGATGGAGAGAGTGGAAGGGAGGAGGCAAAAAATAAGAAAAAATTTTTTTGGCAGAGATCATTCTTCTTCAGACTTACAGATTCTTCTCGTCCAATGGCATGCTTTTAACGCAACAGTCGTTAAAAATAAAGTAAAATCATCTTGTTTTGGAAAAACCTTGAAAACTGCTTCAAATGCTGAATATCTTTGAATTTAGTCATCTGGAGCGGTACCTTCCCTGAGTAAATGTTTTTCACCAAAATCTGCTGGAAGGCGGCTTGCGTTCGGAGTGTGCATAGTTGAGCATAGTAACCATGTAGATAATTAGTTGAGTAAATAAACTCACGTTCCCATTCGCAATTAATCACGGTAGTATTCTGCTGGATCGCAGAACTTCTCTCCACTCAACCAGTGCAGAATATAGTGTTAACAAAACTCATGTTACGATCGCATTTCAAATACGAGTGAGCCTTAATAGAGCAGATCATTTTGACGCATTCGAATCGTTTTTTCTGAGGTGATGAAAAAGTTCAGTTTCCTTTACTAGCCATAAGTTCATCGTATGTGTAGAATTCTTAAGTGTCACTCGGGGTGACATCGGGTGATATATATTTTGTTTTTAATAATGCAAAGGCTTCGTTACTATCCTCTTTCATGATTATCTTCCTTAAGTTACTTGTGTTAGTTACTTGTTACTTGTGTTTTTTTTTCAATTCTTTTGCATAACTTTTTTTTTGCGGGGCCATTGTTACATCTTTCGAGCTTATCGGCATGCCCAGAGACTTATTACACAATCTTCAGGTGTTGTTCGGGGATTATCTAAAGTGGATATTAAATGCTTAGAAAATACATTGTTTTCTTGAATTTTTCTTCCTATATAGAGTGGACTTGAATTTTTTTATCCCTAGCCAAATAAGCTCTGCAGGAATCTGAAAGAGAATAATACGAATTCACATTATTCATTATTCTCTCAGTGATTCGAAGGAAGCATCAAACCTATTGTACGTTTTATTTCGCATTTTTCAAAATGTTTCCCCCTTCCACCCTGAGGGACTTTCACTGGCATATCTAATAATTCCTAAAAAAGATTGCAAGCATTTTAATGTCATTCCGTGCAACGATGTACATGCTTTTTTACACACTTTAACATCCTCTAGCTTACCAACTCGAAATACACGGATCCAATAATCATATGAGGCCCTGTGCGCGTAGGAAGCATGATTGTAATTTACAATTTAGGAATGCCTCATCATGGGTAATATTGTGATAAGTACTTAAATTTTATTGAGAAGGTCGGAGATTAGCAGATCTATTTGTTCTTTAGAAGTGATTTGATCTTGAAGCCTATGACGAAAATACCTCCGGGATCTTTTGGAGTAGAGGAAAAAGGTGTTAGACTATAGTGTTACGATGGAGTTTATGGTAAACTGAACAGGCAAGTGGTTGTATGATAGATCATTCACGACTGCAAGTTGCGAGAGCGAAATGAGACCATTGCTAAGTACAAGATCAATTGTAGATGGGTTACTTCTAGGAGGATAACATGTGGGAGCATCGGGGTAATGAATAAATATGCTTCTTTGTGTGCAGAGATCGTACAATTTTCACCCCCACCTTGCTGGAGCTTGCGCAATTCCAGTGGGGATGGCTTGCGTTGAAATCTCCGCAGAGAATGTACCTCGGAGTAAAGAATGTGAGTAGCTCCATGTCCTTATAACATGAGCGGGATTTTTGTAAGTCGACTTTCGTGCCGTGAAAATATGCTGCAATACTTGTTATGGCAGTAACTACCACCTTAACGGCTATAGTTTCTATGACATGTGTATTAGGACTACTAATTTTATTGAATGCGATACCTTTTTTGATTAAAATTGCAACTCCTCCACCTGTTGCATCTTTCCTGTCATATCTGACAACATTGCGGCTACTATATATGTGCAAACTTGTCTACTTCTTTGAGCCAGGAATCACAAAAGACCATAATATCAACATTCTGGTCGATAATAAAGTTGAACGTTTTAATTATCTTGTTTCTTACGTTTTGCGCGTTCCACATAACACAATTAATATTATGCTTAAACATAAACAAACTTAAGAGCCACTTCTACCACTACCATCAACTAGTCTTCTTGAAAATTGCAGGAAGAGAATTTGGTGATGAGCTCTCTTGACTAGGAAAGCATCTCTGTAGTTGTAGAGAGAGGGCTTCGACAGGTATGCGAATGCGATGATGAAAGGCCGGCGGGGAAGATTGTATCGCCATGAGTGGGGAACGCTCCAGTGCTGAATAAGCTAGTCCAAGGAACCGATGTAGTGTTCGGATGAGTGACAATTGGTCGCTCGATACTGTGAGATAATTGTGGAGCAGGCTGACGTTTATAACGTAGCTGTGGGAATTCATCTCTAGACAGCATGTTCGGAGCCGTTTTGAAGTTGGCGCTTGGCATAGAACGAGTGCGACGGATCGTTCGCTCTTTAATTCAGATGTATTCTTCGCGTTTGTGGCAGCTAGAGTCATTTGCTAAGTGCGGAGCTTTACAAAGAGCACAGCTGAGGAGACTCGGATCGCTTACAGGGCAGTTGTTCTTGTTGTGATTCCCACCGCAGATTAAGCATCTAGCGAGGAGAAAACAGTACGAGGTGCCATATCCATATTGCTGACAATTGCGACATTGTGTCGGTTGATTATGCTTACGCCGTTGAAGAAGGCTCCATCGGACTTCAGTGTATTTGACTGATTGTATTTTCAGTAGCTCTGAAAGTTCAAATGTTCCGCGCTTAAAATATACAAGGTAAGTAATCTCGTCTTTGTAACGACGCTTTTCAACAGGCGGGGTAATTTTTTGAAGTAGGATTCTCCATTACTTACTCAAAAGTTGAAAATGCCGATCGAATTCGGTGGAATTATATATCTGAATTCGGTTCCTTTGAAATCATACCTGTAATGATAAAATAAAATATTATTAGACATTTACGAATTTTCACAAACTAATTGGTAATTGAAAATTATGTTGAACTCGTTTTTTAAAGCTTAAAATGAATGGAAAAGTATATTTTCCGCATTTTATATAAGAAATCATTAGTTCTTTATATTATTTAAAGCGTTTGAAAGATAGATCTAGTTAGCTACGCTTGCATTATAACTTTCGATACAGTCATCCAATTTTAACGAAATTTACACACTGGGTGGACTTTATTGTAAGCCAAGTTTGGTTCGAAAATTATAATAGGACTACCAGCTTTTGTAATTTTTTTTTTCATTTTCCACTTACTAAGAAATTCAAAACTTTCGTTTGGAAAGTTTTGAAATTTTCGCGAGCAGTATGCCTAAAAATCTTGCAGTCAGTGGATCTTGTGATAGACTTAGTTGCAGTACTAAAATATTTGTTTTTAGCTTGGTCATTATTGTACTAAGAGGCGTTGCTCTCAAATTTTAATCAACATATAGTGGTGGTTAGAAAAATAAATACACCCCTGCATTACCTAACAAGCAGCTGTTTTTTTTACAGCTTTCAATAACACGCAGGTAGTGCTATCTGTTGGAAATATTCATAACAGAAAACGTATTGTGATTATAAAAGATTGGGAATATAATTTAGTTTTATTCAACTTTCCTTTTTTCAAGGTAGACAAAAAAATAAATACATAGAAATAAAATTAAACAAATCTGATTGTTTGCAAAACAAATATTTTATTTCTATTTCTTCTTAAAGTTTATACCTTGGTAATCTATCGCGTGATCATTCTGTTTAATTATTTATTTACAGCGAGTCGGCATTGAGGCTACCATACGTTCACAGCTTTCGTTTGGTATTAATACCCCATCTCTCCTGATTGCGGCCCACACTTAGGCTTCATTTCGTGGTTTATGTTGATAAACCTTATCCTTTATTTGTTTTCATAAAATTTCAATAGGTCCGACGACTGTGCTCAATTGAAAAGTGAAATTCGTTTACGCTGTATCCAATCTTTTACTATCTTCCCATTACACTTCGAATCGTTATCCTACTGAAATGTCCATATTCTTATAGGAAGCGTATTCCGCTTCCTATAAATAATTAAAAAGAAAATGTTTTATGAATAAAACTATATATTTGACTGCTAATCACAATATGATTACAACTATACTAAACTAACATTATACAAACATCAAAAATTGCAACTATCTTAGCCATAGGCGTGCCGTGATCTAAAATCTGGCAGGGGCCAGGAACCAAAAGGTTCAAGACGTACTGTTCATACAACTTACATAATTTATTAATACATTACATATTTGTTAATTTTTTCTTTGTTATTTGCTTATGCATAATGCATTATCAAATAAACTTCATGTCTGTGAATATGTATGAGCTACAACGACATGCATATAATGTGAACGGTAGGTACGAACTACACACGAATTATCTAAGATCGCTAAGAAATGAACGCTTGTACAAATTATATGGGAATAGAATGGAAATAATTAGAAATATAAAACTATTTTTTCGTTGAGAAGCTAAATATATTTAAACTTATACTTGAAGATGAAGATATCTAAATTTCAAAATATCCTTGAAGAAATTGGAATATTTTAAGCTTAGAAGGAAAAAATTGACCTCTTGCTTCAAACTTTTGTTACCTAGAAAACCTAGAAAAAGCATAAATAATTTGGCAAGATGGAAGAGTACTGTAACTTACTCTTTTTGAGCCATTTGGTTTGCAGGGATATCTTCGTAGCCCTAACTGCGTGTTCAAGGCTAGATGAAACAGCAAAACCTTTGAAACTAGTGCGTTTTGCTGTTTTCCGTTTTCGCGATCCTCTGGGAAATGTGAGATCGAGACAGTTCTTCTCTGCGAATAATATAATTTTTTCCCAAACTACATACAAGTCTTCTCGCTCACTTAGTAGTGTTTTAACTGTTCCATTTACAAGATCTATCCCATCCCTAAGAGTTGCATTTTTAGTTTGGAAATATGTGCTCAATATGTTCGCTATAAAAAGAACATAGTGAAAGATGAAAAGATTTACTACAAACTTAGGATTACTGATTGAATGAACGATCCCCAATGAATAAACTGAGTCGTTGTATTTTCACTCATTCATTTCTTTTTCTAAAGCCTCTTTCATAGTCCCATAGCTATCGACCACATATTTCTAACGAGTCGAGCTTAAACTTCTCATTCTACGCCTTGAATGTAGACCAACTGCATCTTCAAGCTGCTTCAACAATTCGTGTTGTGATGGCTTCGAAAAGTTTAGTTAAAGGGATTTGATGGCATTGAAAATGGATGTACACGTTTCGATTGTGAAAAATGTGTCCATCACAACAAGGATAACTAGACAGTGTACAAATGTGGCTGCAAGGTGTTTCATTTTAATTTAGATTTGTACACCACTTTTTTGTCCTGACATGACACTAGCACCATCATAAGACTGTCCAACAACAGGCAATTCACTAAGTCCGTAGCTGGCTAACAGGATGAAAATTATATCTGGTAAATACGAGGCATTTCTTGCTCCTGAACAGTTTACAAAGCTTAAGATCCTTTCTTCGATTGCTAGCTCTTTAGTAAATCTGACAACCACGGAGAGTTGTTCCTTTTTGTGGACCCTTGCTTCATCTGCCATAATGGATATCAGTCCGCACTCTTTTATTTCAGCTGTATTATCCTCGCGAACGATATCAGCAAATATTTGTATTAATTCATTTTGTGTTTAGCCACTACAGCAGTTCGCAACCTTGTTTGTAAAATTATTTGCAAAAGTTGAATCATGCTTCGCGAATAATGTAAAAAATTCCAAAAAAAATTCACGGTTATCACTGGCACCACTGTCATCATGTCCTCTGAAAGCAAATCTTTGGCGACTGAGACACGTCGTAAGGTCGATAACCTTTTCCAAATAATTTTGGTTCATCTTGACAATATTCCAAGACTGTTCAAGCACCATATCACTTACTGTCCTCAAAGTACTATTCGAGTTTTCACATTTTGCATGAATTTTACCATCTGGATAATATATCCGGATCGCGAAGTTTGGTCGAACTGAAATTTTGGTGTATTTTTGGCAACAATGGAAATTCTATGGAAAATTTCGCATTGTGATAGCTTCATACCGAGTCATCAGACCATCCCAAAATTTACAAGACTCATCAATGGGCATAAAAAATAAGTTTCTGTAGTTTTTAAATAATGGATGGGCAACCTTGTAGCTACCATAAGTACGTTAACACAAATCTTTCACACGATTTTTAGAATAAAATGCAAACGATTGATGAATTTGATACTATATTTATACAGTCAAATCTAAAATTGTAAAATTCCCAATCGGTATATACTGGTCTTGAGTAGATACAGGTATGAAAAAAATTTAATGACTATGATAAGAACCATGTGGTGGTTGTGTCACTATGGAAAAACACTCGGTGAAATTGAAGTGCTATGCCTCTTAACTTCTGATGCAGTTATCAGATTATAATAAAATTCACACACATTTAACCTGAGTGTAAACTAAGTAGGTCATAGATAGTGTGGGAACTGATAACACAACCCACAATCACATATCCACACAGCACTATACAATACAATAATATAAAGTAGGCTAAGAAAAATGTAAATAAAAATATTGAAAAATAAGAATCAATAATATATTTTGTAAAAAGCTGTCAAGACGTGTTTCTCTTGATAACATTAAAATTAAATTTTCAGTGGAAGTATTTACTTCCAAATTAGAATTTACTTCTAAAATAGCATAAAAGTGGCAGCGATACCATTTTTATTCTCCAAACGACTTCGAAAATTGTATTCTACGTTAATACCATTTTAATACTCAGACTATGTTTTGTAAAAAACATAATTGCATAAAGCGCCAGTTTATAAAAGTGTTCTTATCTAAATACCTGTTATTTATTGCCTACTAGGAATGAACAGATAATCTTAATAAAAAAAGGATGATTGGCGAAGCGCTTTTCGTCTTTTTCTTAACGTATAACTTGTCGAAATCAAATATTCTCGTCCATATCTCGAAATAAGTCCCATAAAATCGTAATAAATACCACAAATAACACAGTCTCGAAGGTTATAAGTAGTGAAAGTTGATATAGGCTTACACTACTGCACTACACAACTCTTGCTGTAACCACAAAAACCTAACAGGCGAAAACTTAAGTGTCTGCTGTTGGAAATATTTATATTTCTGGGAGGGGCCAACCTAGGGTCTGGGGGGGTCCCGGCCCCCTCTGGCCCCCCCTACGGCGCGCCTATGATCTTAGCCTGCTTTGTGTATGTTAATTTTGGTGTTTGTTGAAGTTTAAAGTGTTTGTAGATTGTGGATTGTTTTTACGGTTATTTATAATGTGTTCCCACATTCTCTTCTGCAAAAGGTAACATGCTGGTCTCTAAGATGTCCAAGTGTCCCTCTTTAGTCATCATGCCCTCAATCAAATGCATTGGGCCTACGCTGTGCCATGAAAATGAAACCCGTATTGTAATGCTTAATCCTCCTCCATGTTTAACGATCTTTTTGGTGTATTGCGGATCAAATGTTTGGTTGGGGAGGGCGCCTCACATACTCTTTTCCCCCTGATCCAAAGATATTAAATTTACATTCGTCACTCCATACGATATTGCGCTACTTTTTTTTCTCATCTCCGCTCCAGTATAGATGTGTCTTTGCAAATCTATTCGGCCTCGTCTATTTTTTTCTACTGAGCAGAGTTACTTTTCTAAGTGATCGGTAGGGAAGATTGGCCTATACTATTCTTAGACGAATTGTCCTTGTGTTAACACCAGCATTCGTTTCCCGCAAAGTTATAGAAGAAGACGCAAATGGATTTTTTTTTACAAGTTCGCAAGATTTTCCGATCTAATGCTGAGGACGTTTTCCGCGGCCGCTCTCGATTTTCTGGATTATCCTTCTTCTTTAGAGCATTAGGCACCATTCCCAAAGAGCAGTGAGCAACTTGCGCTATCTGACGGAGAGAGTAAATCTCAATCCTCTTCTCGGGAGAACAGTGCTTATTTCGCCCTGCGTTGCCAGAAAAAAAGCTGTAAATCTTGAACTTTTTTTCAGAAAATCTGGAGAAATCTTGGGATCTTAGTTTCAACGAAAAACGTAACTTAGCTTCGGTGAAAACGAGATCATTTTAATAAAAACCATTTATTTCCGCATAAAAAAAAACAATGCATTTATTTGTCATGTCAAAACAATGCATTTATTTGTCATTTGTCATTCATAATACTTACTATGATTATGTATATATTTTCAGAAAATAATTTTGATTTAAGGGTATCATTTAATTCTATACCTGCACAGGTTTCATTTATTGATTTTAAATATTCTTTAGAGAAAAGTATGCCATTTAGAGTATTTGTTTATAATCGATTGTTTGTTTATTGAGATTAATTTGAGAGAAAGTTCTTTCTACATACGCGGATGAATTGGGTAAGGATAATAGATGAAAAACAAAAGTCCTCAAAATTGGAAAAGCTGACTTGTGTTCTCATATTTCAGTTGTTGCCACTTGTTTTTAAAATAACTCAGCATTGTTGGTTTCGAAATCGGTGAATTCAATATTTCATAGCTCCCACCATTGTGAATCTATGTTCTGCAATTCTGATATTTCTATTAAATTTGGAAAACATTGACAAAGTACGATAATTGAGGGTTGTCTTTTCAAAACCACATTTTCAGGATCCATGAAACTGATATTGATATGGTTCACATGCTCAAATCAATATTAAATAGTTCGTTTTAAACACTAAAATATAATCTTTGAGTCCATTGACTGCAGCACATCCCCCAAGTAAAGATTATCTTATGATAAAAATTACATTTCATTTAAAAATTAAGCATCCTCTTTTATGGTTATCTCTAAGTTATCTCTTTGAATATAACTGCTGCGTATTATTTTCGTTAATCTTGTTATTTCCAAAATAAGGCAAAATATTTTGGGGGGTTCTTTTTGAAAGAGCTTATTTAATTGTAGAATTCGACAAAGGGCTAGCTTCTGTACCTTTTTGTATGAATTTTTGATTTGCGATATGTGATTTGTTCCCACCTTTGCTTAAACCTTCATAATATAAAAGTTTAAGTAGAAATGAGAAAACATCTGGATATTTTGATCAAAATCTGGGTATCTGGAAAACGTTGTGAAAATCTGGCAATCTCCAGACTTAAATCTAGATCTGGCATCACTGATTTTCGCCCCATGATTGAACTAGAATGTGATTGAAGAGTTGGGAAATTTTGCGCTAGTTTAAAGAATTTAATTTATCTTATATCAAGAAATAAGTTTAACCAGAAATTTAAAAAAATGCCAAAAAATACCTATTTAACGAACTGTATTTATTAATTTAACCCTTTAAGCAACAGACTCAAACTGATTTGTTTAAAAATACCTTAGGATTTCGTTCCTTGCATCAAGAACCTTTTCCGAACTTTAACGCATCATTCCTGTTTGCTGGGAAATGCAGGAGTGTATATATTTTTCTGGCCACTAGTGTAGAAAAATATCAAAATTAGTAAAAAGGGCTTTAATTTAATGAATTTCGAAACTCATGCGAATGGTAACCCTTGAAACGTTTCTTTCTTTTTGCCTCTAGGTTGTTTGTAATAAAGAGCACATATAGTAGAACTACTTTTCAAATTTTACAAAATTCTACTTAATTTTTTTTTTTTTGAAAATTAGTATTTCTAGCGATTCCTATGCGCTTAAGTTTTTTCCGCTTTGGAACCGTTCCACTTTCCACGCCCAGGCGCTAAGATCTTCTTACTAAACAAATCTATCTACTCATAAAGGTAATTAATTTGTGATCGAGGTTCCCTTCTTGTCTATAAATTAGCATAGCCAACGTATATCGACTCTAAAGCTTATCCAATCAGAGAATTTTTTGATACGGGAATATGGATCATTTGCGGAATAAGCTTCCGATATCAGAATCAAATGTGGATTGTTTGTGTGGGATCATTAGACTAGAAATTTAACTAAGTGACTGCAAAATAATATCGTTTGGATATAAGTCGAAGATGTTAAAATTTGTCACAACTAACATAAAGAAAAATTAATGATCTTCCAATGCAAGTGGTCACATTTATGCACTATGAGCTGATGTCTAATCAAAAACAGTGCCTACTGTCGAAACCACTTAGCTAAATTTCAAGTTTAATCATCCCACACAAACGAAATCTATCCAGCTTACTAGTAATCAACTATATTTTATCTTCAAAGATGCTCGTCTTGGTATTATTTAACTTTGTACCTGGAAAATAAGCTGCAGATATATTAAAGTTTCAATGAAACTTGTCGACATTTACCAATAAAACAATGCTTATCTTGGAAGCCAAACCGAAAAGCTTGATGCTCTTTTAACCACTTCTGATTTCGTGCCATAGAAGGTCCTTCACTCGTGTTTATTTATCAAAAATCAATAGGACTGATGAATTTAACATAATTTAAACAATTTAAACTGACAACGATTTTATTCAACTGAACATTTGATATATTACTCTGCCATAAAATTGATTTCGCTGCTCACTTTTCACGCACAGCAGTTGATACATATTCATCTACCTGTCACTGTTTTAAAATCATTTTCACGCTTCATGGCCTTATCTGTTCCGTTTTTTTTGTATCGAATGAATACTGATTTCATAACATCCAATTGACTGGTATCGTCAACCAGTTATTGTACTAGTTTGAAATAAAATTATGACATTAATAACTTCTTTGTTGTTTTTGGAGGTTTGCTTGCCATTAAGGCTGATGCGACGAGAACCGTAAATTAATGATAAGATTTTATGTCGCCGTTTCTTATTTATTGCTCTGAATTCCAAGATAGACAATGCATGACTGGACATTGAAAACATATTTTTCCCGTTCATCGAGCAAATAAATTATGTAATTTCGGCTTTCTCTCGAAATTTATTGAATGACGTATAATAGATCTATTGGTCACTTTATTCAATCTAATCGCGGTCGTAGCAACGCGTTGTCTACGACAAATTACTTTCTATTGTTGGTGATCTTGTTTCATTTAAAATTTTCCTTCCGTTTCCGAAGATAAAAGTGCGATTTTGCATATGCTATGATGTAAATACGACCTTGACGGCGAATAAATTACCAGTGATGATTTTCCGGTATTGAATTAAGAATGAGCGTGAAAGTAAATTCGGTATTTTGTTCGCTCTTTTGGTGTAGGCGTATTTTTGTTTGGTATCTCATAAGTTTTGTTGGTTGATTTTAATATATCATTTTCATATTTTAGTTAATTTCAACTAAAAGTTTCAAATCATTTCACCCAATAGACTCGGCAGGTGTGTAAGTAATGCTCGCAACATTTAATTAGCGAGTTAAGTCAAACTTTTGGAAATTGCAGATAAATTAGATTTTGGGTGATATATAATATTGTTTCCATTGTTAACACAGCTAACATACATATCTAACTCCGAATTCATTTATTTGCTTGCAAATTAACTCAAATTTGTGTTCGTCTGGCTTTGCTCTTTCCTGGTGTAAAAAAATCCATGCATTTTAACTAATGTACATTTAAGGCGAATGAGTGACCGGCCATCATGTGGTCGAAAAATTTATACCAAGCAAGATATCCTATTCCGATGATATGTAAATTTACTAACCGATATTGTATTTCCGTATACCTTTTTGAAATCAGCTTAATGAACAAGTTTACCGAGTTTCTGGTTGTAAATGCAATCAAAAGTTGGTATTTATGGCGTATCGTAAAAGAAATTCAAATCCGACACAACAGCGTAATTTTCGTTCCAAACACAAACGGAAATAATGCAAATGCTAAAGGTATCTCATTGAAATAAATGACAAATCTAACAGTTTGGACTGATGAAACTAGGCAATACACTTTTCGGTTTGTCTTTAAATCTTCTTTTGTTTCGTTTAAACAACAAACCACTCAAACTTTCAAAATTATTTGCGTTAATCAGACATTTTTTGAAGATTGCCCTATAAAAACTCTAAAAAATTGCCAAAACTAAGACGAAATTGAATCTTTGCTGCCGTAATGTAGCGACATCATACAGTAGGGAGCAGTAATGAGTACATGTTTAACTTGTTACACTTCATAGCAATAACAAAGCATATTTAAAATTTTTTTTCTTGTTTATTCCTTGTTCAATTCTTAACATAACAGTATATAATACAAAACAAAAAGCTAAAGATCCAGAGAGAAAAAAAAACCCAAAAATTCATATGTACTCAATTTTGCATCTAATAACAACTAACAAAAGAGGTGATGTATTTTAATTAAGGGACTCAAGCGGAGCCAAGCATAATATTTTCAGACTCAATAGTGACCAAATCCACAATCTGTGCAAAGGATTCAAGAGCTTTCTTATCAGAGAAATATGCTATTGTGAAATCATCAGCAACAGAGCAAGCCGGATCGTCCTTAGCACTGGGAAAAACATGTGTTTTTTGTCCAAGTTTTGTTGCAGCGATAGCAGTCATTTTACCTAATTGTCCACCACCTATTATTCCTATTACTTTTTTGCTAAGCGCATCTGGTAGACTGAACTTGCCTAACATGACATCATTAAAACTCACTTCCCCTGTATAGGCATCACACTGATCGTGTGGTTTTCTAAGATATTATTGTAAAAATCCATAGGCTAAGTTATCAAAATACTAAATATAATACATAGTACAATAGATGAGCAATAGATGCACTAACTTACTTACAACATATTTAATCCATTAATTAGTATCAGTATTGATTATAACTTTCTCAAAGATTTTGTTGAAAATCTATCAGTTCTTTACTGTTTTTAGGTATTTTATTCATGAGACCCTCTTTACATACTATTCCAATGAATCTTTCAAATTCTGATGTTTTGAAGTAATTACAATGTTCAAACACAGGCTTGTTTAACTGACTATCATCTTTACTTGTGTTATCTTTTTTGCTAATTGGTATTTACTTCAGAGTGAGATTATTATTATGTGTCCCTGGATTTTTTTACTATTGCTGAATACTTTTTCTTTGTGAGCACCCTGTTAACCTCATTGTTGTAATCTCTTATGTAACTGACATCAACAGATATAATTACTTTTGATTTGCGTGATTCAGGAAGCATAGAGCAAGACGCAGATATAGTAATGTTTCTCTATAGAGAAGAGTATTATGAACTAAGAAAACAGCCAAATGAAGGAAACAATAAACATCGGGAATGGCAAGGTTAGGTTAGGTTCAACTGGTTGGCCAAGGCCACACATAGACCCATTGGTCCGTAGTGGTACCAAATAAATGGACCCGGAGATGGAAAGTTCAGTCCAAACGGCCATCGAAGGTCCCGGACTTTTGTGCGAACTGAAGTATGTCCTTCAGCCTCTGCTCTACTACATGTGAGAGATCCACCAGCCAGGGCTCACCGAAGCAGCGCTGCCTGGTTCTCCCCAGTGCCGGGCAGTGGCACAGAAGGTGTTGGATTGTTTCCGAGACTCCCCGGCTCTTGGCACTTCCTACAGGTGTCGCTGGTTAGGAGCCCCATTTTCATGGCATGAGCTGCTACAAGACAGTGGCCGGTAATGATGCCGACCAGCCGTTTGCGGTCAGTTCGCGTCAATTCGAGTAGGTACTTAGTAGCTACGATATTGTACGACTCCCACATGATTTTGGTTAGCTTGCAGGTCTGAGTTGCACGCCATCTGCACGTCGCAACTTGCATCATATTGGAGTCAATTGAGTATTTGATTGTCTGGATTGGAGTAGGAATATCAACCGATCCTGACAGGGGAAGGCTAGCCCCGTGCTTGGCTAACAGAAGAGTCAGGATTTTCTGGGTTCCTGGTCACAAGGGCAAGGGCATTGAAGGAAACGGGAATGGCAAGAGAAAATGGCAAAAATTTGAAACATTGCAGAGCTCATTATTGCAAAGCAGAGAAATGGGCCAATTGGCAGTGTGAAGACTCTAACAGAGGTGCATTTAAAGATTACACAGAAAGGCATAGTGTGTAGCTTGGCAGCAATCTTCTTGTTCCCAAGTTCATTAATTATTTTTTATGTAAAAAGTTGACTTGACAGTTTCTTAAAAATCCTTTTATAATGGGATTATGTTTTATAATATATGAGGAATAATCATGGTCAGTAAAGGCAATGTACCCAATTATATGGCTCGAACTGTGGCTACTTTCACTTTATTAGCATCTGGAGTGTTTGCTGCAGCTCCTTATATTGGTTTCTTAGCTCCAGTTTTACCCTTAAGTGTTGGCCTTCGATTTATTATTGGTGGTGCTGTGTTTTCTGTTGTAACTATTGCACTTTCGCATAAAGCAATTAGTAAGAACAAAACTATTTCTGAGAAAGATACTCAACTGGCTGAGAAAATAGAAGAAATATCTAAAAAAAGATGCTCAATCTGGATCCATACACTATTCATGGCCATGACGGCATTTTAAAAGATGATCAGATGGATGTAGAAAACGATGAAACTATATCAGTACTGTGTAAGCAAGCACTTGCTTTAGCGAAGGCAGGATGTGATATAGTTGCTCCTTCTGATGTGATGGTAGAATAGGAAGAATCAGAAAATCATTAGATGATAATAACTTTCAAGACGTATTAATATTATCTTAAGCTTGTCGCACACTATTCCGTCACGACACGACACGACATAGAAAAATGTCGTACGACCGACGGTAGACCAACGCACACTATACCGAACCGACCGACACATCAGTTTGTGAAAAGTATTCAGAAAATGCATGATGTTTCAGGCAATGGAACATTTGTATTGTTAAAAATTAAAAAAATGATAAAATTGAAATTAAATGTGATTTCTTCCCATTTATTTGTCTTCTTTTGTGTGTTGTCGTAACTTTTTGAGCTTATTTCATACAATTCTTTCTACAGAGTGGCGTAAAAGTTTCTGCTCATTGATATGAAAAATCAACCCGAATAAATTAATGGGGAAAAAGGTATTATTCCAAATTTTGAAACCCTCTTCTATTTTTCTGAAACCTACATAGCTTTAATTAATTCAGTGATGATACCAAAATAATGACTGTTGTTGTTTTAGAATCGGTAAAAACAGGTACCAGAATTTTTAGACGATTAATGTATCGAACTTTTTATAAAACCTGAAAAACTTTGGAATTTTTCAGCGGATCGAATTGATAATAATGGTAAATATTCAATTTTATGTGAAAGCTTCAGAAAACGAATTTTAGACTGTGTTGAAAACGAAAGAGGGCATGATTCATACTAATTATATATTATGTTGCTTCAAGTGTGTTACATGTTGTACAAGAAATACAAAGGACAGAAACTTTTGCGCCACCCAATAGTTTTTGGCCAAAATTTTACATCCATTACCAATTCGATATTTTTTTTTAATATCAAACTGCCTAACGACAACTGATGCTTATAATGAATTGTCCAGAAAATGCATTATATTCAATACAATGGAAGTGTGTAATGTGAAGCATTTAAAAAAATTAAAATTGAAATTATCTCAGCAAATTCTTCTGATATATTTTCCTTCTTTTGTGATTTATTGTAATTTTTTGTACTTATTTCATACAGCTTTCTATTTTTTGGCCAAAAAAATTTATTTCATTCGTTTTTTTTTTTTTTTTTTGAAATATCAAATTGCCGAACGACAACTGATGCTTATCATAAAATCTATGAAGCTATATGAAAGCCCGCACACTTAACCGACACGACACGCTACAACGACGTACATCATTTGTCGGATTGGATTGAATTCGAACATCCCAAACGACAAAAATTTTTTGCTGTCCTGTCGTGTCGTGACGTGTTGGTCAAGTGTGTATTACATACAATTTATTCTCACAGATTTTTGTCGTGTCGTGTTGTGACGTGTCGTGTCGGAATAGTGTGCGATATGCTTTATGCGGTGCAATATTGCTCTAGCTTCTATGCTCCATTCAGGCAAGTCGTTGGTTCATGTGGGCTATCACATTCTATAGAAAAAAGTGGTTATCAAATGGATTATAAAAATGCGCACGAAGCAATGTGCGAAATTGAAATGGATATAAATGAAGGTGCAGATTTTATTATGATTAAACCAGGTATGCCATATTTGGATATTATCAAAACAGCAAGTGATAAGTTTAATTTTCCGATTTTTGCTTACCTATTACCAGTTATAATTTCGTGATAATTTCTTCGAATAATGAACTCTAAAACATTTTTCATCCGTTTTGCCATGCTCTCAACTAATTTGTATGATTTCATCTGGAATACTTTGCCATTCTTACTGCACACGTTGCCACAGCACGTCAAGGTTAGATGGGGCTGTTTTGTACTGTCCCAACCTCCTTTTAACGATTGACCACAAATTTTCAATAGGATTGAGGTCGGGACTTTGTGCTGCCCACTAGTGTACGTTAAACATCGATAGTTGGATGTTTCGATAATATCGATGTTTTTTTTAAAACTATCGATAGACTATCGATGGTGTTTCTGTGTTTTTGCGAAATTAGTAGATACACCCAGGATTCATAATTTTTTTTTTAAATAACTGAGAAATCAATTACTATTATAGAGAAACACAGATACAAATTTATTCATTTCCCAAATGCTGAGCATTTCGATTTAGGAAAAACAATTTGTTGAGACGCTTTGAGACTTAAACTGGCTTTCGCGATCACTGTGAATTACACCAGTTTTCGAAAAACTGCGTTCATTCGGAACAGAAGACGCAAGTATACATGAATGCTATAGAGCAAACATTCTTGTCCCAGTATTTGAATCAAACCAGTAGTCGAGCTTCCAATGGGAGGTTTTTCCAGGTTTAGATATATATCTATGTATTATTGCATCATTATTTGGGTAACTATAAGCTTTGCTTTGAACAGATCTTCAGGTAGAAATAATAACTCCTTGGATTCTTTTGCCTTCAACTTTTCCTTCGTTAGTAAATTTCCCCAGTTTCAACAGTTGAGTTTCTTGTAGATGCAATTGCCGTAAATTCATAAGTACTCTGGGTTGACTCCGGCTTTTGTGTCATCAAAAAAGAAATATATTCTATTTGAAGAGATTGCGGAGCTATGTTTCCATCGTCTTCACTTATTTTTTGAACCTTAGATCCAGAATGGTGGCTAACATCATAAGGGCTCTTTTCTCAAACGGTATTAATCGTTCCCGCACTGACTTCCATAAAGCATTATAAATTTCTTTCCAGCAGTGTTTTTATGTTAATTCCCACTTTCGATAATTGTAGAGTCAGCCCTCGAAATAACGGAGTTATATAAGAAAGGGTAATTTAATTTGCGCCAGATATTGTTGTCGTAGCCACATCAAATGGTTCTAATAGCAGAATAATGTTCGGCACCACATTTTAATCTTCTGCGAGTAACGTTTCAGGTGCCTTCTCACATTCGGCTAATGCCAAAGTCAATTCTTGCCTGATATCATAGAAACATTTGATCTTGGCGTATGCGTTATTCCAAAATGAAAATCAGGTGTCATAAATATCAGACTAAGTCAAATTTAAAGTATGCGCGAAGTATGGAAAATGATTAAATTGAAGAAGTTTTCCTTGCATTAACATGCAGGCAGCATTATCAATGACGATCGCATTTACATCGCATTTACAAATGTTCCATTTGCTTAGTGTATTTCTCGCCTAAACAAGAAATAAGGAGATAAGTACTCCCTATCTTCCAAAAACAACCTACTCATTAAACTCGGTGGCGTAAATTCTGTGAATATTTTCGAGTCTGAAAATTTATCTTTTCAATTACACCAGCAATAGTATTCATCAAACAGGCATAAAATACTTCTGCCATTGCCTCAAATATGAGTCTTCCTTTTATGTCAAATTCCGTTAATAATGTAGAACTTAATTTACCTCTATGAAAAAAAATGAGATGTGATTGCCAGTATTCCTTCTTTGTTTCGATTTGTCCACATATCAGTAGTTAAAGAAATATGTTGAACTACATTTATGGCATTTTGAACCCGCATTTTAACGTCTTCGAAGTATTTTGAAACCAAGGATGTTTTCAATGTTGTGGCGTCAGGAATTGCATGTTTTTTCGTCCAAATCAGCCACAAAATCACGAAAGCCCTCATGCTCTCCTTTCCGCAAAGGTACTATGGGCAAAACAACCATAGGAACGAATAGTTCATCTAAATATTTTTTCTGGCAGAATCATCTGCTTGGAATTTCGCTGTTTGTTGTTTTGTATTGATTACTGCATATGTTACACCTAGCAAAATCATCACTTAGAATTCTTTCTCTCTCAATCTGAATTTTTTGTGCTTATGATTTTCACGTGCAATTAAATTTTACATTTTTACAATAAATAACAAGTGAGAAAACTAAAAAAAAGTGTTCTGCTATCTTTGGCTGGCGCTGTTTTATAATAACAAGAAAAGGAAATATCAAATGAGTAAAACAAAGCAAACGTAAAATACTCACAATGGATGGGATGAGTTCGAAATGTTACCTTACGCATTTTTTTCAGTTTTCGAAAACTATCGATTGCAAAAAAAAAACATCGAGGTTTTCGATAGTACTGAACTATCGATTGTATCGATAGTACTATCGATGTTTAACGTACACTACTGCCCACTGCATCAATTTAAAATGTTGCCTAGTCAACCAATCTTTCATGATTTTAGACGTTTGTTTTGGGTCGTTATCCTGTTGAAATATTACTTCTTCTTCAGGATAGCCGCTCATCTCCACAAAATCAGGAATATGAGTTCGTAAAATATTTAAATAGTTTTCTTTTCTCATTATTCCATCAATTTTTTGCAGTGCTCCAACATGCCACCATGTGAAACAACTCCATACCATGACGTTTCCTCCACCGTGCTTGACTGTTTGTTTAACATGGTGTTTTTGCATGCTCTCTCCAGGTCGGCGCCAACAATACTGCTTACCATCGAACTGAAAACGATTAAATTTTGATTCATCTGACCAGATTACCCGTTTCCAGTCGTCTGCAGTCAAATTTTTATGTTATCGGGCAAACTTTAACCGTGCTTTCACATTTTTTTCTGACAATGCAGGTTTATTTTTTTAAACAGCTGCAGTGTATCCAATACAGTGTAGCCGTCCATCGGCTAGCGGACTTAGTTTTTGCCAGAGCAGCATCCTTAGGTGTTAAACACTTGTTTTTTTTTTTCATTTCTGCTATCATGAGATGCGCGTCCGCATTTGTCAAAAGTTTTTTGCGACCTCTCGCTTGTTTTTTACGAGTAATTTTTCGCCTTTTCTGAACTCTTATGACCACTTATTTTAAGTTGTTCAGCAATTTTCCGTGTCGGTAAGCCATTTTCTGTCATAGATGCAATGCTATTTTCAATATTTCGTGATAATTTCTTCATTATTTCGAATAACTTTGATTTTTTTATGAACTTTACAAAACGCATCACTTTTCGAGGTTTCACAGTTAAGCAAACACGATCACAAACTAACACACACAACTAACTAACTCTTCTTGTTCATTGACAAAGAATTGAAAACAAGCGGTAAATTTTTAAATTTCCAATGAACGCAGAACTGAGTGCAATATTGAGTACATGTGAGTTGTTTTAGTTTTGCTTTGCTCTCTCTCTGGATCTTTCGCTTTTTGTTTTGTATTATATACCGTTATGTTAGGAATTGAGCAAGCAAACATGAAAGAAAAAAAACTTATAGTTTACTTTGTCATTTCTATTCTTATATGCTATGAAATGCAAGAATTGTAAACATGCACTCATTACTGCTCCCTACTGTATATCTGGGAAAATTATTTTGTCCGTAATGCAAGGTGTGATTTCAAAACCAATAATGTTTCATTAAAAAACGTACAAATTTCACCATTATTTTTGAATCAAAAATAATTTTAATTACAGCATTGTTATAAATAGTGTTAATTTTCAACATATATTTCGATTTAAAAATTTCAAACAAACACTCAATAAAATCTATAGATAAAAGCTCAATCTTTAGATCATACGTTTATACCACAAGGGTTGGTAATCGCCTATTTCCAGTTGGCATGAAATTAAAAAAAGTCAGCATAGGTCAGCATAAAAATAACATATAAATGGGATACGATTCCAGGGAGGCACATTCTTTTGAGTAGGAATAGTTGAAGAGAGAACATCAAAATAGAGGATAAACGAAATTAGAGCTGTCATTAAGTACCTGTGTTTGAAAAAAATATCTACCAAAGATACACACAGCAACTTAGTGGAACCATTATGAGACTCTGCTCCTTCATATTCCACCGTTGCACGCTGGGCCAAGGATTTTAAGCTGGGAGGAATATTCACTGAAGATGAACAACGCGATGGACGTCCGTCCATTCACGCCTCTCACTGAAGGCAACGTGAAAAAAGTCAAAGATATCGTACGGGTAGATCGAAGAGTGACCATCAAGCACGTAGCTGAGGTCACAGGGATTTTATATGGCAGTGTTCGAAAAATCGTTGCCCATGAATTACAGGAGAAGGTCTTTGCGCGTTGGGGGCCGAGAATGTTAATCGACAAGCAAAAGAAGAAACGAGTCGATATTTCGATGGTGAATCTCGAAAAGTTCCAGGCAGATCAGGATAATTTTTTGTTACATTTCGTGATCAAGGACGAGACCTGGATCCAGCATTTTGATCCAGAAACCAAATTGGAACCGATGGCATGGAAGTGGGCCTCTTCACCGACGCCGAGGGAATTCAAAGTGTCGAGCTCGACGGGGTAGCTCATGGCTTCAGTTTTTGGGACGCTGCAAGAATTATTATTGTGGAATATTTGGCAAAGGATGCCACTATATCAGGCTTTTACTACGCAGACCAAATAAAAAGATTGAGGGAGGAAAAAACGCGGCAAACTGCTAGCCGAAGTACTGTTTTATCAAGACAACGCACCGGTTCATAAAGCTGCAGTTGCAATGGCTGCAATTCAAGAAACAGGGTTTGAGCTGCTTGAACTTCCACCCTATTCGCCAAATCTAGCGTCCAGTGACTTCTACCTCTTTCTTTGGTTCAAGGAAAACCTTCGGGAAGATGATAGCGAAGTGATTGTCGCTGTTGAGGTGTTTTGGGAGAGTAGAGCCATTTCCTGGGTTTGGAAAAAGGATGGACTAAATGTCTTAGCTTCTTAGGAGACTATGTGGATAAATAATAAATATTTTTTTTAAGCTTAATCACCTTGATTTATATTGAATATCATTACTTTTGGATCAACTCTCGTATTATCAGCACAAATCATCTGACTTATAAAACCTCAAGTTGATATTGATCTTCTCTCTGAATTTAAATATTGGAAAACACACGCAAAAAAGACAATGACACTAACCTAGACCTTTTATTGACTTTGATGGATTTCACAAAAAAGATGCTTTCTTGATTTCACTAACTTTTTTTGTTGTTGTATATCTGGCCATCTGCTCTGATTTGAACAAAAAGAAACAGTTAGGAAATGTATCTATCTTTGCCGAATTAGGTTTTTTTTGGAAAAAGTAAGAAAAATATAAAAGTAGATATAATCCGAATGGCTAATGCTATAGATACAAATATTGGTACGTAGTTTCGCCGCCACTCTTCGGTTTATTTACTTAGTTATTTATTAAAAGATCAAATTCAATTACGAAATATACAAAGATAAATAAATATATATGAAAAACATACAAGAACATCATTAACCAACTAATTAGGAATGCAAATCCATAATTATAGTAAGAACACAAAACACAAAGCCAAGTTAAAAAGAAATTATCAAGAATAAACGAAAGATAAAATGACTTCATTTATTAAAGTGATTTTCAAAAGTGACAGAGGCCCTAGTCTGAGATCATTCTGCTGCATGGGTAAACATACCAGCGATTAGTAGTATAGTAGTGAAAGTTGACGTGAAAACTCTAATTTTTTTTTTATTTATTCAATTAAACCTCTATTATACTTTTTATATTTATATCTATATTTTTTAAGAAATATATAATGGAAAATAAATTTTCCCTTCTGTTGAATACATAAAAAAATGCAAATAATCCAATTAAAGGTTAAAATAAGCTGAAAATTCACATAAAAACAACATAAATATATTCTTTCAAAATATAGAATGGATACCATAAAAATAGTTTTTACTTTTAAATTAGATGCTCCGTTCTCTTTGATTGACTCGAACATGCGTCGCGACATTGACTGGATCAGATTCGCTAACTCATTTGGTGGAATCGGTGATAATGTTTCTTTTATTGTAATTTGTAATTTTTGAATGTTGTGAAATTGGCGGCCATTGTCATAAACTTGCCTTGCAATAAACCCCCACACTGAAAAAAATCCACATGGCGCCCAGAGCCATGTAACATAGCGCATTATTTATGGCCCCATACGCTATGTACATAGTACTCTGAGCTATGCAATATAGCTCCCAGCGCCATAATGTCAGAATCTACATAGCGCGTGGTCCTATGTAACATGGCGCAGCATTTATAGTCCCACACGCTATATACATAGTGTACAGCTATGCAGTATGGCTCCCAGCGCCATAATTACATGGCGCAGAAATTATAGCCCCACACGCTATATTACATAGTGCCATGAGCCATGTAATATGGCTCATGGCACTCCAATTATAACTCGCAGCCATACTGTGTGAGGGAACGTATAAATGTCAGCAAGTGACATTAGAGTTAATGTCCACATAATACAAATCCCTATGATAAATTTTGTGTTTGCATAAAACACAGATATTTGAGGGATTAGACTGAAATTTATTCTAAGTATAGAACACAGGTCACAATTGAGTATAGCATTCAATTTCGTTCATATGACCATTGCAAACACATTTGAAACGACGGATGTTTTGGAGCTAATTTCCATAACACACCTGGCCTTTTAATAATTTCACTCTCTACATAGATTCTCAGCTTAACCTTTTGATTTGACTCATTTTTGACTGAAGTACTGGCTGCGATATTTTCGGTACTTCGACCGGTGAATTTTCACACTGGAGCAGGAACATTCAATAGTGAATATGTTGACTCGAATTTATGGAATTTATATTTGGTGGAGTTTATATTTGGTGCACTGAAAAAACAAATAGCGCCAGACGCCATAATTTTTAGACTTCTGGCGCCATGTACATAGTCGATTTCAGTCGATTTGTGGTAAAATATAGCGCGACACGCCATAGTGCATAGGAGCAGACGCTATGCTTATAGCCCTCCACGCCATGTGCTATAGCCCTCCATGCCATCTGCATGGCGTGGAGGACTATAGTGCATAGCCTGGAGGACTATAGTACATGGCGTGGAAGGCTATAAGCATAGCGCCTGCTCCTATGTACTTTTCACCATGTATTATGGCGTGTGGCGCTATATTTGATCACAATCCCGAAATCGACTATGTACATGGCGCCAGAAGTCTATAAACTATGGCGTCTGGCGCTATGTGTTTTTTTCAGTGCAGAGACTCTCAATGTGATTAAGATCTGGGCTCCTTAAAGGTCAATCAAGTTTCGAATTTTTTTTTTTCCTCTAGCCACAGATGAACTTTCTTCGCATTGTGAATGGCGGAATTGTTCTGTTGGAAAATTAAGTTCGTGCCACAGATTTCTTCATCGCGCTCAACCATCACTTCCTCTAACATCTCGATGTACGTTTCTGCGTTCATTTAGGGAACATAGGCATTTTCGGTCTTACCGCTTCCTGAAAATTCAGCCCAAATTGTAACATTAATCCCGCCGAAATTGCGACTAATTATCACTTCTTTCTGAAACCTCTTATCATGCCATCTAAGTCCTAAGTCAGTGAGAAGAACTTTTTGCCATTCGGTTGCCCAGTTCATATGGCTTTCAGCAAATTTCAATCTGGTTTCTTTATAAGTTGCAGCTAGAGAGGGCTATCTGGCTCTTTTCTTGAATTAAATTATCTGATTTTCATTTAAAATGCGCCACTCTCGTCGCTCGCAAAATTTTCCGCACTCGTCGGCCTGCTACTGGCAAATTGAATTCATTCATTATTTGTGATGAAAATAATTTACTTGGATCTGCTTCACGAACGATCAAGTGAACTTGTCACACTGTTAATTTTTTGTTCCGTTCGTGTTTCGAAAGTTTACCATAATTACTGCAAGAAAATTTTGCATTACAGTGTTGTATCTTCCGATCTTTCTTGCAATTTATCGATCTGATAGTCTTCAATCTTTAAAAGCGATTATTGCGGCTCGTTTTTCCTCGCTTAAAACTTTGCCACGCAACATGTTTGTATTTTTTAAAAGTATTTCTAGGAATTCGAGAACTAACCAAAAAAAAAAAACTTTAAACTACACTGTTTTTAGTTACATTTCCACCAAAATGATGCAAATATTTAATAGAGCCATCAAATAGTAAATGTGAATATGAACAATGATATCAGAGAGACAAAAGGTCATAACGGAATTTTTGGTAAGTCTGACAGATGATCTAAATAATTGAAAAAACCTACGGCGTTGCCAATAATAATGAAATACTACATTATTTAGGACACATATTGTTTTTATGTAAATTTTCACCTCTTATGTCTTTATTTAGAGGCTCAATCGAGATTCTATTGACTTTGACATCATTATCTCACCACCAAGATGGGATTTGTTTGCAAGTTATCGATTAAATTCATTTAAGTGTTTCTTTGATTTCTTTTATCCACCACGAGTGTTGAATCCGTAGCTTAAGAGAACACCATGTTGTGGTGATCGGAGAGTGAGATCTCATCCGATACGGACCATCTAGTTATTAATCTATTTCAGGGGAACATAGTAAAATATCAATAACCGCCCTTCTATTTGGGATGGCAAAGGTTGGAGAAATCCTAGAGTTTAAACTCATTAGTTCTGGAAGAGTTACAAAATCAAAAAGCCTGTATTCTCTAAAGTTAGTTACATTTGTATCCACCTCAACTGGTATGCTGGGAATTAGCATCGCAGTCCACAAGAATTGCAGTCTCTACGATTCACCGTACTGAACAAGGGCCGTTAGCGCCGGTATTCGCGACGGGAGTAAAGAGTCGACAATTGTGTGTTTCAGCCTGTAATTTTTTCGGTACTGCACGACTACCGCCAACAGGCCCCCTGCTAGAAAACTGTTCAAGCAAGGGGAATATATTTGAATATATTGACGTTAAATTTCTTAAGTCGCTTGCAATTGGCACGATGGCTGTACCCAGTTTCGATACGGTCGTGACTGCTTCGATGCTTGGTGAGATCAGGCTACTTTGAGGCTACCGTCCACAAAACGCGCCTGCGTGAAGCTGTAAACTGGCCCCGACTCCACTATTCCTCTCCATAATAGATTCCTAAGTCTGGTGCACTGACCATCGGTCAGTTAAGGCGGCTTTAGAAATGCGGTGTTTGTCAAATACCAAGCACCTAGTTTGGCAAACTTCGCATGTGTGGTTAGGTTGCTCGCCCAGTGCTTGCCCAAGGCCAAGCACAAACATTCGGGTCTAATTCAATATGCTTGTCATTTCGCAATCACCAAGCCAAATGACTTGACTAGGTGTTCGGTATTTGGCGAATAGGAGGTGTTTGACAAACACCGCATATCTAAAGCCGCCTTTAGATACAGTTATCGGAACGATGAAAGAAGGAGATAGCTTCTGCGTACGTTTTCTTTTTTTTCGCGGATGAAGTGTTTTTGTCGATAGCATAAGCTTTAGTAAGTTTAGCAAGTTTAACCACCTTCCGTTCAGGAATGTCGGCATCGACTGTCACTTCTTTCATGCTCCTCTTTTTCGGCTAACTTTGTTCTCCTTGTCTTTCAGCGTCATCTGTGTTTCCCAATTGACATCCGGAGGCATTGACTTCTCGTACCTAAGTATTTTCTTTCCCAGGTTTGGAATGGTCAGTTGCTTGGCTTTGTGCCCAGCCATCCGCTCAATATATTTCCACTTCCAACAGACAGCATCGGTATCACTAGCTCATCTTTCCATCGCTTCCCCAGGTACGCTCTGAGGTTCTACTGCTAAAAATTCAGTTTATAAGAAAGCGCTTGCATTTTTTACTGCATTGACATCTTTGTCCGCCTTGGCCGATGTTTCGACGCGTTGGCGCAGCTTCTTGCGCTGCCTGCGACTGAGGTTCTCCACAGGTTTCCAGAGTTCAAAGCACCCCCGTTCTGTTCCTCCTGCGGTGTCTGGGTTGCACAATCCGGGGTTAACTTTTCGGTGAATTTTTCCTCCTCTTTGGTGGCGATTTAGGAGAAGGAAACTTTCACAGGCTTGGCCGTATTCGGACTTTCCGCTGACTTTGTGCTCGTTTTTCTGGAGCCTGTAACAACAGGAGATATCAGCAAGTTAAAAAAAAAGTATCCTTAAAGCTTCGACTGCAATCAAGATCCTCCATTGCTGTTGTACATGAAATCATGCCCTGCAGAATTCGATCTCCTGCCGAACTAAACACGCTCAGCGCAGGATGGTATCCATACCCAGTCTGGCTGCTGCTTGTAGAGATGAAATACGGATTTTAAGAATAAGTATCGAAGGTGAAAGAGGACCTATATTTACACAGCGTCAGAGAGAAGAAAAAAATAGGTAGAAGTTATAATTGTAAACGGTATTTTCAGGGTAAATGAAGAAGAAGTCCCAGAAATATTAGAATTTTATAAAGAAAAACCTTCATCTTGGACCACTCTAGTGACAGTTGAGCACGAATTTCTAGGATGAAGAGACGCATGCAATACTCACAGTTGAGAGTTTAGAATTTGAAGAATAACGAGCGACTAAATCAAGTCGCCAAAGGTTGGATGTGGAATTTAAGAAATGGACATCAAATTAAAGCTAAAAACAATACCTAGATCCTTGATATTATCAACTGGACAAATGATTGAGCAGAAGATGGAATAGGGAAATTATATGCGAGATAATTTACATGCATAGAAGAATTGGAAGTATTTAGCAACATTAATATTAATTTAATTGACCGAGCACCAGTTGCTCAGTGCGCATAAGTCATTCTGCAGCTGCGGGCAGTCATCCACTGATTCAATCAACCAAAGTATTACATATACAACTTAAATATTACATATACAAAAGTCAAAGGCAGTTTAAGAGAAAAGGAAGATCGTTTACGAACGGGAGAATGACGATCGTTTACGAACGGGAGGGAGATCAGATGGCTAAGAATCGGCCCTTGTGGAACTCCAGAAGTACGCCAGAAGGCGATAAAAGAACCAGAGCTAACCGTTACGGTTCACGAACCGCACGATCACGAAGGTAAGGAGAAAACCATAAATGGAGTTGACCCAACATATTGAATCCAGTGGTTTACAGGATTTTATGGTTCACACTTGATTTCATGGTCGCACAAGGTTTCATGGTACGCACAATATTTATGGTTCGCACAGGATTTAATGATTGAAAGAGTCAAAAAAACCTTGGCAAAGTCTATAATAATACAGATAAACCATTTAGGTACATCTCAGAAGGGACATAGATTTTTAAGAAAACATATGCACACACACTTCAAAAACTTATTTTTTTATAGCAAACTAGCGTTTTTTTTAACGTAATTGATCAGCCCCTAAACCGTAGTTTCGAAATCTATGACGCGCTCTTAGTTTTACGAGCCCGGATTACGTCAAATATTTATAAAAGGTCGATTTAAAACATTTTCATATTTTGGGACTTTTCGAAAAACATCATTTAATAAATTGAAGCTTATATAAGCTACTAATCTTGACGCTAACATAAACTTTCTGGTAGCAAACGACATACTAAAATCAATGAGTGTTCGCTATAAAGAACTCCAATTTTTTTCTTCTGACATAAAATCTTTCCTAATTACTACTTATTCTCCTATTTCCACAAAATTTGAATAAAGTATAGTTTCACAATCATTCATTTGAATCTCAAGCAAGAACTCTAATTCACTTAAGTGTGGTCAGATTTGTTAATCAACAGTGCTTCAGCATAACTATGCACATGTTCCCATAAAGTCTACTTGGGTGCTGCTAGTTAAATTCAAACAGTGTGCGAATTTGAATAATTAAATGAAAAGTGATACACACCAGAATAACAGTGCATTGCGGAAGGCTTTTAATAACTCATATCAAAGAAGGTCAACGAGCATGCAGCATCCAAATAGAGCAATTCGCATAAACATCAATGTCGTAGTTGTCAAGGTTGATAATCACTTCAATTGTTTTTCGGAACTCTTAGCATCATTAGTGAGCTCATTGAACTTTTTAATTGAAGCAATCGACAGAAAAACGTGCTTATATTCATTTTTCAGATAAGTTGAATGAATTTCGCAGCTAAGACGCAAAACATTTATATCGTGATTAACATCAAATTTCACTTCGGAAAACATTTATTTACTTCCAGATGTATTCTGTCAAACATGCTGACAATAATTAATTAGTCGCGTGTCATAAAGATCTCTTCGTCGAATTTAATGTACTCGCAGTTTTAATTTCGCCAACTTTTATAATAACTCGTAGATCGCATGTAAGATTGACTTGCATTGGACAATCGTTACGAATCCATTATGCAGTGAAAGTGATTCGTAAGTGTTTCTTTAGTTCCTGTAATTTTTTCATTCATCAGATACTTGTAGTCATTATCTGAATTTTATCTCGTTTTTCAAGTTCGTACCAGTATAAATTAATACTGCAAAACAGTTTCGAGATTTTAATGGAAGAAATTTCCATAAAAAAAACTAATATTGGATAATTTAACTGAAAATAGGACTATTGATTGAACTTTTTCAGTCCATTGATGCAAAGTAATTCATTTGTAAAAATATATTCAAGTATTTCGTTCTGCACGTAATCTGATATAGTCATGTGCTCTGCTCAATTTATCGATTGTTGCTATTAAATTTCAAGTTTGTTTACTCTTGATGAAATTGTAAAATTGACTCAACAAGAGCTCAATAAAGACGTTAAGTTTAATTGAGTGTTATGATGGTACATATCGAATGCAGTAGTATCATAGATAATTTATGTTGAAAAATGCTTTTTGTTTGCTCAATGGCTGGTGAAGACAATGTGTACTTTGTGAATCATGTTCATTTTTAGTGCGCTGTAGATAGTAAAAAGTTGCATTCTTCGGTGTTAATTTACAGATTTAGAAATTAGCTTATTTATTGCAGTTAGGAATAATGATTCACAATGTGTGTTATGCGTTAGTATATTTTTGATTGTTTGTTAATGGCCAATTTATAACATTAAACTATTTTGAATAATTGCTGAAACGTTGGCGATTATTTAACTAATGCTTTTTGTTTATATATTTGATGATTTGAAAACGATGGGATCAAATTAAAGAAACATCCACAATACGGAAGCTACGGTAAAATATTTAAAATGAAAAAACAAGGGCAGAAAACCAAACCTGACGTTCGTAGTGACTTCTTACCATTTTGGTTAGAGAAAAATAAAAGCAAACGAATTGTTTTAACAGTTTTTCCAAAATTGATCCAAATTAAAAAAAAAAATGTTTCATGTGCCTCGATTTTGTACTATGCTTATGTACTTGGTCTCAACATTCAAATGCTAAGTTCCTCTAAAAATGTGCTGGAAAACAGGAAAGTTCTTAAAAAAGCTGCTTGAAGTTCGGAAAGGAGACATTTTGACAGTTATTTTTGGAAAGGTTACTTTTCAAGTTTAAGCTATTAAGAAAAGCACTTTCTTTTGACACAAAGTATGGTTTGACGAACCAAAATTTATCTACAACTAATACTGGTCAACAAAATTTAATCTACGTCGTGCAACACGAAGTCTGATAGGTGATCGTGTTTTGACTACCTACCCTCCCTACGAAAACGCAATTATTTGGTTTCGATCACCCTCAGTTATCTAGTCATAAGGTCAAGTTCATTTTTGGTATTGTAGTGGTAAACGCATATGAACGGCCGTCAAAAAGGAGTGATATATATTTGTTTTCAATATTGATTAAAATTCTTTTGGTTTTAATTAGCTTCTGTGCTTGTGCAAATATGTCGAGAAAGTGTATTAACGATCGTAACTCTGTTTGTTATATTTATGGTAAACTGACTTTCAAAAATCACAAGCGAAATTTTTCTGATTTAACTTCGTAGTGTTACCGCAAGTGTTTTAGTTTTGTGGTGGCTCATCAAGTCGAAGCTTGGGCTACACATATTTGTTGCATAACATGTGTAAAAAATTTAAGTTGTTGGAAGAAAGGATCGCTTCATATGACGTTTGCTATACCCATGATGTGGTCTCAGTGGTCTGGGTAGACCTAAATTATCTGGTTCGCGATTTGAATTTCTAAAAAAAGGCAGAACTGTTAGGATCTCGTTTGAAAGGATGGAATTTGCTACATCGTGAAACCATCCAAGACAAGTTTAAAAGTAGTTTTACTTCATAACGGAAAGGTACCTCCTTCTGTTCTTGTTTTTTTTTATAATTATAACTTGTTGACTTCATAAGAAGTCTGGAGGCGTTAGATCCCATTCCGGCGGAGGCCATAGTCCAGTGAAAATCAAGCGCCCTCCAAAAAAACTCCTGAAGGAATACCAGGGTATCCACAACGCGATTCGCTATTGAAAGCAATAAAACCACTCGTTTTCTTCAAGAATTGAAAATTGAATTGAAAAATATTTTATTTTAAATTAGCCGTACATTTTTAGCCTAACTTAAGGTTTAATTAACAATAAAACTTACAATCTAGCGGCTATACTATTTTAGCCTGCTGGCTGTGGTTGATTGTTTTTTTTTTCTTTTTTTTCAGCACAATTTTTATTTCCTTACACTCTAATGCTATTACCCAGCCTGTACAGCAGCTGGGATTGCCCTAGCAATGTTTTTCTTAAAAACTACCTTACGCTAAAAGTACGATCTAACTTATACCTAATTATAACTAACTTAGCCTAATTAGGCCTAAATCTTAACCTAGGTCTTAAGTCTAACCCCTTCTGTTCGTCGGGTGGCCTGTGTCCGTGAGCCGCCGCTGCACTGCTATCTTCGCGGGGCGCATAAATGGATCATTAGAGCCACCTGTACACCCTAGTGACCGAGTCAGTCCGTTCTCATGTCCGTCTGTAAAATCGTGTCTGTAAAATCGTGTCTGTAAAATCGTGTCGTCAATTCTACAACACGGTCCCTAAGTGGCTTCAATCCTGACTCCTGATATAGGAGATTGTTCTTCGGCCACTTTTTAGTTACCGGGTTGTAGAACCTGCCAGTGCAGAAGCGGAGGATTCTTCTTTCGAACATCTCCGCCTCGGCCATGACAGTCTTTGAGCAGGTAATCCAAGATGGGGATGCATAAGTCAGGATGGGTCGAATGAGGGTCTGATAGCAAATGGATTTAGCTTTGGTGGTCATGTCCATCTTTTTGGCGAAAAGAGGTCGGATGCGTTGAAATGCGGATTTGGCAGCTTTGATTTTTCGCCGCACAAAGGGATTAAACTTTAAAAATTCCTGGAAATCGATTCCGAGGTACTTCAGAGATGAACTAGGAGTAATCTTAGATGTTCCGAACGAGACAGCAAGTTTTTTGGCCTTGTTGCGGATAGTTTCAGATCCCCGATACTTGGAAGGATTGCGAAATACACATAGCTGAGTCTTACTGCGGTTTGGTTTGATGCCCCATTCGTCAAAGTAAAGACTTAGTTCTACCAAGTAATATTCCAGGCTCTTCGCTGCTTTGAGCGGGTCTTGGCTCGACGCGAATAAGAGCGTGTCATCGGCATATTGGAGGGTTTGAACTTGGGATTGGCTCACTGCAATAGGTAGATCAGCGGTGAATATGGTATAAAGAACTGGTCCAGTGACAGAACCTTGTGGCACTCCTGATGTCACAGGCTCTATGAGAGAATCTGCTCCATTAACGCTGACATAGTATTGTCTGTCGGCAAGAAAGCTTGCGGCGAGTCTTATTACCTCTTTTGGGAATCCAAACTTGATCAACTTAAATAGAAGGCCTTCGTGCCAAACGGAATCGAAAGCCTTCGCGATATCTAAAGCACACACTACTGTCGGAATGTTTCGCTCATTTAAGCGAGACACAATTTGAACATGCAAGTACGAGATTGCGTGCTGAGTGCCGTGCCTGCGCTTAAAGCCAAACTGGTGGTTAGGTATTATCTGTGTGAGCTCACAGTGGCTTTTAATTATTTCCCACATTCTCTCAAAAAGCTTCCCCAAATTAGGAAGCAAGGAAATTGGACGGAAATTGCTGGCCTCTTTAGTTTTGCCCTTCTTATGAATGGGAACAATCTTTGCTACTTTCCATGTGTTCCGAAAGTAGCCATTGTTCAGGACGTTGTTGAAAATAATGGAAATAATTCTGAGTATAGAGAGTGGTAGATGTTTAATAATGAAATTAGACATTCCATCATGTCCAGAAGATTTCTTACTCTATACTGCGCAGCAATTGCACCAAGTATTCACTATTGGCAAAGTGAAACCGGTCATCTGCATTTTGCGGGTCATCCGAAGGGTTTTCGGATGAAAATGTGGCCAATGCTTCATTGTGTGAACTGAGAAAGCGATTAACTTCCTCTTTTACCATTTGGCTCTTAAGAGCAGAACAGTCAGGCGGTACGGCAGTCAGCTGGGATTGGAAAGTCGATGCAAACTACTCTGCTTGACGGTCGGGGTTGCGTACAGCGACATTGTCAATCGTTACCACCATATCCTGGCGTTAAATTTGCCAGAAAGCAGATTGATTTCTTTAAACATGACGGGACCTGGTCGGATGTCAGCCAGCCGCTGCACAAGGCGCTCACTGCGAAATTTACCAAGCATCTCAGCAATTATTTTGCTGAGACAGTTGATACTTGAAAGTAGTGACTTGTACGACGGGTGATCCCTCCCATGCCTATGAAAAATCCGCTTCTCGGCGGCAGCGCGTGATTCTGATATTTGTTAAGTGTGATCAAGCGTGTATTGTGGACAACGGCTTCGTTTATGATGCCATTGACGGACTCTATTTGATCATCAATTTCACGGTTTCGTCAAGATTTCCTACCGCAACGTCTATGTCGCGCTGAAATGTGCCCCAATCGGTGTTTTTAAAAGATTTTATTGTCTTTGGGGGTCTTTCCATGAAGCTGAAGAAGGAGCGGAACTGAAGTCGGAGCTTCACGGCAAAGTGATCAGACATACCAGCTTGCGTCCAGCAGTGTGGTAAATCAATACTGCTGCACAGGTCATCTGACAGGAGAAAGAAGTCTATGGTTGAGTTACTACTTGGTCTGGTTGGTGAGTTCGGAGCAACTACTTGCAAGGGAATGGGAGGACTGCTTAATTGCAGCCATTCGAGCAACACCCTGCCATTTCCATTTGTTACGGAATCTCCCCATTGTGGGTGTCTCGAGTTTAAATCGCCACCGATAAGCGAGTATTTATATTGAGATATGATTGAGTTAATGACCCCGAAATCATGCAACAGACTTGACTTTGACGAACTACATCGAACGTACAGAGATGCTGCGAAAATTCGCCTATGGTCCGTTGTTTTGACTACAGCTGCAGCAAACGCACAGCACTTCAGATCGGGGACCGCGACAGCCTCCATGTTCAGATTGCTCTTAACCAGTAGTGCTGAACCTCCATTTTGGTGATCGAAGACAGTGGTAAATCCTCTAAAGCTGACTCTGTGGAATTCTGAGAGTCTTGTTTCTGTTATAAACGCAAGTTCTGATTTCAACGCATCAAGGAGGTGTTGAGCAGACGCTCTTTGCGCCATCGAGATGAGCGAAGCGCTATTGAAAGTGGCCACTTCAACCAACTTATTTAAGAAGGGTAGTTGGCAGCTTGAGAGTGGCAACCAGCCCCGCGGTATCAGTTCCAGCTGACAATACTTGGCGGATAAAGTCATTTATCAGTCCAAGATTGGTATTAGCAGGAGATGATCCCTGTGAGGTTGGAGCTCGCTGAGCAACAGAACTCGGGGAAGCGTTACCTCCTACTGCCTGTGCGTAGGAGATACCACTTCGCCTGTAGTTCGAGACGCTCTGCGTCACAAACTGCTGACGTTCCTTTCGGGCCTGGTCGCGGTGAATATTCTTCGCTTCGATCCTAGCCACCATTTGCTTATATGCCGGGCATCCACGATAGTTGGCTGGGTGACCATCAATATTTAATGTCCATCAATATTTATTTAATTCAAAGCTAATGTTCTTACTTTTCTGTGCTGGTGGATTTTTTTCGGATTTATTTGATCGTGTAGTACGATTAATCGAGTGTTCTGACATTTTAAAAGTCCTGAAAGTGCAAATTAATACTAGGTTAGACTTGGCTGGGTGACCATCAAGACCACAGTTGACGCATGCAGGCTGCACGTCGGCTACTTTTGGGCATTCACCACGTGTGTGACTCTCCAGGCACTTCACGCAGCGATGAACGATGGTGCAATTGCTTGCTACATGTCCGAAGTTTTGGCAGTTGTAACACTGCAACCTCTCCTTATTTCTTACTTTTTCCCAAACCACTTTTTAACAGAGAATGGACTGTATTTTGGACCGTAATGGAAATTGTGGAAACGCAAACACATCAATAAAGCTTCCATTATTTCTATTACTCCTAAATCGACCAAGACTTTTTTTCAAACTAAGAATTCGCTTAATGTAGTCAGCGGGTTCGGTTTTTAGTAATAGAGAACATTTTAAATCTTGCTGAACGGTGCGATGCGTGAAAGCGATATACAGATTCATACTGCTCCCCGCATGTTGCAGTGGAAATAGGCGCCCAGGCTCTCAATGTTGTCAGTTGTGCGACCGGTGCGCTGGCTACCACTTCTCGGTAAATCGGTTATCATGTGTTTGTTATGAACAATCAGAGATCGAACGTTATCGCTAACGATTTTTCTAGCGAGATCAGATTTTTGGACTCTAATCTCTAGTTGGATTTTTCTGCGAGATTATAACATTGACTAAATCTTTAATAGTACCCCATAGTGACCTATAGAATGTAGGTTTCTCATCTGCCATTGTAAATGCCAAAAAGGCAGGGGTTTGGACGGAAACTCCAAGACATCTTTTAATTACTGAGGCTTTTATTGAGTCTATTTTCTTGAAAAATAATTTGGGGCATTTAAATTGGCTGTAATGTGGTTTTCCAGCTTAGATCTAATGAGTGATTTGCATATTATAAGACTGTTATGAGGATTAAGTCCGCTTTTCCTTCCTGTGAACATTTTTATTATATTATTGGTCTTATTAATTTTTTCTGTACTTTCTTCTAGATCAGTTTTTATGGAGTAATTTGCATTGATATATTTACCTAGATATTTAGCTGTGGTTGACCAAGGAATAATTATGGAGTAGAAATTGATGGCTGGAAGACTTGAACTATTTCTTTTGAAACATATTATTTAACATTTTTGTGGATTTACTTTAAGTTTGAGCTTTATGCACATGGTTGCAAAACTGTTCAGAGCAGATCGAAAGAATTTACTACATGACTGTATATTTTCAGCTTGTGTTAGGATTAGGGAATCGTCCGCATATTGAGGCGGTCATTTGTAAGTTATGAAAAGATTGTGTTGCTATATTATAGAGTAATGGGCTGAGTACATCACCCTGTGGGAGTTCATTATTCACCTGTATGTTATCATCACCCAGCCAAATTGATTTATTCGTTAGGAATTTGAAAATCCAGTAGCATATGTTATTCGATATTTGATAATGGGTCATACAGGGTTTTTAGATCAATCCCCTCATACGCATTTTCTAGGTCTAGAATTGCCATTATTACAGTTTATTATTGATCTTAGCATTTGTAATCATAACATCTAAATGATTTAGGCATGTGTTTACTGATCTTCCAGACATATACGAATAGGAATCGCAAGGAATTTTCTCATTGATATGTTGGCTGGATAATAGTCTATTTTTAATCATGTTATTTATGATATTTATGAATAAAGTTATTAAAGAGATAGGTCTGAAACTGCTGATATCTTCTTGGTTTTTATTGGGTTTTTAAAATGGGAATGATCTTAATTTTGAACATGTCCTCTAACTGCCTATCACGATTGACAAGTGAGTTTAGCGCTGTTACACAATTTTGTTTACTAGTTTGGTTCATGTAATTTAGATTTTCATAAGTAAGGTTATCAAAACCACGAGCAGTTTTTTTTATGTGTTTTTAGAACGTACTCATACTGAGAATAATAACGGTATATTACTGAAGGACCAGTTGCTACTGATACTTTTGCTTTTTATTAAATTAAGAAATTGTTTATTGTTTTCTGATTTCCAAGGATTGAATCTGTTGCTTGTCGATTTATTTTTCAAATTGCTTACTAACCTCCAGAAGTCTATTTCATTCCTCTTTGTTGCAATTATGGTTAGAATATTTTCCCATGCAATTCTTTTAGCTGATTGTACTGCCTGATTCCAGTCTTCTTTTGCTTTTTTACATAGATTAAGTAGATATGGGGTCTTGGCTGCATGAAAGTATCTCATCAGTCCTTTTCTCAAATTCCATTTTTCCTTAAGATCTACACTCCACCATGATTTAGGGCCATGTCCTATTGCTTTTCTCTTATCAGAGCAACTGTCTCTGAGTGATCTTATATCTTCAATAATATTCTCAATATTATCCGGAAATGAATGTTGAGCTATAATATTCTTTAATTTGATTCTATTAATGTTTAAGGAGTTGGAGTTAATACAGTTATTCTTAAACTTTATGATGATTGGAAGGTGCCCGCTTGCACTAATATCATTGAAATTCGTGATCCATTTTATTTTATTAATCTTGTGATTTACAAATGCAAGATCAGGAACCGAGGATCCTCCATTACTCCTGTGCCCTTTGTGACTGTATGTATGAGAGCCTTTGTTGATACACATATATTCTCTATTGGTTATTATTTAAAATTTTGTCCCTATTATTATTTTTGGAGTCTCCCCATTTTCTCCATCTCGCATTGAAGTCTCCTATTATAAAGACCGTCATATTAGGTGATCGATCAAATATTTTCTGAAATTCATTTTGGAAGAAAGTATTATCCAGATGAGGGGGCAGTAAATAGAGCATACTGCTATTGGATTCTTTAGATTCATAATCTTGACTGCTATTATTTCTAGATGACAGGTTAAACTAATATTTGAGACTATTAGGTTGTTTTTAACCATTGTGGCTACACCCCATGCCATTCCATTTTTCCTGTTTTTAAAAACCGTATTATAACCATTGATTAATCTACCATTGTCATACATAAAATGATTAAGAGTTTCCGATATACACGCTATGTCTACCTTATTGTCTTTTAGTGTTTACTCTAATCCAAATTTGTTTTTTTAACAAACCTTGTATGTCATGTTGCAAAATTCTCATCTGACTGTAGAGTTAATTGGTCTAAGTACACCTAATGTATGTCTATTTAACTTAACACTAAATTATTGTTGAGATTAGTCGCATCTATATCTGAATTATTTTTTATTAGTTCTAGATTATTATTATCTTGTTTAGTAAATAATTTTATAAATATTTTATTAAAAAGTTCTACCAGCTCTTTATTATTCTTGGGTATATTATTCATCAGGCCTTCTTTGCAAACTATGTTTATAAACCTTTCGAACTCCGAGGATTTAAAGTAATTTGGGTTGTCATAGACTGGTGAATTCTCAATGCTATCATTTATATTGGTATTATCCTTGTGATTTTGCGTTATAATCGATGTCGGGCTTTTGGAGGAATCTTCAGGGATTTTCATTATAGATGAGTATTTCTTTTTTGTCAAAACTCTATTGACTTCTTTGTTATAATTTCTTGTACTGTTTTTACCTTCTTTATTATGAATTACTGGGAAATCTTTTTCTAAGTCATACTCTTCTAGTAGTGCAAAACTGTTCTCATTGTTATTATTAGGTATTCGTTTTTTTGCTTCATACTGCGATATGTTCTTTATAGAAGCAATTTCCATGATCATGTTTTCTGTAATCCTTCTTGGACACATTGGATCATTGTAAGAATGATCATGATTATTACATAAAATGCATAGAAGTGTGAACCACATAGTTAAAAAAACAAAATAACGATTTTTCAATGAAATTTTAATTTTGAATAATTGCCGTGTTATATTTTTACTTATTAGTACTTCCAAGTAGACAAGGATAACGCAGCGCTGCGCCGCTCAATTGCGTTGAAGCACTACCCATGATATCACTGTGCTGATACCGATTGTCCGTATCAGTAGCGCAGTAACGCACTTCGGTATCAATGGTGTTGGCACTGCCGCTTTGCAATGCCAACACCATTTGGCTTGGCGCTGTGTTACGGCGCGTCGTAACGATATGAGTATACTTACCTCAAGTTTGTTTGATGCAAAGCAATATAACTCATAACTCATATTTTCTTTTCTGATCGGTTCGACTCAAGCCGCTAGTTTTACAGGCTGCATGTGTACTTCAAGCAAGAACCGCAAAGTAAACATTATGAAAAGCGAATGCGATCATGCTATCATAGCGCAATGGTATCAGGGGCCAATATATTTTTGTTGGTCTTCAAGACACAACAAAATACTAAAAGTCTAAGCGGACATCAGCTAATTTTTCTCTTAACATAATAAATAAACGCCAAATTACATAAAATCAACAGATAGTATTGCTCCCATTCAACAATAGTTTATTTACTCTCCTTTCCATACTGTCAACGAGATTTGTGATAATGCCAGGCTTTATTCTACACTATTCCTCTTGTATTGCGCAAATAAGCTTTACAATTGAGTTGAACTGGTGGTTATTGGCGTAAATCCGCTGTGATAATATGCCCCATAGATTTTCTATTGGATTCAAGTCAGGTGAGCAGGCAGTCCACTGCATAATTTCAACCCCTTTAGCGGCAAACCAACTTTTAATATCACGGCTTACATAAATTCTCGCGTTCTCGCGATCCATTCTTCTGAGCCATGTTCATTTCAAAATGGTACTAAATCCTTCTCCCAAACTTCGATGTAGTTTGCACTCTTCATTCGAAAAGAAACGATGTGGATTTCTAAACATTATTCAGTACAAAACGCGGCCCATGTCATCACATTACGGCCACCGAAATTCCTCTCCGAAAAATTTAATGGCTTTTGACGAATATCACGATAATAACTCCGAGACCCGTCAGGACCATCGAGATTCCACTTCTTCTCGTCTAAGAATACATACAGTCTTCGAATGATAAATGTCTATTGAATTGTAGTTTTTTTGCATCGATTTTTTTTTTACTTACTCGATTCCAATTCGTGTCGACGTTATTTCTTGCGATTTGTAGCCTGGCCTTTTTGTGCTTGGCTGTCAATTTTGGTATTACCTTCTTTTTTTCGTATCGAATGAAATACGTACATTTCAAAGTTCTCCAAACGGTAGAACGCGATATTTCATTGCCCACCATGGCTCTGAGCTGATTAAGAGAGGTAGACGCATTCGAAGATGCGCGAACAATTCTCCTTTGTGTGGTTTGGTCCAGTTTCCTTTTTCTTCCAGATCGTTTTTGAGTGCCGTAGGATTCTGGAGAACGCAAATAATGTTGCACAACAAACAAATTTCTCTACATTCTACGCGAAATCTCTCTAAAAACCATAGTTCTCCGTATGAAGGGCGTTAATAAACTCTATTTCTTTGCGGGATGATTAAAATTGAAAAAATGTTTATTTACATTGAAAATTTTATTTGACAAAGTGGTTTTGAAAGTATGCACTGATACTCATCAGACACCAGCACACAGTGCATACTTGACTGATGGTGACCACTTGCAGTTGGAAATCATTAACTTGTATTTACGTTAGTAGTGACAAATTTTAACATCTCTGACTTATATCCATCGATATAATTTACCTGTAAAGGTAATTTAATTGTGATCATGGTTCCCTTTCTTGTCTATAAATAAATCGGCTTCGGAGGCTTACTTCGCAAAACGATCGAGTTTCCCGTATCTATATTCTCTGCTTTGATAAGCTTTAGAGACGATATACGTTGTCTATGCTGATTTATAGACAAGAAGGGAACCATGATCACAATTAAATGACCTTTTTCTTGTTCACTCATTACTTATCCACGTGGCATTATGAGTAAACTTGCTGAATTATAAAAAAAAAAAAAATCTAGCTCTTAATTACCGTGTTGTTAGCACTTCTACAGTTTGATCACAACTGACCTTATAAATATGAAACAAGAGCAAATTTTGCTCGTTCAGATAACGGGAATATCGTTAGCGAATAACTGTGTGCTATTTGCACCATTACATAGAATATTTAGTGTACAAATAGTGGTGTACAAATTCATATAAGCGTTTCATATTTAAAAAAATATTAAGTGATCATATGAATATGAAACGGACTATATTAACACAGTATTATATACTTTGTCAACTATCTTAGCAAATCTGTGCATAAAACGTTAACATCATCCAACGAATCAGCAACGAAATTGGCAAATTCGACCAAGTTTGTTGACGTCGAACATCCTTAAGTAAGCCCATGCTACTCTTCGGAGAAGAAGTGGTTCATAACGCCATATACCTTTTTGAGAATGGCTAATGATGCCATATATTTTTCATCGAACCTCAAGACAAAATTACAACTTTTATAATTTTTTCCCCAACATTTTGTAATTTTTATTTTAAAAGAAATTAAATTTGGCTACGTGACAATCCAAGATATGATTAGGAAAAAGTGTTTAAATGCAAAATGTTAGGATTGTGGGTTGAAAAACTTTATCAGTCGTACTGAGCCTCAAACGATGGTAAAACTGCTGAAAGTTTCTGTGATAATATAAAAAAATCATGTAAAATCAGGATTGAAAAGATTCGTATTGTTTTGCAAACTATTTTTATGATAATTCAGTTCAAAATCACAAACTGCCAAAATATTTGGAAACTTTAAATTATTTCCTGTCAACTTTATAAAAAGGCTTCTATCAAGCTCCGATCTTAATTATATTGCCGCGATTTTGGTCTCACTGGAACCTAACGCTGACTCTGTAGAATCGGTGTTATTCACAGTGAGTTCCATTATACAAAGTATTATGACAAAAGCAAACATAATTCAGCTGCTTAAAAATGTTTCAGGTGTGGTAAGAACCATACTTCCAACTAAAGAGGCTGCCAAGTTTTTTTTAGCCTCAGAGAGAAAAGATGATTTCAACTAAAATCTGTGCCCAGCAAGCCTTTAATAGCGCTTTGCGGACGCTGTAAGTCAATGTGAATCGATTTACAAAAAAGATGGGAAACGTGATGAACAGTAAAACTGCACTCATGCAACATTAAACATTAGAACGCGAACGGTTCTGTTCAATAACTATACATTTCTTGCTTCATATCAGCCTGTAATATTGATGTGTTTTTCACTTCGCAAAACCACTCCACGAGCAAAAACAGCAAATCTAGTGTGCAATTATAATATTTAAGAAAAATGTCACATGTATTTATCAAATCAAACGCAAAGAGGGCAAGGCTAGAATTCCATGTGCAATTCGCACAAAAACAACTTAGTTTCATTGTCCTTTGGGGGAATGCAACGAAGACAACATACGCAACGTCAATATACAGTTTGGGACAAAACTCTCCAGACACCCTCAAAATTTCATAAATTTAGTAGAAAATGCAAATATTTATGAGAATTTTATATGCAACTTTACTGCAAATGTATTTTTATTAACATAAATTGAAAAAAAAACACTAATTAACTTATAACCGTAAAAACACAAAAAAAGAAATTCAGTAGAAACAAAAGTGTTCATACACTATGTTCCACCTTATTTAATATAATTGTATATATTCCACCTTATTTAATATAATTGTATATATATATAATTGTATATTTCAATATTTTGTTGGGCCACCGTTGGCATCAATAACAGCCTGCAACCGTCGTGGCATTGAATACACCAAATTTTTCGTGACTCTCGGAGTTATTTCTCCCCAGGTTTGTTGAAGCGCAGTTTTGAGTGATTCCTTGCTGCTGGTGTGAATTTTCGAGATTTTTCTTTTCATAAGTTCCCAAATACGTTCAATGGGGCTTAAGTCTGGCGACTGAGGAGGAGCATAGAGCTGCCTTGGTGCATAATAAAGTAACCAGTTTTTACAAAGCGTGCAGTATGTTTGGGATCGCTGTCCTGTTGGAATATCCAATGCCGGCCAAGACCCAAATTGTCCACGGAAGGTTGCAAGTTTTTTTTCTAACAGTCTTTTATAATAGTATTGGTCCATAATACCGTCTATAAAGACCAATCTGCCAACCCCACCAGCTGCAATTCCACCCCACACTATCACATTGCCACCGCCGTGTTTTACTGTTGGTGTCAAATCCTTCAGTTGCAATGCTGTTCACTTTTTTCGCCAGATTCTTTCTTTGCCATCATTATCGAACAAGTTGAACTTGCTTTCATCAGTAAATAAGACAGTTTTCCAGAACTCTAAATCCTTTCCTAAATATCGCTTTGCAAATTCAAGTCAGCAAAGAACATTCTGAAGAAAGAAATTTCCAAAATAAAAGAAAATGAGCAAAAGAAAGAAAAACTTAAGCCTACTTGCCCTACAAGGTGGGCTCAGTCTCATGAAGCAATTGCAACGTACATCGAATTGCAGCCGGAAAATAAAAGAAGAGAGAAATCGGTGAGTTGAGGAATTTTTAATGAATTTCCATTTTTGTTTTTTTGTTTCATTAAAAATCTTTCAAAGATTGAGGCTGATGGCTATTGACTTAATGTACTTTCAATTAAAAAATTGAGGCTGATGTCAACTGGCCATCCCACATATTATCCGTTTTCTTTTCAAGTATTAGCGGTTTTTTACGAGGAACTCTACTTGCATATCCATCGGAACGTAAGATTCTTCGGATGGTTTTAGGGTAAACACACTTATTTGAAGTATTAGCGACATGTTCCGCCAGGTGCCGACCGGTGATCTTTGGGTTTTTGTCGACTTCTTTTAAGATCATGCTGATATCCCGCCTGGAAAGTTTCTTTGGTCGTCCATTTCTTGGCTTGTTTTCCACCGATCCTGTGTTTTTATGCCTTTGAACAATGTATTGGACAGTGGCATGGGATAAATTAAACAAAACTCCAATTGCGCGGTAAGATTTTCCATTTCAGGTGCACAGCAATAATTAAATGTTTTATTTCAACACTTACTTCCTTACGCTTGCTCATTTTTCACTCCCTTTGCTCACAGATTACTAAAACAAACTAATCATTAGATCATATTCACGCATTTCAAAGGAAATACAACGGTTCTTTGAAGAAAAACAACAGTAATGCGATGCAATGAAGACCAGAGTATACTATCTGATCAATGTATGAACACTTTTATCCCTACTTAATTTCGTTTTTTCTGGTGTTTTTACGGTTAGAAGTTAATCAATGCAATTTTTTTTTAATTTATGTTAATAAAAATACATTTGCAGTAAAGTTGCATATAAAATTCTCATAAATATTTGGATTTTCTACTAAATTTATGAAATTTTGAAAGTGTAAGGACAGTTTTGTCCCCAACTGTACATATCTACAAAAACCTATTTCTTCTGATTTGAAATCGATGAAAAACAAGTTCATCATAACTAGCAGGTGACTTCAATGCTAAACACACGTTTTGGGACTATTGACTTAATGCACTTTCAAGTAAAAAATTGAGGCTGATGTCAACTGGCCATCCCACATATTATCCGTTGCGTGTTAGTACATTTCCGAACGTTTATTTTAATTGGACAAGATACTTCATTCTGGCAGTTCTTCGCTTACTACTAAACTGATAACTATTATTAACTGTCCTTCTATTTGTCGCAGTTCGTGGTTTTCTACAGCGGAAACCATATACATGTAGTTTTTAAGACATCTTAATATAAACTTTCAAATATTTATCAAATAAAACCTGAGTAACTAATGGTGCTAAGCTATTGTCGAACAAAAATGAATATCCTATTCAATCATCACTAATATTTGCTCGCACTGACACTTTGCATATTAGTTTGACTATGATAACTATTTAATTTGCTCAACGGTACAATAATGAAGAAAATTTCGTTTATTTCAAATTTTCTAACTCGGGTAATTTTAAAACACACTGCACTGGCTCAAAATAGGCTCAGGACAGTTAAGTCGTAGCCAAATATCACATCTTTCATTTTTCCAAATAAACAGTTACTGCATTAATATCATTTATCATGCAAAATTAAACTGCTCAAAAAATAGTCCTCATGCTGCAGTGTTAGCATTTGCATTTCTGCTGATGCAATATTTTAGTCCAAACTGAAATTGCCGCAGGAATTAACATAAAAGTCCTTTGCTAACCTGAAATAATCCTGTGACCTAGAAGACAGCAATAATCCATATGGGTTCAAAAATGTTGAAACTGTCTCACTTTTCAATCACTTATAACACACTTAGAAATAAAAAATTAAATCGCGCAAGTTTTTAAAACGTTCAACGACTCCACACAAGCTACGAACCGAAAAATAGCGGTCGGTTTCAATTAGCGAAAAATACGATTAACTAGCGGCGGCGACCAACTAATTTTCTTGAGACTATTCCGCAGGCATTTATAGAAAAACAAAAGTTATCTATCTCCCCATTCCGACCAATTTTGATTTCGTTCAGATGACTGCAAATTGTCTGTGGTGTCTCGTATGTCTGTCGTCTTAAGCATGTCTGCAGCTCCATACTCCAGTGCCCCACTAGGGCCGTGCAGAATGATACCAGCATTGTTACCATTTCAAGTGATTTGCGATGGTGATCTGTTGCTGAGATTTGGGGACCGTAACTGTTACAATGCTGGCAAAGATATCTGCTTGTGGCGGTAGAGTGAATCTCGCATAAAAGTAAAACCATTTCGTCTTTACTTTGCGTGCAACATCTTTTCCTTTAAAGAACATTCTCTAGAGCACTAAATCACTAAAACTAAATGACTACAAAATATATATGTATGATACTTGCTCTCATTGATGGTGATGATAATTTGTGTTGAACAGTGAGGGTATTGGTTTATTGTGAGTAAAATCTTGATACTTTAATTTCATTTTCGTTAAATGAAAATTCCAAGCCATTTTTATCGCGCAACTTTTCAAATTAAGTAAAAAAAATATCAATTGTGCTAATAATATAATAGGTTTGTAAAAATATTATAACTTAACCGTGGTCATACAACGTTGGGTTATTTAAATTCCATGGTTTTCAAAATGCATTAAATATTCTGTATAACACAACCAAATAAGTCGAATAGTAGCTGGCGGTTGAATAGGTCAACCAGATTTGATACGAAGGACGCACCTACTGCTGCTAATTTTTGAAGGACAGAAATTTTTTCATCCTTTCATTGGCCTGTCAAACTGTTACTGAAAAAGTACTGTGCAAATTTTGTTTTTGTGCTTTATTTTAATCGTAAAAATAGACATTATTTTCACGTTGTATGCTGAGGGTTAACTGTTTAACTGGCTAGCAATAATACAAAAAATCGATGAATATCATCGATATTTCGTGTAATCAGGAAACCTCTAGTTTGTTTGGTAAACTGCACTATTTCCTTAAGGTTAACCAGAAGTCGGTCAACCAAAAATAGGTCAACCAGATTTGATAGGAAGGACGCACCTACTGCTGCTAATTTTTGAAGGACAGAAATTTTTTCATCCTTTCAGCAACATTTTCGACAGAAATCGTTGAACTTAACTCCCAACTTTTGCGTGTATCATTCTATAAGACAGCAACGCGTGTAGTGGGGGGACCCCACAGGAAGGATAACTGCAGGTTAAACTTGAAAACTGCTTGATGCGAAGTTTAACCGCGGATACGCAGGACTGTCTTGCATTTGGACAGATTTATTATTCAATTCAGAACTTAGCGTCTTCGAAGTATTTTTGCCTGATGGTTAGTGTGACCGATGACATCGGCGTTCTTATAAAGAAGAGAAGAGACACGTCGAATAACCCTATATCCAAGTATCCAAATTGATTTCATTGCCGAATACAATAATGTCTCGATATTTCCCCAAATGCGGGTTAACACGGTTAAAGTCTACATTGGTAAATTGGACATTGGTCAATTGGACATTGGTCTAGTAAAACAATTGATGATTTATTATGCAAACAAATGCAATTAGTATTGAATATAGTAACATTATTGTTAAACGACCACTGATCGATACAGAAAAAGGATTTCAATCTTATGATGGGCAAAACCAGCACACTTTGCGGTGCTAGCACACTTCGGACACCACATTTAAGTGTGCTGCATTGTGCTCCCGGCACTGTGCTCCCATCACACTTAGCACACCCAGCACACCTAGCACACTTAGCACACTTAGAACACCCAGCACACCTACCACACCTAGCACACCTAGCACACCTAGCACACTATGCACACCAAGCACACTAAGCACACCAAGTACACTAAGCACACCAGTATACACAGTACGTGTGTAGAAGCACTTGTGAATAATATATTTGAATGGATTGGATATACGATTTAGTAGATTTTTTTTTCCATGTGCATACATATGGAATGTAATGATCAGATATGCATGGGAATTTGTATGGCTAGCATTTATCATGTATTAATGGCTGGTAGTGTTGTTAAAACCATTAAGACTGATCAAAGTGTATGATCAAATATTATATGAAGTTGAGTTTTATCATGCTTTCAAGTATGTTAAAATAAAATCTACTTTTAGATAGTGCAGTTTGAAAGCATATCAAGTATCGAGTATTTTCGTCTTTGCGAGTATTTTATTCAAATATTCAAAAAGCTTTTAGGGCAAAAGTAGCTGAAATCTGCCAATTTTGGGTTAGAGTGGTTTCGGACAAAACGGGCCAAGATCTATTGCCGTGATACAAACATTTCGGTTTTGTAGAGGAGTAAGGGGTTTTTTTTGGCCATAGTGTAGCAAAAACTGCCATTACGGTGCTTTCAATCATTGAAAGCGGTCGGGGAGTACAATAGTGATATTTTGAGGACGGAAAAAATTTTTGATAGGGATCATTGGGCAAAATCGTCCAATTTGCCCAAAAAAAATTTTTTGTCTAGCGTGAATTCGGGGACCTCTCTGAGTATTTTCGGGCGAAATTTCCATACAAACCTAAGAAAAAGCGGCCTAGTTTCGAAGATACGGCAAAAGTAGCTGAAATTGGCTAATTTTGGGTTAGAGTGCTTTCGGACATAACGGGCCAAGACCTATTGCTGTGATATAAACATTTCAGTTTTTTAGGGGAGTAAGGGTTTTTTTTGCCATAGTTTGGCAAACACTGCCTTTACGGCACTTTCGCTAATTGAAAGTGGTCGCGGGAGTTTAATAGTGATATTTTAAGGACGAAAAATTTTTTAGAGACACCCACAGGGTGACCTGCAGTTACGAGGAGGGCCTCAGCACAGTCGAAGAAGCCAACTATCGAACCAAAAAGGATCTCAACCTTTTCCTACTAAGCACTTTAAGCACTTTAAGTCTTCGAAAATAGGCCACTTTTTCTCAGACTTGTATGGACATTTCGCCCGAAACAACTCAGAAAGGTCCCCAAATTCATGCTAGACAACAAAATTTTTTTCGGAAAATTGGACGGTTCTGCCTAATTTCGCCTATCAAAAAATTTCTCGTCCTTAAAATATCAATATTTGTATCACAGAAATAGGTCTTGGCCCGTTATGTCCCAAACCACTCTAATCCAAAATTGGCCGATTTCAGCTACTTTTGCACTAAATACTTTTTGAATATTTGAATTAGGTACTTGCAAGTACGAATTTTCATCAATTACATTTTCATTTTCATCAATCTTTAGTACTTGGCCTCAATCTGCTCTTAAGTTAAATTGCGATATTTGCAATATTAACTACAACATTTTTTGAACACACTATGGTATCAATATAAACTATTCTATCCTATACTGCCGTCCTTAACAGATACCTTCTGACCTTGTTTTCATTTTTGTGTTGACGTCAGATTCGAAAACTACATAGTGTATTACATCATTCTGCAAAATATGAAAAACCTACCTTATGTGCAAGTATGTTAAAATCAAAAGTGAAAAATCGCCCCGTCTACAAAAAACATAGCACTACTTAGCACAAACCTTCTATCTGCAGCAGATAAAAGGTTTGTGCTTAGTAATGCTATCATTTTATCGTTGCATGCTACGACAAAACCCTTCTATTTGCTCAAAACCTATTTTCCACAAATATTTTCAATGTGAAAGCATTAATTATTTTCCGAGATAATCTCTGCAGTGGCCGATTCGATTAAGCTGAAATTTTCAGAGAACGTAGACATATATAGTAGGTAGGTCAAATTCAGATATCCTAAACCTTTTAGCGGCGGGGAGTTTTTGTGAATTTTGAAGTACTCCTATATTTCCAAGCAGTGTAAATTTTTGTTAAAAAGAAGTATTGGGAATGAAAATTAATTATGTTTTAAGTTTGTCTATGATAAAGAATTGAAATTTTTGAGCCGTGTGTGGGTGCTAAGTGCCTAAAAGCAGGCAAGGATTTTTTTTCAAATTTTGATTTGTCAATAATTCTGACAAGAACATTGGATCACCGTGAAATTCGTAGAGCGTATTGACATTGGCTAAGATTAAACACACATAGATTTTCAAGATAGTGCGGATAACCCTGTAGCTACGGGAGGCTCGTGAAAAAAAATCCTTCAAATCATTGACCCTCCTCAAAAATTTTTGATTTTTGACAAAAACTTCAAATCATTGATAAATTTAAACCTTTTTCCATCATGTCATATTAAAATTTTGAAAATTCTGATTTACACAAGAACGGCAACCCATCACCAAATTACCTCTATTTTCAGCACTCGAAAGTTCTGTTCACGGGATCTACGACCGGATTATCCGATCATAATGAAATTCACAGGACATGTTGGTATTAGCTAGGACCAGGTCTGATAGAAGTAATTTTGAAATGCGGGCACCACTGTGGCAGTGGTACCATCTTGAAAAATCACTGAGAAAAAAAAACAGCTTTTTGGCCTATAACTTCCGATTCAGCCATCAGATTTTAACAAACTCACGCAGTACTTGGATCTTACTCTATGTAACATTTGGTGAAAATTTGGTTGAAAAATTAGAATAGGGCTGCCAGCTATGGTGATTTTTGTCTCATAAATCTTGCTAATTTGCTGAGCAAAATAAAGCTTTTTTCCTTATAGCTTCCGGTCCAGTGCAGAAATCAAAACGAAGTTCATGCAGTAAATGGACCTTGATGTGAAGTAAATGTCGTAGGAATTTCGTGCAAAAATCATGAAAGGGCTGCCAGCTATGACCATTTTTGTAATTTTGTGGAATTTCTTTACTTAGCGATTATGTCATTAGATTTGCAAATGGGAATAATCCTGCAATGAAAATTAACAACAAATATCAACGCTTTAAAAATTTGAAAAGTTTTGAGGGAGGCAACCCTAAAATTCTTTTCATCCGTAATAGCTTCCAGCGCAGTGATTCAATCGAAACGAAGTTTACTGGTTGGGTTTAACTTAACGTGAAGCAGATTTGGTATATAGTTTGCTCTGCTGCTGACACAGGGTAACCAGCATTAGCCATTTTCGTAAATATTGCACCAACAGATGCTTGAAATTTCATACTCATATGCAAAGCATTTGCGATAAAAATAAGAAACCAATTTTTAAATTTTCCGAGTTTTGAACATTTTTCGGATGGCAGCCTCGAACAACGTTTAACCGCTGAAACTTTCGATGAAATCCTCCGATGAGAACGAAATTCAAAGGATAAGTTGATTTAAGTATGAGCTTATTATGGTAAACTTATTGCTGCTTCGTTGGGAAAGTGTTGCCAGCACTGAACATTTTCATCATATGTGTTATAGTTGAGTTTTGTTGCTCGACATAAGCAATGGTTGATATGATTCTACAAAAAAGTGTAATACGTCTTTCTACATTTTTTTGTCACTCAAAGACAATTTCTTCGAAAATTAGTTTTCTAGCGGTTCTGATGCGCTAGAGTTTTTAGAACTCCGTTCGTTCTTTGAATAATGTTCCTCCCTTTTGCGTGCAATTCATTGTAATATCGTTGATCGCTACCAGTGGATGCATCTCGGAATGGGGTCATAAGGAATGGCTCCAGAGCGTAACCAGAATCACCTAAGACAATACAACATCAATTGCTTCAATACAATGTAAATGAAAATTTTACCAAGCAACCATGTATTCCTGTCTCCGCTTTCATGATTGCAGTTCGCAGCCGAGACATTCTGAATATGATAGAATCATGAGTAGCGCCCGGATACTGGTCATCGACAAAACGGATCGTCATTCGATGGTCGCAAACCTAGTAAAGAAACAATTTTCATTAATTTTACGATAATTCATAAACCTAATACTTACAATCATATCATTAACACTGTAAAAACCTTTCCTGTTGTAATATAAATGTTGCGTGTGTTCCGTCAACGCAGCCTATCACACCAGGAAATCTGCACTTTTCATAAAAGTATTTTTTTGCCTGGTCCTTTTCGACTTCTGTGTAGGCAAAGTTAATCCATGTTGGGCAAACATATGATTCAATTGCTGAACAAATTTCATGCAAAATAAGAGACACTGTTGGTTGAGCCATAGCTACATTGAAGTCATTTCCAACACCTCGCTGATACGCGCCTTCTGCCAAGAAACGCAGTGCTGTAGCTACCTTTAAAATATTTGGCACCGCAGACAACAATACCGGTGTTTTCAATTTGTCGTCCAAAACGCCGAGCAGCATTACAAAAGCTTCTTTTGACAGTCTGAAATGCTGTATAAATCTACTCTTCATTAAAGAAATAAAGACTATTCTAATGCACAATACTTACTTAATTATGCAACATTTTCGAAACCTCAGGATTATCCTTCCGATAATAACGCGAGCAGTTTGCGAAAATAGAGTTTCGAGATAATTTCGTTTAACCCTCCGAGAACACAGGGGGTCAAATTGACCCCAGAGACCTTTTTGACCAATCGCAGCGCTTAGGCCTGCGGGAAAAGGGGGGTACTGTAGGTTCCTTAGTGTATTTCTGTGCCTTGACTTTTAGTTTAAACCGTTCTCATACAGCCCCATGTCGTCAGTCGTCGTTGAGAAGCCTTTGAAGCAGATCAAGGGGTCAAATAGACCCCATGTGTACTCGACGTCAATTTTGAGGTCAAATTCAATATTTTTTTTACTTTATAAATCGATAGATTAATTAATATCACTTGCGATAATTGGTTTACAACCGTTCCTCTGGTGAAAAATTTTTTAAAAAAAGAGTACAAACTGTATGTAACTGGTACAATCCGCAAAAATAAACCCGACATTCCTAATGAAATGAAGGTTGCAACATAGAAGTACCTTCTACTAAATTTTGCCATCATGGAGATATTACTTTGGCAAGTTTCACGCCAAAACAAAATAAAGTTGTACTGCTTATTAGCACCAAGATACCAACAGGAAACGTTAGGGAAAGAGGTAAACCAGAGGTAATCTTGTACTATAATAAGACCAAAGGTGGAACGGATGTATTTGACAAACTGTGCCACGCATATACGACTACTCGTACAACAAAGCGTTGGCCAATGCGATACTTTTTTGGTATGCTTGATCAAGCTATCTTAAATGCCAGATGTCTATGGACTTGTAAGTACGCAGATGACGCTACCAAAAATAAATCTGCCATTGCTACCTTGAAAGAAGTTCTGGCTCACCTCGTCGAGCCATATTTACGAGAAAAATTAAATAATACCATTCTACGTGTAGACATTCGAAAAGGGATCGAGAATATTTTAGGAATAAATATCCCAAATGTTCCTTCAGAACGTCCAAAGCTCAATAAAAGAGCAAAATGTTTATTGTGCTCTCGAAAACAGGACCACAAAACAAAAGATGTGTGCGCATCTTGCGATCGACCGATGTGCGACGAGCATCGGGCATTTTTATGTAATGATTGTGTTGGATATGAATAATTTTTCAATTTCTTCTTTATTTTGTCAACATTTTTATATATTTTAATGAATATAAAATAGTTTTTTCTATTCAAAAATGAAAAAATTCATTATTTTTCATACCCTCAAAATTACTACTACCAATATGCGTAACGAATATCTTATTTGCAACCCTTTATATAGGGATGATTTTTGTATTATTCTAACCATATAAATTTTAAGCTCAAAATATTAAAAATCAACAAATTTATTAATTTTGTTTTAAAATATGCAAACATAAAAAACCTTTAAAATCGCCACCGTAAATATGCAAAATAAATACTTTTTTTTAAGGTCCAATATACATCTAATTTTTTTTATGATTTTGTCATATCTTGAGAGTATCTGTCTAAATTTTTAGCCAAAAATATTGAAAATTAAAAAAAATAACGATTTTTTTTAGTAAAAAACCTGATTTTCGGCAAAACTGTTTTTCGCGAATTTTTTTAGGTATGTTAAGGACATTTAAGGCACGTCTTATGCATAAGAACTACTAGAAAAGGTCTGAAACTATACCTACAATTTTTTTCAAATTTAAATCTTCAGTGTCGGCGATTCTATAGACGTTCAAAAGTGCTTGGGGTCAATTTGACCCCAAGTGTCCTCCATGATCGAAAAAATAGGTGTGTACTCGGAGTGTTAAAGCTCCAATACGATAAAACTCTTAGTTTTAGTGACTTACGATCAATCAGCTATTCCAGGCGCGTAGCGTAGTCTTTCAGCTTAATCGAAAAGTTGATTTTCTTCAGTTTGCTGCTGTTTTCGGGCTATACGAGCCACTTTTGTCTGGGAATGACTCTTCCGGTTCTGTCTCGCTACTCGCACCTTATCCGTAGTTTCGACGTAAACTTTAGAATTTGTGCCAACAATGACATCCAGCTCATTCATTATTCTCAGGATGGAGCTTGCCTTCATTGAAAATGCCAGCAGCAATGTAGGCTGAAATTTCGATGATTTTTAGCCCAGAATTTAAGTGTTTTGTCGACAATCGTCAAACTGTCGAGTTGAAGTTCTTATTGGCATTCTAGATATGGCCACCTAAGCATTGTTCTAATAAGTCATCCCTGGACACATATTGATAAATTGGTAGATAAATTGGTTGCTTCATCTCATCACCAAGTTTATGATTTAAATTTTCCAGTTTCGGATCTGTTCATAAAGCGATTGTTTTCTGCCACTTGCACCAGCTCTCGGCTCCAGTTGGGCAGTTTTCATGATGCGGGTCTTTTTTTTGTTGAAAAAATTTTATAAGTAGTCATAATGTCTTTCTTCATATCATTAATACTATTTAAGGGAAGAGCGGGAAGAGCGAAAAACATGAAATAATGCTATCTCGCCCACGGAGGTAGGCGCTAGCAACCAAGAATAGAGGATTGATTGAGGTGGCACTATTCCGATAAGGTGGGGATGGCCTAAAATGCTCTGTCGTTTGGCTTATTTTGATATGTTGGGGTCAGCACCAGCAGTAGAGTGTATACTGGACTTAATAAGTACGATGGTTAAGTGCGGGTTAGAGGAAATGTTAGAGGAAATAGAATTAGGTGGTCGTCAAATCGTGCTATTTGCTGACGAAATAGGAATTGTGATGTGTTGTGCGGGTCAGTGCGAGCGCCAATGAAGTCATGAGATGACATGTGTTAGGGGAGGTGTAGGGGTCATTTAAATAGTCGTAGGTTGCCATCGTTGGGTCATGAAACATGTGTAGTTTAAGTGGCCCAGGGGAGATTGGTGTTTTTGTATGTAGTCTGGAGACTACGAAAAATGTTAAGCATGGTGCCTGTAGTTTCCATGGATCTTCCGGTATTACTCTTATTGGCTATGATCTGATCCAGATTAGTGACCCTAAGACGACATCCTGTGGTGGTGTTCAGACCACTCATGCTGTGACCAAATGTGAATTTCTTAGTGCGTATACTCTTCATGTGAATGGAATGATTTAGGGTACTTTGATGCCTACCAACTGTAGACTTGTTATCCTTGAAATTGTCAATGAGGGACCTATTGCTTGCAACTTAAATATTGAAGATTTTGTTGCAATCATTGCATTCCAATACACAATGACAATTCCATTTGTCCAGCTTGCATATTTTGTCTTTAATCGCCGAGAAAAAAAGGTGTTTGTTGTTATGCGGGACATAAAAGCTAATGAGGTTTTGGCTAGTGTTCTGAACAATAAATCTTTTGATCTGATCTACCGGATGCGCCATCCATCTCGGTCGCGGATAGCTCCGAAAATCCGCCGTAGAACTTTCCGTTCGAAGGTGTCGATCATATTTTTGGAGGCTTGGGTCAGGGTCCTTGTTTCGCAGCCATGGTTAGATGGTTAGAACGTTCCATCCATTAGCCACCAATTCGTTTTTGCAAGAAACTTTAGGCTAGTCTTTGTTCCTAATATAATATTTTTTTGCCATCAAAATTGGTTTCGGATAAAACAAAAAGTTCTCCTTCCACAAGCTTACTAGTTTCGGGAATTTTGATATCATCCAATGTTGCTGGCTCTTTAAAATCCTTAGAGCATTCGCGCGAAATTTTAACTTTTTGTGCCCCTTTGCTTGGCAAGTACACGTGACTTGCATCTACCGTTTCAACAATGTAATAATTTGCGATGGTAGCAAATTTGACGACGATCCCCATCTTTTAACTATATTGTTAGCTTTGTTCACCTCTTTTTCAAACGCTAAGGGATCGTGCGAATGTGTTGACGGGGGTTTTAAAATCTCATGCTTACCTCCTGTCTCTCGCGTTGTAACGCGGGCTTTGCAATGAAGACTTTTTCGTTTCGCACACGCTCAGTTAAAAGAAAGTTTATTTTTCCTATCCGAACGATAGACATAGCCATCAACAACTAGATTGTACCCCTTTTATTAGATTTCGTTAAAACTGTTTTCATTTTGCAAAATGCGGCGGATATTAATGATCACTTTTACTGCAACTATGCCACGATCACAGTCGAAATGAAATCTCTATGTAGTTTTTCCTGGATTATGATTTAAATAAAATATGAAAGCAATCTCAATCGAACCAAAGCCTACTAATCATTTCAGAATAGAAAAACATTACCAGATTATTATAATACCGTTATATATTTTAAATATCATGAAATACAAACATGATTTAAACAACTTACCTTACCTTTCAAACGAGCAGCTGAATTACAAATCCCGTAGTTTTGCATAATATACATAGTCGTGCCATAAGTTCTGTCACACGTGTATGGGCAATTTTTGTATAAATGAAAAAGAGTTTTTGACAAAGGAAAATATATTTTATTTTGGCATACTAATGGAAGTAAAATAAGCAACAAATTATTCAAAGTGGCCGCCTTTAGCCTTTACACAGCTCTTTAATCTGTTGGGCCAGTCATCGATAGCAGTACGCACTGTTTCTAGCGGAAAATTAGCTACTGCTTCTGTCAAAGATCGCTTAAGGCTCTCGATATTTGGGTGTCGTCTCGTGCACACCATGGACTTTAACTCCGCCCACACTTTGTAGTCCAAGGGATTCAAATCTGGGCTCCCAGAAGGCCATTCCGTCGCCCTTATAAACTCTGGAATATTGGTTTCCAACCACGCTTGTGTGGTTCGAGCTTTGTGGGCTGGCGCAGAATCTTGCTGGGAAACCCAATGTCGGTTGTTGAATAGCGTAGAGTTCAGCGGCTTCACACATCCCTCCAGGATGTCCGTTTGATAATTTTTCGCTGCAGTTTTTACGCCTTTTTCGCAAAAATGAAGCTCGGTGACCCCTTCGTAGCTGACACCCCACCATACCATGACTGATGCTGGATGATGTCCTCGCTGTAACCTAGTGGCAACTTCTCGGGCTTCTCTGGAGCTGTGGGCATACACCTTATCATTTTGGCGGTTGAAATGTTCCTCCACCGTAAACATTTTTTCATCGGTAAATAAAAATTCTCGATGTTTGTTGTTGCCGTACCGCTGAAGGAGCTCTTTCGATCTGGTGCTCCTAATTTGCTTCAACTGCTCAGTCAGCAAATGTCCCGTTGATCGTCAAAAGGCACTCATCCCGAGGTCCGATTTTATGATGCGAGACATACTTCGGGTGGAGATGTTCATCTCTCGAGCCATGATTCGTTGTTTACGAAGCGGATTTCGACGAATTCGACTCTCGACCGCTTTGATGGCAGCAGAAGAACGTACATCACGTGGACGTCCAGAACGAGGTCGATCTTCAATAGTCTGGATCTCGTTATATCTCTGGATCGCACGATACACAAATCTTTGCGTTCTTTTTAACGGGCACAACAACTTGAAAATTTCACTCGCGGATTTTCCACACTTATGTAGTGCAATCACTGCAATTCGGTTTTCTATTACACCCCATTCCATCTGCACACGTTAACGAACAAACTTTAAATGACCATCAACTGTCAACAACATTATGACGTTTATAAAACTGGCCGATATTGAAATGTCACTCATAAAATAAAGTTGTTGCCAATGTGAGAAATTATGTGACAGAACTTATGGCAGGACTAAGTAGAATCAGGCATGCAAAACTACGGGATTTTGTATTACGGGATTTTGTAATACGAGATTTTGTAATACAGGATTTTGTATTACGGTATTTTGTAATACACTATTTTATCTTACGGGATTTTATGTTACAGCATTTTGTAATACGTTGTTTTGTAATCGGGATTTTGTAAACGGGATTTAGTAGTACGGGATTTTGTACCCAAACCCTATTTTACTTATATCCAGAAACACGCTAGTTCTATAATTGACTCATTGTTATGCACTACTAGAAGTCTACGTGAAGAATTATATTGTCTGAAAATTCTGAAATCATTTCTTAAAATACTATAATGTAGTCTATTGTATATATGGTCTATCCATCTCATTGCAAAATTCACATTATGGGTCTTCTTTTAACTTTATCTTAAATAATCTCAGGTTATTATAAGCCTTATCCATAAAAAGTATATTTGGGGCATTTCACGTGAAGCGGACAACGAAAAAAAGTCGAGGTTCCGGATTTCGTTCATATTATGCATAATGGTACTTCTAGAGGATATGAACGTGGATGCACAATTTTTTCCTTCTATGAGGTTCAGTTGCCGAGTTATGGGCTTCTGAAGAATTGAAGAAGCTGATGAAGGGTTTTTTTGGAAGCCGATTTTGAGATTGAAAAAAATATATTAAAAACATTAAACATATTGATTGGTATAGAAAATCAGCTGTTCTTTTTAATTTTAAAATTAAATTTAGAATAAAACAAATTTTTCCTGTTTTAAACCGGAAGTAACCATTTCAACTCGTTATTTGAGTAACTTGGACCAGGTTAATTTTTTTTATTTTTGTAGTAAAACAAAGCTTAAACTATACTTGTTTTATCATAAAAATTTTAGAATGGGATGGCGAGTAGTTTGGGAGGTAGGTGAATTTTAGTACATACAAGTCGTATGAAGCGTGGCACCCAGAGCTTGATTAGGATAGCTAGTGAGTATGAAAACAAAATATTTTTAGTAAAATTATTGCTATATCGTTAAAATATTATATATAGAATTAATATAGTTAAAATAAAGCGATAGAGTTTCAATATTAAAAGTTGCTAATGCTAATTTATTTAATAAAAAAACAAACTTGTTTATGGAAAAATGAATTTATTTCACAGTTTTTACAATTGCATATATAATTCACCTATATATAGAGGTTAAAATATAAAACAATTGCTAATGCTTATTTACGAAGTGAAAACAAAAAAATAATTTATGGAAAAAAAATTTTTACTTGAACTTATATGACTTGGACCAGTTTAATTTTTTTTTATATTTGTAACAAGACAAAGCTAAAGCTATACTTATTTTATGTCAAAAATTTTAGAGTGGAAAGTATATGTAGTTTGCCGTGATCCTATATCCTGTATATAAATAGTTTTTATAACATACTTAAAATACATACTTAAATTGTGTTCATACTTAACCGACTACCCTACAGAAATGCGATTAGTATCGCCATTTTTTAGTTGAAAAAGGTATTATTTTTTCATAAAAAGCCATATAATAGAAGGAGGTCAAAGCTATGTAATAGAATTTGAAAATGATATTTGATGATAATCAAGTGACAACCGTTTAGTTCGAAAAATGGGTTTGTTCAGACAGATTTACCATTTCTACTCATTTGCTTGCATCCGATGATTTTGTGGACAGCTTTTGTCACGCGTTGGATGCCTCGAAACCCCATGCTTACATTGCAGAGCAACAGGCTCATTATTTTAAAAATCTAAAAGAAAATATAAAACGAAGCGGAAATTTTGGTACAATGCGATTTTGCTGAGAATTATTGTTTTGTTGTACAAGATGCTGCTCAAGCTTTTCATTGGAATAATGACCAGGCAACACTTTTGACATCAGTCTATTATTATAAAATTGGAAGTAAAATAGAACATGGTAGTATTTCCAGAAAACCCTTCACAAACATCTGTCTGAAGAAACAATAGCTGTGTCAAAAATTATATACATAACAGATGGGGCCCCACAACATTTTAAAAATAGTTTTAATTTTCTGACTCTATTTTATTATAAAGCTGATTTCAAGACAGAAACTGAACTTCATTTTCACGCGACTTCGCATGGAAAGGCCTATGTAATGGTCTCGGTGGTAATCTGAAACGACTGGCAACACGTGCGAGTTTACAATTACCTCCTACTAAAGCTATTACTACACCTTTACGTTTTTTTCATTGGGCAAAGTCGGCTTTATCCCTAACAGCCACTTACTATTGCTCATCAGAGGAACTTCAACGCCACAGAATATTTTTAAAACCACGGTTTGATTCCTCTATTACTGTTCCCGAAACTAAGAAATTTCACTGTTTTATTCCAGTTACTGAAGGCCTTGTTATAAAAAGAACAAGTTTAAGTAATGAGTGTCAAATTGTAAAAATGGTGAAATAATTTCATTTTTCCATAAATTATTTTTTTGTTTTCACTTCGTAAATAAGCATTAGCAATTGTTTTATATTTTAACCTCTATATATAGGTGAATTATATATGCAATTGTAAAAACTGTGAAATAAATTCATTTTTCCATAAACAAGTTTGTTTTTTTATTAAATAAATTAGCATTAGCAACTTTTAATATTGAAACTCTATCGCTTTATTTTAACTATATTAATTCTATATATAATATTTTAACGATATAGCAATAATTTTACTAAAAATATTTTGTTTTCATACTCACTAGCTATCCTAATCAAGCTCTGGGTGCCACGCTTCATACGACTTGTATGTACTAAAATTCACCTACCTCCCAAACTACTCGCCATCCCATTCTAAAATTTTTATGATAAAACAAGTATAGTTTAAGCTTTGTTTTACTACAAAAATAAAAAAAATTAACCTGGTCCAAGTTACTCAAATAACGAGTTGAAATGGTTACTTCCGGTTTTAAACAGGAAAATTTTTTTTTATTCTAAATTTAATTTTAAAATTAAAAAGATCAGCTGATTTTCTATACCAATCAATGTTTAATGTTTTTAATATATTTTTTTCAATCTCAAAATCGGCTTCCAAAAAAACCCTTCATCAGCTTCTTCAATTCTTCAGAAGCCCATAACTCGGCAACTGAACCTCATAGAAGGAAAAAATTGTGCATCCACGTTCATATCCTCTAGAAGTACCATTATGCATAATATGAACGAAATCCGGAACCTCGATTTTTTTTCGTTGTCCGCTTCACGTGAAACGCCCCATTTATTACTTTGATGCTATTACTAGTCCCCTGGAACCCACAGAACCATGTACGTTCCCTGAAAGCCATGTCTGACTCCAGCCAAGGGCATCTTTCCACACTTCTGGTCAACTCCTCATAATTGGCCTGCCAGGTCCTTTTTATTTCACGCCACACTATAGATATTACATAATTGAGGCATAGCGGAGTCGATAGAGGCGTTCCCTCCAAAATCGCCATCTTGGCAAGACCATCCACTTCCTTCATTAAAGGAATCCCCCTATGACCTGGTACCCAAATAATTCTAACCTGTTATTCCCTATTTGTCGACATCATGTTCCAGATCTTGTGTACAATCTGGTTTTTGGAAGTGGGTGCATCTAACATCTTACACGCACAATTGCTGTCCGAGAAGACCTCAATTTTTTTTTTCTACCGCACAGATAATAGCACCCAGCTCCATGCCAACCACATCCGACGCACCAGATAATGAAAACATACATCTGATTCCTACACTCTTCCCTATGACAGCACATCCAGCCCCTGCTTATTTAGCACCATCCACCGCCATAATCACAAAACCATTGTTGCTCTCCTTTCGTACCACTATGTTGAATGTGTTATGCACCATGTTCCCTGAATGGTCATTCGTTAAGTCATTGAAAGGACCTGCATGTTTATAAATAGTGACGATATTTAAAGAGGCCATTCTGTTCAATCCCGGTCTGTACATATCTAGCAGTTCTCCGAACTTGCCAAATACAATGCCAAAATTCGAGTTGGCTCGAGCCACTCTAGCCATCTGATATAGTTTTGTGTCGTTTTTTAGTTTAATAACTTCCCTAGTTGTGAACCATAGCGCCCTGTAGTATGAAGATAGTTCATTCGCCATCGTAAAGGTCAAACAGTTTGGTGTTTGGGTCGATAAGCCCAGACACCTCTTAAACACTTTTGCCTTTATAGAGTCGAAGCATACAAAGAAATACTTCGGCGCCCCCATGCTGGCAGATATATGGTTTTCTAGCCTCGATCTTACCAACGCCTTGTATAAAACCACGCTTTTATGGGCGGCTAAACCACTTTTCTTCCCAGTCACTATGTTATTTCTTGTAGACCCTGTTTTACTGTGTATCTTCTATTTATAATTTTACCCAGGTACATGACCTTTTTCCAAGTAACAGGTGTGTCATTGTATATTAAAGGTTATAGATTTGACACACTATTCTTTATGCTGATTATTTTGCATTTTAGTGGATTTACCTTCATCTTGATTTTGTTGCAATTATTTTCAAACCTCACTATAGCATCTTGAATCAGGTCTGACACATCACGCTTTTGGTCAGACGCCATGATCATAAAATCATCCGCATATTGTAACAGACTAGACGAAGGCAAGTTCAACTCGTGAAAGAGCGTGTATATAAATTGAAAAGGAGTGTATTAAGAACGTCTCCCTGTTTATTTTAATTGAGCAATCGTTTAACCACACTGATCTTTTAGATAAGAAATTTATGATCCAAAAACACAGATTTTCCGGTATGAGTTGTATTAAAATGTTGTGCATTATTTCCAGGTCTCCTCCCTCATACGCATTTTCTAAGTCTAATTTAGTTACCATTATAACTTTTCTGTTCTTTCTTGCTACCCAAAGCATATTGTCCATTTGATTCAGGCAGGAGTTGATAGATTTACCAGGGACGTACGCATATGACCTGGGAAAAATGTGGTTAAGAATGTTGTGTATATTTGATTAACTCATATGAGATTTTGTCTGGACCCGGCACCGACTTTTTATTATGAATTTCTAAAACCCTATCCGGCTCATGTATATCGAAAAGGATTGGTGTTTGAGGCAAACGCAGATTGTTAACTGACCACTTACTGGTGTTGCTTTTGCTATTAATTAAATTTGAAAATGCTAAAGTATTGACTGATTCCCATCCCGTCCCATAACTATTGTTCTGATTATCTATTTTTAATGTTGTTTGGTAATCTCCACATCTCACACTCGTTCCCTCTTTTGCTTATATTTACCACCAGCTTGTTCCATGATTTTCTTTTTCCTTCTTAACAGCCTGACACCATTCTTTATTGGCTCTCCTCATTTTTTGACACATGTATGGTGATCTTATTGCTTCAAAGATTCTCGCATCCCCTTCTTGGGATTCTACTTTTCTTTTAATGACTCATTCCACCAGTACTTTGGCATAAATTTGTGCTTGTGTACTTTAGTTGAGCATTGATCAATGAATTCTTGCAACTCCACGGTCATTTGTCCTAGGTCCTCACTGAAGATATGTTGTGCAATACTTTGTTTGAGTTTGTTTTTGTTAATTTTGATGTTGACAACGTAAATCTTCTTGATTTTAAAGGAAAAAATTATGAGCTTACGACCACTGTTACTTATGTCGTTAAAGTACACTGACCACTTCAGTTTTTTGAGTGTTTTATTTACAAAAGTTAGGTCGGGTACCGACGAGCCTCCTATCGCTTGATATCCCTTGTACATATATGTAAATGTGCCATTGTTTAAGCAATTCATCCCAAAACCATTCATGATTTTCTTCAATATGTAACCTTTTCTATTGTACTTCCTGTCACTCCATCCAATTTGCCTGGCACTGAAGTCGCCACATAGTACCGTCAAGGCATCATTAGGCAAACTTCTAACCAACTCTGCTATTTATCTTTCAAAAAAACTATTTTCCAGTTCAGGAGGACAATATACATACACTACAGTCAAAGGAATATTCAGGTTCTTAATTTTAAAAGCAATTGCTTCTATATTCGACTTCAATTTTATGATAAAGAAATCCATGTCTTTACTAATTATCAACGCAACTCCTCCTTCTAAAGCATTTACTCTGCTTTTCACTATTATAAATTGAGCATTTAAAGTCTCTATTCGTTAGAGTCTCCGACATGCACGCAATATCTATCCTATATTTTATATCCTTATTATTATTCAATTCAAGATTCTTAACTATTTTTTCCACTACTGTTGTTTTTTGGAACATTGTTCAGAATTCCTTCCTTACTAAGAAAATCCATCAGTCTTTCATTTTCGTAAGACTCGAAATAGTTCTCCCTTTCAAATACCGGGATACTTCTAGGCTATGATACTGTAATCTTTGATTCACCAAGACTTTGTTCCGGGGCATCATGTAGCTTTACTATCGTAGCATATTTATTCTTTGTTAGAACTTTATTAGCCTCTACATTACTATTTCTTGTTTTAATTATCTTATTACTTCTCTTACTCGATGGCACTTCTCTTATTACTTCTCTACTCGAAACTCTTCGTTTAAGTTGAATTCATCCGGCAAAGCAAATCCGTTGCCTTTGCCGTTCATAAACTTTGACCTTGCCTCAAACGGCGATATGTTCTTAGTAGATGCCAGTTCCATGATCATTTTCTCTTTGAGTCTTCTGGGCCACTTTGTGTCCATTCAGTCATGGTCTGAACCATTACACACAATTTCATTTTGTCATTTGGCACTGCTTATCAGAAGGCTCCTCCCCACATTTCAGATATCTTGGGCTTTTCTTTTTGCAGTGTTTATTATTGTGCCGAAATCTTCCACAATTTGTGCACAACCTCGGTCTGAATATAAAGTGACCTCCAGGAATCCTAACATAGTTACGTTTGATTATCTCAGGTGACTCATTACTTTTAAATGTTATATTAATGGATTGCGATGGAATAAAATTATCTCTGTTTTCCCTATCTCTAATGTGAATTCTATCTGCCGCTTTGGTTGTGCAGTTTTTCAAAGGCAAACTCCTATTATTACACGGTACTCCATATTTGACAAATTTATCCAGATGTCTTGAGGGATTCCTCTGCCAATCCCATACATATAGATTAGATTATTAGGCATAAAGCTGATACAGCCCAAACTCTGTACTAATCCACTATTTAAGTAACTATTTGCCTCTGTTGCTTTATTAAAGTACAGTCTGACTACATTATAACCGCCCCAATCGAATTCGCAGATACCCAATTCTTTATTCTCAGTCGCCAGCAAGAAGTGAATGGGGTTAAAAATTTGCCGAACTCCATTGTTGTCTAACTTTTGCACTACCACCATTTATTTCGTAAATTCGTAAATTTATTCGGGTCCTGTACTTTTATCATCATTCTTCTAAACTAACCGTATTATATGTTGAGTCTCCAAGACACCCTCATTATCTATTGACACGTTTTCTACACTTATTTTTACATTTTTTCTTAGCTGGGATTGAGTTTGAAGCGATATACCGTGGTGGCCAAATAAAATGCGACACCTGTGAATATCAATCACCATATAACGCCTCTTCAGAATAATCGCCGAGTATAAATCATACGAACTGGTGTTTAGGAATTTAACTGTAGTGTTACACGTCAAATGTAAAAATAACAGAAACAAAAAAAAATTGTTTGTGAACAGTACAGCCACTTTTCCGTTTTTTGAGCAAAAGGATCATTTGCGCAACAAAAAGTGTTGAATTGAAAATTATCCATTATATAGGATTCGTCAAAGGAAATTTGAAGGAAAAGTACTAGTAGGGAGGTAAAAACAATATTTTTTATTGAATTTAACAAAACTAGTGTATCGTATATCCTCCGCGAGCCCGGATCACAGCTTCAATCCTTCGATGCATGGATTATATCAAAGACTGGCAGTATTCGGTGGTTATGTCGTCATCCCAAGCTTTTTTGATGATGTTTTTGAATTCCTCTTTGGTCCAGGGTCTCCAACTCTTCAGTTTTCTTTTAATTTCCACCCAACAATTCTCGATTGGGTTCAAATCAGGGCTATTTCCTGGCCACTCCAGTGTCGAAATTCCCCTTTCTGCGACGAATTCATTAACCTATTGAAATTTTTTTAAAATTTTAAAATTTTTTTTACTGTCGTATTGAACTGTTGTTTCTAAAAAAACCACAACTTACCTTACGAGCGCGATGACATGGAGCAAAGTCATCTTGGAAAATCGGGTCGTAAATGATTGGGAAGAGCCTATCCATCGACGGGATCACATGGTTGTCAATCACACTGATGTAACTGATTGCATTCATTGATCCTTCTAAAAACACCAAATCTTCGGTGCCGAAATAAGAAATGCACATGAACTCGGAAGGAACTTGTTTCGCGGCACAGCACAGTCTTTGTGCAGTTCCTCTCCGATTCTGCGACGAGTTCTGCAGTCCATTGGATTGGTTCAGGTTGCATTTGGATTCGCCGGAAAAGAGTACTCTTTTCCAGTCATTTTCCGACCAATTACGATGAGATTTGGCAAAATTCAGCCTCGCTGCTCTCATTTTCACCGTTAAAGATGGGTTTTTTTTCGGGTTCGTCGAGTTGATAGACCAGCTGCATGTAGCCTTCTTCTCGTAGTTCTGTCACTAATCACTATTCCCGTCGCTTCCTGGAAGTCCATGTTGACTTCCCTAGTGGTTTTATTCGGTCACTCAGGCTTATGTTATTGAGATGTCGGTCATCTCTCGCGGTCGTCTTTTTATTGCCAAATCCTGTTCCTGGTGTCCGCTCAAGAGATCCCTTCGCGTTTTTTTCTAAAATTCTTGCCACAGTCCCGTGGTGACAACCAATTCGTCTGGCTATAGCCCTGGTAGAAAGCCCTTCGTTGCTTAACATCACAATACTCACTTTTTCTCACTGGATAGCTGTGGTGCCATGTTTACTCGTCAACGCTCAAACTAGACTGAACGAGTGACCGAAGCGGACTCTGTCACGATACCTGAACAAAAGAGTATGTAATTAGCCTCGCATGGGATTTTCCCAGTAAATTTGGTTTAAAACGACCATAAAAATACGATTTTCTAGGTAATTTCGCATGTGTGTATGTGTCGCATTTTATTTGGCCACCACGGTAGTCCGCCCCATGCTTCCGAGCCGCTTTCATTAGCCTGATCGGTCTACTTTTCCCCGAATCACAACCCACATCTATCATACCAAGTATTTTATCCGGCGGCTCAATGTCCGACGCCATTTTTCTTATCTAACTCTTCCTACTTCTTCTGATTTACACGATCAATTCCAAAAAATGTGTGCACTAAATACGGTTTTATTTACCGACGGTTTTTCCTTTTCCACAAACCAAACACAACGATCACTAATAGGGCCCATACACGACGCATGCATGCATGCACAGTACATTGATTGTGCAGTATTGCGCCTGCCCTACACGATTCATGCAAAACTGTGCAGTTTTAAAAGAACTTGAAGTGGGTTAGATGTACACTGGACAAAAACTTCTAAAATTTGAGCTTGAATGCACAATATTTAACATACACCTCTCATGCAAGCATGCGCAGTCGAGAAAATATCAAAAAGTTTTGTAATCATACAGTCAGCATGTGCATTCAGTCAATCATTGCCATACACGCTCAATCCGCATGTGCAGTCACGCGATTGTGCATGCATGCATGCGTCGTGTATGGGCCCTATTACTCTCCACTTTAAACTATCATACACTTCTTTAGTATTCCAAAAAACAAACCACTCTATACTTTGAAGAATTACAATGCGAAAATTTTATACACATACCAAGTATAACTCCGTAGCAACGTTTTGGGGCTTAGTAACAGGGATGGATTTGAACACAGGACAGGTTGGACAGGTCTTCACCCTTGGGATGCTCAATCGCCAATCTGGCGTATAATAAACAAATGCAAATATTGACATAACATTTAGCAGAGATGTCAAACACAGTCCTACCAATATGAAAATAAAAGGCTTATATCAATGTCATCTTATAATTTGATCACAGTAGTATATTTATTTTGATGCTATTGTATGATGAATTCGATAGATCAAAAAAGGAAATAAAATAAAACAGACTTAGCTGGACTTTTTTGTTACTACTCCGTTATCCGAGCGATTTCCTCCCCTTAATCGGCATTTTGAAAATATCAATCACGGGTTTCCCTTGATGAAAAACAACTGCTCCTTTTTGCGATAGAATTTTTTCTCAATTTACCGCTTTCGTCCTATCCTCACGCAAGCTGTTCTCCTTTTTGCAGTAGAAATTCTGCTTTAATTTACCACCTTGTCTTATGTTGACGCCAACTGCTCTCGATATACATATAATATTGCTGCCTTCAGCCAATAATAAGCTACTTAAATTCGATTAATTTTTATTAAATTCAAATAATTTCACTTTCTGGCAAAGATTGATACCTTTTCCCGTTCTTTAAATTTAACCAAAACACTTTTCTTTATCTCTTAATCAAAATTCAACTTTCATGTCGCTCCCACTGACTAACTCCGTTTTTCGTTTTTTTCACTCTTTGTTAAAACTTTTTCAATCCCACCCACTGCGGCTTTTTTCCTTTCTCTTCAAAAATCCTGAAATTTTCCGGTATTTTACCTGTAAATTACATCCCACCATCTCAGGGCCATACTAAATTCAAGCTGATGAAACATCACTGCAGGCATATGGCGAAAATAGCACAATGATATGATTCGACTGTCAGTCATGACATTTGACTGAAAGGTAAGGGAATATACAATATGCCGATCACGACAAGTTCTTGGATGCTGCATGTTCTATAGCCGTGTATATTACCAAGACCGTCTTGGGCTGGCTTGGCGTGGAACGGATTGAAATGAAACTTCAAAGTAGGTTTTTGGTGTGACTGGATTAAAGTGGATTAACCGAATAAAATGCAGCTAGTTCTACTAAAGTGAAGTATATCGCATCATGTGAATAGAACTCAAGTGGGCTTCACATTTTTCAATCCTCAATCGGTCGATCCGCGACTATTAACGCCCAAGTCGATCCAATCCAGTAAAATTTCGTGATCGGATCGACTTATCTCAAATCAATTCACTGCGCGTATACAACGTGGTTTGACTAATCCTAAGCCAGTTTGAAACCACGTTATAAACAAGGCTTATGACTCGAAGTCCATTGTCATTAGCGTTCTTATGCAAATTATGGGTGCCTGCTTAATGCCCGAATACACGCTACCGACCTTTGCGGCGTTAAAATCTCCCAAGATAATTTTTACATCATGCCTTGATCGGGCATTGAGGATCTCCTCGACCTGTTCATAATATGATTGTTTTTCGTCGTCAGGAGATTTTTCTGTAGGTGCGAGAACGTTTATGAGGCTGATGTTTGCAAATTTGCCTTTCACGCGAAGAGTGCACAGCCTTTCATTGATAGCGGTAAAGCCGGTGATGGTAGACTTCATTTTCTGGCTGACGAGGAAGCCTACCCCGAGCAGATGATGTTTTGGATGACAGCTATAGTATAAGTCAGATTCTTCTTTTTGTAAAACATCATTCCCTGTCCATCTGATCTCTTGTATTGTTGTTATATCAAGGCATCGGCTAGCTGCTAAGCAGCTTGAGCTCGTTGGAGCGATCTAACGTTCCATTCGAAAATTTTCAAATCATTTAGCCGTTTTCGTTCGCGTGGTCGTCGTTGTGGTATTGAGACTTGTTGATGGTTTCGGGGTAACTGCTTTGGAAAGCATCTTACGGCAGTGGTAATCGGTCTCTCGCCAACCTTACTTGGAAAGGACTAGCCTGAAAATGTTCGCTAAACTTTTCTGAAAAAAAAGTTTGTTGAGCGCAGCCACCGCGAGGTTGTTAAATTCAGGCTTCATCAGGCGAGATTGTTACGGCACGTGCATATATTCATATACGACATGTTATTCCACCTATTCGAGTAATGGCTTTTTATTTAATGACGTATTAGGACTAGATCTAGTTAAAACTAAAGACTGACTGAGCAGTGACCTACAAACGGGCAATCTCCAAGGCCCAAGACATACATACATATTCATGGCTTATCGTTCGACCTGACAATGAAATGTGCAACGAACAATGTACTGGGAGTACGACGCAACACTGTGAAAATGAGCTGAGTGGTGACCTACGAGCACTTTTAACCATCTCTACTGATTGGACCAAGTAACAGTATCCGCAAATTTAGGTATGTTTAATAACATCGAGCCATGGAAATTTCGGTTCAATACGCGGTTCAATACTCACAGGCTGCTACCCAAAAATACAACCACCCAGTTGGGATGAAAAGGATCGTCGAGGTAGAGTACATCGTGAAGACTCGTACCAACAGCAGTTGTACATTCAGGATTTGGAAACTTTACATAGGTCGCAGTGCATTCATCAACAACTCATATCTGAATTAGTGCCTGAAAAATTATCGCCGTAGAAGTTAGCCCCGTCCCACAAGTCGTGCTTTTCGGTGATCATCGCAACATTTTATTGGTGCACTAAAGAAACAAAAACAGATCCAGAAAAATTGAATTGATCATTGACATGGATTACATTTTCTATTGGAATGAAATTAATTATATCATCAGACACCATGCACCGGTGGATCGACCGACCAACATTTCCGGACGTACTGAGGAACTTAGAACGTTCAACATGGAGGCGATTAAATAAATGGACATTCACACACGCGAAATATTCACAACCGGAAATACAAATGTTAGGCGTAGATAAAGGTTATTTTGCCATAATAATTGACAAGACAATATACAGAAAGGTAGGTAGGTAGGTTGAAGTGGCTGCCGATCCACAGAGGTCTGCCGACCAACACATATAGGCACAAAAGAGGCCCGTTGTAATGCCACAATAATTTGTGACTCTCTCCTACTCACTGAACTCGGCAAACCATCGGCTGCCCTTGACAAAATGCGCTATCCCCTTTAAGTTGATCAGGTACAACTTGGTCAGGTTTGAGAGAAAGGCAGCACCAATTGCCGCCAAGCTTCTCCTTGCCAACGCCGGGCACTGACACAAGAGGTAGAGGACGGACTCCTCCTCATCCTCAGAGCCACAACTCCGACAGCAATTGTTAAACTGCACTCCCTATCGTTGTGCATGCCGTCCTATGAGGCAGTGGCCCGTAAGAACTCCCACAGTGCACCGTAGAGCGTTTCGAGTTATCCATGGATACCAAGGACTGCCTTGCTATTGCACAGAATGATTCATCTGCCCAGGACGTCTTAGCATCCTCGAGATATTTTTGCCTGTTGGTCAGTTTGACCGATGTCATCGGTATACCTATTGAGAGGGAGCAAGAGACCTCCGGTAACAAGGTTCCAAGCATTGCTAGCTCATCGGCCTCACAGTTGTCCAGGTACCCAAATCAATTGAAAATCGACATCAGATGCACGGCATTCAGCAACAATCATAGAAACTGAACAAGGACCAGCAAAGGATTTAATAGCCGCTTGGCTCTCTGCGAAAATGCCAATATTGACCCCGAATATCCGATTACATAGAAGCCAGTCGATTGCCTGTAAAATAGCCGCAACCTCCGCCTGAAAGACACTACAATGGTCTGGTAGACGGAAGGAATGCTTGAGATTCAGCTCATCTGAGTATACACCACTTCCGGATGTGTTGAGCCGTCAGTGTACACATGGATAGACACCATCACGCCCTCCATCCCTACCAGGAATGCGAGTTGTGAACTCGAAATCTAGTAGGCATTGCGGAGCGATGTAGTCAACAGCCGCTGGAGCGGGAACTCCCTCTACCCAAATCCTCGCATGGCCGAATTCTGTTCTATTCCATGCCGAGCTACAATTTAGTCTTACAGCAGCAAGATTAGCTTGCTGTAAGATAAGTAGATTGGTTGGCAGCCAATGAAGTAACACGAATAGTGCCTTAGTAGGGATGGAGCGGAGCGGACCAGTTACAAGTAGTGCAGCCTTTCTCCGCACTTTTTCAAGCTGCCGTTTGCAGGTAGCCTTAAGAGCAGCATGCTACCAGAACGCCACCCCAAACAATAGAATTGGCTCAACCACAGCAGTGTAAAGCCAAGCAACAGTACAAGGCTGTAATCTCCAATTCGCTCCTATGGCTCTTTTATAGCAGTAAAGTGCGTTGAAAGCCGTACGAGCTTTTTCTGTTACATTGTAGGTTCATAGTAACTTCGAGTCAAGGACCAGCCCTAAGTACCTGACCCTCTGGCTCAAGTTAATGGAGACCCCATTCAAGTTGGGTAACTCAAAAGAAGGAACTTTGTACTTCCTTGTAAACTCCTTGTAAACGCACTCAGGACTCCAACGTGAAAGTATGTCAAGAGAGTGATTTAGCCTCTCCGATTGCGTAGATAAATACTTTCCCGACGCTGCTACAGCTATGTCGTCTGTATAAGCAATCACTTTGCAATCGGCACGGTCCAGCCTCATTAGAAGAGTGAAGAGTTCACCGTGATGTTCCACAGCAGGGGACAGACGATTCCACCCTGAGGTGTGCCCGTACTGACTCCTCGTCTTACGCTGGCATTCCCCAGGGAAGAGATAACCACTCTACTTTTGAGAAGCTGTACAATGAAAGCAATCAGCCGCTCGTCCACATGCAGCACCGAGAGTGCCTCAACAATTGCGTTAGAATGTACGTTGTTGAAGGCCCCCTCGATGTCCAAGAAGGCGGCAAGCGTATATTCCTTAAGAGCAAGAGAGTTCTCAACTTGCTCAATAAGAATGTGAAGTGCAGTCTCAACAGACTTATAGACAGCCTATACGTACTGTAACTGCGAGATCAACATAAGATCGATTGATATTTTAATATGGTAATCAATGATCCTTCCCAAAATCTTAAGCAGGACTGAGTTAAGACTTATTGGACGGTAGTCCTTCGGCTTAACATGAAAAACTTTCGGAATAAACACAACTCTAGTTTCCCGCCAGCTGGTGGGAACATACGAGAAGCGTTATAAATCTCCCTGAGCCATAGTAGCGACACTTCCATGGACTGCTGAATGTCAGCCGCAAGTACGCCATCAAAGCCTGGAGATATAAACGGCTCAAAGGAGAAAATATATACAATATACAGAAAACAGATAAATCATTTTATGTTAGAAAGTGAGGCCAGTGGGCTATTCATAAGAACCCACTCGAAACACATCCGCAATGAATTCACTGCCGAGCTCCGCAGAATTATCACAGACAACACCAATCTGGACTCCATAGATGCCTACTGGAGTTAAAATTAACGCAGCTATCACTGTCAAGAATCTAAGTTCATAAGAATGGCATGCCAATTAGGCCAATTGTCCAAACAGGAATGATAACTGAAGGACTTTTTGCGGAATATCTGACGGCAATCTTGAAATATTTCAAGGCCGTTTCGTAAAACTACAAATCATCTTAACGGCCATCAATGACTCAGCAAAAGTCTAAATATCACTGGACGTAAAATCAATGTTGACCATAATACAAAAAACACCAACGGTAGCGACTATAGACATTAGGTCCGCTAGCGTACTTGTAGTCGCGTTCAGGTACTAAAACTTCCAAACTTCCAGAAACATGTGGTGGGAGAAATTCATGAAATGTACAGAAACGCTCTTCTGTTATATCATTTTTCATTTCATTTATTTAATTCATATGTCTTTTCTTTGCAAAGACGAAGAACACAACCAGAAGTGCCAGTTGTCTGTTTTCCATCTGCCACTAAAAGATTGCTATGGCACTTTCGCCAGGCCGATTGGTCCTCGTTCAATAAATTAATTAGAGAGCTAAATTGATCTGAATGTTTCTCTACAAGAGATGTTGATGAAATAAGTGGCACCATAACCTTTACCATACGCCTCGGGCTGCCTTCTTTTGTTCCACCCAGCTTTAAGCGATTCAAACCGACTACCTTCTGGTTTAATGATGATTTCAAAAAGGCTAGTGGGAATAAAGAAGCGTCATTTCGCGCATATTCACGATGTCGTTCCGAGTAATTGCGGCAGCTATACAAAACTGCAATTGAATATTCAAAAAGCAAAGTTTCAGTTTGACCTAGGCATCAGGCGGAAAATCTTTGCAAACCACAAAACTAGCAACTATTGGTCATTTGTTAAAGCCGTAGACAATAATTTTACCTCTTCTCCCGTGGTACCACTTTTCATAGAGACCAAATGTATGAATAGTTACTAGACAAAGCTAATCTCTTTGTTGAATTATTTGCTGCTAACTTTTCTTTGCTTGCTCCTGCGCAAAGTCCACCTTCGATCGATAAGTATAATTCAAATCAAGGGTTTTTTGCATTTTCGCACGAGGAAAATTTACAAAGTGCTGGTAAAGCTTGACGCTTCCAAATTTGCTGCTTCTGATGATATCCCACCCATGGTCTTGAAGCGCTGCGCCTCTTCCTTAGCTAACCCAATGTGCACATTATTTCACTTATCCTACTCAAAAGGAATTTATCCATCGAAATGGAAACTTGCTCATGTGCAGCTGATCACTAAAAACAGAGAGGCTTGCGATCCCCTTAACTATCGACCAATTGCTCTTACTTCGATTCTGTCGAAGATTTTTGAAACACTTATGAATTTCAAATTAATGAGCTGTCTAGATTTCCATAGGCTAATCAACGACAAACAGTACGGCTTTCGTTCTGATCGCTCCACTGGGGACTTGATTAAATTTCTCACTGATAAGTGGAATCGGTGAAGAAGATAGATATTTCAAAAGCTTTTGATAGAGTCCGGTGTACCACCCTTTTAGCCGAACTCTAAGCTTTCGGTCTTGACTCCAATCTCTTAAAATGGAATGAAAATTTTCTCAACAAACGCTCACTTCCAGTCGTCCTTGCTGGAACTGTAACGAATATCCGTACCATTAATGCCGGGGTTCCTCAAGGTACTGTCGTTTCTCCAACTCTGTCTCTTTTATTTGGTAACGATCTGCTGATGACAGTACCCTTGATTTTACGTACTCGTCTGATTGATTAGCTGACTCTCGTGGACACGCTAGCAACATCAATCGAGATCGTATGTTTAAATTATTAAACAGTGAAATTTCAACAAAAGTCGCTTGAGGTGAAGCGAACTGTGTCTCGTTTAATGCTTCCAAAACTCAATGCTGCCTTATATCCAATAAACTTTGTGCTCCTTTCACTTTCGAAACCATTTTGGGCGATGGAGTAAGTATCCCTGACTCGTCCACGCTAAATATACTGGGTGTTATGGCGGCAGCAGAAAAGGATTAATGAATTTAAAACAGTTTTTTATAAACACATTTATTAATATTAATGTCCGATTTAATTGGTTGTTTCACATTTGTATCCTTTTTCACGTCGCGCTTCTTTTCTTTTTCCTGTCAAAAAAAGTCAAGGCCTACTTCGTCCTTCGGCGAGGCTCGATACATTCCCCAGGAAAACGAGACTTGTCAGTCTCACAGTAATAACATTAACACTGGGTATCAACATCTCCAGTAAACTTAACCGGGCCAACCATATTTTCGCTGCAACGAAATGCTGGGGCTACATGAAAATATGTAAGAAATACTTTACTCCACCTGATCTTACGCGTATCTACAAATTTCACAATAGACCGAGACTTGAGTATAATTCCCATATTAGGGCGGTGCACTGTCCGCGTTAGGCAAAGTGCAAAGCAAAGCTTTCAAGTTTATTGGCGATGTATCTAGCACATCCCGCATTGAATCCCTTGCCCAGAGACGAAATGTTGGCTGCCTTTCACTTCTTTTTCGCTTCTTCAATGGCCATTCTAATGAATTATTCGATCTAATCTCTGAGGTTGATATCCCCTTGCGCAACACGCGGCGTGCTAGTCGCGCACATTCTCATATCCTACACGTTGGTGCCAGTCGCACTGTCAAATTCCATGAGTCCTTATCTAGTTCAATACGAATAGGGTACAGTCTTCGCACTATTGTCTTTCCCGACATCTACAGCCCGCAAGCGTTCAAGCGGAATGCCACATGTACCTCCTTCACTCTCACTCCTTCCCACTTTCCTGACCCTAGCTTCACTCCTGCAGTAGCATCATAGGGATACCCTCTGAACTCTGGCATCATCATAAAAAAAGCCGATAGCGATTTTTGAATGGTAGCCAAAAATAGAATCTGAAGTAGAGAAATAGCATATTTAAGTTTTATAGCAGAGTGCCGACAAATAATTATCGTCCACAGATATTTATCCGCCTGGTCTCGATTCCGGAATAATGCTTTTCGTTTGAGTAAGTCTTATCAGTTGCTTTCTCCGCTGAAAACCGTCAAATTGTTTCGAGACTGGAAATCCAGTCTCGAAGGCCACACCGACTAGGTGTCATGTACCTGTTTCTCACTGAACCATTCCAATCCAACCATCGTCTCGTGCGGCTGGAATCGTTCTGCAAAAGTCTGCAACTTGTTCAGCAGTTGACCAAGTTCCATTGTGGACCGAGGTGTTCAAAAAAATTTGTACACCTTTGACTACACCTGTATCATCATCAACGTGCAGTGCTTCGCCCCGAACCGTTACTAGCTTTGTGTTGCCTATGTCAAATTTATAAAAGTGGTCAACTATTCATTTTTTTTTTGCTGAAATCCACTTTGACTTTATTTTGATTCCTTTGAATATAGTGAGTCGAAAAAAAAACAAAAAAATCCATTTGATTTCAACAAATCGATACAAGTCCACTAACTAATCAAATTTAAAATAAGCGGCAACCTTATGATTTGTAACACAGGCTTTGACACAGGTTACCCGATGGCCAGTTTTTCTCATGGATTCCAATAGAACCGACGAAATTAACAAAAAGCTGAAAAATCCATCGCCAGCTTTCAGATCATCTCGACCACAAATAAGCTGTCAGATTAGACGACTCGTGTATGGAATTTACATTCCGAAGTTGTCAAATTTTCGTGCAAATAGCAAAATTTTCGTGCAAATTGTTTGAAATCCAATGTCAGACTTTGAATCGTTATAGTAAATCTTTATTCCCGTGATGCTAATTTTTCCATTACTCGGTTCGCGCGGTTCTTATAATTTATTCCACATCACATTTTCCAGTTCGTAGCACTCAACAAAAATTTATTTTGTCACTTTTCGTAAACTAAACAGATTCATTTCTCATTCAGCTTCTCAAAGTCCACTTTGATGAGATACGTATGATCAAAATCTATTTTGACAGCAATTCCCAATCAAAGCCCACAAAGCCCAATCAAAGCCCACTTCAAAGTACGTTCAAAGACCAGTTCGTATTTTGACCGTGCCAACCCAGTTTAAGCAATTCACGAGATTTAGCAAGATTTCTAGACACAGTTCAAGGAATTTAGAACACCGGTACAATCAATAAACTGAAAAATAGGCACAACCTCCGCCTGAAAAAACTCCACAGTGGTCCGGAATACGAAAATACAGCCTTGTATTACATCACTAGTATATACCACAGTCGACTTTATTATATTAGCTTTGAGTCATCAGTATGCAAATAAACCAGTCCGCTTTTGGTGCTGACACCTGAATTCCATTTATCCTAGCTTAGAATGCAAGTTGTCAACTCTAAGTCTAGTAGGTTGTTCTGGGTTATGAAACTCTCTCAAATAAAAATTTAGCATGGTCAAATTCGGTTGTAGTCTATGCGCAAATGCAATGAAGTCTCATATATTGGCTTACAGCATGATTAGTTGATTTGAAGTAACTAATGAAGCACCACGAAAAGAGTCTTAGCAAGAGTGGTGTGGAGAGCTTTTGTTACCAAAAGTACGGTGAAGATTAATTTGAAGTAATAAGCGTCGAGTCGAGAACCTCCTCGGAAATAAAAGCTGTTTCACCCACCTCTGTTTCCAGAGTGAAAAAGTCTAGATATCTTCCGAACTCGGAGTTAATGCCAACACTTGACCCTGTCACCACAACTTCACCCTGGATCTGACATTACTTCAGTTGCAACTCCTAAAAAAATGGATGACCAGCTATTGGAATGATCTTTTGTTAGAGCGTCTTGCTTTGAGTTCTACATAGCGGTCTCAGAATCGGTCGATCCAGATTTTTTGCGTTATCACTCCTATATGAATGTAATACGCTCGCAAACTTTGGCAACCCTCCAATATTCCATGGGAAGACAACATTTAAAGAGCCTGGCAGAATTTGTCCTGGATGCAAGGAATCATTTCCATATAGTATTAGTTCACTATCGTTAATTTCGTGCTGATCCAATGTTCAATTCAGTTATCGCCTGTTTATGGAAGTCAGCCGGACCTTTGTCATCACACACCCTGATCGCTTAACATCAGCCTAACCGCTTGACACCAGCCCATCGGAAATGCCGGGCACAAGCTGGGTTTTTGCAGCTTTCTTGCCCAAACATTGACTGCCTTATATTGAGCCAGTTTTTCAAAGAGATGACTATATAACTTTTACTAGGACAGTCACAACTAGTGATGGGCAAAATGGCTCTTTGAAGTGAGCCAGCTCCGTAAAACTCACTCACTTTAAAGAGTCGCTCTTTAAGAGCCACTCAAAAGAGCCACTTCAAGCAACTTTTTTATGGTTGCAAAAGTATCAAGTAAATTGCTATTTTTTGTTGTTTTATTAATAATAATAAGCTTAAATCTAATATAATATAACATTACTTTCAAAATATAATATAGCATATAATATAAATTTAAAAATAAACCATAAAATCATATCTGAAAATCTTTCCATATAAGTGGCCACTCTACTCAATCGTTGATTCACTATCTCCAGATTCTGGGATGTAAATCATTCTTTTCCTTCCACCAATTGAGAGGGTCAGCAGTTCTGGGTATATTTACATGTTGTAAATACTTATCCATTTCGTTAATGCCTGCAGCTACATAGCTTTGCTGGGTTCTTACACTGTTGACTTTGTCATCAAATTTTCGCCATAGCGAATTTTGCGTTCCTTGTGCTGTGGGTACCGAAACTAGATGTATACAAGCAAGTTTGTATGTGAATTCATTTTGAAATGCTAGTCTTTTAAATCGTGGATCTAAAAGAACGCTCTCTAGGCAAAACATATTTTCTTTATATAATTTAAATCTGTTTGAAAGTTCTCTTTGGATCACATTTAAAAAATGCGTACATCAGCAGTTTTATACTCGTTCAGACAGAGTTTTGAAATGTAGCTTATAATCGTTGATATTAATAATATATATTTTTGAAATCGATACTGTTTTCTCACTGCTTATTTCTAGAGTAGCCTCATTGAAGATGCTCAATATATCAGGGGCTGTTTTCATAATATTCCATTCATCAGAAGGAGTTGGTAGATTTTAGTTCAGGACACTTAAGGTGGCTAATAGTGGCTCTTTTACTTCTTGAATGCGCACAAGCATAGATTACGTAGAGTTCCACCTGGTAATAGCATCAAACTTTAATTTAAGCTCTACGTATTCCATTTGCCTCTGTTTTTGTTGTAATTTTACCGTTATTTTGCTACCAAAATTTTTTCGGACGGTTTTCCGTCAGATTTCATTTTGCCGCATCTTCGAAACTCGTCCGCTTTTTCCCAAACTTGTATGGAAATTTCGCCCGAAACAACTCAAAAAGGTCCCCAAATTCATGCTAGTCAAAAAAAAAAATATTTTGGAAAAATGAACGTTTTTGCCCAATTTCCCCTATCAAAAATTTTTTTTGCCCTTGAAATATCACTATTGTACTCCCCGACCACTTCCAATCATCGAAAACGTCCTAAAGGCAGCTTTTGCCAAACTGTGGCCAAAAAACCCCTTACTCCCCTACAAAACCGAAATTTTTATATCGCAGCAATAGGTCTTGGCCCGTTATGTCCCAAACCACCCTAACCCCAAATTGGCCGATTTTGTCCGATTTCAACTACTTTTGCCCTAAAAACTTTTTGAAGAACGAAAATATTCGATACGAACCTGTTCCATATACCTGTTCTAGTGTATACGCTTAAAAAATGAACGTTTTTGCCCATTTTCCTCTCTCAAAAATTTTTTTGCCCTTAAAATATCACTATTGTACTCCCCGACCACTTCCAATCATCGAAAGCATCGTAAAGGCAGTTTTTGCCATACTATGGCGAAAAAAACCCTTACTCCCCTACAAAACCGAAATTTTTCTATCGCAGCAATAGGTCTTGGCCCGTTTTGTCCCAAACCACCTTAACCTCAAATTGGCCGATTTTGCCCGATTTCAGCTACTTTTGCCCTAAAAGGATCTCAACCTTTTCCTACTTAGCACTTTTAGTGGTACTTTCAGTTTTTCCGGACGGTTTTTCGGCAGATTTCATATTGCCGTATTTTCAAAACCAGGCCGCTTTTTCCCAGACTTGTATGGAAATTTCGCCCGAAACAATTCAAAAAGGTCCCCAAATTCATGCTAGTAAAAAAAAAATATTTTGGAGAAATGAACGTTTTTGCCTAATTTCCCCTATCAAAAAATTTTTTGCCCTTGAAATATCACTCTTGTACTCCCCGACCACTTCCAATCATCGAAAGCGTCCTAAAGGCAGTATTTGCCAAACTATGGCCAAAAAACTCCGTACTCCCCTACAAAACCGAAATTTTTGTATCGTAGCAATAGGTCTTGGCCCGTTATGTCCCAAACCACCTTAACCCCAAATTGGCCGATTTTGTCCGATTTCAACTACTTTTGCCCTAAAAACTTTTTGAAGAACGAAAATATTCGATACGAACCTGTTCCATATACCTGTTCTAGTGTATACGCTTCATCTCTAAAATCGATCTATGAAATGCACCGCCTAATATTTGGCTACTAAACTACTCGTGAACCAGAGCAAAATATACGCACGTAAACGCATACTGTGTGTTCACAAAATGTCGCCATCAATAACCGCACACGATCAGTATCCATCATTCGCACAGTTCTTCATTCAACGGAGTCGACTCTTTTATTCCTCACTCGCACAGTGTTCATTCAACGGAGTCGACTCTTTTATTCCTCACTCGCACAGTGTTCATTCAAAAGAGTCGACTCTTTTATTCCTCACTCGCACAGTGTTCATTCAAAAGAGTCGACTCTTTTATTTCTCACTCGCACAGTTTCATTCATTCTTCATTCAACGGAGCGACTCTTTTCACTGTGCAATACGATAGTCGTATACATATGTTCGTGTTCCGACGTTAGAATAGCATAGATTTCGCTTCAAGTACACACGGTAGTCTAATGACGTATTGCCGTGTGTATATGCATAAGCTTTATTTGGTCGGGTGGTTGTTTGAGTGGCTCCGCAATATCGCTATTGCCACTAAAGTGAAGGTATGAAGTGTGCGGAGCTATTCTAAATGATGGCTCACATAGCTCTTTCAAAAGAGTCGAAGAGCTGAGTCGCTCAGAGTTGAAGAGTTGACTCACACAGCTCCTTCAAAAGAGTCGCTCTTTTTGAGCGACTCGCTCATGAGCGACCCATGACTAGTCACAACCCAGATGAAGTCATTTCGCTGAATGGTCGAACTAGCCCTGAAGTATGCCATGAATTTAAGCTGCTTAGATATTTGCCTGCGCTGCTTATGTTCAGCCGACATCTGATGTATTTCCGTAGGCCTTAGAAGAAGCAGATGCTCCCGAATTATTCGTTGCTCGTAGAAGAGTCTTGTTGCCCATATCACAGAGTCTCGGGAGGGAATTTTCCTTATTAATTTGGTGAGATTTTTGAGGTTTCTAGTTCCGTTAATTTTTGTGCATTCCGAAAAATGTAATTTAATAGAATCAAATTTAAATCAAAAGTTCCACTCTATTATAAAAATTTTCTTTTCAAATCAAAGTTTTTCATAATTGAATTAAAAAGAAACGTATATGGAGCCAAATAATATTTGAAAATATTTGAATCAAAAATGTTTTGATTCTAAAAAAGTGTTAAGTGGTGAAATTTTTCTGAGTGTGCAGCTGTTGAGTCGGAGTCGATCGCCTGATCAGGGAGCAGGACTGAATATCACACTGCTGGATGGTCGAGCCAACTCGTTGGGCGTGACCTGACCACATACGGACCTGCAAGCTTTCCCCGGCCCAGACTTGGACACCAAGCCTCGAGACGAAACAAAGTTGAAAAAACTGACGTCCCGTTTGAACCCCCGAGCTGCCAACAATCTGCGGAGTTGGCTCATTCGGCATATCTCCGTACCCGTCATTTTCGCTGCTCTTGGTTGGAAAGCTGGCCTAGATATTCCCTTGGAACTGGATGGTATGGCATTCATACCAATTAGGTTTTTTGTTGTTTTTTTTTTCAGAGTCGAATCGGTGCTTATTACAAGTTTTCATAACACAGAAATAAAAAAAAAACTTGACCTACTTCTAGCCTGCTTGTTTTTTGTGATTTTGATGTGATGCACAACGTGCAGTGTTTTCAAGAGTTGCTAAGTGTTATCGATTAAATGACCAACAAATTCGCGTTGAGTTGAGTAATTAAGTAATTGAGTAATTAAGTATTTATTTTTCAAAAGAATTAACATTTCAGTTGTACATATAACTTTTTAAATTTAAAACTTTTGCTCTGGTACGCGAATGGAATGACTCTGATTCAGATTCTTTTTCTACTTGTGACACAATGGATTTTTGGTTAGTCTCTTACAAAATTCAAATATAGCCGCTTACAAATTATACATTATTGGTACAAAATAATTCAAATCTAATTTTTATTGTATTCAACACGAGCATTTTGCTGTGGGAAACAAGGGACTATATCCGCAAACATGTGATTTACATACTAAGCACATACATACGATTCTCGTGAAAGTAAAATTTTTCTTTCGCTTGTCATATATTTGTCTAAGTTTAAGAAGGAACTTCTTGACATTCTTTGTTATGCTTAGTAAGTCCATGCTTCTGATTTCTATAAGTAAAGCAATCCCACGACAACCCTCGTACAGGTCTAGGGGTTGAAGCTAGTAGAGAGCTTCATTACAACTTTTTTAATCATTGTGGATACGAGTGTGGAGTGATTAGTTCCACGACTCACTTTACCCCTGATTTGAATCAGGTACCTAATCAGAGCTAGGTGAACTCAAAGCTTGGTGCGCGGACCCTCATCCGAACCTGGATTCGAACCAGGGACCCCACACGCTAGAAGCCAGTGCTCTACCTACTAGGCTACTCAAGCTGATTTCTATGCAGAAGTCAAAATCATCGTGCTCTGTGACTTAAGGTTTGTTTGAATTTAATAATATAGGATTCAAAGCTTGAGGTTTACTGGTTACTGGTTAATTACTGGCGAGGCAGTTCACTCCACATTTCTACAGAAAGATCTCCATGAGTACTTCTTTGTCTTGCGTGCGTTTTAATTAAAAGCTTTCAGCTTCGTTTTATAGAGCGATCATTCATTGGAGCTGTTGAACTCCTTCTTGCTCTCTTTGTAGCGTGATGATCTCCGAATTCCACAATAAAGGCTTGCAATTGCCTGTTTGTCGGCGGGGTACACGCTGCCCTAAATATGGAGTTGACATCATTGTTAAAGGTTCAATCCGGTATCTGATAATGCCCTTTTGGGCATCCAATATCAATAGTGCCTTTTCATTTATGATGAAAATGGCCTCCCGCTGATTATCAACAGGTTCACCAATTTTCACAGCTCTCTGTTGGGAGATCTGGGCTGAAGAGCCGTATGATATCTAGGAATTCCATTGGATCCGAATTGAAACGGAATCCATGCGATGCACCTGGGCCTACTGGAAATCTCGTCTTCTCGCATGACCATGACCTTTATGTTGGTGCCTGAACAGAGTTGCACCAGGTTGGAGATTGGCCGCTCATAGAAATCAACTAGCCTGATTCCTTTGTAGTAACCTGCGGACTCGAGCCCTGGCCTTTTGGGGCAGACCTCGAATAAAGCATGCCTTTTGTGAAGCCAGTTTTCAAAGGGAATAATTCCGCCTCCCGCAATGATCCGAAACAGTGCACTCTTTGGCTATTTGATTATATGGCCGAGTTTTTTTTTTTATTACAATATTGCCTGCCCTGATTATTTTGCTTAGCCGTCCTTTATAGTTCCTGAGCTGGTTCTGCGAGTTTAAGAGTGAGCGGGTGCTCCCCAATAATTGCTGTGGCCTATTGTAAGGGCTTTTAATCCTTGCTTGGTCAAAGAGACGATATTTTTGCTCTGAATTTCGAAGGCTGCCCTTCCTTTCAACTCGAGAGAGAGTTGGCGCAAGAACGTTTGATACCGGAAGAGGAGTTAAGGATGTGCTGGAGGCCAGTGATTCCATAGCGTCCAGCAAGTTTAGCAGGTGTATCAGGAGCCAGTAGAGCTGACTCATTCGTCATATATCCACTTCTTGGGGCGTTAGCTGCAACCGACGGCACTGCCATTTTAGTCCCTCCTTCACATTAGGAGGTTGTCTAGATGTAATGCCAGAGATTTGATGTGAATTTATTTTCCATGTAGAAAGGTCTCCACTCAAAATCGCCACCTCTCTCCGTATGTATAGTCACCTTAATGATCCCATAGCTATCTACGAGGGTTAATCCAAAAGTAGTTATAATTGGCTATTTCCAGTTCGCATAAAATTAAAAAAAAATTTTTTTCTACTACCTCATACTCAGACATAGTGCGTAAGTCAGCACGAAAAAAAACACAAACAAATAGGTTACAATTCCAGGGAGGTACATTCATTTGAAAACGAACAGTCGAGGAGAGAACATCAAAATGGTGAAAAACGAAATTAGAGTTGTGTTTGAAAAAAATATCTACCGAAGACATAGACAGCGACTTGGTGGAAACACTAGGCAACTCTGCTCCTCCATATCCCACCGTTGTACGTTGGACCAAGAGGTTTAAGCTAGGAAGAGCATCCACTGAAGATCAATACCGCGAAGGACGTCCATCCAAGTCCCTCACCGAAGGTAAGGTGCAAACTTCGAAGATGTCGTGTTGGCAGATCAAAGAGTGACCATCAGGCATATATCTGAGGTCACAAGGATCTCATATGGCAGTGTTCGAAGAATCGTTGCCAACGAATTCCATCTGAAGAAGGCCTCTGCGCATTAGGTGCAGAAAATGTTAACCGACGAGCAAAAGGAGAAACGAGTCGACATTTCGAGGGTGAATATCGCAAATTCCCAGGCAGATCTGGAGAAGGTTTTGTCACGTTTCGTAACCATGCACGAGACCTGGATCCACCATTTTGATGCAGAAACCAAACAGCAATCGATGACCTGGAAGTGATCTTCTCCACCGATGCCGAAGAAATTCAAGGTGTCGAGTTCGGCAGGGAGGGCTATGCATCAGATTTTTGTGACGCTGAAGGAGTTATTATGGTGGGATATTTGGAAAAGGAAGCCATTATATCAGGCTCTTACTACGCAGACTCAAGAAGAAGCTTTTGGGAGGCTATTTAGGAAAAAAAACGCGGTAAACTGCGAGCCCGAGTGCTGTTTCATCAAGACCGTTCACAAAGCCTATTCGTGAGATCTAGCTCCCAGTCGGCCATGTGGCCTATTCGTCAGATCTAGCCCCCAGTGACTTTTACCTTTCTCCTCGGCTCAAGGAACACGTTCGGGGCAAGAAATTTGAAGATTATAGCGAAGGGATGTTGCTGTTGGGGCGGTTTGGAAGAGTAAAGACAAACCAATTTTTTCTAAGGGTATCCTGATTTTGACTAAATGTGTTAACTTGTTAAGAGACTATGTTGAAAAATAATTAATATTTTTAAAGTTTAATCACCTTGGTTTATAGTGATTATCAATACTTTTGGATCAATCCTTTTAGCTCACATCTTAGGTGGAAACGCACACAGTACGACTGGAGTGGAGCAAGGGTGCAAAAATCACACCAGCTCTAGGAAATCACTAGATCTCAGTCAGGTAGATTCTGAATTGAAACACTAGACTAATAAGTCTAATTTTTTTATTTAAAAGAGATTGTTCAAATGATGAGAGTTACATAAAGAGGCAAAAATGTCTAGATACAGAAGCAGAAATAAAATGACTAAACTAGTAAAAATTACGATGTAGCTCAAACCTAGTAATAAAACTGCAACTGTACTACAAACAAGTTGCACGTAAATTATCTACCTGCGCAACAATTTAAAAGTTGTTTGACGGAATCTTACAGTCGACGGCAGCCATCATAGTCCTTTAAAAAGTAATCGAAGTTGCGGATATGGAGAAACTATCGGGGGCTTAGTGTTGCGTCAGGGAAATGCGGCTCATCTAACCCTATGATGCAGCTTATCTCAGAATACTACCATTTTGAGATTGATTTATGTAAATACACATTGTAAAATTTTTCATTTTAGTCAGTGATTGCTATTTTATTTTATTTATTACCCATAGAGCTTATAAAATGAATACAACAGCTCTTTTACATACAAATAAAAAGTTTATTGTAATTATTTTCTGGTAATACATTCATTCTGCAATTTATAGTCGGATATTATGCTTGTAAAAGGTAATTTGTTTACTCACTCACACCTTCGGAGCCGTCTCTATAGTCATCCACTATTTAAATGTTCGTTATAGTTTGGGTGAATAAATTGTTTGTTAATTGGGACTTTCTGATGTAGATTAGCTATGTTTCGGTCAATGAATCGTTTCGAGCGCTTCAGACAATCTATGCACCAGCTTTTGATTATTAACCACGTTTTTTCTAAACATTGGTCCTATACGTTCATATACATATATTCATTGATTTTTTTCTCCATTCAAACATTCGTGGGCCCAGAGAAAGTAACAAATCACATGTCTCAGCTGTCTTGCAGCGAGTATTTCGAACACGGCATTATTCAACCATAGTTGAAATAGTGACCAAGCGCGTATCCAAAACACTCTTCGAATATTCGTCATCATAGTTACGATAGTGAAACAGATCGTTGTAGATATGAAAAGTACGTAATTTCGATGGAACATCTTATTTTTTTTTGCCATTGTTTCATATACGGTACACGCGATGAAGCAATACTGTTGCGATAATCATTTTTCGTTTACTGTTGACGGTAACGAATGAGAATTGGAAGAATCAATTCGCATGGTGTTCGGTAACGATGGGTGCTATTAATTGGAATCAAAATCAAGGCAATTCGTTATTTTACGTTTGTTAACGAAATTAGACGAACGGTAGTGGTTAATCATAGCCAGAGGCTTATTGTTCCTGTAGATCGCCGTTTTTCATTCCGGTTTTCTATCCACGGCTCGGAAGTCGCGAGTTTAGCATAAAAGTGGGAACTTAAATTTGGTTATCAAGTGGAATTCGTTTTAGGATTTATTTCCTTGTATTTCAACATCCGATTAGATATTTTCTACAGCACGTATGAGAGATACAAGGAATTAATTTGATTATTCTATGAACTATAAAAAGCCATTTAGCATAATAATGCAAATTCGATGCATCTGAATAAGTGTGTGTCGCAGTGGGCACTATGCGTCCGGGTTTTCATCAAACTAGAAAATATGAGCCCCGGTATATATGCACACATTTATCGACGCATGATAATACAGCTTGTTTCATCTCGAAGTCATTTATGTGACATTTTCGCAATGCATCGAATTTTCGTGCTAACAGCTCCACATCGCAATTTGCATTTGTATCTTAGCAAAGCCAGGTTTCGTGCCTGTTGATAAGTTTAACGAATATAATTGATTTCCAGTTGTTGAAGGCTACGAATTTGAGGTTTATTGCATCATCGCTCACATTTTTCTAACAAATCAAATCGATCATCCCCGATTATAGTAAATATGCTTTCGATACTCAAATTAAAATGCCAAAGTACATTCGATCAAAATGCGATATTCTGAGACAAATGCTACGATTCAACCAGAATGTAAATAACTTGACTTGAAAACTACATTCAATTTTCGCTGATGGTTCGATTTTCTCATAACAGCCACTGAACGAATCTGAAAGTACTGTCAACGATTTCACGGGCGCAATAAAAGAACGATTCATTTTTGATCAGTTTTTTATCAACATTTTAAAACTATAAAACTGTATTAAAAAAAAAAAAAAAAAACTCAAAATTTAAATGGATGCAGGCCGGCGAGTGGGGACCTAATAAAGGTGTCTCCTCGTTGATGTGATTCCAACCCTCCTGGTGATCTGGAACATACATTTTTTGGTGATTTCTTTAAAAAGAAGGATGTAGAAATAATCTGACGTAGGGGATTTGCAATTTTTTTATTATTTCGAAAATGGCGTCCATGGTCATGTTGTTGCATCATATTTTCATTTTTGGAAATTTTCAAAAAAAAAAGTAAAAAAAAAATTCAAAAATCCACACGTTAAACCAATTTTAATAGTGTTAAAACCGTTTGTGTAAAACTTCAAGTAATTCGGTCTATTAGAACTTGAGATATAATGTCAACCGTACCGAAAAAAGTTATTTCGAGAAAAAGTTTAGAGTTTCGTTTCGGGCAGTCTGAGTCGTTTAATATTATACTTAATTTTTTCCTCATCAGCGATTCCTGCCTCATAAAATGTTCCTTCTTTCACTTCAAAAGCGAGATTTCCTGAAGCTCTTTCAGCCATACGAGCAGCTCGAACTTCTTTTGAAGCTTCAGAAGCTCGTAACTCGGAGTGGTTAATTCGTTGTTGAATATATGAATATATATATGTACATGTATGCTATAGACATATAATATGCATAAAATATGTAATGACAGGTATACGAGGTTTGTTCAAAAAGTATCGCGAATTTCATGTTTTTTCAAGAATTATTTATTTATTCATGAATATCTATTTTGTCCCCTTCAAAGTAATCCCCATCAGACATTACACACTTGTGATAACGTTTTTTCCAATCCTCGAAGCATTTTGAAAAATCATTTTTTGTGATCTTGTTCAGCTCCTCCTTCGATGCCGTCTTTATCTCCTCAATCGTGGCGTAGCGTCGTCCTTTCATGGGCCTCTTCAGTTTCGGGAACAAAAAAAAATCACAGGGGGCCAGGTCTGGGGAATACGGTGGCTGCGGCATTATTAGAGTGTTATTTTTGGCCAAAAATTCGCGCACAAGTAACGATGTGTGAGCAGGGGCATTATCATGGTGCAAAAGCCAATTTTTGTTCTTCCACAAATCCGGGCGTTTCTGGCGGATTGCTTCTCGCAAATTGCGCATTACTTGAAGGTAATATTCCTTATTGACCGTTCTACCCTGCGGCAAGAACTCATAATGCACCACGCCCCTGCAATCGAAGAAAACTGTCAGCAAAACCTTCACCTTCGACCGAACTTGGCGTGCTTTTTTCGGTCTTGGCTCGTGCGGCAGCTTCCATTGGGATGATTGAGCTTTGGTTTCTACGTCATAACCAAAAACCCATGATTCGTCACCAGTTATGACTCTCTGGAGCAAATTTGGGTCGTCACGGACAGAATCCAACAGCTCCTGAGCAATGTTAATGCGATGCTGTTTTTGGTCGAAATTGAGCAATTTTGGTACGAATTTCGCGGCGACTCGTCTCATGCCCAAACTATTGGTAATAATCGAATGGCACGAGCCAATCGATATATTTAGGTCCTCAGCAACTTCTCTGACGGTGATTCGACGATTGGCCAATACTAGTTTCTTTACTTCATCAATGTTTTCGTCTGTTGTTGACGTGCTCGGGCGTCCGGAACGCTCTTCGTCGCTCACATCTTCTCGGCCCTCTGAGAACATTTTGTACCACCGATAAACGTTGCTTTTGTCCAAAGTAGCTTCGCCGTATGCAACAGTCAACATTCTGAATGCGTCCGCGCACTTTAAGTTGTTTTTCACACAAAATTTGATACAAATTCTTTGATCCATTTTTTGAAATAGACGAAAATCGAAGACAAGCTAAAACACGCCCACGCACAATAGCTGTCAAAAACTGACTGGACATTCAAAATGGCCGAAATTGTCAACATAAGTGAGGGTCATGAGTACCAACATAACGCCACCAAAAGATCAAAAATCGAACATACGTAGCCCGCGAAAATTCAAAATTCGCGATACTTTTTGAACAAACCTCGTATATTTATACATATACAGTACGCCCTCGATAAAAGCAACCGATGAACATTCGAGCAGTTGCGTTAATTGGGGTTGTTGCAATAACCGAGTCACAAAAAAGTTAGTTAAATTAGAATATAACATGAAAATTAAAGTGTGAATAATAAAATAATATTGTTCGTCGTAAAAGAAAAGTAATATAATTTAAGTCATGAAAAAAAATATTTACATATATAATACAGTATTTGGTTAAATTGGTTTCAAAAATTGGGAAATATTCGTTTGCTTTTTCTTGGGGGATACATTAATGTCAACGACCAACTCTCGCAGTTTTTGAAGAGTCAAGGTATCTTCTAGTAAGACCGAGTTTTCTTCAGCCCATTGAAGACAAATGCTAAATGCTTGGATAGCATGTTCTGTTTTGATTTTTGGCCGTGGAGGACTTACACTTGCACCTGTACTTTCTTCACTCTCGATTTCTTCGGCTTCTAGATGGTTGCAAACAGGCACCTGCTCGATATCGTTTTCTGCAATCCAATTGCTTAATCCCTCTGTGACAAAAGTTACAGTGGCAAATAAATCTTGAAGCAAGTCATTAATGGATGTCATCATTTCGCGGTCACTAATCGCTAATGACCCTCAACGGCAGCTCATCCTCCTCATCCCACTCACTATCAGGAGACATCAAAGGCTTCCAAAACTTTTGTAAAGCCGAAGACTTAACCTTGTCCCATGCAGTAGCCAGGAGTCATATGGCATGCCTCAAATTAAAAGCCTTTATTTTACTCTCCAACTCTGAACCTCGGCTTCCGACTAAATGTGCCAAAAGTCCTATTTTTTGTAGTACAGTTTTGTCAAGTTGGTGACATTTTGGTCCATTGGTTGGAGAATAGTGGTGCATTTTGCTAGTAAACACATGGTAACAATCTTTCCATCATCACTTATCATCTCCCCGTCTTTTGGATGACACGTTGCGTTGTCCAATAGCAGTAGACCCTTTTTTGGCAAGTTTTTTGATCCCAGAAACTGTCCAAGGAAAAAATATGAAAACAATTTTGAAATTCGACGAAATCAATTCGAAAATAATTTTACCTTTGGTACGAAAGTTGAATGAAACCAATCTTTAAAAAATTCGGGTGTCATCCACGCATTTTTGTTGGCCTTGTAAACGACGGGCTTATTTTCGAAATGCCTAAATGCTCGAGGATTTACAGCTTTTCCTATAACGAACAATTTGACTTTATGCGTACCAGACGCATTAGTGCAAGCAAGAAAAGTTATTCTCTCCAAGAGCAGTAGCTTCTTTGGAACCCACAAACGTTCTGTTTCGTAGAAGCTTAAAAAATAGGCCAGACTCATCCGCATTGTAAATTTGATCTGGTAACAAATCAAGCTCTTTAATTTTATTTTCGAATTTAATCAAAAATGGTTCCACCAGTTTTGGCTTATTTGACAGCTTTTCTCCGCAAATTTTAAGCATTCGGATTCCATTCTGTTTTTTGAAATTTGAAAACCAGCCATTGCTGGCATTAAAAGCACCTGGTTTTTCTTTAAGTTTTTTTTTTTTTGTGAAGCGGCATGGTTTTGACTTAAGGATTTGTGCGGAAATGGGTACGTTTTGCCTGCGTTACCTCTGGAACCAATTTTAGAAAGCTTTTTCCATCCTTGGATACTCGCAGGCTTTTAAAGTTACGCGCTTTCCCGGTCCAGACTCAGAATTTGATACGGATTTGTTAAGCAAATGTTTTCTCTTTTTTATTCTGCTAATGCTTGACTTGTTGCCCTTATATGTTTCACAAAGCGATTTTACTGATGCACCGTCACTCAATTTGGTTAAAATCTCTGCCTTTTGCTTTATAGACAGTTTGGGAACTTTTTTTACGATAGCCATGATTTCTAAATTAAAACAAAGCAATTACCGACCGCGAGAATATTTGCTGAACACTGGTAAATTAAAAAGCAAATCATAGAGGAAAAAGAAGGAGTGTAGTGTAGTTATACAATTTCATTTTGCCCACAAGCTACAATTGTGGTTAGGTGGGAAAATGTAGGTAAAACACACGCAAACCCTTTCATCTAATTTTAATGCTCACCTTTGTTTATTCACGGCACGAAATAAAAAATAACAATTGGGTTTTGTAAGAAATACGAAATATTTTCCTCTTCGTTTCTTCTTATTCCTTTATGACGCAAATGCAATGCACCCACAATCTATGAGTGTTAAAAGTTCTGAGAGAAGTAGCTGTAAAATAACTGCCAGTTACAGTAAAACCAAACAAAAACAAAACAAAGCTAAAACGAGATAAGAGCATAGATGGAAAGTTGCGTTTACTGAGTCATATTTTTTTGAAAAATTGCAATTACTGAGTCACTATGGTATAAAGGGTGTTGTTTTAACCGAGGTATTGCGTTTATCGAGGGTTGCTTTTACCGAGGGCGTACTGTATATGTGTATCTATAATATAATATCCATAGTATGTAAGTTTACCAACAATTCATCATACTTACTTTATCATAAGTTCACGAAGATTACTTGTTTTGTGATTCACTTTATCACTTTTACTACACTTATTTCAATACAGTTTTGTTCTTCTCTATAAATATGTATCATCAATCGTAAATTTTAGGAGACTGTAACGGACATTTTCTAACTCACATGCAACAAAGCAAAAATTTTCACAGTCGTTCCACATTTGTTGTCCACCACATGAAAATTCAATAAAAAACATTCCACAGCTTTTTAATTATCTCCCAAGAGTAGGTTTTCCCAATGCCTTCTAGAAGTACGGGCCTTCATGCTACGTAATAATTGTTGCTGTGACGTAATGGTGTCAGGTCATTTTGACATTTCCACGAGGCAGTGCCGATATACACGGAGAGTCCACTTGCGGATTTTTAGCTAAAATATAAATAAAACGTTAGTTTTTTGTGCGTGGATGCGTTGTAATAATCATATTTAGTCATAACTTGCATTTTGACTAAGGATTTCCCTCACACCGGGATGTAGCACAACCTGTAAACAAAACTTCACATACACAATATGTACACAAAACTTTCACAAATATGCTCGATTTACTGTAGGTGGCTATGATCCGAAAATAGCCGCATTAATGTCAATTGACCTATTCATGTTCAAAAACCAGTTAAACATATGCGTCAAATCATCATTCAATTGTACCGACAGTAAATCGACACGAAACATCACCTAGCCTTAAGGCCCCCACTCACGAGCAGTCCAAATGGCCTGAATCCATTTGGCTTGAGTCCGTTTGGTTTAAGATCAATTTAGCTCGCCACTCACGATAGAGCTTCGATCCAGGCAGTCCATTCCATTTTGTGTCATTAATTTAGAACAAATTAAAAAAGCTTGAAGAAAAAATTATTTTTAATTCATTAATGGATCTGAAGCATATGGAGGAGTTGTTTGCGATTGCAGCTTGCATCTAGATATAGAAACGAAAACCAAAAAAGAAGTGGCAAAAGGGATGGCTTGCCGAACGGAAACAAATGAATCACGTAAATTTGGTAAAAGAACTCACATTCGAGCCTTCTGATTGGCAAAATTATTTAAGAATCGATGAAACGACAAATAATAAGTTGCTACAGTTGGTCACCCCGTTAATCAAACGAAAATATACGAATATGAGGCAAGCTATCATTCCTCATGAAAGATAGACCGCTACTTTGCGATACTTAGCAAGCGGTTGCAGCTATGAAGAGCTAAAATTTCCTACAGTAATTTCACCCCAGGCTTTGGGTGAAATAATACCTGACACCTGTACGGCGATTTTGCGATGTCTCCAAGATTATTTGAAGGTAGCGATTTTTACATAAAACCAAATAAAGTGTTAATATTTCATTAAACGTTTTATTTCAAACAAATTATGGTCAACAAAATAAAAAATAATCTACAAACAAAAAAGTATTCTTAATCTACACTGGGGTAAATTTAAAAAGTTTGCCTCTCTTCTTCATCAATGGAAGCAAGATATGTTCGCATGGTTGGATTTGCCACGGGGCGATTTATTTGATTGAACAGTTTCTTTGCCCGACGCTATCATACTGTTCATGTTTAGAGTCCCAATTTCAGCGCAAAAAATTGCATCATTTGTAATTTTTTGGCAAAATCGAACCATAGAGGGAGCAGTAGATCGCGTTTTTTTCTGACACATATTGTCGAAAAGCGTCATGTGGTTTTGGGCAAGATGGCATTGCTACAGGTGTGTCCATCCGTTTAGCAATTTTTTCCAGAATTACATCCGTCTTTGTTGGGGGACGTTTGAATGACCGTGTAGCTTTGGAACTAGAAGATGAGGTGTTTGCCTTAAGAAAGGATTTCATGAAGCCATTAATTCAACAAATTCTAACTAAAGAACGAAGAATATTTAACTATCGGCTATCCCGGGCGAAGAGGATTGTTGAAAATGTGTTTGGAATAATGGCAAGTCGATTTCGTATACTGCACAGCAGCATTAATTTATCCTTGGATCGGATTGATATCGTTGTACTAACATGTTGCATTCTACATAATTTCCTAAGGAGGAATTGTTCTGTCACATACAACGTACAGCAAATGGAATCGCAGGAGGAAAGTCAAATTATTAGTTTACTAACAAGTCTGCAGTCTACTACATCCAGAAATGTAAGTACTTCAGCAAAGCTTGTTCGTGAAATGTTTATGGAATATTTCGTTGGTGAAGACCAAGTCTATTGGCAAGAAGAAAGAATATAACATTTTCTGCCTATAATTTATCAACAATATATAGCATTAACCACATACCTCATCTTCACCAAATGGAAGCTCATCAATTATTGATGAAACTGTTTTGCTTCTTCGTGGTACGTCTTAATCCTTTAAAAAACTGAGGTAGCTATGGTACCAAAGTTTAGGGATATGAATACTATCAGGGTCCGAACCACTTGCTTCCTATGCTTTCACCTATTGTAAAATTTAATAAACAATTTGTGTTAAAATAAAAACCAAATCCTACCTTTCTATGTTCCTTATTGTAACTACATCGCATACTTTGTAGTTTTTTCAGTACAGTTGCCCTGTTAGCTTGGGGTTTTTTTATACGAAACAGTACAAGAATATCGTCCAGAGCAGAATTTCGTTTTGTTGTGATGATTTTCGTTTACGACTTGCCAAATACATTCATGATACGTATATTTTTTTCTATAACTTCGAAAACAAAATATGGCCACACTACCCATTATGCTAAATTTTTCGATTATATCAAATAATCACACAAAAAGTTAATCAGCTTGTCACGGGTCCGCGTGTGAAGCAAGACTGCCACGTTGTTTGGACTGAGGCTGCAACACACACGACTAGTCCATTTTATGGGTTTTCAAAACTCGGCCTACTATTTCCCCACACACGGTCGAGCCAAAAAGTGGCTCGATGGCCTGAGTCCATAGACTTTGGACTGATTGGAAATCCAATTTGTTTCCGTCAGTCCATGAGTCCTTTCGAGTTCTCCCACACACGGTGAGATTTTGGCCTGGCGTCAGGCCATTTGGACTGATAGACTGCTAGTGAGTAGAGGCCTTTACAACAACTGTTACATATTTCGTAGCGAATTTTTTACACTATACCGCACGCACCGCATTAATTTTTGTTTTCACAGTTCACTAGCACTGTTCCGCAGATCTCACTTTATTTTCACTCACTTTGACGAAACCCGTACAATTTGTGTTTTCCCGCGGACGTCCCTACGTGTGATGACGGCCCGTACTTCTAGAAGGCATTGGTTTTCGCCATTGTTCTATGCCCGTTGCTGGCGTTGTAGTTTTTTTTTGTCTGCAATAAATGAAACTCTGAAGCTGCAATATATTGCTCTTGATTGCAATAGACTAATTTTTCCACACGTACTTATATAAGTGTACGCATATAAGTCTACTTGCATACATTTAAAATAACACTTGCTATTTGCAAAATTTAACAAAGTATATTCAACAAAAAATAAATAAATTTCGTTTTAAAGATATCATATTTCAGTTTAGGCGTTTGACGAAAAATGTACAGTGAGTAACAGCCAAAACCGTACAACATGAAAATATATGATAAAACGTTTCTCATTATCGGATTAACTGCAATAAATTATTCAAAGTAAATCATATGGCAAGGACATTGTTTAAATTTATGAAAAAAAGTTTTTTTTAAATATTTTTCCACAAAAAATTATTGCTAAAAATAATAGATTACACTTGAAAAATAAAATGCTGCATCGATTTCACGAGCTCTTCTAAATATTTTTGGTCAATTTTTCTCCACTCCTCCATTAATGCACGTTTTAAATCATTTTTATTTATAATCTTATGTGATTTGATTTTTTGGCCAAGTAAATTCCAAGCATGTGCAATAATGTTTATGTTAGGAGACTGTGCGGAAGTTTTAATAACTTTTAGACAGCTGTACAAAAGCCATTCTTTAATTATTTGGGCAATGTGTTTAGGATCATTGTCAGCGTAGAACTTGAAATCCTCCAATATCCCTAATTTTTCTGCACTCGCCTTCAAATTTTTTCTCAAAATGTTAAGATATACCCATTTGTCCATTGTGATATCTATAATGAAACACACCCCTAAACCATAACCGATCCTCCCCCATGTTTGACTGTGGGACGTAAATTTTTAGTTTCATGATCAGTGTTGGGACCACGCCATACTGTTACTTTGTCATCTGATGTATAGAGATTAAATTTACTTTAATCAGTGTAAATAACCTGTTTCCAAAACTCAAAATCATATTTCAAATGCTCCTTGGCAAAAACTAATCGTTTCTTTGTATTTATAAAAGGTTTATTTCGAGCTGTGCGGCCATGTAAATTTCCTTTTCGAAGAACTCTTTGAACGGTTTCTACACTGCATGTTTTCTCCAGTACTTTTGACACATCTGCAGTTAGCTTTGGAGCGCTTAAAAAAGGATTCTCTTTAATTTTTCGAACGATCCATCGTTCGTCCTGTTCACAGAAAATTTTATTATGTGCTTTTCGGGGCTTATTTGTAATCCTTAGTTCACATATATAACGCTTGATAACGTATTGCACAGTGCTAATCGATCTTCCAACAATATCAACGATATCGCGATATTTTTTGCCCTTCACGAAATTATTAATTATTATGGCTCTAACTTCGATACTAGTTTGCTTCATGTTTGTATATAATTCAAAATCACTCACGGCGATATGTAACTTGATCCAAAATTACTAGAAACAACGAACGAGTTTTCAATAAAACGGTAACTTTTCCAACTCTACGCTCACAATTGATGATGAACTGCATGCGGACCGCGTATTACGATTTTAGCTGTTAAGGCAAAATTTCATCATCTTATTTTTCCACGGAAATTCTCAAAGCGAAGTGTTGTTGAGCTGTCTAAATTAAGGGTGCGATTATTGCAAACATTTTGTTTGCAAACATTTTGTCACAAAAATTTTGTATTAGCTAATTCTCAATTCAAAGAAAAGAATTAAAAGTGCAATATGCCATGATTTAAATATTTGTATGGCTTTTACGATTTTGGCTGTGACTCACTGTATACTATTGTTGATTTCAAGTTTTCCATGTTAAGGGGGAATATACCTTTGTGAGGTCGAAATCAAGGGTCATATTCAACAATTTATTTTAAGAAGACAATGCAAAATTTTTTAATTCGGGTTTTTGTACATGCTAGTACAACTCTTAATGTACAAGAAAACATTAGTTAAATGTAATTTTAAAACAAAATGGCGGCGTAATGGCTGATGCCAGAAAACTTGTTTTTTTCACAGTCCTCCGCGGGCGTATTCGTACAGGTCGCAATTAAATATCTAGAACAAAAAACGAAAAAGATTTTGAAAGTATGTATAAAAAACTAGAAAAGTACGAGAGATTTTTCCAAAATATTGATTTAAAATAAAATGGCGTCAATAGGAAAAAAAAACGTTTTTTCGAAAAAAATCGATCGAAAATCGGTTATAAAATCGTTAATTTTCAACCGATCGGAAAAATCTGTCGTACTTTTCTAGAAAATATATTCAGAAAGCTGCAGGTAAATTTTCAAGGCGATCGCTTGAAAATTGAAGGCGCTATGAATACGCCCGAGTCAACATACATAGTTTCGAGGAAAACGCGTTTAAACTTTTAAGTACTATAAAATCGTGAAAATTTAATGTTTGCCTTCAATCTGCGATGCCTGGACCATATAATTGCCTTCACTTCTAGATTTTCCTGGTCTTCTTCTTTTCTTGAAGCTGTGTCTTCTTTACGGGCTGTTTTTGCCTCTTCTGTGAGAGAGCGCTCCGATTTTTCGATTCGTTTTTCGTCAGCTTCGGTACAAAAATTATAGCATTGAAGGCCAATGGACAAACCCAGAATGTTCATAACTTGCATAATGCCTGTATAGCCATCATTGAAGTAAATTGCAGCTAGATTGACTGCAATATCAAGCATTACCTTACCGCCAGAAACAGTTTTTGGAGCCACCTCCGTCCACCTCCATCTTTCCGTGAACCCTCGTGATTTGCTTGGCATGCGTCTTTGTGTCCCTCTTGCCATTGCTCGCACTCTGCCGTGCCCTCTTTTTGATGCCAAAATGAACACGCTTTACATATCTTACTTTTCACGACGACGTCGACAACCTTTCCAGTACACCAGCCGATTATTGTAACAACGCCAAGGAAAGACGAATAACCTCTTTTACGCCAGCTTCCATCGCCTGAAACTGTTATTCCATTATCGATTCCTTTTTCAACAGACATCCTTTTTTCATCTTGAGCAGCATTTTTCATTGAGAAAGAACAAATAGTTTCGGAAGCTTTGTGAATTGTTGAGACAATTACATCATAACTTTTTTGTGCTACTAGCGACGGTAAGTCCATTAAAGAGCAGAATTTTTTAATTCCATTAATTCCGATGCCTAGCAATCTCATCACTAAAATTAGACGTCTATTCACTTCATATGCTTTATTTGCTATTTTTGGACAGTTGTTTATATACACAGGAGCACAATCATCACACGTAACGACGATCTTAAAACCCAAGCCTTGTTTGTCGGCCTCAGTGAATTTTACTTTTTTATGGCACTTTTGACACACTAAAATATCTGACAGAGCAGAAAAAACTAAGGCAAAACACAAAATACGATGGCCAAAAGAAGAATCGTAGTCAATTTCATAATTATTTTCGGACAGCGTCATTTTTTTCGCCGACGTACCGACACTCTCAGCTTCTGTTTCCTGCTCGTGCGGATTAAGCCGAGGATTAGGCACTGTGCGATGACGTATATTACGTCTAGAGTTTTTCCTCTGTCCACCTCGCATTCCTTTGCGAGATTGATACGATGTACCACTCATATTGATAATAGAAAACTAATGCAAACGTTTGAAAATCACTGCATCAACAAGAAACACGTGTTATTCACGAGACACGCGGCCTTTACGTTGTCTCTGGTGTCGGCAACGGAATTTACGTTGTCTCTGGCGTCTATCGCTTTCTCTTTCTATTATTTTGGCACCATTGAGTGACTAATTAGTAGATATAATTAACATCTACTGTCGATAATAAACATATTTGGCGCCATACTATATCAAATTTGAAAAAACAAGTATTTCAAAAATTGTCTTAAAATGCTGAAAAATAGCACTAAAACCTTCCTCGGAAAATTGAATTTTTGAATCACTTAAAAATTTTTTTCCCTCATAAAACTTTTTGGATATCATTTTTGGATAGTTAAGGGACCATTTAAGCCAATAAAAAAAAAATTGAAAAAAAAAATTTACAAAGGTATATTCCCCCTTAAAGAAACTCATGCAGCAAACACTCTCTGCTCCTTGCTAAAGAGATCAGGTTCAAGGGATCAATTTGACCAAGATAGATGTACAATGCAAAAACATAGGTGGCAATGTGACAGCTGCAAAATTTTCTTTTGGGTCATTTTCTGGGGACATCGTCATGTATATGAGGGACAGGACCACTTAAAAGGGACAGTTCAGGGACAAATGTTTAAAATACGATTATATATTCATATAATGTATTTATTATTAACAGAAATATTTCTCTTCAGTTATTATTTAACAAAAAACCATTAACTAAAAACAATGTAAATAAGTATAAAAAGTCTTATAGGTTATGTAAAGTGCTTTGTTTATTGTCGCTTCGACAATCGAATAAAATTAAGGCGATTCACACTTTGTAGCATTTTTGCCAGGCATAATGAATTAAATTTATTTGGAAGAAAAGTGCAAGCCCTTGCATATTACTAAAAGCCAACTAGAAAAATTTCCAAATGTTCATACAAAATCAATGCAAATATCCAAAGATGCAAGAGTAAAAATGCAATACCCTTTTTAAAGTGTAAATTTACTCGAGCATATTAGCAATTTTGCAAAACAATTGCATGAAAACATGAAATGTTTACAAGTAGGCACGTAATAACATGCAACGGCTTGCACTTTTCTTCCATACAAATTTGATTTACTATGCCTTGCGAAAATGCTACAAAGCATGAATATCCTTATTATTCATTTACGAATTCAACGAACTCCTTGCAAGGAGAAAAATCAGTACAGTTGTTATTATTTTCTTTAATATATTGTTTAAATAACATTAAAGCATTAATTAACTTGTAATCGAAACGATTCCTTTTCTTCGTTTTAATTTCATTTAAATTAGAAAAAAAACTCTTTCCGCACTTGCACTGCTATGTGGAAGCGACATAATTAAAAATGCAAACATTGCAATGTTTTTGTACAAAAGCTTATTTACAGAATTTTTAATATTATACACAAAGTTCCAAAATTTATCTGATTCTAGAGAAAAATGTTGAATTGTTTTGCTTTCAAATAATTGTCGATATTCTGTAAATAATGTTTCTAAATCACAGTGAAGCTTTTCAAAAACTTTTTTACCAAAAAAGTTAAATCCATTATTGTATCAGAAATATTTTTAGTTTTAATATAGTCCAAATCAAAAATTTTTAAAGCGTTTAAAACAGAATCGTTTACATCTATTCTTTTTATTATTTGAGTAACAAGTTCAGTATACAAATTCTTTACATTAGTACAAAAAGTATCCTTTTCTTCGTGTGACAATTCTTCTAACAAAAGCAGTGCCTCTGCACCTGGATATATTTCATTATTTGGTATATAAACATCTTTTCTAGAGAAATCTATTTCAGTAAACTTAGCTTGATCTACATATGAATATATCATAAATTTTTTTAATATAATTTTTAATTTCGATGAAATGTCATTTAAAGCTACTCTGATTGAAAGTTTTAGTTCATGTTAACTACAATCCGCAAAATATATTGTAAGAAATAGAAATAAATTTTTGTTTTTATTTGTAAGATCCCTTAAAATGTTTTTCGCAGACGGATTATTTTCTTCAATCGCGTAAGATGTAAAATAAAGTTGTAATGCATTCCACGATTTCAAAATGCAAGAAACTACTTGAAGTTTAGAGAGCCATCTAGTTGCGCAAGATTTCAAGATTCTATGCGGCTTAGTTTCCAAATATTCTTGAAATTCTATTAATTCATGCTGCCGTTTTGCACTATTTTTAAAAAATGAATATATGTCTTTTGCAAGCTGATCTGTTTCCCGGGGTAATTTTGCACATGCATACGAGGCACAGTTATGCAACGAATGTGATATACAACCATTTACATATAACTCTGGAATCTCATCAGAAAGCTTCTTCTGCACTGAATTATTAGCACCCATCATCACACTAGCGTGATCTGATCCAAATCCTATAATATTTTCTAAAAGGACTTGGTTTTCTAAAAAATAATTTTTAACAGCATTAAAGAGTCTATCTGCAGTTGAAGATTCCACCTCAATTAAACTTAAAAATTTATCTATTATTTTTGCTTTTCTACTATCGAAATATCTTGCTAGTAAACATAGGCACTTTTGGTTGAAATATCTGTAGATTCGTCAATTATTATTGAGAACAGAACCGATTGAAGATAGGTTGAATTTTGAATTCTAATAAATGGTTCAACTTTATTCACCAGTAAATTTTGTGCTTTAAAACGACCAGCATGCAAATTCCTGGCCACGACAGAATCAGGGCATAAATTAGCAATGAATCCTGGCAAGTGATCCATTGTTCTTAATGAGATATTGTGCTCTACCAAAAAAGCTAGACACTTTATTTCAGCTCTATCTTTTTTTTTATATCTGATGAGGTTTTTTTTTTTTTCGATAATTGTGGTTATTTTCGGTAGAATTTCGTTAGCCTTAACATTATTTATATGAAATTGGGAATCTTCGTGACGTTTAATGTGATAAATTGTTTTTGTAGTTATTGAAACCTGACAAATCTTACAAGTTAATTTATCTCCGGAAGTTGCCAGCCAATTAAATTCCGTTTCCCATTTTGAATTCATCCGTCTGCTCAAATTAGCTTTAAATTTTTCAGGAGCGCTGTAACTCAAACTGTTCGAAGAATCCACCTCAGACCCGGTTATATTTAAATTGGGCTCTTCTACTTCTATGAAACTGCTTCTACTAGATTTAGCAGGAGTATTTTCTTTTTTTCTTTTTAGTAAATACCTATAAGTTTTTTTTTTAGATTTATTCTGAGGCAGTTGATTCCATATCGACTAACCTTTCCATTATTTGACGTAAACAAGGCAACATCACAGCAACAGCAACAACATTAACTTTGGATTTTTAATAGCACTGAAACTCAAACAGTTTGGAGAATCCAGCTCCGTTTTCGTTATATTTAAATTTTCCTCTGCTTGTTCTACTTTACGAACATTTTTATACTAGATGTAGGATGAGTATTTTCATTTTTATCTTTTTAGTAAATACCTACAAGTAATTTAGATATATTCTGAGGCAATTAATTCCATATCGACTAACCTTTCCATTATTTTGCACAAACAAAGCAACAACACAGCAAAAGCAACAACACAGCGACAACAGCAGCAAAAACATTAATTAATTAATTAGAGAAGTTCCTGGTTCCCGTTGTTTCTTCATACAAGCTCAAAGTTCTTCCCAGAAAAACAAACTTATTAGCAGACTCCCCTAATGTTTCCACCATGTCGCCGTGTATGTCTCTGGTAGACAATTTTTTCAAACAGAGGTACTTAATGGCAGCTCTCATTTCGTTTTTCTCCACTTTGATGTTCTCTCTTCGACTCTTCGTATTCAAATGAATGTACCTCCCTGGAATCCTGGCCTATTTATGTTTTTTTTTTATGCTAACTTAGTGAGTATATGTGGTAGTGAAAACAACTTTTTTTTTTAATTTTATGCGAACTAGAAATAACCGATTATCATTACTTATTGATCAACTCTCGTAAATTGAGAACTACGTTTCAAACTTAAATGATTATTCTACTTTATACGTACCTACATATACACTAGAATCACTCAAAGTCGTTGCTAAGCTTCGAATGTCTATGGAAAAAATATTACTGCAAATATTCTGCGATTGCTTAGCCAAATTTTAAAGATGTAAAGCTTCCAAGCTTCAAAGCTAATTTTTAAGTCAGCTATATTTTATTTGGGTGTTTAGTAAATATAAGTGCATTTAAATTAAATTGCCTTTTTTTGGTTCAAGCCTGTAATTTTCTTAAAAAACGATTCGTGTTTGCATTGTTTTCTGACATATGTAATATACAGTGGCGAGTAAAACTGGATGCGACATATTAAAAATCAAGTTTGTGTTTCAAATCAAGGAAATTAAACAAAATGTTTGATGAAAATATATTTTGTTTTTTATTTTCAATAGCACAACTACATACAGTTAGGGACAAAACTCTCCATACACCATCAACATTTCAAAAATTTAGTAGAAAATGCAAATATTTATGAGAATTTTATATGCAACTTTACTGCAAATGTATTTTTATTAACATAAGTTAAAAAATACATTAATTAACTTATAACCGTAAAAACACAAAAAAAAAAGAAATTCAGTAGGGACAAAAGTGTTCATACATTATATAATTGAACTGAAAATTCCACATTAATTAATATAATTTTATATTTCAATATTTTGTTGGGCCACCGTTAGATCAATAACAGCCTGCAACCGTGGCACAGTGGCCTGAAACGCCCAAAAAGTTGGTCAAAACCTAAAGACTTAATTTTTCGCAGATGAAATTTCCCACTCAGGGGTTTTCAGGGTCGCTGATTTCAAATTTGAACTCAGTTTTTCCAAAAACAAAATGGCGGCTACAAAATGGCGGACACTATTTCAAAATTGTTATAAGATTTACATTAAACTTCGTGTGTACAGGTTTTTAGGGTCGCTGATTTAAAATTTGAAGTCAGATTGAAAAAAAAAATGGCGGCTACAAAATGGCGGACACTATTTCGAAATTGTTATCAGATTTGCATGAAACTAGGTGTATAGAGGTTTTTAGGATCGGTGATTCCAAATTTGAAGTCAGATTAAAAAAAATGGCGTCCACAAAATGGCGGACACTTTTTGAAAATTTTAATCAGCTTCGCATGAAACTTGATGTACGTTTGTCTTTGGGGTCGCTGATATAAAATTGGAAATCAGATTTTTCACAATACAAAATGGCTGCTACAAAATACCAGATATATTCCAAAAATTTTAATCAGATTTGCATTAAACTTGGTATAAGTTGATTTTCGGGATCTTTGATTTTTAATTTGGAGTCAGATTTTTAAAATGAAATTGAGGCTACGAAACCGTGTAGTGGCCTTTCGTTGTTTTCCATTGTAGTTTACAGTAAAATATAATAATAATAATAATTACAATAACAAAAAATAAAAACCAGAAAAGGCTACGAAAAAGGCGTTAATTGTTGTTCTGTAGAGCATTTATTTTCATTCTACATCGTCATTCGAATCTGAGAAAGTATCAGTGTCATCACTGTCGGATGATTCGCCATTAACAATAGTCGGAGGCAATAAAAGTCTAACCGCTTCTTCAGACAACTTTTTGCTTTATTTTGGCTGCACATTTTTTCCGAGACTTGTAATAAGAGGATCTGAAGACACCAGAAGACGTTGGAAAACGTCTTGTAGATTTTTTTCACGTGAAAACTTCCTTGCAAATTGTTCGCGAAATGCTTTAATGTCCTTGTTTCGCGAATCCTGTGCTTCCTCCGACAATTCGCCAATAGGCAATGGGGCCCATTCGATGATCATATAACCATGTATAAGGATTTTGTGCACAGCTGTGGGCATCATGTACCATGGATACAAATGTACGATTCGCCTTGCCACGCAAATACAATATTCCTGAAATTTGTCGACGTTGACCAAAAACCCGCTTGCTATCACTTGCAGAATTACATGGCATTTGCTCAAGAGTTCTTCGTCCACTCCAAGGATTCGGGCAGAGATTGTACTTTCTGCGAAAAATCGCCGAGCAGTGTTGCCGTCATTCGAGCTCCCGAATCCTTGTTTTGGACAATCGACTTTCAACCCCATCGAATTTTTGAATTCTTTTTGAATTGCTTGCTTGCGCGCTTGTACATTTTTTTTGTCTTCTACAGATCGAGCCTGCCACTTTTTAATACTCAACTTGTAGCCGAGATGTAAGAAAAATTAAAAAAAACGAATCCAGGCATGCAATGACGAAATTCCGCAGCAAAGCTTTGAAACTCTCTTTTGCGATCACTTTTTCAATGTCATTAAAATTTTTCGACGTTAAATTACAAATGTGACATCTCAAAGTGGAGGCTGTATCTGTCAGTGCATTCACAACTTTACCGTCGACCATTGATAGAATCAGTTCAAAGGAGATTTCAATCTCCTTTCCATCAACAACTGTGTTGAATGGAGTAAGAGCCTTAATTTGTTCGGCAATATTTTTTTCTTCGGCACGAGCGAGCTCAGCTGTTTCGGACTTAAACTGTAAACGTATTGGCCTACAATACCTTGCAGAGGAAGGCCTCTGATTCTTCCAAATTATTGTTTGACAAGTTTTTGAAGAGTGAGATGAAGGCGCGAGCTGTAGCGGAACAAGCGATGTTAAAAAAATACTCGCGTCAGAACTTTCGGAGTTAAGAAATTTTTGCTTGTACTCGCTTTGCCCTGAGCTCCCATCACACCCCCATTTCAATATTAGCTTCTGATTTTGAACGATTTCTGGACTAAGATCTTTTATAACGTCTTCCTGAACGAGTAAAATTCTCAAAGCAGTGTGATCTAAAAGACTCTGTAATCGAACTTCAGCGGAGATTTCAGTGCATGTTATATTATCTGGGTAGCAGCGAGTTTTTGCTTCCAAGGCACGTTCGTAGGAGGGTAAAAATGTCGTGTTAACTTTTTTTTGAAGGTTTCGAATATTTTGATACGCACTTTTCGACAGTTTCGAGTCGATTACTAAAGCTAGCGCGTCATCGCTGGATACCTGAGATGGTCGTGGTTTTGACGATAACTTGTAGGCAGTCAGGTATGTGGCAGCTCGCGTAGGGGATTTCGTTGTGACATCGTTGAGGATTTTTGCAGCATCGGTTTCCCCCGACTCACGAAGACTCATTTTTGTGGCAAATGCTAATTCCGCAGTGCTGTTAATAGCCCGAAGCTCCTCTGTTCTTCGTCTCTTCGTTCGATCACTGAATGTTTCGAAGCCTGCAGAAGGACGCCCACCTTTGTTTTGCGACTCATTCTTGTTGACTGCCATCTGAGAAATTTGAATTCAAATGTTTTATTTGTTTGGAATTCAAGGTTTTTAATTTTTCAAAATCGCAAATTTTCAATTTTAGAAAGAGTTGTTTAATTGAATTTTAATTTAATTTAAAATAATTTACTTTTTAATTTCATTTGAAATGATTTGATTTTTAATTTTTAATTTTAATTTTAAATAAAAATAGAAAAATCATTTAAGATAATTTAATTTTTAATTGTATTCAGTCCATATTTTATTTAATACTATGAATTTATTTCATGTATTTGTTTATTAACGGTTTTATTTATATATGAAGGAACACTTGCGGCTATAGGTATAAAAGCACTGAGCCAGCTCTTATTGAGTTCGAAGAAACGAGCACTCTTTCTTCCGGAATCTCGCCATCTTGATTTAAATTTTGAAAGCAGCAATTTTAAATTTTTGATTTCCTCAGGGGCTACTTGAAAATCAATATTTTTCGTTTCTGAAATGCTGCTTTCCACAATCGAAAGCTGTTCGTCCAGGCCAGCTTGGAGGTTTTCTTTTATAATCATGAATATTTCCTTTCGAGTATACTGAACTTGAGAGGACAATTCCATTTCTAAAACAAATTAATATGATGTTAGAAAATTTTTTATCCCAAAAATCGGAATTGCAATATTTTTTAGAATTGATGTATTTCTTATTATTAGTATATTGCATGCATTTTACATTTATTGCTTACAATGGGGAATTAATGTGTTTCCGCAGCGAACTTAAAAATGAAGGATTGGCGTCGTAGTGGTAGAAAAATAGCTCGCAAGCCTATTATATATGAGAGACCTATTCAGGGGGGCCCTATTGAGAAGATCGATAATATTCTAAACGTTTCGTTACAGTAGTAGCATCGGCCGCCCGGGCGCGGCGGGACCACACACAAATAAATCGATTGCATTGAGAATCGCAGAAAGTCGCACCTGAATTTTTGATTTCCCACATAGTAAGACCTTTACTTGAATTATGAAACTGAGAACAACGCGGAGTCTCGCGGAAACATAACTTTTCGAACGATTTTCGGAAAATTGTTAATGTAAAACGTATGAGCAATTGTTACACAAAGTAAATAATTAATACATAATACCAACCTTGAAGTGCCTCCTCCATCCTCTTCTTGGAGATTTTTGCACATTCGGCGATTCCTGCGTGCACTTTAAATGTTGTTTTTCTCGTTCCACGTAGCACGATGCACGGAGCACAATGTAACAGGGCCGACTTTCAGACGCTACTACGCGTCACGTAGGCAACCCATCTACTTACTATTCGAGAAATAAATTCGGAGGAACCTCATTTATCGACTACTACATACAAAATCTCTCGGAAAAAATTTTTTTTTTTAGGTTTTGACCAACTTTTTGGGCTTTTCAGACCACTGTGCGTGGTGGCATTGAATCCATCAAATTTTTAGTGACTTCCGGAGTTATTTCTCCCCAGGCTTGTTGAAGCGCAGTTTTAAGTGATTCTTTGCTGCTGGTGTAATTTTCGAGAATTTTTTTTTCCAAAGTTCCCAAATATCTTCAATGGAGCTTAAGACTGGCGACTAAGGAGGAGAATACAGCTGGCTTAGTGCATAATAAAGCAACCAGTTCTTTACAAAGCGTGCAGTATGTTTGAGATCGCTGTCCTGTTGGAATATCCAATGCCGGCCAAGACCCAAATTGTCCACAGAATGTTGCAAGTTAGTATTGGTCCATAATACCGTCTATAAAGACCAATCTGCCAACCCCACCAGCTGCAATTGCACCCCACATCATAACATTGCCACCGCCGTTTTTTACTGTTGGTATCAAATTCTTCAGTTGCAATGCTGTTCTCTTTTTTCGCCAGATTCTTTCTTTGCCATCATTACCGAACAAGTTGAACTTGCTTTCATCAGGAAATAAGACAGTTTTCCAGAACTCTAAATTCTTTCCTAAATATCGCTTTCAAATGTCGAAGCTGGCTATTCTTTTCAGATATTAGCGGTTTTTTTTTTACAAGGAACTCTACTTGCATATTTATCGGAACGTGAGATTCTTTGGATGGTTTTAGGGTGAACACACTTATTCCAAGTGTTCACCTTCATTGGATGTTGCCGACCGGTGATACTTGGGTTTTTGTCGTCCTCTTTTAACATCATGCTGATATTCCGCCTGGAAAGTTTCTTTGGTCGTCCATTTCTTGGCTTATTTTCCACTGATCCTGTGTTTTTATGCTTTTGAACAATGTATTGGACAGTGGCATGGGATCAATTAAACAAAACTCCAATTGCACGGTATGATTTTACATTTCTGTGCTCAGCAATAATTAAATTTTTTATTTCAGCATTTTTCACTCCCTTTGCTCACAGATTACTAAAACAAACTAATCATTAGATCGTATTCACACATTTCATAAGAAACACAATGGTTCTTTGAAGAAAAACAACAGTAATGCGATGCAATGAAGACCAGAGTATACTATCTGATCAATGTATGAACACTTTTATCCCTACTGAATTTCGCTTTTTCTGGTGTTTTTACGGTTAGATGTTAATCAATGCAATTTTTTTTTAATTTATGTTAATAAAAATACATTTGCAGTAAAGTTGCATATAAAATTCTCATAAATATTTGCATTTTCTACTAAATTTATGAAATTTTGAAGGTGTATGGAGAGTTTTGTCGCTAACTGTATATACAAAATTAAAAAACGGTAACTATTCATTTTCATAAACATTAAAAAAAATATCAATTCAGGCTTTGTATCCACTTTTGCACGTTTCGTTTTTGAGTATATTGTTTTAATATTTTGTCCAGAGTAACTTGTTTTTTATTCCACTGTTTACTCGCCTTGTCATGGATTCCACCAAGTTTTGAATAATTTTGTCCGGAATTTATTTCCATTCCGCTTGTACTCGTGTCCAAAGCTTGTTTAAATTTGTAGGATGATTTTCGTACATAAGCAGCTGTTTCTCCTGAAGAGCCCACAAATTTTCTATCGGATTAAGAACCGAACTTTGTGCAGACCATTGCATGATTAATCACCATCCTGTTGGAAAAAAATCCCGTCTTCTGGATACGCACATCTCTCCTCAAAAAATTGGTCTGCGAAATTTGAAAGTAATCCTTCTTATTTCATTGTACCATCAATTTTCAATTATGGCCACCAAGTAAAACATCCCCAAACCATCAGGCTACCTCCTCCGTGTTTTACGGTTTCTTTGACTTGGTGTTTATGAAGTCTCTCGTTTGGCCGGTGCTAACAGTATGCCTCACCATCAGATTGGTATCTGTTAATTTTTGTCTCGGCTGTCCAAATAACGGGCTTGCACTCTTCAACTGTCCCATTTTGGTGTTCTTAACAGGACTTCAGTTGAGCTTTAAATCTTGTCTGATAAAGCTGCCTTGTTCTTTTTAACAGATGACACCCGACCAATTCTTTTAAATGCTCGCCTGACAGTCTATTCACTGACGTCTATGTTTATAGCCTTTACTGCAACCTTTGGTGTCCTTGATTCCCTGGAGTTGATCCTTCGTTCAATTATACGAGAAGCACCATCTGATATAAGTATTTCTTGCAGAGTTACATTGCCTTCTATTTTGTGTTTATGAAACTATTCTATGACAAACCTTTAAGCGTTCTGCAATTTTTCTTGAACTGTATCCCTGTTTTGTGAACACTACAATACTATTTTCAACGTCAATAGATATTTTTCTCATATTACTATAAAAAATCATGTTGAAATATTTACAACAGAAAAAATAATTTACCTGTAATTGTGTTTTCATTAATAGTCCAGGGAAATTTAACATGGTGCTTCGGAAAAATTAGCGGAAAGCTGAATTTTGATGTGAACCTTGATACTGGCGTGCTGAACAAAATGTCAAAAGTCCCCATCAATCCGATTGCTGCGTTACTTTTTATACGGAGTCAAAGGTCACCAGAAGTGACCTTTCCTAAATATCTCAGTAACCGTCACGTCTTCAGAAGGACAATGTGTGACGAATTTGTAGCTTAAAAATTTTCCAACAAAAAATATTATATAACTTTTTCTTGTAACCATAACCGTTTTTGAGATATATTTATCTAAACATTTGTAACTAACAATATCCTCTTTCTCAATCTTAGTAATTAGAACTTCCTTTTCGCCTTCTAGTTGCAGCTGGTCGGCCAATTTCTCTTCAATGAGGGTCACCGAAGATCCTTCATCCAACAATGCAAGGGTTTCCACTTCACATGCTGATATTATCCGGTTTTGATTACGACTTGGAATATTTGTAAGTTTGTTTTTCTATGTTTAAGAGGCCCCATAAGAAAAAACATGCAAACAAACTTATCTACCACACTCCAGGATTGGTGGAAAAGTGTGCTCGGTAAAGTTAGCTTCAGATCTACACAAATGGAGATGATGGCAAGTACATACACTCCATTACCACCTCTCCATACCACTCTACACATCCAATTATTTTTTCGACTGGTGTTGAATGTTGGTCTAAAATTTGAATTACCAAATTGAAAATCGATTTTGAACTGAATTCTAAAATAATTAGTGCCCAAAATCTATGTTTAATTCATCTACGAACAAAATCAAAGTAACATGTTTCAAAAATTTTTAATTTTCTTATATCAGTCGATTTATTCATTACAAACGAACATTTTCAATTTCTTTAACATTTTTGCAATAAAATTTACGCATTCACGTAACTTGGCGCTGTTAATTGTTCATATTGCTTTTGTTTTCTCCAGTCTCATTATGTTCGCCATTTCAGAGGCAAATGGCAAATTAGTTCATATTACTAGCATTGCAATTCTGAGCTTAGAAATTTGAAACAAATCAGAGTTCCTACGTTACTTTTTATGAGCAAAGTTTTTTGGTTGATTGCTCTAACTTTTTATATTTTTTCAATATATTTGACGCTTATGTAAAGACCCTGGAACAATGGTCAAAAAAGGTTGCCGTAATTAAGAAAAAAATCCGCGAAACATAAATAGGCAGTTTCATTTACTTACTCATCCTTAAAAATTGAAAAATTATCTCTTTCAAAAATAGCAAGTATTTAGTGTTATTCTTCAAAATTTCCGCATCATAATTCTTCTTATTCGCAATTTCCCACCATTCCATATTTTGTTAACTATTTTGATTACTCAACGAGGTATTAAAATCCCTTTAAATTCAGTATCCCTACGTTTTCTTATAAGAAACGGAGCATGACCACGGTTCAACGCCATTTTGAATATCAAGAACTGTCAAAATATGGTCAGGCAAGTGGCCAAGCAAATGGTCATACCATATTGCCTACCATTTATTACATGCCATAGGCCGCCTCCACTAGCAATTTCAAATGGCATGCCGTGGGAAATTGTTAGTGCAGGCGGGCCTGTCGAGGGACCAGGAATTACCGGAAATTCAAAATAACAGGAGTTTAAATAACCAAAAGGGGGGAAGAAAAAAATTTGAATAAACAATAGTTTGGCTGAAATTTGTGATTAAATATGTGTTTAAGAAATCGAAGAAATTGCACTAGTTTGTATATCAGTCCATCGTGCCAGACGCTATCGAAAGCTTTTTCCACGTCTAATAGTATCATACTCGTAGATTCTTTGTTACCAAAAGCAGTGGAAATATCACATTTAACTCTTAAGATCTGATGAACAGTTGAGTGATTCCTCCTGAAGCCAAACTGGAAGTTAGGATTACTTTTTCAAAAAAGCTTTCCTATTATTGGTAGCAAACTTATAGGACGATAGCTTTGTGGCAAGGTCGGGTCTTTGCCTGGTTTCAGGATAGGACTAACAATTGCTTCCTTCCATGGTAGTGGGAAGTGACCGATTTTGAGACAGTTGTTAAATAAAGTGCAAAGAAGCAAAATGCCAGCTTGGGGAATATTTTTTATCATAAGCGGAGTTATGCAGTCTTTACCAGGCGACTTTTTGAGCTTTGAGCTCCGTAATAGCAATTTAAGTTCGGCCGGTTTGCATTCGTGCTCTTCACTGAATTGAGAGGAAGAGGGTATGGGACGAATACACTTTTTAACAATCGCTTCAGTACTTTGGTCAGTAAGGGAGACAGAAGTAGTGTATTATTTGAAAAAGTTATCTGACAGGCAGTTAGCTTTATCTTTGTCAGCGAAGACTATATGTTGCTGGGGATTTTTTAGGAGAGGAATTGTACTCCACTTTTTCTTGAAAAGTTTATTGAAGTGCCATAGCTTGTTGCAACCTTTTTCAAGCTGAGAAATCAGCTCTCCCCATTCCTTATTTTTTGCCTGGCAGATTGCGATTTTAACACTCTTATTCAGGAAGTTTACTCTCTTTTTTAATTCTGGATCTCTTGTTCCTTGCCAATACCGCCTGAGTCTATTTCTCTCATTTATAATGAATTTGATGTGGGGAGGAAGTAGCCTATCTGGCCGAGAGATAGGCATTCTTGGTGTGAATATTTGAAATGTTTTCTGTACTTGTGAGTTGATGGTATGAACTGGTTCATCAATTGTATTGGGAAGTAGCAAGTCAGGTAAATTGGATATGGTATTGCGGAAAAAAAGCTAGAGGGACTTCCGGTATCGTGTCCAGTTGGTTTTTGAAGTTAAATATTTCAACTTTACTTCCCTAATAATTGGTTGTGACGAGGTAATTGAAAATTTTACGGGCAAGTGTGGTGAAGACAGCTCATGGAGAGTAATCGGCTCATTCAAGTTAATGATACCATCGCTCAAAATTATATCTAACCACATATCACCACATATCAAGACCCGCGAAAAGTTTCGAAACAGCCATTTAATATCACGTTGAAAGTTATTAAGTTCGGTAGTATCTAGCTTTGTCCCGGGAAAATAAGTGACAACTAATTTTGCGTTAACAAACGGAATATCAATGGCAATAGCTTCAATCACTTTTAGTTTAGGAATCGACAAGAGATTATATTTTATATTGTTCTTTATGGCAATTGCTACTCCACCTCCAGTTCGCGCTAATCTATCGAGCCGGTAAAGTTTGATATTAGGCAAATATATCTTATCACTAGGTCTAAGCCACATTTCTGTGATCATTAGAATATCAATTTTTTTATAATGGATAAAATCAATAGTTTCCGCAATTTTATTCCGAATACTTTGTGCGTTCCATAGAACGCAATTAATATTGTTGGTGTTGTTGCTCATTATTTGGCAATATTATATAAGAATCGACAAGAGACTTCAAAGACTACTTGTAGTTGTTGTTGCTTCGATGTGCATCCAGCAAGTCGTGCAAAGAGATGCGTAGACAGCTCGATCAGTTGTTCGCAAGTAAATAGTTGATTGGGCCCACTATTATTTGGATTATCTTGAAATGTAGTAGTTTGTTGCCGCATAACATTCGCATATGTTTGTGTTAGTGTATGTATTTGAGCACTCAATGTCAGTGGTGGGAAGTTATTTCGAGACATATCGAACCGTTCTGCTGGAACTCTTTCCGTATTTGTGCGATTTTTAGTGTCACGAAATTTCGTTAGTGTTTTGTATTCGATTAGTTTCGGGCAGTCAGAAAATAAAGAAATATGATTTCCTAAGCAATTGGCGCAACGAATTTTGTCAGTGTCTTCTTTTTTAAGAGGACAAGCGATGTGTGCGTGACTTTCGCTGCATAGCATGCATTTGATTGGTAAGTTACATGAAGATGACCCGTGTCCATATCGTTGACATCTTCGGCATTGAGTGGGACGCGTCCAATTATTTTTATAGTATCTCCAGCTTACCATCACCTTCAAAATGGATTTGTGCTTACGCAGATCGGAAACTTTGACTCCAGATTTGCGGTCAAAGTATAGAAGATAAACAGTGTGATCTGAGTATCGTCGTTTTTCATGGGCAATTTGTATTAGTTTCACGCCAGTAACCGGAATCTCTAGTTCCCGCAAGTGTGCTTTGAGCTGGGTCACGTCCATTGGAAATAGACCCGAAAGTACGACTTTGGTTGGTTTGTCACCTGGTAGTGTGTGCGTGTAGAACCGTACGTCTTTATTTACGAAATGTTCATAAGTTTTGTCGAAGTCTTCGACGTTTTTAAGGAACAAATTTTTGCCTACAGAAGCAAGTTTTATTGAGTATTCGGCAATACTCAAACCTTTCATTATAACGTCGATCGTTCCCCTGTCTATCTCAGTGAGCGTGATAGGAGGAATTTTAATTTTATATTCTGTTGGTGTCTCGAGCTGATTATCGTTCATATCGTCATTATCATGCGATTGCAGCGGTAAATAGTAGTTAGAACTGGTTCCTGCCATGTTTTTGAAGTGCTTCCAATTGTTTCGTATTAGTTCGTTGGAGTCTTCATGACTCCTTTTGGGAGTTTTACTGCTGATGGCTATGTTTATCACTTAACTTTCACTGGTTATCAATTATTAGCTTAAGCTAGGTTTTATAAATATAAAACCTAGCTTAAGCTAATAAGCATAAATATATATGTATAAATATATATGTATACATATATATGTATACATATATATGTATACATATATATGTATACATATATATGTATAAATATTTATGTATAAATGTATATGTATAAATATATATGTATAAATATATGTGTATAAATATATGTGTAAATATATACATCAACAAACGGCAGCATATCTATCTGTGGATCGTCCCGGCTTAGGCGCATAAGTAACCGTAGCAAGTTGAAGGTTGAGGTATGACGAACAACAATAATGTCGATATAGCTATCGCCAAGGCGAATAAATGGCGCTAAGCCGTTTGGTGTAGGTTACGATGCACAGGATATATTCGCTCCGGCCACCATGACATGCGTATTCGGGCAGTTCTCAATACATGGATCGGAACAGCGAAGACAATTGTGTTTACTTGTCATCAGATTCTTTAGGCCATGCCTGTTTGCTTCATTGTCTGGTTTCTTCGCCTCAGGGAAACATATTTCGATTTCATAGCCATTGTTTGCGACGAACTTCTTGAATCCTGTAACATGGAAAAATTAAGACGTTTTCAAATGATGGCATTTTAGCACTTACCGGAATAGCCATATCTTCGTGGGCCCATCCAGCGATACTACTCACTGTCTAGCGGCATTTCACCCAAATAGCCGTAGCAAATAAGACTGGCATACAGTCGAATTAATCCCGAACGATTGCAAACACTTGACAAATCCATTCCTCGTGTCTGACCCAGGATAATATCAAACACAGCCGTCTTCACATCGGTTGTTCCGTGCAGACAATACGCTACTGTATCTGTACTTCCTGGTGGAATGACACCGACCGGTATGCGTAGTTTTGGCAAGTATTTTGGTCGTTGTGGATCCAAATCGAGGTCCTTCAGTGTTCGCTGCAGCGATAAATATACATGTACTAATATATATGTATAAATATATATGTATAAATGTATATGTATATATATGTATAAATATATATGTATAAATATATATGTATTAATATATATGTATAAATATATATGTGTATCATCATCATCGCGGCACTACAGCCCGAATCGAGCCTTAGCCTCCTTAATAAGTCGCCTCCATTCGTCTCGGTTCAGTGACCGCGTCCTCCAGTTCGCTACTCCCAAAAGTGACCTGCTGTCAGCATCTATCGAGTCCTCCCATCGCTTGCGCGGCTTACCGACTGGCCTGGCTTCGCTCGCTCGCCCCTTGAGAGATCTTTTGGGGATTCGATTGTCGCTCATTCGTTCGACGTGTCCAGCCCATTGTAGTTTTTGGAGTCGTATGACGGTAGAGACTTCCGGCTCGTCATACATGGTATACAGCTCGTTGTTGTATCGGATTCGCCATCCATGTTCTTCCCGTATTGGACTGAGGATCCTTCGCAATACCCTTCTCTCAAACGTATTTAAAGCTTTTTCAGATGCCTGGGTCAGCGTCCAGGTTTCACTTCCGTAGCATAGCACAGGTTAAATAATTGTTTTATAGATGCGGAGTTTCGTATTTCTGTGTACGCACCGATATTTTAAAGTGGGAAGCACCGAAAAGAATGTCTTATTGGCTAATTGAATCCGTCGTTTGATTTCGTCAAGCTCATTCCCATCCTTCGAGAGGTTCGTCCCTAGGTATACGAAGTTGTCTACATTTTCAAGGTTATAGTCCCCTATCGTTATGTTTTGTCTTATTGGCGTCCTTTTCCTTGATTGAGTCATAACTTTTGTTTTCTGTTCGTTAATTTGAAGACCAACTTCCTTGGCGGTTTCGTCTAGAGCTACAAATACTTCCTTGGCGTCGTTGAACGAACGTGACATAATGTTGATGTCATCAGCGTAAGCTACTAGCTGTGTCGACTTAAATAATAGTGTTCCTCTCGTGTCAACGGGGATTTTTCTGATGACATATTCAAGCGCTAAGTTAAAGAGCACCGGAGCTAATCCATCCCCTTGTTTTAGCCCAGTATTCGTCGAAAACGAGTCGGTCATATTATTCTGGATCAGCACTTGTGACGTGGAGTCGGTCATGGTCATTTTCACTAGGCGTACCAACTTTGCTGGGATTCCGAACTGCAGCATGATGTTATATAATGCAGTTCGGTTGATGCTGTCGTACGCTTGTTTGAAGTCGACGAATATTTGATGGACATCAATGTTGAATTCCCAGCATTTTTCCAAAATTTGTTTGACCGTGAATATTTGGTCAGTGGTCGATCTTCCACGTCTGAAACCACCTTGATATTCACCAAGAATTTTCTCAGCGTGATGGGAAATCCTTAACTCTAAAATCTTTGTCAATAGTTTGTACGACGTACAAAGTAGTGATATGCCCCTGTAGTTTTCGCATCGCAGTTTATCTCCTTTCTTGGACATATAACACTTTTTCGCCACTCCTCCGGCATCGTTTCTTGTTGCCATATGCCTGTCACCAATCCATGGATAGCCCTTAAAACGGAAATCCCGCCTGTCTTCAGGAGCTCCGCGGGGATACCATCGATGCCCGGTGCTTTGTTGGGTTTCAAGCGGTCCATGGCCTGTCGGACTTCATCCAGTGTAGGGGGGTGAGATGAGACACTGTCAAGGTATGTGCCCGTTAATGATGGCGATTCGTCGGGTGCGGGGACATTTCCGTTCAGTAATTGCTGGAAATAGGACGCCCATCTTTCCTTCACCTGTTCTGAGCCACTTATGATGCTTCCATCGGCAGCCCTACATAGGCTAGTTCGTGGATTAAAGCCTTGCTTTAAGTGTCTCACTACTTTGTACGCTTGTCGAGTGTTGGTAGCCATAAAGTTGTCATTCATGTTATTCAGCATGGTGTCAAAATGCTTTCGTTTCTTACGTCTAATTATTCTATTAGCTACTCTTCGAAGATCGTCATATTTTTCTTTCTTGGCTCTAGTCGGTCGTTCAATGTGGATTTTGTAGGCAGCATCTAACGCGGCTTGACATTCCTCGTCGAACCATTCATTTCTTCGTTGCCCGGCTGTATATCCCACTACTTTTTCGGCTGCTGCGTTCACTGCGCTTTTGATAGTAGTCCAAACATCGTTGATAGACGTGGTGTTAGGCGTGGAAGCTAGTTCCATTTCCAGAGCAGATCTATACTCGGCTTCCATCGTCTTGTTTCGAAGCTTGTCGACATCGAACTTGCGTCTTGAGCTTGCTCTGGCTTCATACGACAGTGATATTCGACATCGATATCGAGTCTTGACTAAGTAGTGGTCGGAGTCGCAGTTGGCTCCACGGAAGGTTCGCACATCTAAAATATTAGAGGCCCACCTTTTCTGAATCAGAATATGATCAATCTGATTAAAGGTGTGGCCGTCGGGGGATGCCCATGTCCTTTTATGGATGTCACGATGCGGGAAGCAAGTCACATATCAGAATGAATGGGACACGATAACAAAGATTGCAATGCGACACCTCCCACAGGTAGTCGAGTAGACATGCTAAACGCAACGCAAACATTTTGCAAGCATGAGAAAAACTAAAATGTAATATGAAGACAGTTGAAGAATGCAGACACTAGGTCAGCATTAAATTCGCATTAAAGGAAACTGATGTGTGGCTCATCCCAGCAGTCCGGTTTTAGATACGTACATAAACGCTGTCCGTTTGCAAGTAAAATAAATTGTGTTTTGTTAAAGTGAAATTGCGTGTTGTGTTTTTTTTTATATAAGTCTGAAAAGACATAACAAGACTGGCGCAGTCGGGTAACCTACTAAATCGAAAAAGTATTCGCGAAGAATATTCGATAAACTGTTATTAATCAACCGAAAATTAAAAACCGCGAAGGAAATTCGGGCGATAATAACTAAATAGCAAAATCAAAGACAAGCGCATTAAGCCTTCATAAATGCTTAAATCTCTGGTGAGGCTGCTATGAGAACTTGTCTAATAAAATTTGAATAGTGATCAGTGAGAAAGTTATAAATAAAAATAAATCAAAGTCAGTGAGTTGAAAGCAGAAATAATAAAAGTGAATGAAAAGTAGAAAAGAAAAAAGGGGTGAAAAATATAATTTATTCAGGAAAGTGAACAGTGAAAATTTAGAAATGGAGCAACAAATCGAAGTTTTGCAACAACAATTAGCAGAAAGGGAAAGCCAGTTACGAATGGCAGGTGAAGCATTAGAAAGATTAACGGCACAGCAAGCAGCAAATCAGCATAATGTAGTGAAAAACATACAACATATGAGCGTTTTCACCGGAACAGGGGCGATTTCTATAAACGCATTTGTACGAAGCGTTGAGTACTACTTAGGATCAATCGAGAACGAGGGAACAAGGAAAGCCGCAACGAGTGCAATATATTTTGAAAAAATCCAGGGCGAAGCCAAAGAAGCAGTAATGGGAATTCCACATCCAGATAACTGGGAAGAAATCAAGCAGAATTTGAAACTACGATACAAACCGGAGATGGAACCAGCGGACATTTATCGCCAAGTTGCCAATTTAAAAGCGAATTCTGTAAGTGAACTTTGTTTAAAAATTCAAAATATTAAATTTAAGACAGATGAAGTAATAACTTACTATAAGAATGAATCTCATATAGACTTAAGTAATGTCGAATCTCTTTTGGTTAATACGGTAAAAGAAATTACTCAAGGTATATTATTGGACAAAATTTTTTACACAAAGTCAATACACGAAATAATAAAAATTATGCGTGAAAGACGATTTGAAGATAATTGTATTAGGCCTGAATTCAGAAAAATGGTGCAAGGATACAGAAAAAGTAATTATAATAATGCAAATCCTAACTATGATAATAAAAATCGAAACTATAGAAATAGTAACAGTCAGTGGGAACAAAACAGAGACGATACAAACAGACGAGACGATACAAACAGACAAAATGATACATATAGACATTACGATAAAAACAGACAAAACGATACAAACAGAGATACTAATAGTAGACAATACAATTACCGAAACAAAAATACATCCGAACAAATAAAGAGACAAAATCCAAATTTTAATAACACAAACAAGAATGAATATTCAGGAAAATTTAGAGGTAATTACTCACGAGATCAATTTCGCCAAGATTCTGGTACAAGTAGGCAACAAGCACCACAGCCTATGGAAGTTGATAATATTCAGGAAAATACCCATACTTACAAGAAAAAAAGTTATTATGAGAAATATAATCGAAAGGAAAATCAACCCAAAACGTTTCAACAAGATTTAGCCTATGCAAATATAGAAAATAACTCGAACGAAACGAGCCAGTTTTTTTACAACTAGCCTCGGACGAGTTACCACTTATAGAAATAACAATAGACAATAAGATGTTCGTTGCTTTGATTGATACAGGCTCTTCCTTTAGTATCATAAATGATCAAATCAATTGTTTCGAAAAAATTAGAATCAAACCATTACATTTCACTACAATTACTAGTAAGGACGTAATAGAATTTGAAGTGCATACAAATGCTCCAGTTGAATTTAAACCTCCACCAGGCGCCAAAGTCCGATGGAAGGTTAGAAATCTCCGAAATCGAAGATATGATTTCATAATAGGCATAGACCTTTTGCATAAACTAGATACTAAGATAAATATTGAAGAAAAAACCATTACTATGAACGGTCAGAAAACTAGGTTTCTTACTCATCCCTATCCAATACACGAAATATGTGCACTAGAAGCAGTAGAAGATGATTACGTAAAACGGTTACAATTAGACCATTTAAATAAAGAAGAAAGCAGGGAAATAACGAAATTAATAAGGAAATATGAAAGCATATTCTATAAGGAGGGGGATAAGCTTAGCAGCACCACAACTGTAGAACATGAAATAAGAACTATAACAGACCAACAAATAAACGCGAAATTATATAGATATTCGCCAAAGTATGAAGAGATAGTGAAAAATTCTATCATCGAAATGGAAGATCAGGGGATAATCAAAAAAAGTAACTCAAGATATTCAAGCCCACTAATAGTGGTTCCTAAAAAAATTGATAATTCTGGGAAAAAGAAGTATCGTATAGTTATTGATTATCGGCGATTAAACGAAGTAACGATAGACGATAAGTTTCCGTTACCGAATATCGACTCAATACTTGATAAACTAGGCAGGGCACAATATTTTTCCACGATAGACCTGGCCAAAGGTTATTATCAAATTCTTATAAAAAAAGAAGACAGGCATAAAACAGCGTTCATTACCCCTTACGGTTTATACGAGTTCATAAGAATGCCATTCGGGCTCAAAAACGCCCCGGCAACCTTTCAGAGGTTGATGAATGACATTCTTCGTGATTTTATCAACAAAACATGCGTCGTGTACTTGGACGATGTACTTATATTTAGCACTTCATTGCAGGAGCACATAAAGTCCTTAACGGAAATTTTCGAGGTACTTAAATCACATGGATTGAAAGTTCAAACTGATAAATGTTCCTTTATGAAAAAAGAAACGGGATTTTTGGGGCACGTTGTAACAAAAGATGGATTGTTACCCAACCCTGATAAAATTAGTGTTATACAAAATTTAAAGTTACCAAAAACAGAGAAAGAAATAAAGAGTTTTTTAGGACTCACGGTTTTCTATAGGAAATTCATTAGGGACTACTCGAAAGTAGCCCAACCTATCATAAAATACCTTCAAAAAGACGTTAAAATAAACATAAAAGATCCAAATTTTATCGAGGCATTCGAGAAGCTCAAATTTCTTATTAGTTCACCACCTATCTTACGATTTCCAAATTTTCACAAACAATTCCATTTGACAACAGATGCGTCTAATTATGCAATTGGCGCAGTCCTCTCACAAGAAGGACATCCTATCTGTTTCGCATCCAGAACGCTTAGAAAGCATGAAAGAAACTACTCAGCTACAGATAAGGAGTTTTTGGCCATAATGTGGGCAGTGAACTACTTTCGACCCTACCTGTATGATAGTAAATTTAAAATCTATACTGATCACCAGCCTATTAAATATTTAAATGCAAAATACAAAGGTAAAGATTTTTCACCACGTCATCAACGTTGGCTCCTGAAGCTTGGAGAATACCGCTTTGAAATTGAGTATCTTAAAGGCAAGGACAATCAAGTTGCCGATTTTCTAAGTAGGATTAACCAATCCGAAGAAATTCCTGAAAAATCAAGTAGATCAGTAAGCAGAACTAATTCATATTCGGATATTCCCGGTCTTTTTAACATGGAAAATATCAATGATGATGTGACAATGGCAACCGTCCATTCAGCAAACGAAGAATTACTAGATCACATACCTATAAAAGAAGAAATAGTCAATAAATATAAAACTCAACTGGTTCTAACGAACAACAAAATCCAAGAGATAGAAACTATTCATAACAAGAGAATCATTTATATTGCCGAGTATGATTTTAACAATCTAGGTGACATACTAAGAAGATACATCAGAAAAGGTAGAGTTGGTATTTATTCAGAACTATCAGACCACCAGTATAACATCGTTCAAGAAAAAATTAGAGAAATGTTTTCAAATGACAATCAACTTAAGTTCGTAAAATGTTCCTTTAGAGCGGAAGATATTAAAACCGAAGTAGAGGCTGTAAAACAAATTTCCCTTTATCATGTAAAAGAAAGCTTACACTCAGGTATCCAAGAGACTTTTAACGCAATAAAAAACAAAATTTACTATCCTAAATTATTGGAATTAATACACATAGTAATAAGTCAATGTGAAGTTTGTCAAGAAATAAAATATGACAGGAAACCAATTAAACCCAAATTTCAAAATAGTGAGACTCCAGTAGATGTCAATGAAATCATGTATATAGATATTTATATTATAATGAGGTATAGTTTTCTCACGGTAATTGATAAATTCTCGAAATTCGCAACAATTTACTACCTACCGGATAAGAATCACATAACTATTATTGAAAAATTGGAGGAACATTTCGCACGAGTAGGCAAACCAAAGAAAATTATCGCAGGAAATGAATGTAATGGAGTTTTAATTAAAGAATTTCTACAAAAAGAAAATGTTGAGCTACATTTGACAAAACCACACAGCCATACTGGATTAGCTGATATCGAAAGATTCCATGAGACATTGGTCGAAAAATTTAGAATTATTTACCAACAAAAGAAAGAGTTATCTCCTCGAAGAATTATTCAACAAGCAGTTCGAAACTATAATGAGAGATTTCACTCTACAATTAAGTGCACACCAAAAGAAGTTCAGAACAATAAGGTGGATTTCGAAAAGGTAAGAAGAAATTTAGAAGAGGCAAAAGGAAAGTGGTTAAATTCAGCAAACAAGAAAAGAGAAGAATATATAGAAACAAGAACAACCGGTTTCATCAAAAATTATAAGGCTAAAAGACAAAAATATCTGCCTAAATTCAGGAAATCCAAACTAATCAATGTACATCCAACAAACATTAGAAGAAATAACAAATTCGTAACGTATGATAACGAGGAACAAAACTACATCATTACAGAAGAACAGAAAGAAATTATCGAAACCAGAGAAGATTTAAAAACACTAGAGAAGGATCAATGGCTTAATGATAACATAATCAATTTTTACATGAAACTGTTGACGGAACGTTATCAAAATTCTTCAGAACTTCCAAAAGTGTATGCAATGGATACGTTTTTCATACTCAGACTTTTACAATCAGGATATAAAGCAGTTCGCAGATGGACGCGGCACATAAATATTTTTTCAAAAGAAGTCATACTTGTCCCTATACATGTTAATAATAACCACTGGTGCATGTCAGTAATCGACTTAAGAGTCAAAACCATCAAATATTATGACTCATTGGGCAACAATAATACGGAAGTCTTAAACGCATTAGAAGATTATCTCAAACAAGAATCACTGGACAAGCAGAACATTCCTCTGACAATGCAATTCAATAAAGAAAATGTCACAGACGCACCACGCCAAACTAATGGGAGCGACTGTGGAGTATTTAGCTGTATGGTAGCAGAGTTTATTTCCCGAAACAAAAAACCAACTTTTTCCCAAAATAATATGCCATATTTTCGTCAAAAATTGATATTGGAAATCATCCAAGGTAAATTACTTTCTTAAAATTTCAGGTCTGCATGAAAATTATCTTTCTAACAATAATATTGGTGAATCCAGCTAAAGGACTTTTAAATATATATGAAATAACTGAGCAAACAGGATTTATTGAACTTCAAATGAACAAAGTAAACATAGTTAGCAAAACATCCTTGGTTATCCACACAATTAACACATCTGAAATTCTAAACGTATTAGAAGAATTCTCAACGAATATAGCTTATTTGGAAGGAAAACACAAAGAACTACTTTTAACAGAATTAATTCACTTAAAGAATAAAGTTAACACAATTATCCCTAAAACAAGAAGAGAAAAAAGAGGCTTAGTTAATTTAGTAGGAAATTTAGAAAATTGGCTATTTGGAACAATGGACGAACAGGACCGACAGGACATTGAACAACATTTTAAAACTACAGACGCAAACTACCACAAGACAATTACAGCTATAAATCAGCAAATAATCATAAACCAGGCATTTAATGAAAGTCTTTATCAGTTAAAAAATATCCTGCAGGCGGATCGAAAAATTTTTTCTAATAGTATAAATAGTATATCAAATAATAACCTTTATTATGATCAATTATTTAAAGTACAAATATTGAAAAACAGAATAGAGCACATACAAGAAAACATTGCATCAGCCAAACAAGGCATCTTGCATCCAAATATCCTCTCAGATGAAGAAATAAGTAGATTCAATATTGATTTGATAAAAATGCAATATATAAAACTAGGCTTAACTAAATTCAAAAATAATCTTTTGATATTTGCGATAAAAATTCCAACCGAATTCATTACTGTACAATTGAGACAGATTCTCCCGATCCCAAATAAAATTGGAAAAGAAATTGATCACGCTATAGAAAACATTTTTATTTTTAATGACGTTACATACAAATATGAAGAAGCCAAAACACTAAACGAGCTAACTAGAAGCAAACATTGTATATATTACCATAATTGTAAGTTAATTCTAAATAATAGCACGGAAATTATAAGAATCGATGAAGAAACAATAATCGTAAAAAATGGAAACAAAATGAGGATTAATCAAACGTGTGACGAACGAAAATTGTTAATTGAAAAAAATGCACTGATACATTTTAATAATTGTGAAATTAAAATCATGGATCATTACTTTTCAAATGTAAAAGAAACATTCAATGAACGATTCTACTTTCAATCGGATACATTTACTCAAAATTTTACTGACAAAGTAACTTTAGAGGACATAATTATTAGGAACACGAAAAACATAAATCAAATAGAAGAATTACAGCTTAAGCAAAAGATATCATACGGATTTAATATAAGTTTTGTAATAATAACAGTAATAATAATAATGATTTTGATACATGTAACAATTACTTACCTAAAAAGAACAAAAGATTGTAAAATAAAAATAGATCATCGGATTCAGGAGAATCCTAACCAGAAGGGGGGAGAAGTCACATATCAGAATGAATGGGACACGATAACAAAGATTGCAATGCGACACCTCCCACAGGTAGTCGAGTAGACATGCTAAACGCAACGCAAACATTTTGCAAGCATGAGAAAAACTAAAATGTAATATGAAGACAGTTGAAGAATGCAGACACTAGGTCAGCATTAAATTCGCATTAAAGGAAACTGATGTGTGGCTCATCCCAGCAGTCCGGTTTTAGATACGTACATAAACGCTGTCCGTTTGAAAGTAAAATAAATTGTGTTTTGTTAAATTGAAATTGCGTGTTGTGTTTTTTTTATATAAGTCTGAAAAGACATAACAAGACTAGCACGTGGAGCTTACGACGAGATTTCTACTACTCGCTAAGTCGACCAGTCGTTGTTGTATATGTGTATATATATGTATAAATATATATATGTATAAATAAATAGGTATTAATAGATGTATAAATATATATGTATAAATATATACATATGTATAAATATATTTGTATAAATATATATGTATAAATATATATGTACAGTCCCTTGCCATATTATTAGACTCATGCTGCAAATCTACTTTTACTTGATATTTCTTGTTGTTAATATGAACTTTTTGTAGATATGTTGGTAGAACTTGGGTTTTTGAATATCGCGGGCACTTTTATCGTTTTAGCAACACTGATCATGTTGGTAATCGATGACTCACATCGATTATCGCGAAAATGACATGTAACCTAAAAAACAGAGTTTCAGTTTGATAGTGCAATTCAACAATTTAACGTGTTTCAATAGCGTTTTCTCTTGTAAAACTCTTTTCCATTTCATAAGGTGAGTTTATTGTTGACAAAACAACATGTCAAAGTATATATTTACACGTTTTGAGGCCATATTATGATAAAAAAACAATTTCAGAATGGGAAAAGTGTCTGATTTGTCGCCAATAAAAGTTGGTCGAATTTCCGGCATGCTGGAAGCACGAAACATGTCGCAATACCAAATAGCGCGAATTGTTGGAGTTTCTCAAAGTTCTGTCAAACGAATAAAACAAAAAATAGACCTCGGTGAAGATCTGAGAGCCAAACGTAAAGGTGCGTGCGGTCGTCGGAGAATCACGACAGTGAGAAGTGACCGAAAAATTCGCAATATTTGTGTTGAAAATCGAAAACTGCCGATAAAAATTCTTGCAAAAAAAGTTGTTGAAGCCGGCATTGAAGTTTCGCAAAGAACAGTGCAGCGGAGGTTAGCAGAAGAGGGTCTTATTGGACGTAGACCAGCACGCAAACCAAGACTTACACCTGCTATGATATCAAAGCGATACCAATGGGCACGAAAATACAAGGATTTCACGACTGATGACTGGAGGAAGGTAAATAAATGCTACATAACTATATTCAAGTTGTTCTTGTATTGTAGATATTGTTAAATCTAAATTCTATGACATTTTTCAGGTATGTTTTTCGGACGAGTCGATTTTCCAAGTATTGGTCGACAAATCGCAGTTTGTACGGCGAAGGTCAAATGAGAAATATAAGCCAGACTGCATTGTGCCGACCATTAAACATCCTCCGTCGGTAATGGTATGATCAGTTATCAGTTATAAGGGGCCAGGGGCCTTATACGTTGTCGAAGGTACAATGAATGCCGAAAAATACCAGAAAGTTTTGGAAACTCAGCTGCTTCCTCAAGTGAAAAAATGGTTCAAGAAACGAGAAAAGCCAATTTTTATGCATGATGGTGCGCCTTGCCATCGTGCACACAAAATTACAAAATTTTTAGCTGAAAAAAAAGTAGATATTCTCGACTGGCCAGGAAATTCGCCTGACATAAACCCCATCGAGAACGTCTGGGAGTTTTTGAAATCTGAGGTTAGGATGAAAGCCCCTACAACCAAGCAAGAGTTGATCAATATACTTAATGACACTTGGAAACATAACCCAGAGATCAAAATAAAAATTCAAAGCTGTATAAGCAGTATGCCACGTCGCGTTGAAGCTGTGTTGGCTGCGAAAGGTGGTCATACAAAATACTGATTTTTGCAAAAAAATGTATTTTCATCTAAAAAGATTTCATTTCGATGTAAATTTCTAATTTTCTATGTGACATTTATTGTATTTATAATAAATTTTGACGTTTCATCATGAAATAGCGTTGTTAATGTCTACTGACGTGTTATAAGCCAGAAAAACTTCATTTTTAAGCATGAGTCTAATAATATGGCAAGGGACTGTATAAACATATATGTATAAATATATATGCTTATTCAATTTTTTTCAATTCAATTCAATTTATTTCGCACATTATTACAGTTACACTATTGGAGATGGGTAATTCAGAGTTTTAGACAATTATCGTCTCTTCAACTTTGATACATATATTGAACTTAACACTGACTATTGATATATGATAGTTAGCTTGTAAGCACAAGGAAAAGCGAACAAAAACCTTGTATATGAATTTTTTTTTTTTTAAATATTACATTAGACCTAATTTATTTTAACTTATTTTAACTTACTCCTACTTATAACTGAACTTATCCTATATATATATGCTAATACTGAGCTTAGTGTGATTAGGTATAGCTTGCTACATTTCCTGTAGGTGTGATAAAATTAGAGGATTGTTGCAAGTACAGGATTTAAGTAAGAAATTTCTTCTCTGTCTCTTCACGATTTGTTTAATCATTTTAACACCCGTAAAAATATGTAACCTGCGAGTCGAGTAGTAGAAAGACTTCTTACCAATCATTTTTAAGCATTTATTCTGTGCGATCTGTAGTCTGGTCTTATGACACTCTGCACAAGTGCCCCAGATTGGGGCTCCATACAGAATAACTGGCTGCATTATCTGCTTATAGATTAATATTTTGTTACTAAGTGACATCTTTGACTTACGGTTAAGAAGTGGATAGAGTGCATGTGAGCATTTTGAAAGTTTTACGCAAACGCTATTGATGTGTTTATGATAAGTAAGCTTTCTGTCGAGGGTAATTCCTAAGTACGTGATCTCGTCATACCATTCTATACTTTAACCCAGAGTGTTGAGATTCCTAGAGGGCATGTTCGACCTTTTCCGTTTCTTAGTAAAAAATATAGCTTTTGTCTTGGCGGTGTTAATTTTGATTTTCCACCTGAAAAAGTATTGAGAGAGCTTTGAGAAATGTTCTTCTAGGTGGGAGATCACCAGCTCTGGATCTTTAGCAGCAGAATAAATACAAGTATCATCTGCGAAAATAGCGAGTTTACAGTTGGGGCTCGTGGGGATGTCAGCTGTGTAAATGTTAAAAAGGATAGGGCTGAGACAGGACCCCTGCGGAAGGCCAGCAGGAATTTGTCGCTGCGAAGAAAGACTACTTTTTATCTTGACAACAAATTTGCGATTGCTTAAGAACGACTGTATTATCTTCACCAAATAAAGTGGAAATGAATGCTGTATAAGTTTGTAGAAAAGCCCTTCGTGTCAGACGTTATCAAACGCCTTTTCAACGTCTAGTGTGATCATTCCAACTGATTCTTTCAATGCAAATGCTTTTTCAATGTCTCTTGTTACTCTGAATAGCTGGTGATTTGTTGAGTACCCCTCTCGAAAGCCAAATTGAAATTCAGGAAGAATGTTTTTGGCATGTGTGAATTGGTTGATACGGCTCAGCACCACCTTTTCGAACATTTTCCCAAGCGAGCACAATAAACTTATAGGCCTGTAGCTTTCAGTTAAACTAGGATTCTTTCCAGGTTTTGGAATTGGGATGACAGTGGCTTGCTTCCATGCGGTCGGGAAGTAGGATAATTTCAGACAGGCGTTAAATATAAAATTTAGCTGGACCACTGCTTTCCTAGGCAACTTTTTTAGGGCTTTGTTTGGTATGCCATCCGAGCCCGGAGCCTTATTATCCTTTAATTTACGTAGGATCGCTCTTATTTCTGCTGGCTTACATAGTGCTCCATCTGGAAATGTGCTGTTTTCGGAAAGCATATTTACAGATCGCTGGGCCATTGTCTTAACAATATGGTTTCCCATATTAGTTGTAACGCCGTGGAATAGTTCGAAAGTACTTGCTATCAAATCCGCCTTTTCACCGTCAGAAAAAGCTTGTTTGTTTTCCCCGTCACGTAGAACCGGAATTTGATTGCAAGAGTTCTTCCTAAACAATTTATTGAGTCTCCAAACTTGACGGGACCCATGTTCGAGGTTGCTCAACATATTGTTCCACCGTCTGTTCCTCAGGATGAAAATCCGGTCCCGGATCTCGCGTGTAAGAGAAGTAACTATACACCTCAAATTATGGTCTCTGTTTCTTTGCCAGCTTCGTCAAACCGTGTTCCGCTGACGGATGAGACGTTTTGTTTCCGTATCGATCTCGAATGTACTACATTTTATACTTCTCTTTGGTGTGCTTACCTCAATTCCATTGCTAATTGCACTGGTATATCGTATTATTAGGTCGTCAATATGCTCATTGTTGCTTATGTCACTTAAACTGAGTTCACCAAGCGAAATGTTCGCGTTGAGATAATTGCAGAACTTATTCCAGTTGCAGGCATTGAAACAATATTTACTGCGGACGGGCGTGTCTTTGCAGTTTGCGTCTGTACCTATGGTTAAATAGATGGGTAAATGAGGTGAAGAGAGTGCTTGAAACGTAAAGGGAGTAGAGACAGGTAGCCGACCGTCGCTTATAGCAAAGTCAAGAATGGACCCAGCTCCTCTAGGCGAGTAGAATGTGGGATCAGGAGGGGAATGTATGACGAGATTTTTATCCTGTACAAGATTAAACAATATACGTCCACACTTATTAGATGTGCAGTTCCAGAGCCTATGTCGAGCATTCAGATCGCCACATAATAAGTACCTTTGGTTTTGATTGGTAAGGAGTCTTATGTCTTTTTCGAATGCTTTTAATTTAACATCGTTCAGTTTAGTTCCCGGAAAGTAAACAGCAAAGATTTTCGTACTATCCTTAAGTTCTATGCAGAGATTTTCTATAATCGAAGTACTTGATGCTAGATGCAGCTTGTGCGAGATAGATTTGTGCACTGCAATTGCAACACCTCCTCCTATTCTATCAGTCCTATCTTTCCTGTGGATGTGATAACTTGGATGTGATATTTTGTCTTTTGCTGCTAACCACGTCTCAGTAATAACTAAAATATCTGCTTTTTGATTAGCAGCAAAATCAAAAGTCTCCAACCATTTATTTCTAAGACTTTGCGCATTCCATATAATAATATTGAGCTTAACGTGCATATAAAAATTTACAAGCTAGTTCAACTAGAGTATTAAATTGTTCATGCCTGTTCTTGCAACGAGATAAGCTTTGAATAAGATCCTGTGCTAATAAGATCATCGTGTTTGCAGAAAAAAGTTCTTCTTCTTGTGGATTCCTAGTTTGGATGCTAGTGAGAGCTTCTGGCTGGGGCAAATACACGGGAGCTTTCGGTGTATACGAGCTTGTAAAGGCTTGTGGCAGATGTGAGCTCGTGGAGGCATGAGGCAAGCTTTGCCTGGTTACAGCACTGTACGAAAGCTTTCTAACTGGAGGTTGCATTTCTTGAATTTGCCCTCTCGGCAGCTTGGGGAATTCAATTTGGGAGCTCATTGGTATTTTATGCTCACCACGTTTTTGATTTTTCACAGATAGTTTTGTTTTAATTTCCAGGTATTGTTTGCGCTTGCTGCAGGTCGGATCTCGTGCAAAGTGCGGTTCGTTGCATAATGTGCATTTAATTTTACCTTTGTCAGCTTCAGTCAACGGGCAGTCGGAGACTGAATGATCGCCACTGCAGATCATACAACGAGTAGGTAGATGGCAATGAGTGGAACCGTGTTCAAACATTTGGCAGTTTCTGCATTGCGTAACTGTCTTTCGTTTGTTTGAGTGATAGTTCAATTTTACCATTGTGTGCAAGATTGACTTTATGTTCCGGAGCTCGCTCAGTTTTGTGCCTTTCTCCAAGTACAACAGATAATAAAAGTCATCGCGTACATGAAACGATGACGAAAATTTTTTCAGGTCGTAACAATTGATACTGTACTCTTTTTGGAGTAGGGTTTTTAATGATTCTGTAGGCATTTCATGTAAACCCGATAAAACTATCTTCACCGGGCGACGGTCTGCCCTTTGGTGGGTGAAAAAGTTGACTTTCTTTTCAGTGAGATACTTTTGAACAGTTTCAAAATCTTCGATCGAACTGAGGAATAATCTTTTCCCAATTGATAAAAATTTAATGTCAAATTTTTTGATATGTAGGTGATCCATCGTAGCAACAATAGATTCTCGTGGCAAGTCTGTAAAAGTTATTGGTGGGGCTTTTACCACTTTTGGCGCCTCGTTGGCATTGCTAGACGAACCTTCATGTTCATCGATGTGATTTGCTAACGGCTGATACCGGTTAGCGTATTCATTTTTGTCCGTCCGTGGCATTTTGAAAAGATCCCTCAGAAGGGGTCTCGCCGGGGATTCGTCCCGGCTTCTTTTTCTAGTTTCCTTCACTATTTGTTGTTTTATTTTAGAGCAACAGGGAGCACTTGACGATTTTTGAAAGGAGTCTGTTGATTTGAACTGACACTGTTTAGAAACTTCACTTGTATTCTGAGTTCACTAATACGATCGACACGCTATCACATGCGATTGCACAACTGCACGAATTCACGACTGATTGTCGACTGAAATATATATGCATAGATATATATGTACAAATATATATGTATAAATATATATGTATAAATATATATGAATAAATATATATGTATAAATATATATGTATAAATATATATGCATAAATATCAATGTATAAATATTTATGTATAAATATATATGTATAAATGTATATGTGTAAATATATATGTATAAATATATATGCATATATTTAATTTTATATATATATGTTTGCTTGTCAACGGCACTTCGAAATTATCAGCGGAATATGACCATTCCCACTGAACTCACGGTGTGAACTCTAACTTTTAAATTTGTAATCACAGATCATTTAGGAAAGTAGTGTTGGAACTTTATTTCAACATCAAAATTAAAAGGAAAGTGTCGGTCAATTAAACCTTGTCCAACTGGTGTGATGTTAAAATCACTTAGTGAGTAACCCAGCCATATAAAGAATCCAATTGACCAACAGGCCAATTGAAATACTGTTCCATCAATACTGTTTCATCATCATTAGAAAAGGGGAAGATTGAATTTGTAGCCAATATGAACAATTATGAGATTCTTTATAAGTTCTGAAATAATTGGCGTATAACCAAGATCTGAGCGGCCTCCCAAAGCATGGAGGAATTTCATTAGCTCTGTTGAAGGATAGAAAATCAAGTCTCTTGGAAACTCTTCAAGAAATTTCTTATTTTTAAGTTTTAGACCCCTTTGAAGGTCTGACCTTGCGGATCTGAATAAAGGAAAATTAACTGTGTCCTCTTGTAATTTATGTAAATCAGGATGTAATGAATGAGATGTCTTAACGTCCTTGGCACCTGCTAGTAAGACATACACCTCTGAGGTTTGAGAGGTCGAAACGGATGTTGTAATGATTTCTATCCGAGCATAATATTTACCCATGGCAGTCAATATATTAGATTTATGACCAAATATTCTTGTGAGGTATGTTTTGAAAATTATTACACCTCTGCAAGATAATAGTCTTGCTGAAAATTCGAATAATAAATTTTCAATCTTGTCTATTGTGTCTAAAGCTGTTAACTCCATGTCTAAAATGATGAAATCCAGTTCCATTCAACCCGAATAAATTAGTTCAGAGAAATAGAGCCAAGTTTCCCTTTGGTTTAGATCCAATAAGATTAGCCCAATAATCATACAGGTTCATATATCTTGACAAATCATTAACTGAATGGACTATAGCTGCTGGTAGAGAAGGGTTGTTTCCTTTCAAGTGTACATCTTTGTTGTCACATAAGCTATTGAATATCACTTTACAAACTGGATACTTCCTCAAAACAAGAGCAGAGATTCCTCCTGATCCATCACCACCACAAATGGCACTTCTTGGAGTTACTCCGACATAATCAAGTATTTCGTTTAGTTTATAATGTGATCCTGTAGCCAATGGTCCTAATCTTAATCCAGATATAAGTGGATTTTGGTATCTAAATTGTTCTAGATTAGGTATATTGGGCTCTGTTTTGTCAATTCGATAATAAACCATCACAGCTGTGCATTTACCTGTGGTTTCTTTTCCCCCATATCAGAAGGTTCTCTGGGGGAATGGGCAATTCCGGCCGAATTTCGTTTATGGAGTGACGAACCTTCCTGTCACTGTAACTGAGAGGAGTCAACAATTTATTTAATGATTCCATGTTGATGTCTGTAGACTCTTTATTATCTCTACACTTGGATGATAATATTTTCAAAGAGACTAATGCTTCTTTATCAGTTTTCTTTAAATTTCCCTGATTTAATATTTGCCAACATTTTTCTGATATATATGTCAGAAAATACCCATAAGTTGGTATCCCAACTTAAATTGGCTTCCGTCAAAAAAAGTTTTCCTAAGGCTGTAAGCTTGTATTTTAAATAGTTTAAACGGAAAGTGCTTATATCAGTTGAAATCATCGGAAACGAAGGGAGAATTGAGTGTGGAATGGTTGAAAAGTTTTTATAAATGACTCTTCCCTCCATATATTGAGTAGGGTTGGATTCTTGGCCAATCGGTCTATTGTGATGCTGGCATGACCAAGTATATGTTGGTAGTACTTTTCCACTCTATCAAGCCGTCTCTGATGGATCACTGATATAATACTGCTTCGGATCGACCTTTTAATATCCCTTTGAAGTAATTTGGTGGATCAACCTTTCTTCTCAATGTTAGTGGAAATAATGCAGGATCATCAGACAGTCTCTGTGTTCCCCAAGTTGAATCACCAAAGATGAACCCTTGGATCAGCCCTACGTGATAGGATTTTTGTTGAGGGCTTAAGGTCTCCCAGTTCCCAAGTTTTATGGAGGAAGATTGAGATGTAACGGCCCACGGGACATTTTCTAGCTTCCAATGAGAAAGAACATCGTGAAAATGGGGATGATTATAGGAATACTCACAATTAAGAATCATTTCATCTATTTTTCGTAAACATGAATTACACTTAATGTGTTGGTGATAAAAACTTTGACCCATATTATAGGGCTGTATTTCTACCACAGAATATAGTGAATTAATTAAACAGCTTTGAAACATGAAATCATAGTTCACATCTACTAGGTCTACCAAACTGTTGTCCTAGTCAATTTAGATGGATTTTGAGCTGTGTAGCCCCCACTGCTTTGCCTTGCCTGCTCTTCTAAAACCTTTGATTGATTTTGACCAATCCTCTTCAGTAAGAGCTTCCAGATTACTTAATATGCTCTTTGCCAAGTTGGACTCAGGTTGAACGAACCAACCAATTGATGAGCGTAATGATGCGGCCCTCCGCAACCTAGGAATTTTGGTTTCTCTCCTCCAAGACTGCAGAATGCTCGTTGATTCCAATGTGGACGAACCGAAATATGCTGCACAGGTCCCTTTTTCAGTCTTCAAATTGTCAGATTCCTTTGGCACAAGCACGGAGGTATAAAGGGAACGGGGATATTCCAAGTCAGAATTTGTACATACAGTCTGTCAAGAATGAGTTTACACATAGGTAAAAAATTCAATTTTTCATCTTTCTAATTATAAAATACTACTTTTTGTTTATGTAAATAATTTTTTTTTCTTAATTATCGTTATTTGCATTATTTCCAACCGATATATACAAAAAAAGTACATTTTCAATGCAAAAAAAGAACGAAAAGAACAACGAACACAAATATTACAATGCTTGAAGTGTCAAGAAACTCTTTACACAAAAGTTTTTTTTTTGCATTACTGCAACGATACGGTAAATTTACAGTAATTTTTGGTCTGTATTGTAAAGCTCTATAAATTTGATCATTAGTGTGTGATTAATTTTTGGCTAATACGCATAAATAAGTGAGATATTGTGTTTTAAAATGCCAGGCAAAAGATTATCCTTTGAGTTAGTTCAGATGATATACTATAATCACCAATTAGGTAAAAGTGCACAGGAACTGTCGGAAATGTTTTGTGTAGCACGAATGCCAGTCTATAACGTTATAAATCGTGCTGAAAATGAGAATAGATTGGAGCCAAAGTGTGGAAGTGGCTCAAAACCAAAAATATCTAAACGTATAGAGCGCCTTATGATAAAGAAGCTTGATAAAAACCCCTGGATTTCGATCAGAACACTTGCTAGGGAACTCAAGGAAGAGTGTGATGCTGCTGTTTCCCATGAAACAGTACGACAGGCCATCTTACGAAATAAGTTCTCATCAAGAGCTGCACGAAAGAAACCACTGTTTTCTGCACTAAACATCGAAAAGCGTTTTTCTTTCGCTGTGATTCACCTTTTTCAACCCGTTGACTTCGGGGACGACGTCATATTCTGCGATGAGACGAAAATGATGTTGTACTATAATGATGGACAGGCTAGAGTGTGGCGCAAGCCTTTAACATCGTTGGAAAATCGAAATATCATTCCGGCTGTAAAATTTGGTAAGTTGTCCGTTTTGATTTGGGGTGCTTCTCAAGCAGAGGAGTAGGAGACTTGGCATTCATCGGGTCAACCATGGACGCCCAACCATATTTGCATATCCTTAAAACATATTTGGCAAGCAGTGCGCAGAAATTCGGGTTTATGCATAACAGCAAACCAAATTTTGAGCTTTACCAGGACAAAGATCCCAAACATAAGGCGAACATGGTGCGAATGTGGCCCTTATACAACTGCGGAAAAGTGATGGATACGCAAGCCAAAAGTCCGGACTTAAATCCCATCGAGAATTTATGGGCTTACTTAAAACAACAAGTCGCTAAAAGGCAACCCAAAAACCGAACTGCCTTAAAAATTGCGATTCTCGAAGAATGGCAAAAAATACCAACCACGTATGACCTGCAAAAGTTGGTTCATTCAATGAAAAATCGGTTGCGATGTATGGTGGATGCCAAAGGTGGCCATACCAAATGTTAAATATAACAAATAATATTAAATATCCTGTAAATATGTAAATATTAAATACAATAATAATTTGTGTAAAGAGTTTCTTGACACTTCAAGAATTGCAATAATTGTTTTCGATGGTCTTTTCGTTCTTGTTTTGCATTAAAGTTGTACTTTTTTTTGTATATATCGGTTGGAAATAATGTAAATAACTATAATTAAGAAAAAAACATTCATTTACATAAATAAAAAGTAGTATTTTATAATTAGAAAGATGAAAAATTGAATTTTTTTCCTATGTGTAAACTCATTCTTGACAGACTGTATCTTCTTGGATTGAATCGGGTGTCCAAATATTTCGGCAGGATGTGGAACCGTGGCTCCATAGACTTTTGCTCCCCAAGATTGGAGACGAAGTGAATCAGCCTGTGCAACCGAGCAATCCCAAATCTTTTCCACCATTCTTGTTGTGTTAATGAACCCTAGTAGGATTTTTATAGAATATAATTCTGAAGCAATAATAACTTTGTCATATGATGCTTCTAGATATTTTTTGAATTGGTTCCTGATTGTCCTTGAGTTTTGGAATAAACCTACTATGGAGTCAACAAAACCAAAGAAAGTACTTGATTTATATTCACTCAAGAATCGGGGGAAAAGAGGTTCAATTGATTTGAGATGCAACATGAATTATTGTTCATTGTTGAGCAGATGTCTGATGGCTTGATGGCAATGAATTCTGTAATGACATTTTAATCTCATCTTTGGTCAATGTAATCGCGTCTATTTCCCTCGGTATATTTAATGAAAGCGGATCCTCAATCAATTTTGATAAATCGGGATCTCTTGATTGTCGCACTTTGGGGTTTCCCAGCAAAATACATAGTTTCTTTAAATGATGATTGTCAGTGCTATTATGTGCTATTTTTAAGAACGTTAAGCTTTCTGTAATTGGATCAGGGAATAAACGAATAAGAAATCTTGTTAGAGACATGCCACAAGAGCCTCCAATTGATGGATCTAGACACAAGGATTTAAACAAGTAGTCATATTTAAGGAAAATTTTTTTTTATCTATTTCTATCATCTTGTGTACTGGTCCATGAAGAGCAGGGTTATGGATTCAGGATTTCACACAGATTTCGAACGAAATGTCCAAAAAAGTTGTACAATAGCATGTCATCAATCGGAGAATCAGAAAAGTGGGCAACTCCCAATGAATTACTGAAAGTAGTAGACAATACATTTGCAAGGGTTTGGCTGTTGATTATTTGTTACACAGTCGACTCTGGACCATTTTTTGTCTCTAGATTTCTGATATTTCCCCTAAAGACACGTTTTTTTTCATAGTTCAAGAATTCAGTACTTTTTATGGTTTCATCATGATTGATGATTAAACCAAGTTTACCGGTACCTATGTCTATGTTTGTAAATAATTTTCTATTGTTTTCACAAACATCCTTAATGTCATTTAATAATTGAGTTTGATTCCTGGATGGTCTAAATTTGTATTAAGAACATATGACTTGATTGTCTCCCTAAGCAAGAACCTTTATGCTAGTATTTACAGCCAGACCTTCTCTTTGAAGAACCAGTAGATTAACGATACTCCATCCCTTTTGACGTAATCCTTCCAGTCCCCCAAGTTGCCCATTCCAACACACCCTCTTGTTGGTTTTATTGTCTAAGTTCCCAGATCCATCTATTCTCATTAGGTCCCCTCTGGTACTGTAATAGATCCATGATTTCTGGAATATTTCATGAGTTTTGTTATAAGTTAAGGATATCCTAAAAAGGGTTTGCTTCTCCTCGTTGATGATTGTTCCATTTTTCATAGTCTATATGATCACCTATGGTGATATTTTGGTAATCAGTTTCACCCTGTCCTTCTGAATTCAGAAGCATCTTCCCAATAACAGTTGTCAAATCATCAGCCATAGTTAACCCATAAAAAAGAGGTACAAAATGTGTCTTGATCAAATATTCGGTTATCACAAAATAGTCCCTGATTTCCCAGCTCATCAGAGAAAACATCGGTCCATCAGGTTTAAGCGCTCTTTCTTTTGCTTTTAAGCCAATTAATAATTGATGCAAGAGATACCGTGATCATTAATTCGCCAGTTTGTAGCTGGGTTTTGCAAAAGTGATGACAAAACTTTATGAGAGGGAATGGGACGTGTAGGGTTTTGTCATACGTGTCTAATCAGTTCTAATCGAGTTAGTGAATGACTCTTGTCTGAGTCAATAATAGACGAATGGACAACATCTGGAATGTCAAAACACTTAATAAGCGAAAGCCTGTGCCAATGATCACCAAAGTTACGTATAGTATGATTGTACGGCCAAGTGTTGTTTGTTACATTCTCATACAGGGGAGATTTAATATTCATATTATTAGCATCAACAAGGTCATCTTTTCTTTGTCTTGAATTGGTTCCTTATGACCAGATATGCTAAATCACTAGCCAAACATTCTGCATATTCGGTATCTATCTGCTTTTCCATATTAACTTGAGAATGTAATTTTTCTAACTCTGTGAAGTAATTTATGAATGGATGCCCCCATTGTCGAAAGGACCCATACATAGTTAATAAAATCCAATATCATCAATGCTATTGACCATCTTCCACATTGCAGGGAGATCAGGAACTTATTTTTCAATATGATTTGTGAAATCTTCAACCATCTTGCAATTACACATCGGTTCCAAGAATTTAATATCATTGTAAGTTGATCCTCCTGAAACGGATAATATTTTATCACCAGTTTCATAAAGATCTTGCATAGTGGATGTTGCATTTGATAGGAATATATTGGGGTGGGGAAAAAGAAATGTATTTGTGATCGAAATTACACGCTTTATTTAACATACTTAGAATTATCCGATTTAAGTCAAATATGCGCCGTTATGTTCGCAAACTTGTTGCCATTTAGAACTTGTTGCCATTTCATTATCCCCACTTCATTATCCCCCTTCAAAAAAACGAAGGAAAAATACTAGAATTTATTGGCAGCACCCTTTCATCACTGTACGGCAGGAATTTGGAGCGTTCTACACCATTTTCCCGAAGCTAAGAAAACACGAAGAAAAATGTTTCAATTACTTCAGGATGTCAAAGAAATTATTTGACGAATTACACATAAAGCTAAAGGACCATCTTCAGCGTCAAAATAGATTTATGAGGGAATGTATTAAACCTATTCAGATGTTGGCCGTAACTTTGAGGTAAAATAATACAATCAATACAATTCTTTTAACGAGTCTTTTTAGAGACTTTTAGATTTTGATAAGAACTATAAATAACATAGGCTTACAAATAATAAGTCAGAATAAATGCCAGGAAAAGTGAACATAAATGATGTTTTACAAATTTTGAAACTCATATTCTGAACTCTCATTGGAAGAAGAATTGTCGAGACAGTTCAGGCCAAGGCTATGTGCGTCTTCGTAACAATGGAGAGCGGACGCTTGTGACTGAATTGGCTTCTGGTAGGCTGGAGCAGTGTGCTGCAGATTTGGCTGGCGCTGTGTATATTGATTAGAAACCATCGGTAGTGTACTAGATGGAGAAGCCGTCGGCGGAATATTAAATGGAGAGGCATATGATGTATTGGATGTAGAGTGAAGAGGATGCTTCCACTGCCTGATTTCCTTTACAACTTTCAGCACCTCCATTTGAAAATCAAGTGTCTCAAACTCATTGAAATCTTCAAGAGAAGGCAGTAATCCTTTAAAAAATGAAAGGTGCCAATTTGGTTTTTCCTTCACAGCTGCAATCATTTGCAATTCAACAGGATCCATTTTCGGTTTTTTTGATGCAGGTTTTTTGAAAAAAGGTTTTTCAACTGCTGCAGGATCATGTGGTACGCTTGGAACTTTTTGCGTAGGATTCCCATCTATTTCTACAGGCACCTCCGTAACACCACCATCAATATCGACAATATTTTGTGAGAGAGTATCCTCTGTTTCTCTTGTTTCGAATATTTTGTTCAGGAACTGCAACTGAGATGCCTAAACGTATGCTTTTGCTTTTGACGCCCCTGCTCCCGATTTCGCTTTAGTTTTGGCAATTGATTTTCGATACGAGTCTCTGACTTGTGTCCATTTCTTCGCAATGTATTTACCTGAAAGAAAATATTTATTTCATTCACCACAAGTAGTATCAACTTGTTGTATATTTTTTAATCAGATTTGATGATTCATAATTGTGTTCAATATTATAATGATTATTTTTATATACTCTCCTTATTTTTTTAACTAAGTAGAGTAAATTTTACATCATATCGAAGGTTTCTTTATCAAATGCTAGAGGGTGGTCTTAATTTTGATTCATCGCCTGTGCCTTCTGCCATTTGCACCAAGATTCCGTCCCCTCTGGGCAATACGAGTGCTGAGGATTATCGTCCGTTGAAGAATAATGATAAAGTGCAGCTAACGCCTCGTTTTGCATTTTCTCAACCGAATCGGAATTTCTGCGAATGGCAAGTCCATAAAAAATGGATAGCTCCTTTATAACTTTATGAGTTAATTTTTTTTTTTTTTTTGAAGTACTAGAGCTTTTGATTTTTTACCTCTTGGTGGATTTTTTGTTTGTAACAAGCACTTTTCCTTATTTATCTTTTGGTGCAATCACATTTTCATTTTCAATAGCTTTCTTTTTTTCTCGGTATTTTAGAGCTTTATCTTGCTGGGTTTTCTTTTTTTTGGCTTCAGTTAGGCGGTGAAACATTGATTTTTGAAACGTGATTTACGCATTCAAGTTTCGTAACAACCAATTCATCATAAGGATTGCTTTCAAGGAGATTTGTAAAAGCTTTGGAATCGCCATCGCCGATCTAATATGCGTATTTAGCATTATTAAGTTCTTGAGAATGCTGAAACATTTTAATTATGCCATTTACTTCCATTTTGCCGGCGCTACCTTCATGATTGATACTACATTCGTCTTTGTGCTCTTCGAACCAAGCCTCACGTTCTAAGGTACCCTTTTGCTTCGCCCAAAATTCACATGCCTTACAGATTGTACACAACACTGAAATATCCAAAACTTTATTTGAAAATTTGCGAATTAATAATAAAACACCAATGAGAGAGCTAAATCCTCGTTTGGCCCACGAGTCATCACCAGAAACCGATATTTGATTATCTGTATAGCCTTTTTGAGCATTCAGTTCCTTCTCGTTTTCACCTGCTTTTTTGATATTAATTCCAAAAACGTTTTTTACTGATTCGTAAATAATATTAACGGCATCATAGTACAATTTAATGTTAAACTTAACATCAAAATCCATCAATCCGCAAAAAGTATTCAGTCCTTGCAGTCCGAGACCTAATGATCGGAAGACAAAAATTATACGGCAATTTATTTCAAATGATTTTTTTTTCTCCGATCATTGCACAAAAATTGACAGTGTGTAAACTACATTTGCACGTAACTGAAATTTTGAATTCCAGTCCACGTTCGGCACACTTTTTAAAACTTACATCGCCATTACAATTTTTACGCTGTAAATCGCTTTGTAATGTCCCGCAAACAAGAAAAAAGTTTATTATCGAATAAACAGCCGATGGACCAACATTAATTTCAAGCACAGATCTGTTATCTAATTTTTTTGAAAATGTACTATCTTTTACGGTTTCTAAACTATCAAATTGATTTTCACTAAAAGTGCGTTTTCTTTTTCGGTATGATCACAGGCTAATATTCGAATATGTACTGATGAAATAGATCCGAAATACACGTAAACAGAACATACATATATGGTGGGATTACATATTTCGAAACGCCTGATGTTCGGGAGAGACCATTGTTATACAAAGCCACTGTGGCCAGATTGGGCTATTTCCCGCCAAATGGGCTATCTAAAATTTGAATTCGCGGGAGGTTTTTTTCATTTTTCGGGTCGGCGGTTTTTGGGCTATCTATTTTTATGAAAAACTATATTTGGGCTATAGAGTAAAACCTACTAATAGGGACACTGTATGATCGAACCAACTGAACAATTGAACTATAACATCACTGCACATACAATTTCTTGAAGAAAATTCACTCTGGAATCGGCCAATCTCTAGAACTGAACCGTGAACCAGATTAGCTGGACAAAAATTTGTTCAGGAGTACTTGCTAATTCGACCAAAAACGGTTTTAAGACCAGCAAGAAAAAGTGTACAAGACTGAATTTTCCAGAATTTATCAACTGTTCAAGATCAAGGAAAATTTATCGTATAATTTCTGCATGACATTCTGCTGAAAATTCATTTAATGTGTAGAATTTGGTGCGTTACAGATGGCTTTAATTTCATTGGTATTCTGATAATAATAAAATATTGTTTTATATCATTATTGTATATTTGCCCTTTGTTGGCAGTTATGAATGCAATTTATTTGATAATTTTGATGTAAATAAATCAATGTTTGTTCAGGCTACGTAAAAAAACTGAAAAAATCTAATACGCAAAATACAACGAACTTAATGTTCGCAAAAAGTTAGAAGTGATACAAGCATCCGAAAAACAATTGCTCAGCAAAAAAAAAATCCTGATAGCTTTAAAATTATCAAAAGTCAGGTTCAACGTATTAAAAAAAATAAAAGCCAACTAAAACGGACATTGCAAAATTTCGAGGACACTAGCAGAAAGCGGTTGAAAATAAATTAATCATACTGCCAAATAGATAAATTTTTGTAGATATGGTTCTGTAAGGCACGTTTGCCAATATCCAGCCAGCTACTTCCCAGTAAAGCCTGTCAAATCGCTACAAAATTAGAGCTTTATGATTTAAAAAGGGTTACAATATTCACTCGATACACTTTGTGGCGAAGAAGCTGATGTTTATTTAGACACAGTTCAGGAATTTCAGTTACAGCTAAGAATACTATGTGATGGCTCTGATGCTTCAAATATTTATCTATAATCTTGATGAGATAGAATTTTTTTTTTAGAGCCACACCACAAAAATCACTTTGCTTTAAATAATAAACATGTACAGATAGAAAGCCTTCAAAGCAACGTGCGACAATTACAACAGGTCTTTGTAAGTGGAGAAAAGAAAGATTTTTGGTGGTCATAAGAAAAGCTACACTTGATATTGAAATGCAAACACATAATCGAAACATCACCATCTTTTATGATAAAACTAGATGCGATAGCAGTGATAATGTGGAAGACATTAAGCTGCGTTTTTTTCCGCCTATTTGCACTTCCCATTTACAGCCCTTAGATCAAGGGATTATACCAAACATAAAACTAAATTACCGCACAGATATGATGCACCTTATATTGTTTGCTCTGGAAAATACTGAGGGTACTTCAGACTCTGCAGAATTAGCTTCTATATTTGCAGCTCTCTGGTGATTACGATCTCTTGGGAATAAAGTGTCTCCCCTTACAATTACAAAAGTGTTTTTGGAAATGTGGGTTGCCTCGAAATCTGAGGGTCAAAAGCGGAATCATGATGAGAGTTCAAATTCAAAGTGATTAAAACTCAAATACTATCAATTTACGACCACAAACGAGTATCTCCCGAAAGATTGGGAAGATGTCTTTTTTGAAGGGGTTTCAACTGAAGAAGCCATATCAGCTTTTGTTAATTCCGATAGTGAATTCAAATCGTAGTATTCTGAAACAAAAAATAAAGTTCGTCAGCAGAATACTAATTCCATAATCAGCATAATGAAGCAAATGCGGAGCATCAAAGCTTAGGATCTCTAAAGGAACAGATCTTAAGTTTTGCAAACATTAAATGATTGCGAAGTTCTAATGGAGCAGGTACATCTTACGAGCGCAAATAGGCAGATTTCGATATCTAACTATTTTAAATCTTTAAACTGAACATGCGTTTCTGTGAAAAATTCGAAAGTATGCACTGACTCTCATCAGACACCAGCTCACTGTGCATAGTGCATCAGTCAAGTATGCACTGTGGGCTGGTGTCTGATGAGAATCAGTACATACATCTTTCGAAAACGATCGAGTTTCCAGTATCAAATTTTCTCTGCTTTGATAAGCTTTAGAGACGATATGCGTTGTCTATGCTGATTTATAGACAAGAAGGGAACCATGATCACAAATCAATAACCTTTATGTCTAAACACAATTTTAACAGCTGATGGTCTAACAGGAAAAATAATTTATTCGAATAATAATTTATTTAAATTGGATAAAGTATTAATATTTGACTCATTTTAAATAAAGCATTAAGCCATTCTAGCCACTAAGACTGTTTCTTATACTAATTGAATCTTTGTGCCACCCAAATTTGCATGTTATTTCTGCAGGCTTTCATTTTTTGTGTGGAAATTTTAAAAAACCCTTGAAAAATTAAGTGCGCTTCCACACTTATTTTATCACAGACTTTTCCAAAATTTTCACACAGTTCCTGTAATTTATTCACATTTTTCCTGCTCTCTCTTTTCAAATACGTTGAATAAAGTCTTATCTGTATAAAGTTTTGAAAATTTTAACTGTTACAAACGACTTCTGTGCTACAATTAGAGCATTTATGTTACTTGGTATGAATTTTATGGATATAAATATTATAATTTAATCAGCTTAAATGAATTGATTTAGTTATAAAAACAGTTATTTAGTGTGGCGGTTTTTGGGCTACAAATAAAAAATCTTCGATATTTTGGGCTATGAAAATTTGAAATTGGGCTATATTTTCTCCCAAATATCTGGCCACACTGTACAAATCAGTTGTTAAAGTTTGCTCGCGCGACGAGAGCGTAAGAGGGAGAAAAATATCGTTCGACGCGCGCACCGAAATATAGTCACAGAATGAAAACGAAGCGATGAATCGGTTTGAAATTTTATACAGGCATTCTTGAGATGGTAATCTATCGAAATAAGCAAAAAAATAGAAAATAATAAAAAAAAATTTTTTACAGTAGAATAACCCCTTAAGGGTAGAACAATGGTTTTTTAGCGTGTACCTATTAATATAAGCCAATAAGAAAGAACTCCCAAAGTCAGCTCAAATCGAGAAAGATTAAATTAAGTTGTATCATCAGAACATTATAAATCAGGAAAATTCATTCTCAATAAACAAAAGTAAACCAAAGCTAAATTTGCTGTTACTTAGTACTAAAAATACGTTTATAAAATCAAAAGACAATAGCAAACATACCCCAGAAACAATAACATATTACAACGAGGCAAAGTTTTGAGTCGAGGTAGTAGCAGTGCTGCCAGATGGGCGCTGCGGCTTTCCCCCAGATAATTCCTATTTATCCCTAAAATTACCCCAAGTAGCCATAGTACGTCATTTTCGCAAAATTTATCGGTATTCTCCAAAACCAGGTTATTAAAATGTAAATTTTTACCTGTGTAAGACTGCCTTCACATGAAGGTGAGGTGAAACTTTCACCACTCATCCTAATCTTTTGGAACTGATTTTTTCCTGGGTGCGTCAAGCTTTGACTCAAAAAAAATTGTCCCTAAGGGTTTATTATCGGCGGAGTCGCGAGAGAGACAATGATACTGTACCATGTTAGGCCAACGAATGTGTATAATGAGAACACCGCATTCCGCAATCAATGGACGTCATTTTTTTCATTCACGTTTCGAAGTACAAATGAGCGTCTTTTAACATCAGTCATTTCTATTTTTTTGTTAACAACGCTTCGCTTGTCGGTCTTTTGACGATTAAATGACGCGTCATTTCATGGCCTCGCCTTTTTAACGGGAGCCAAAGAATAAGGATATTTAATAATCGCAATAAAAACATTCATATGATAAAAGAAACAAGTATTGCATTTATTGCACATGGTACTCTTTCATTTGCATGTAAATATGTATGTTATTGAAACTTACGAACTAGGAATACGAAATCTTATGCCGCGTTTACATACATGGCAAATGTTGGCGAGCCGAGTGTGTAATATATATCTCTTTTACCTTGTCTATTCTCGCCTGTTTTTTTTACATGCGAAAAACATGGAGGGAGGTAATTTGTCAAGTTCCTCGACGAAACGTTCGCCATATGTGTAAACCGGGCATTAGAAAAATGACAGATCTTATTCATTAGAAAAAATGTTATGGACTTCAGCATCGTTTTCATTTGCCTGGCTATACACGTTTTCAGAATTCAAACGGTTTAGCATAGCAGCGGACATTCGACATTGTGAGGATGCAGCGGACGTGCATAATGGCATCGTTATCGAATTAGAATTGCGCAGTTTATCTTTTACTATGTTGACTATCGAAAACGCGCATTCAACAGCAGCGTTAGAAATTTGTAGACTTAACAAACCCAGCACAAGTCTTGAAATGTTTCCGAATCGTTTACTTTCTCCTGCGTCTTTGATATCGTTCATTCCATTCAAAATTTTTCCGCGTTGCTGCAATCTCTGACTTGAGCTCCGTGAAGTAGATTCCACTCTTTTACCGTCAAGTCGATATCAGCGCAAAAGCTTTTTTCGAATTGCACGGCAATCTCTGTGATGTCAGATTTTACTTAAGAAATAGCTGCTTGGGGTGAAAAACTGTGATTTTGTTTTGTTGTATATTTTATGGTACTCTAGCTTGCAACGCAGAACACAAAACAACCATGAATTTTCGACATCTTTCTTTGATTTGATTGGATCAACTTATTGAGTCCCATAACTCCTTTCAGCGCGTTCCTAAGGAACGTCAAGTATATTTTATTTTCCTGAGCTGCATACATCCCGTATAATTGACACGCTACGTAGCAACGTTCTTCGTTTTTCTTACTGCCCGCGATTTCAAAATGCAGTTTTAGCTCGTTCCATTGCTCCAGAATTGTATCGACAGCCTGCAGGCGTACTAGCCAACGCGTTTGCGAGAGTTTAACGATATTTTTTGGTAATTTTTGCAATATAATATTGTAGATTTTCATATACTCGATTTGTCGTTTTATGCTTTGACAAAACCAACCGTGGGTCTCGCGTACCATAAATCCAAGTGCCTCGGAAGAACTTTACAAGCTTCTTAAGCAGCAAGATGTAACGAATGATAGATACATTTGATTACCACCAGTTCGGGATTAATGCTCAATAATAGGTTCATTTTATTTTACATCCAGAGTAGTGCAGGATATCGATTTGCACACGAAACAACAACAACATCCAGAGTACGAACATTTGTGAATTCTGTGGAGTTCGTACTCGTGCTCTCTGTGGAACGTATTTCGAAAAGTCATGTCAACTGGAATATATGGATTTTTTTTTTACTACACTCTGGATGAAAATAAAACGCAGCTAATATCGTCGTCACCGAGTGATTTTTACCAACGTCAACATCTAGACCTAAGAGTTTTTCAGCCTTTAGACCATCCTTCTCGAATTGCTTTAATATCGCTGCTGCAATAGCATCGGACATTCCTACTTCTAACTCGATTAGACGATAAAAGGACGTTACGATCTTCTTTTTGGCTTCACTGTAGTGCCTTATCATTATACAAAGTACCTTCTTTGTATCGATGGTAGTTGACTCATTGATTATCAAAGAGTAATGTGCATTAAGGTTCAGTTAGCGAACCTGCGTCGCGTCCGTCGCGTCCGCTCCGACTGAGTTGAATATCATAGTTTCCATATACTTTGCATTGTTATCTATTTATAGTTATCGAACCGGTGCGTCCGACGGCACGGAGCGCAAGAGATGATCAAATTTCATTTTCGGACGCATCGAGAGAGAGAAAGGTGAGTTTAGAATGAGTTGTGAGTGTTTTGCAAGGCATTCTGTCAGCTAAGAATTTTTCAAGGTGAATATATTTTCAAAATGTTTTGTGGAATAGATAAATCATTTTCCTGAAATATTTAATGAATCGAATATTGATGCTGTAGAACTTATTACTTAGCGTACTTTATAGCTATAAATCTTACTGATAAAATAATGTTAATTTATCGATGGTTCAAAATCCGTCAATATTTATTGAACCGATTAAATTGATGTCTGTGTTAAATTAGTTTCTCTTTCATTTATCTTCGCGATTGTTGCGCTTAAAATTTCATCGAGAGCTTTTCAGAAATATCATGCTTGAAAATAACGTGACAAAAATAATAGTAGCTGTAATTTATTATAGTTCGAAAGTCTGATTTATTCCGAAACCAAACGCCCGAGTAGAAATGTAAAACAAGTGTTTACGTTAGTGTACCATACTAAATTAATGATGTGGTCATTATATTAATATTGAACGCCATCTCTTTTCCCCCGGTGGATGAATAGTTCCAGATAAATAAACATTTATCAATATTCTTTGTAAAATACCAGTGTCCACCTATGACTGCCAAAATATTTCGTTTGCAGTAGATAAAAAATGTCTGATCCTACGTTTAGTTACTAACCAACAAATCACAAAAGAGCTCAATCTACTCCCGCGTTCGAATATGAATTTTACACCCCGAAAATAACTAAACTGACCACCACTACCTTTAACAGACGGAGCGGACGCGACGCACTCTCAATGATCATCGATGCGTCCGGTCATAAAACGGAGCGGACGCGACGGACGCGACGCAGGTTCGCTAACTGAACCTTTACCCACGTCATCTATGAACTCTTCCAAAATGCACGGCGAGAGTCTGTTTTTAATCAGTGAAGAGCGTTTTGTGCGATGCAGCTTAATGTCCTGCAACACTGGAGATACTTCATGTAGACTCTTTATGAGGAGGGACAGGTGATTTCACCGATGAATGTTCGGCGACGTACGCAGCAATTTTTATTTCAGCTATCAATTTTTGGTAGTTTTAGATCCTGCACCCAATTGCTCGCAAATTGTTTGTGCTTATTCGTAGTTCGATGGAAGATTAAACCTTTTTTGTGCGCATTAAGTATTGACTTGCAATACACACAGAAAGCTTTTGTTGAGTCCCCATCGGGCGACGATTTTAACCAACCTGTACATATTAATCGAAAATCCCATTAAACTCCATCCCCGTGTACAACAAAAATGGTGCTATTTAATAACTGTGCTGTCGAGGTTTAAGCCTAGTAATGTGTCCAATGAAATGAAATACAGTGAAAACGTCTGTGTGGAATCGAGCGAAATAAAGTTTCGCGCCCCGACACAAAGGGCAATATAAATTACCACTGAAGACCTTTAACAAGTGTTTTGCATTTGAATTTGTTGCGTATAAAATTAACTAACCGGTATCAAATGTGGTATTATCGGCAAAACAAAAACTACTGTTGCAAGGATGCGCTGTTTGCACTCTCGCCCATCCATTTTTCAATAAAATAATCACAAACTCGAATTAAATTATGAACTTTCAAATTTTTCGCACCAATTTAAGGTACCTGGGTCGTTTACTGGCCGCGAAATTTAACTTAAACATAGTGCAGCGCCATCTCAGAGCGAGTCACTGCGTTGTCTTCGAAGCCAGTTATTTGTCTTTGAACACATTAATGACGAGCAAAACGAAACGAAATTCCGCCCAGGCTGATTTTGTATTGGATTTGCCACTTTGCTTCGTCTCGTGTAGGCCTAAATTTGAGCCTAATCTGGATAAATAAATTACCTTCGAAGATTGATTCTCGTTCTCAAGTCTGTACATACTTTTGCACGTACGTTGTCTTGTTCAGCGCTTTTGACATTTCACCGGTTAATTCATTACTAAGCAAACTCGCAGAAACGAATGTGACTTATTCCGATATTTTGGGATACCCCGTGTTAAGTGTAATCAAAGTACTAAGTAATCAAACAACGATAGAGCGAGAGCGGTTAAATGACTATGGGATCAAGGATTTGAAAAAGCGCATGGTGAATAGTACTTACGAAAAACAATCGGTCACTCATCTGAATAGATAGAGCGTACGGCAATCACGGCCTCTGTTGTCAATTGGTAAGGTAGAACTATCAATTTTGAAACAGCATCACCAATATCCGCTTATTGGAATGGTTGAAGATTGATATTTTATATTTTGCATTTTCTTATATCAGAAAAAGATAGACATGACATATTTCTAGATTATTATTTATTGAAATACATGTTCCGAAAATGCATTATCTAATTTCAGAATGCCCTAAACAAAGCCCTGAAAATTGTTTTCCCTGTTTACCCACTGAAGTGTTTCAAATATCCCTAAATCTAGGGTTCCCTTACATGGCAGCACTGGGTAGTAGACAAAATGACGCGCAAATGTGCCTCCAAAGCTGCATCTTTTCGATGGCCTCTCAATGTGCTCTTCAACATTTTAGATTTCGCGGCAATAAACCCATAAATCGTATACAAAGAGTATGCTGGATCAAAATTATTCAGAAAGGATTTTCTATTTTAGTTGGCCACAGAACTTGCAGACAAGAAAGAAAGGATACAAATACAATTATTATAATCACCCGTGATCGAGAACTTCACAAGAACGCAAGACTTGCCAAGTTGGATTTTGTAAAAACAAACCGAGTAACAACACCTGTAAAAATGTGAAAAGATTTGTTTGCCAAAAGTGTGCAAACAAATTTGAAAATACAAGGAAGTTTTATTGCGGACTGTAACACTTCAGTGGCTGTAAGGAGCCAAACCACCTCAATAGCTCGAAAAAAACGAGTTGACGATATTAGACACAGGGGCGATATTTGAAACATCATATCTATTTTTCGTATAAGATAAAGTAAAGTAAAATAATGAACCGCATACTATCATCATTGATGATTTGCTCATTGCTTTCCCTTAGCATATTCATAAGATGTTTAGAAATGGGTTTTAATTGTTGAGTAAAACTGCCACACCATAAAGGAAATGAACACTTAATATTTAATAGCCTAATGGTGGATTGAGATGCCAAACATACAGAAAAAAAAACACATTCCTGATGATAATGCAATTTAACTTATTACAGTTGAGTTCGTTGTAACCTTTATCATCCAAGACTGAATATTCAAATTAATTCGTCTGTTTACACATGTATCGAATTCATGCTCAAGGTCATGAGAATGTAAATACAGGTTAAATAATTCATAAAACATAATGACAAAGCCACAACAAAAAAACTGAACTTAAAGTTTGAATTGTTTTTTAATCGTTGCTGAATTTTGGACGCACTGATGCGAACATTCATTTTCCCGGTGATAGAGTAATGTAAAAAAGCGGTTTTATCATCGCTTTGGATTTTATTTTGAATCTTGTCGCAAATTTGTTTGCTTTCGTTTCTCTTAGGACGATTTCTTGAATTTTGAAAAGCAGATTTTTTTTTTGGGAAATCTTGTTTCGTCAATTTGTATTTCGTTGCGATGATCTAGCCTTGGAGCCAAATTTGATAACATCTTATTTGGGATAGCAATTATTCCTACGTTAGATTAGCCGAGATTATATCTAGGAAATTTCTCAATTCGTTAATTACGGTAATCTCTTTGACACGATTCATACTCTTACTATCAGTATGAATATGCTTATGCATCAGCTTGGAAATAATACATGCGTTTTTTTTGCGTCTCCATCAAGAGCTGGTTAGAGTAGGCAGCATTGAAAATCTCAACAGCTGAGGCAGGATTGTTTTATATTGCTTTAGCAGGAATTCAAATTTAACTACGGGTTTCAAATGTGTATCATCTGCTGCAAGTCAAACAAAAGTTGAGAAGATTTATGATGTGCAGGGGAGTCTATTCAAGGCAGATGCTAATGCTAATTAACTTTGATGCAGATCAGGTCAGGTGATTTTTGTGTCGTTATTGTAATTTGAAAGATCTTGAAATACTAATTGTAGTGTGGAACGAAAATTGATACCATCTTTGAGCAATTAAATGTTTGTTTTTGATGTATGATTCTAAAAAATTCAGTAGCATAATATTCAAAATCAACTTGTTAGAGTTACTAAATAATTAACATTCCATTGTTTATTCACTGAAAAATATAGCCAGTTGTTTCAAATGGTTTCTGTTATGTTTATTTAGAAGATTTTCCACCGAACTATTAGCTCTAAATATTTTAAAACTGGCCTGTTACGACGGCGGCAGTCAAGGTTTAATCTATTTAGAAACAATCTTGTTTATACATATTTATTCAAATTTATGTGAATAAAATCTCAATTTTTTAATATTTTTTTTCTGTTTTGTCCTGTTTCACTTCTGTATATTGCTTCACGTCACTTTTCTTTTGTTTATTATGTCAAAAAAAAAAAAAACTTTAGGCTACTCGGTCCTCAAGGGAGACTCGATACATTCGACAGCGAAACGAGACTTGTCAGTCTGACAGTAATAATATTAACATCCCACCCCTCGTGAATCTACCTCCGATTCACCATAAACAGTCTGTTGGGCTAATATAGTAGTAGGCCGCCTTTGCACGCCTGACTTTGTCTTTATATCTGCAAATCTTATTTGCCCCTCTTTGAATGGACATATTTTGATCACATGGCCCTTTAACCACTGGCCTTGATGTATATGTTAGTAGTGCCGCAAATAAGAACGACATCGTCAACTTGGATCGTCTTCGACTTATCGTGACATTTCGGGCGGTTTAATAATTGAGTTAAGCATTCCACAGTCCACTGTTTCCAGAAAGGCGTTTTCAGCTTCTGGGCAAATTGGCGTTGCTTCTGTAGGCAGATGAATTCATCATCAAGTCCTGGGGTTTGCGTTGCATTAGCGCATCCAATGAGGAAGTGATTAGGAGTTAATGGCTTGGCTTCATCTGTAGTCAACGGTACGTCTGTCAGCGGATAGCTGTTTAAAACAGTTTTGGCTTCAATCAGCACAGTTTGCAATGCTTCCGCCCTAGGCGCTAGTTCGTGTAGAGTGGATGTTAGGATGCGCTTAACAATCTGGATTTAACGTTCCCAGCATCCACGACAACTTGGGTTAAGCGGGCAGGTAAAAATCAACTCTATGTTGCGTTTCACGGCTTCTGCTTCTACCTGATCGGTATTCAACAGGCGTTGGCTTGCTTTTTTCTCCTTTTGAGCACCAACAAATTTCGTAAACAAAATAGGAAGGCGTCTGCTGATAATTTTTCTGCAAGTTCAAAATGGACAGCTCCTATCGTCACACATGTAAAGATAGCGTTTTTCACATCGGCGGCCAATGATCACGAATTGAATGGTCCAAAAAGTCTACGCCAGTATAGATAAAGGAGCGAGCCATTGACGTAAGGCGGTCTATTGGTAGTGGCGGTGATGGCTTGGCACGATCAAGCTGGCACTTCGAGCACTGTAAGCTAACGGATTTCAATGCGGTTTTTACGCCCAATATCCAGATAACCTTTGCCGGACTTCGTTCAAAACCACGGACGCATTTTAATGATGGAAGGTCACAATCAATTGAGGAAATAAGTCACAATCAATTGAGAAACCCTGTGGTTTTTTGATAAGATTATTGGTCGTCTAACGTTGAATACTGAATAAGATGTCTGATCAATACGACCGCTAACTCTGATGATTCCCTCCTCATAGGTAAGGTAAGGTGTAACTTTGTATAGGCAACTTCTTTTATTTACTTGACCCTTCGATGTTAAAGAGCTTATCTTAGCAGAAAATACTTGTGTTTGCTCCGTTTTGACGATATCTATCTCAGCGACTGACAGATTAGCTGGATATGTCACAGGCACAATGTGATCTGGAAACTTGTTCAAAAACTTCTGAATTCCTCATAGCATTCAGGCAACACATCTTTTTAACCTGGAAAAGCAACTAAAACGGTCAAAACTGAGCCAAATAGTACTTGCCTCGATAAGGAAGTGACACAACTTAATTTCTTCTACCGTGTCGATGTAGTCAAAAAAGGCATTGCTGGCCAATGGTCCTCAGGTTGACTCAAAGACTGTTGCCCCGTTAACCACGGACTTCTGGGAATAAATCTTGGCATTAATGGAGCACGAGTTGCCGTGTTCGCTGTGTTTTCCTTGGTAGGCACCCGTTTCCACTGTATTTTGAATAAATCGAGCCCAGAACAGTGCGCTAATCAGACCAAAATACGTTGCGCTTTTAGACACGTCATGTTTACTGGTAATGGCGACATACAAACGGATGGCTAAAAGAACAGCTTGTAGTTCGAGCCTAGGTATTGACATCAACTTCTGTGGGGCTGTGCCGCAACAAACGCGGCATCCAATCCATCTTGATTTACTACGCGCCACCATTCAACTGTGGCGAACGCCACTTCACTAGCGTCCATAATTCATCTTTGGTGAAAGATGATGGCGAATAGCACCTATCTATCTTAAAACTGTTTGCTCTCTCGAACTCTTTCCAACAAGCAAACCACTTCTTAGTAATGTTTATGTTTTCTATAAAAGAGTATTTGGGTTATTCGTTTTATCTTCCAAAATAAATCATAGATTTAGTAGAGTAACAATGGGTTTTATTAATTTTTATTTAATTTTAAAATATTTCATTGTTACTAGTTTTAACTTTAAAAAATTCCATATATTTTTAACAACTAATTGACATTATTCTCTCTTTATTCAATTCTATAACAAAACAATATGACAACTCATCTGAAAAAAATAATTGACAACAAACCAAAACATTTTTTCTTAACCTACTTGATTCTAAAATTTTGGTGTGTTGTTTTTGATGTAAAGTAGTGTGGTGAGTAGTGGAATGTGAGAATGATATGTTTATTTTATTTTATTTTCGAAGAATTTCGTCTAATACAGACTAGTAGTATTTACAGATTTAAAACTTACAACATAACAGTCAAAATGGACTGTTTTTGGCTAAGCTCTTTTTCAAAGATGGTAAAGATAAATTAAAATCAAATTGATGGTAATCATCATTGAAATTTCTTTTGATGGACGAAACGGGCTCATTAAAGGCGTACTTTGTCCGATAGGCAGGGACAGATAAAATGTTGACTTGTCTCATTCTGTGACCCTTGGTATTGAGGCCAAATAAACCTAAATGGGCCATTTAGACAGGCGTCCATGCGTTCACGCGTCCACGCGTCCATGCGATCTAGCGTGTTTTGCTTACACGAGTCAATTTGATTTTGTTTATATAGGCGGGTCTAAAGCGAAGGAGGTGGAGTATACTGATTCATGTACAAAAGATTTTATAATGATTTCTTTCGCTCAGTGGCATGTGTAGATGATTCGTTGATGATCATTTAAATAAATGTAATGTTGATGATTTTTTTATTATGTGATGATGTCTATAATATTTTTCTTGCATCTTTACGTGCAGGACTATTACGAAAAAATTAGAATGCATACGAATATCTAGACACAAACAATTTTATATGAAGGTATATATAGTCATATGGATAAATATATACAATTGTCTGCTATCAATTTATTTGTTTGGAAGGAAGAAAAAAATGGGGAAAAATTGAGGAATGGGAATTAGTAATGTTTTAACATTGATCACGACGATGTTTTTTAAATTTTTTTGCCGTTTGTTGGCCCTGGCTGTTTGAAAATGATTTTATTTTAAAAAATATAAGCGGCAGTGGAAATTTTCAGTGTTAGCAACAGTTTACCGCCACTGCAGGCAAAACCATTACAACTGTGTTAAATAAAAATAAAGTAAATATACAAACCTATTTTACATCTAATAACTTAGTACGAAGTTACCGGAACATAAGAATTATAGATTTGCCACGTGGAAACACTTCAAAACTTATCTTAAATTGTGTGTTCCTTGTTCACTTTCATCAGATGCACACTATAATTTGCAAATTACGCCACTGGTATAATAACAAAAACTGCCATACCAATAAGCCCAAATAGAATATCCAATATATTAGCAGTAAGCATGATGGCTCGCGGAAATTTCATAATCATGGAAATATCATCATTTGACAAGTTAACATAAATCGAAACCATCATTTTCAAGTTGTCAGTGCCTCCGAACGGCTAAACATTATTAAAATATCGTCGTCACCAAGCTTAAAACAATTCTAATTCTGATTTATCATATTTGTTAGTTTTACAATTTCTTTTTCCATATAAATAAATCTGTACCTCAAAACTATGTATATATCAATCCATCCATCTACTTATCATCTCGAAATGACAAAGAGCGAAAGTAAAACAATTAAGTCAATGGTATATCAACCACCGTAGCCGACCACTTTCGCCTTAGCTCCGCCTTCAAAAAACCGGATTTGAGTTGACTTGACTCGTGTAATCTAAAAACGCTTGGACGCGTGGACGCATGGACGCTTGTCTAAATGGCCCAAAAAGGTTTTCACATGAAATGTTACCCATGAGGATCTTAGCAGCAAAGATAGTTTTGAAATTTTCACGTCTCTTATTAAGTGTGTTCATGGCCAGTAAGTTAAGTCGATTAATGTAAGGAGGCAAGCGAAGAGGATCTGACCAAGCAAATTCACGCAAACAAAACCGAAGAATTTTTTTCTGAATGGACTCGATACGGTCTACATAAACCTGCTAATAAGGCGCCCAAACTATATACGCATATTCAAGTATTGGTCTTACTAACGCACAAAAAAGAATCTTAGTAAGATGTATGTCATGAAACTCTTTTGATCGCCTCCTCACAAAACCCAAGGTAGATGAAGTTTTTAATAAGATGGCGTTAATATGATCGTCAAAAGTAAAAGAATTGTTTAAAAGTACTCCTAAATCGAGTACTTTGTCAGAATATCTTAAGGGAATACTATTCAAAGAGTATTCAAAGCTCAACGGATTAATTTTACGCGTGTACGAAACAACGGTACACTTGTCAATATTAATTACTAGTTTGTTAAGGTCACACCAGGTCGTGAGGTTATTAAGGTCAGCTTGAAGTTCCAAGCAGTCGTGAATATTAGATACCTTTTTAAAAATGTTGGCGTCATCAGCATCCAATGTTTGTGTACCCACAATGTCATAAGGCAATTGATCGTCCCAATCTAGTTTCGCCTTTCAGGTTTCTTGGAGCATGATTTTTAAAAACAACCAAGAATCGGCTAACATGCCAAATGGGTCGAATATAGACATTGCCATTTCAAGGAAGTCACGCTTTGTTCGAGGGCGCTGACACAGAACCACTTCTTTTGAAATTCGAACGAATTAAGTGTTAGATTGGAAAGTGTCAATCACTGTATTCCAATAAATGCATAAGACCTTTTCAGTGGTTGTTTGTCGGTTACAGAATTGTCAGCTACAGAATTGGACTTGAAACCACACAACTCCAATCCAAGCAAAACATGGACGACATCTCGGACCTCATTAAAGCTGCAGACTTTATCATCAACGTAAAAATTGTTGTGAATAGTGTAAAGGGCATCCAAGAACTGATGCTTGAGGTCGTCGGCATTACGATTTTTAATAAATTGGGCGATGCATGGTGAACAAAGACTTCCAAATATAAGTGACATCATAACATATTGTTGAGGCGGCTGGCTAGAGTTGGCATCACAACTTAGTTTTGATGGCGATGCCCATTCCAACTAAGTTTTGATGGCGATAGGTTCTAATACATTGTTGGAAAAAACCGAAAGTGGGATTGCAAGATATGCATTGTCTAGTCCCAGCAGCGGTAACTTTTCCAAGTTTTTATATCTTGACGATAACTGTTCAAGCAGATTCAAGTTTGTAAAAGCGCGAACGTTTTTACGACATACTAGGTGGGGTGAAAAGTAGCCTCCTTGGGAATGAAAAAATTGTTTTTTAAATTTTTTTTTTAAATTTTATTCAATTTTGCCCCCTTTTAGGTCGATATACTTATTCCAGCGATTTTCCAACTTTTTGATCCCGTCCGAAAAGTAATTTTCCGGAAGGCCTACAAAATATTTCTCCGCGGCGTCGATTATCTCCTGGCGCGAGCTGAATTTTTTATTGATGACCCATCTTTTGAGGTTTGAGAACAGATAATAGTCCAAGAGAGCCAAATCGGGCGAATAAGGTGGATGGGGAAGCAATTCGAGCCCTAAATCGTTGATTTTAGGCATTGTTGAGATGCTCTTGTGTGACGGCGCGTTGTCTTGTAAAAACAAAACTTTTTTCGCTTCATGTGAGGCCGTTTCGTATTGATTTCGGTTTTCAATCGCTCTAATAATACGCAATAATACTCGCTGCTGATGGTTTTTCCTTTTTCGAGGTAGTCCACGAAGAGTATGCCATGAAAATTCCAGAAAACCAACGCCATGACCTTTCCGACCCATTGAGCTTCCCTTGCCGCTTCGTGCCGGCTTCAGTCCATAGCCGGGCACTCATTCTGTTCTCTGGCGTGAAATAGTGGATCCAGGTTTCATCAACAGTCACCAATCGACGCCAAAAGTCCACCCGATTTCGCCTCAGCATGGCCAAACACGCTTCCGAAGTGCGCTCGCGTTCGTATTTTTGGTCCGGAGTCAGCATGCGCGGCACCCAGCGGCAGGATAATTTTCTCATCTGCAGAATCCCATCCAAAATATGGCGTGTGCGCTCGGTACTAATCCTTGTGGCATCTGCTAGCTCGCGCATCTTCATTTTCCGGTCGGCCAACACCATTTCATGTATTGTTTTGACATTGTCCTGTGTAACCGCATCGGAGGGCCTACCGCTGCGGACTTCATCGGTAGTGGAGTTTCGGTCACCACGAAACTCTCGAAACCAATATTTCACGGTATAATCTGAAGGAGCACTAGCCCCATAATATTTATCTAACTTTTCTTTTGTTTTCCTTCGCCGTTTTGCCTCTCAAAAAATAATGTTTTACGAGAGAATGAAAATGGTTTATTTCCATACTCAACATGATGCCAAACACGTCAACGAAAATCGGCTGTAAAAACAAAACAAATGGCTGTATCGCTCTGAAATTTGACATGTCTGCCTAAATATGAATGGACTATAAAGCACAATAATCTTTTTTGGAATTGCAGCGCATTCTCGTGGTCAAGGAGGTTACTTTTCACCCCACCTAGTATCTGGTTCAGCTGTCATCTGCTATTTTGAAGCTGACACCTGATACTGTTTCCGTCATGAACAAGTCATCATCAGTGTTGCCGGAATTTGGGATGTAAAATTCCCTACACCAGATTAAATTTTTCCCCACACTAAGAATGATTTTTCCCTACGAATTGCCCTACGTTCCAAATCAAAATGATGTTACTGTTTCCATCCAATTTTTCAATTGCATAGCTAACCGAACATGTTTTGTATTGTTTTCACTCATACAAAACACCAGACAAAAAAAAAATATGCTAGTATAGGTATATTTATGTATGGTCAAATAAACAACATTCAATAAACATTTATTTATTTATTTATTTGGTACGTAATCAATACAACAGGCAAGACTGCCCAATTACAGATTGGATACCACGAACAAAATAAAATAACAAGAACTAAATGATAATATATAAATATAAGTTTATAAAATAATTAAAGTTAAAATAAATAAAGTAATAAAAAATAAAAATAAAAAATTAAGTAAAGTAAAAAAGAAAAAAAATCCAGTATAAACACGAATGTCCAATTCTACAATAAATCGGCCTAATAAAAAATAGTAAGTAAATGAGTAAATATAAGTATAAGTATGTAAAAAAAAACAAATAATTAAAGTGGTAAATTAAATAAAGTAATAATAAGTAGAAAAAAAAAGAAAAAAATAAGAAAATAGAAAATAAAACTAATTAGAAAAATATATAACTATATATAAAAATAAAAATATAGAAAAATTCAAGTTATAAATAAGAAAGTAAAATTAAGTAGAGCAAAAAAGAAAAGAAAGAATCCATTATAAACAAGAATAGAAGATAAAACTAATTAAATAGGATCGAAAATTTTACTACGAACCACATTTTTGAAAATGGCAATAGACTGCGGAAGAGGACCAAGTTGAAGACTATTGTGAGTGCGTAAGAGTCGCAAAACGGGAGAGTAGAAGAAAGTGTCAGTATGAGCATACGACACTTCAAATAGAATAGAGGACCTGATTGGCCTTACGGAGTCCCGCTCAATGAACAAAAATGCTAATGAGGAAGATAGGTAGCCGCGACAGATGTTGAAAAGGAAACTCTCATCCAAGTAAACTCTGCGCTGCTCAAGGAGAGGAATGTTAAGAAGAGATGGACGTTCACCTTACCCCATGGTGTACAGCAGACTATAATTAAAAAGTAAAGTACGTGTAAACCTGCGCTGAACTGATTCAACAGCGTCAGCGAGGTATTTGAAACGAGGACACCACACTTGACTGCTGTATTCAAGTACAGAACGGACTAGGGTAATAAACAGGTGGACACAAGTAGAAATACTAAATGAATTGTGGCAGGAACGAACCACGAAGCCAGCAATTCGAGAAGCTTTTCTAGTGATAGTAAGGACATGAACGTCAAATTTCAGTTTGCGATCAAATGTGACCCCAAGATCTGAGAAATGTTCGACTCTCGAGAGGATAGTGCCATCAATAGCATAAGGAAAGGCATGAGTGTGAGGCTTATGGGAAAAAGACATAGAAAAACACTTGGAAACATTAAGGGACAAACAGTTAAAATTACACCAACCAGAGAGAGCATGCAAATCATCCTGAAAAAGAAGAGAGTCATCAGTATTTTTGATTGCTCGGAAGATTTTTAAATCATCTGCATAAAGAAGACATGAATACTTAAAAACCGTGGGAAGGTCATTGATAAATAGATTGAACAAAAGTGGTCCTAAGATGGAACCTTGAGGAACACCAGAAGAAGGGGAGAAAGGTGAGGACGAGAAGCCAAAGAGGGAGACAATACAAGTGCGATGAGTTAAAAATGAAGAGATCCAGGAAAGCAAAGGTTCACGAATGCCATAATGCTTCAGTTTGATAAGAAGCAGCTTATAATTGACAGTGTCAAAAGCTTTGGCAAAATCAGTATAAATGACATCAACTTGATTATTGCTGTCAATTGCAGAAGCGACTATATGAGTAAACTCAAGAAGGTTCGTAGAGGTGCTCCGGCCTTTTGCAAAACCATGTTGTTGCGCTGCAAAGACACAAAAGAGGGAATCATAGATACGATTGGAAACAAGGCGTTCCAAAATTTTGGAAAGGCAAGGAAGAATGGAGATTGGGCGATAGTTAGAGGCAAGGTTCCGATCACCCGATTTGAAAATGGGAAGAATGTTAGAGAGCTTCCAAGAGGATGGAAATTGACCAACACAGAGACTGACATTGAATAAGATAGCTAAAGGGACGCAAAGTGAAGAAGCAAGATTTTTTTTACAAAGAAATTGGGATTTCCATCCGGGCCCGGGGAACATTTTGAGTCAAGAGAGGACAAAAGCAATTCAACCTCTAGTGGGTTAGTTACGGCTAAGGAGAGGCAAGCAGGGAAATCAAAGGAAAAGCAATCAGTAGCAGGAATCAATGGAATAGTGTAAACAGAGGAAAAAAATAAAGCAAAGAGATTGCAAATGTCACGAGGGTTGGAAGCAGTAAAGGCATTAAACACTAAGGAGTCAGGAAGAGAGGAGGAAGCTTTTAAGGAGCGTACAAAAGACCAGAAAAATTTAAGGTTGTTCGAGTTTAAAGAAGATTCAACAGACGAGGAATAGTTGAGTAGTGCTACTCTAATTTCTTTCTTGGCAGAGGAACGTAAACGGGAGAAGATAGCATAATCTTCACCCGACCGAGAAATTAAAAATTTCAAACGCGCTGAATTTTTATCTCTAAGAGCACACTTTACCCTCGCAGTAAACCAAGGGGGGTCACGGGAACGACGAGAACTGAAGACAGGAGTATACGACGAGATCAACTCAGTAAGAATACCGTAAAATTTGGATACAGCAGAGTCAATATCGAGGCCACGGAAGCAATCAAACCAATTAATTGAATTCAAATCATTAGACAAGCAGTCAAAATTAGTTTTTTTAAAGTTAAACCGGCGCGCAGTGGATGATTTAATACGATTCGAAAAGCTAACAGACAAATTAATTGAAACGGGAAGATGATGGGGATCTGGGTGCGTGTAGGGTATTGGAACAGAAGATAGAGAAATCGAAGAGACCTCAAAATTAGAAAGGATGAGATCAAGGATCTTGTTATTAGCATTAGGGAAACAGTTAAATTGAGAAAGAGTACAGGAAGAAAGAAAAGAAGATAAGGCAATAGAAAGGTTGTTGGTGGACATAATACGAAGAAAAGAAGAGTCCCATTGAACAGAAGGCATATTAAAGTCGCCACAGATAATGATTGAGGACGAGGGATAGTCGCTATTAAGGTAAGTGGAAAGTTCAGAAAAGAACTTATCATAAGTCGAGAAGGACAAGTTACAGGGAATATATAAGAACGCAACAAACAAAGAGGATGTAGGCGACAAAGAAATGGAAACAGCAACACATTCAACAGGTGGACTAGGGATAAAAACAGCGCAAAGTTTACTGTTGAGAGCCCTAAGCACAGCAATAAGCACGCCACCACCATCAGCCTTATTAGATACCAAACGATTGCGATCACAACGGTAAACATTGTATGCAGGGAAGAACTCGGAGCTAAAAATGTCGTCAGTCAGCCAAGTTTCCCACAAGCAAATCAGGTGATCATTTTCAAGAATAGCAACAGTTTTAAAGTCTTCAAGTTTGGTCCTCATGCGACGAACATTTTGGTAATACAGAGATAATTGTTTACGCTTAAAAACTAGGTTCGAGCTCTCCGGTTGTTTGATGATCGAAAATTTCGCCGGTTTTCAAAAATTTTGACTAACGTACCGGGAGGCCAAAATTTGGAGTCAGCGACAATATCGAGGTTGGCAGGCAATGTTATTTTGAAAGAAGTCACATATCTTCTAGGCTGGCTATCTTTCGTAAATTTGACGCAATCTAAAATATGAGGCGTGAAGCCAATCTTCTTGCAGATGTAGTGTTCGACTGTAGCCACAGAAGTATCAGAAGTAGATCGCGATACAAAAATTTGGAGAGGAGGCGCGACTACATGCAAAGCGAGATTATCAGTGGAGTCTTTAACAGCAACATGTAATTGATATGTAGGTAGACTCGATTGCTAAAAAGCAATAGATGAGGCAACACAAGCAGCATCAGCGTTCCTAGCAGATACGTCGAGATGAGGGACTGGTGAGGCACGAGAAGACCGAAGAAGTTCGGGAGGTCCCATAGAATATTTCGGAAGATCATGTGCAGGAGGGAGAAACGGCTGAAGTGAACCAACAGTCGAGGCAACAGAAGTAGCAGGCTCGGTACACGCAGCAGCTTGTGCGTGAGCCTTTTGTTTATTCCGAGTTGTAACACCGACCAAAGGAACATCAGCTACAACAGAAACACATGACGTAGGAGCAGCGGCAGGCATCACAGTATCCAGTAGAGGATTAATAGCGTTAAGTAAGAGTTTTACTTTTTCCTCTGAAGCAGCTAAGACCTTTGCAACGTCTTCGAAGCACGTTTTGAAATTTTGTAATTTAGATACAAAATGAGCCATTGACTAAAGACGACAGCGGGAGCAAAACCAGTACAGCCCTAAGGCGCTATTGAGTGCGTCGCCAATACGGCCATTTAGGCTACACATCCAGCGTGAAATGCTTTTTCGCAAAAACCCGAGCAAACCACGAAAGGAGTGTTGTCGGACTTGTTGTCACACGCGGAGGCAAAGCACTGGGCCATCATAAAAAGTTATAAAAATACAGATAAAAATTCAAAAATAATGAAAAGCAATAATTCACGCAAAAAGAAAAATAATTGCCAAAAAATGCGCAATAGCAGCACTCCGGCAAGCTTATGGTAAGAGTCCGGACTATAACCACAGTGCTTAGTGTTGCAAATTCAAAGTGAAGTTTACGAAGCTTAATTGTTAATTAAACCACAGTTTTATCAAAGTTTCACACCACTACAGTTTAATGTTAACCGAACCCGCACTGCACTATCTATGGGTTAATGTATTTACAAAAGGTGCTCTGCACTATCTAGTGGTAAAGGTTACACTGCACTATCCAGAGGTAAATGTCTTGGAGTATAAAAATAGACTGTTATTTTCACTCAACAGCTTTCAGTTTTCAGGGAAAAAAAAGTTGTCAGAAAACACTAAATGAAGAAACGCTACGCGGAGAAACCGACTGATTTCAACAGAGAAACCGTGAAAAGGGGAACTCGCGCGAAAATCAGAGAGCTATACCAAGCCAAAGTCGTACAAAACGAAAAGGTATCAGAGAGCAAGTTAACGCACGTCAGAACACGATCGATGTTACGATATGATGATCATAACATATGAAAAAATACGTCCTTTTTATTTGTTATCATTATGAAATATAATGATAACAAATAAAAAGGACGTATTTTTTCAAAAATTAACAAAATAGCATTCGTCTCTGAAGTGTATTAGTTTACATATTAATATTTAATATAGTATATCTCTATTTATAGTTTTGTGTTCTGCATTGTAGACCAGAACTTGCTGGAAAATGGAATATTGCATTCCAATTTTAATCGTTATCACTTAGATCTTCCTCAGCAGACGATGATTTTTTATTAATTTGATGCATATTGCTTTTATAAAACTTTTTCATTTTGTCCGTTATAATAAAACTATGAGCAGTTAAGTTATTTTGGCTCATTTTTATTTTTATTCTTAATAATAACCATACAGTTTCAATACTTAATTTGTTTATTTTTTTCGTTTTGATGTCTGTGCACATTGAGAACATGCGTTCTACAACAGCATTTGAATGCGGGAGAACCAGAACTATATTTGCAAAGTTAGTTATATTTTGAAACACAATAATATCCGAAAAAATTTCAATATCTGCTAGCTTATTCCAAAACTCCTCAACTTGAAGCTCTTGTAAATTTTGTATCTCTTCTTCAGAAAAATATAACGGCGGTTTTTGAAACTCAGAAATTACTTCAAGGCATTAACAAGGTGGTTAAATTTATTTAATAAAGAATCAATAGAAATTTGGTTTGTTTTTCTTAAAGCTATTTTAGGGTTTAGAAACTGACATTCAAATATAATTTTATTGGAGAGTGGTAATCGTTGTAAGCATTGTTCCATGGTAACCTGATAAAATTTCAAACATATATTTTTGAAATTTATGTAGTGATCTTTATTACATAAGTTACTTAAAGTATTTTCTGCCAGTTTTCCTATATTAATTTTTTATGTTGTTAGCAAGTAATCTTCATGAAATATACTAATTTTTATGTTTGAAAGATACGCAGTCTTGATAAAATTGCAGCCTAGCAATCTAAGAAAGCGCATACATTCATCGTACAAAGAACTAATCATATTTCTTTCAGACTGAAACAGCAAATTGAATATGTTAAATTGGGGTATAATATGCTGCATAAATTCAAGATAAGCTTTAGTATATTGGCTACTGAGCTCATCTAAAATAGTTTTTCCTAAAGCACTGTTATTTTCAACGTATGCTAATCAAAATTGTTGTTGGAGTATTCCCCATTGCTCCAACACTCTGTTTACAGATTTCAATAAAGCAAGCCACCTTGTACCACTGGTATTTATCATTTTATGTTTTTCTGTATTCATATTTTCTTGTATGCTTTCTAATATTTCTTGCCGTTTAGGACTACGAGACTAATATGAATAGATAGAATGTAAAATATTCTCTATGTTGTTTGGCAACTCGTCTGCAACATGGCTTGCTATCAAATGCGCAGAATGACAAATGCATCCGAGTACAAAAATATTTGGATTGTCTTTAAGTAAATAACTTACAAAAGATTCACGCCTACCCATCATCACATTCGCATTATCACTGCAGTAGCCAACAAAGTTCGAAATACAGGGTGGCCCAAAAGTTTCTCCCCACAAACTTCTTTTTATAAAAAGCAAACCAACAAACATAATTTAGAAATTCAAATTTATTTGTAATGCTACCATAATATAGATTCTTATTCTTATTACTAATTATGCGTATGTCTACCGTTATTATCTATACATTCTAAAATACGTCGTCCAAAACTATCACATAAATTTTCTTATTCGGCCTCGGTGTAGCTTCTCCATTCTTGCTGTACTTTTGCAATTAATGGTCGTCTATTCCTCGGCATCGGATGCCTAAATACACTCTCTTGAAGTCTAGCCCAAACGTGTTCGATTGAGTTAAGATCAGGAGAGTTTCCAGGCCAATCTTCCCAAACAGTTGAAACCATCGATTTTGCCAGTGTCAATGTTGCCTTTGCTGTATGCGCTCGTACCCCATCTTGCATAAGAATTGCCAAATTTTTATGTGGAAACTGTCTTCTGTCATCCTGACATGCTGCGTAAGCTGATAAAATGCTGTTCCGGTAATAGGATCCACTTACGGTTGTGTTATGCTCAACAACATGAAATCTCGACTTTCCACGTGAGCTGATTCCTCCTGCAAAAATTATTTTGAGGTCAAATTTCGGCTTTTGTATGGGTTGAAAAGTGCTTGGATAACTTGTTCTTACTCTCATGTTTTGCCTATTCCCCGTTGGGTGCAAAATAATTGGGGATTCATCCGTAAAAAGTACGTTAGCTCTCTTAGACCTTCCAAGAGCACTATCTTCACAGAATCCTCCTCTTTGCAATCTTCTACAGAAGTTAAGTCTACCTGTGACATTCTTTGCAGTAAGAAGCGGCTTTACTCGTCTCTTGTAGGCATGTTTTCCCCAATTCGTCGATTTAATGTACCGTTGATCGAGACGTTATCTTTCGCCGTTGTTGGTAATTTTCGGATTGGTTTATCCTTTTGCACAAAAGTCCTCTAGGATAGACTTTAAAAAAATAATGATTTTTCAGGTAGCGTGTAAAAATTGTTCTAAGAAAAATCACTGCTTACGATAAACACGGCAATGAAATAGGATCCTTGAGGACAGGAGCAATAAAATTTTACAGGTAGGGTCGCAGAAAGACTCTTAATTACCCGGGTAATTCAAATTAGCTTTATAAAGGGTACGTCTCTATACCTGACTATAGGGAAAAATGCTGTTTAATTTTGTTTTCCTGAAAATGCACTATATCGCTTTGCACAGCTATTATTGATGTTAACGCTGTCGTAGCTAAGCACAATATAATTCTGACGATAGCTGAAGAGTTGATATTTGACCTCCGCTTAGCGTTTTTGATAAACTGAGAAGGGATAAATTTTGGCAACGGGTAATGAATAATGCGTTTCCTTAAATAGGTGGGGAGAAACTTTTGGGCCACCTTGTAGAAAGATGATGCTTATGTAAAGATTGTAAAAATTCACTGTAAAGTGTAGCTGCGTTAGCACTATGCCAGCATTAAATCTAAAAGGTGTGTTTCTATTTTATTATTATACTTTATATTATACTTTTATATTATACTTTACTAATATGCATAAGTTTTTACTATTACTGATATCGATGCTTTCGTCTATTAATATTGATTAATAGGTGCTTTTGATTTCTTCATCAATGTCCTCAATAAGTGCAGGTGAAATTACATTATTTATAATATTCGTACATTTTGTTCTTCTAAGCCTTATTTTTTTGTTGACAACTTGCTATCTTTAAACACTACTTTAAATGTTTCTACAATATTTTGAAGACTATTGATACTTAAATTATGTTCTACAGCAATTAAACTTATTCTAGTTTCGGCATCTTTTTCCATCTCTTCTAAGTTTGGCTCAAGGAATGTTTTCAAATTTGATGAATTTTTCAGTGTGGAAGCTCTGTTTTGTAGCTTATCAAATTTTTCTAAGGAGGCTAAGTTTGATCTCGCTAGTATTTAGTAGAAATAAACAGTATATGTACAAGCTATTCAGTAGTATACGATATTACTTGCTGCTGGATTTTAATAGTTCAACCAAATGCTGACCCCAACTGATGGATATTATTGTACCGTAATTTTTCATATTAATTTATAGTCTTATCTACTGAAATCAATCGGCAATATATTTCTACATCATATGAACCAGTTTGAATAAGATAATGAGGTCAGTGCCTGAACTTTCCCATAAAATCATCTCTTTCATTGTAATTATTCGTAATTTTACGACTTGGCAGAGATTTTTTTTAAAGAAATTTCTTTTACATATGTATCTATTGATGCAAAGGTCGCGAATATCAATCTACTCATGCTTTAATCAATCAGCCACTCAATACTTTACGCTAGTATTGTAAAGTGTATATTCGCTCTTCGATTTTTGTGGAATGGATGCCGATTCCCACAATGACTGCATTATTTGCTATATCAGCACGTGCAGGATTGCATTTGATGACCAACAATATTGTGACAGTTATAGATATAACTGTCTTTATATAGAAGGTCAACATTTTAATTTCGAACTCTTAATTAATTTCGAAAAATTGCTATCTGTTATTTAACGCCGCATTGTCTATTGAACAAAGGTATAGATGGCGTTGTAGATATTAACCTGAGTTATGCATTAAAACCATATGCAATGGAAAACAAATATCTAATATGATAGTGTGAAGGTTAGACTGACATTTATTGTTGTTATCTTTTATGTAAATAAAATAGAACAGCATCTCTTTTGTTATGCAAATTCAAATATTTGATTCACAATCAATTTATGATTTTGTCTGTAGTATGTTTTATTCATTAAATGGTTGAGTGCGAATTATAATATGCATTTAATTTCCGTTTTGTAATCGACCGGACGTCATTTTTTCTATCTAATATTGGCTTTGGGGTCGCGAAAAATTGTGCATTTGTTTTGAATAGATTAATAAAAAGTGTTTGTTACTAATTTTCTTCTAGTCTTTCGCTATTATAGAGCAGATTTTTTTTTAAATATACTTTAACAAGCATATTATTTATTTATTTAACGGAACAATTCCTTGGACAATTTTTATATAGAAAGTAAGCAAGCTTAAATTTATACATTTTATGATGATTATAATTGAACTGATATACTATAATAAGAGTACAGTGGTGCCCATTTACGTCGAGATACATTCCATAAAAATGCGACGTAAATCGAAAGACGCAGATCGAATGTTAAAAATTAAATAATGTTCAAAATTAAATAAGTAAGAATTTTATTCACATTTGTACGAATCCAAATAATTTTATTTAGTAATAATAATGATCATAAAGCTTTATTAGAATTCGTAATGTTTTGCGTACACAGCAGGGAAATCAATCTAGAGTTTGGACTGGAAAGTCCTTACAACTAAATAATGTTCTTAATTTAAGGTATCCAAGGTATGCTAAGCAGGGTTCGCAAAAATCCGATATTTATAATTAATATCAAAAAGCCGATATTTAATATATATCCAATATTGGCCCAGTCATTTTAGCATAAAAAAGGGGTCAACCTCGGAATGGGAGATAATAAGCTGAATTTTTGTATATACCTTCACTTTGGGGTCCTCAACGTTGCCTCAAAAGTCTCATAAAATCTCGTGTCTGTGTCGAAAGTTATTCAAGGTCAAAGGTGAGAAAAAACAGTTTTTTGCGATTATCTTGGTTTCTATTGCTCCAATGATGTTAACACTTAGGATTGAAATTGCAGAGCATAAAATTTGCAACACATTTTATTTGAAGCATTTTTTACTGCGCTCAACCGTTTTTCCGATAGAGGGCGGTAAGCGCGCAGCACTCAGCTATATGTACTGTAATACAAGGTCAACCGTGAATATCTGTGAATACTACCTTCAGTTTTGAATTATTTGTATTATTTATCAGTAAATACATTGTATTTAATAGCATTTTACCTATTTTTAATATTTTCATTTAATTATATTTACCTTCTTTGTGTGATTAAAAACTAATTAAATGAAATACTATTTGTATATGTAAGTTTATTGAAAGTAGATTTTAAGTAGTAAAATAATTATGTATTTTATCTTTAAAATGTGGAATTTTTTAAATATTTAAATACTTATCATAATTATAACTGGGAAGACGGTTTTTACGACGTTTTTATATCATCGATGGTGGATTTCTTCTGCATCGCGTCGTTTGGAGAAATAGAAGAAATGCTGCTTTTTCGAAATGTTATGAAGTTTGTTTCGACAAAACAATGATTGTGCCAGTTAGCCAAGAAAAGTTTTTGTCAAATCGATGTAATAAGAAAAAACTTATTGGTATGCTCATTGAAAAGTTTGAGAGTCTAAATATTACAACAAAGCAAGCAAGAGATGATGCTGATGTTCTAATTATAGAAACAGCATTCGAAGAATCTTAACCTGAAAGGACTGCCATCATTATCGGAGAAGACATAGATTTACTAGTTATTTTAATTGGACGCACCCAATTACATCAAAAAAGTTGGCAAAGGCAATGTCAAAACACAAATATATTCTTCAACAAGTTTTGACAAATATCCTATTTCTAAAAAACATGTTTTATTTTTACATGCATTCAGTGGATGTGATACAACTTCTGCACTGTTAAAAAAAGGGAAAAAAACTTTCATAAAAGCACTAGAACAACTTGCCAATTTCGACGAACTAGCTCAAGTTTCTCTAGAAGAAGATGTCCAACAATTATACGATAATGGCATTCGGATCTTACTAGCGATATACAATGCTCCAAAATCTGAGGATAATATCGATCATCTTCGATATACTCAGTTCATTAAATCAACAAAACTTAATAAACCTGTCCAATTATCTAATCTTCCGCCGACAAGTGCAGCGGCCCATCAGCATATAAGCCGTGTATATTACCTAGTTCAAAAATGGTTAGGGCATGATTTAAAACCCCAAGAATGGGGTTGAGTGCTCCAAAATGAGTTCCTGGAGCCAATGCCAACAATATTACCACCAGCTTCCGATGAATTACTGAATACTCTATTATGTGATTGTAAGAATGGATGTGGTGCACGGTGCCGATGTAGAAAATCGGGGCTGCAATGCACTTTAGCTTGTGGCCACTGTAATGGGCAAGCTTGCCTCAATGCTGTTTCATTACAAAGTGACTGTGAGCAAATTCAGGAAGGTCTGGAAACACCAATTCAAGACAACGAAGATGATGACAATGATACAGAAATTCCCGAACGTCCAGAAGACCACGATGAAGAAGAAGAAAAGTAATACTTTTGTTATTTAAATTTTTAAAGAATGGTAGATTAAAAATAAGTAATTTATATGTATATATATTAAAATAAATTAAATATATGTAAAATGTTATTAAATACAATGTATTTTTTGAAAATAACTCAAAACTAAAGGTTTCACGGTTGACCTTGCATTACAGTACATATGGCTGAGTGCTGCGCGCTTATCGCTCTCTATCGGAAAAACGGTTGAGCGCAGGAAAAAATGCTTCCAATAAAATGTGTCGCAAATTTTATGTTCTACAATTTCGATCCTAAGTGTTAACATCATTGGAGCAATAGAAACCAAGATAATCGCAAAAAACTGTTTTTTCTCACCTTTGACCTTGAATAACTTTCGACGCAGACACGAAATTTTATGAGACTTTTGAGGCAACGTTGAGGACCCCAAAGTGAAGGTATATACAAAAATTCAGCTTATTATCTCTCATTCCGAGGTTTTATGCTAAAATGACTGGGCTATATATATCGGATATATATCACGTTTACGAAAAGTAAGCATTTTCCAGTCTGTAACTTATTTGAAACTGTCAAAATGGAAAAATAATACAAATTAGTCAGAATATTTCACTTTTTATTCCTTAAGTAACAAAGACGTGAGTAAAAATTTGACTGATCAATTAAAATCAGGGTCAATTGTCAGCCTTCAGGCAACAGATCTATAAGTGGTACATCATCGTCTGACTCCCACTCAAATTGGCCTCCGGAATCTACGCCCAATATTTCTTCTGGATTCCCAAACCCGGTCAATATTGTATGTAGGAACTGTACGACAAATTATCTTATGGGAATGGTTGAAAGTCTTGAAGATATGGACTAATTTATGGGCTTTCTCGATTCCTAATCGGTTACGGTTACGTATCTTCGACTGCACAAGACCGAAGGTAGAGAATATTCTTTCGAGACCAGCTGTTGATGCTACTGCTGACAGTAATTGTTCACATAGTGTTTAAAATCTTTCTTTGCCATCCCAGTTGAGCCATCGATTATCGTTTGTGTTCATATTTAGGAGCTTCCACCATTCTAAAGGTGGAGTCTGTTTAAAATTTTCACCAAAAAGATATTTAGGAGACATTGATGATTGCGTCAGCAATGACGTTACAATAGGCATGAAAGCGGGCGGCAATTCAGCAAAAATTTTATCTCTCTGATCATTGCTCAAATTTTTGCCCAGAAATCGGTGATCCAACATATTAGCCAAAAAATGAACAGACTCTAATGCCATGTCACGTCTATACCGAAATAAATTCTTGACTGCTAATGTTTCATTTTCTAAATCCTTTTCTAGCCGGTGCCATATTGCTACTGCCACCGATATTGTTGTTCCATTTCTTTGGGCTCTGTCTAAGGCTCTAGCTATTGGATCCAAGCGTGACAAGAGTTGAATTGCATTGTTCGTGATTTGTGCATTCATTTTTTTTATTATTTTGGCATATTTGTACCAATATTCCTCGATTAGCAAGGTAAGAGCTTATACAGTCTCTCGTTGTATTCCATCGAACGGTTATGTGCATTACCAACTTTTTATCACCGGTAGCCTTGTACCAACTTGGGGGCAGATGTTTATTCCTAAAATATTTGATCACCTTAATTATGTTTCCAGAAACGCCTTTGATTTCCACATCTTGCGCTAGCAGGTTTAGTATATGCGCACAGCAACCATATTGAATTATGCTATTACTATCTTCTTTACATAATTCGTGCCTCATTTTTTCGACGTTAGCTGCATTGTCGGTAACGAAGCTCTTAACAATCACTGTGAAGTTTTTGTTGGTATTTGTAATTATATCCGTAGCAATTTCTTTTAAATAATCAGCAGTATGAGGATGGCCTGATGTATCGATAGTATCAACGAGTATCGATTGTCCTTCGGGTGTAGTGAGGCTCCAAAAAATTATAGGCTCATTGTGAACGTTTGACCAACCGTCCAAAGACAAAGATACGGCCTTGCCCTCGATTTCATCTTTTTGTTTTTGTAAGGTATCAGCATAACTTTCTTCTAGGAGACGGCCTCCTATTTGACGAGATGTGGGAGGCTTATAGCCTGGACGAAGTGCCATGATCATTTCTTTAAACTTCAAGTGATCAGCGTGCAAAAACGGTGTATTGGTGGCATAGAAAAAGTTTGCGACCGCCAAATCAATTTTTTTCGCTTGGGATTCCGATGTAACAATTACTTTTTCTAATATGTTGAATGATGGTCCGCCAGTCGACAATGCGCGTTTTTGTTTGTCACTGATTCGGTTATGGTGTCATTTGATGTTGAGGGGTGGGTATCATGAGCAGAATCTGAAGGTGGCACATATGAGCTAGAAGCCCTTGACACTGGACAAACATTCACATGTTTCAATAGCCGCACAGGAATGCCTTGCAGCTCTTTCTTGCACTTTTTACATTGGGTCCATTTGCCACTGTTCCCCATCTTTGAAATAATATTAAATTTTCCCCATACAACATTCGCAGGTTTCGGCATGGCTCAAATTGTTTCAAGTACTGGGGAAAAATGAAATGTAGAAAGAAAAACACTTAGGCTCAACGATCTGACAACTTGTATTGTTTTCACACTACCTTCAAACTTATCGTTAAGTAGGTCAGTTATCTACTTCAAAAAATCAGCGGCACACTCGTTTTCGTTGCTTCAGCAACGATCCCCTTGAAAATGTCGCAGGGAGGGCTAGTGCCATGATCATGTGCCATATAGCAAGAAGCAAACCAGCATGGTCTTTGGTCGCATTCTACTTCAACAGCCATGTTATCCTTGCCACAGAAGTTATGTAGTAAGAGGACGTGTATGGTTTTCCTGACAAGAATACAGACACGTGGCTTACATGAGCCGTCAGGTGCTATCAGTCTGTATCCAAACCCGGTTGTTAGCAACCCATGGTTCTTGGATAAAAATAAGCTCCTCCTCTGTCCTAGACAGGCGGAGCAGCAGTGCTGCTGATGCTGCCTTGGAATGGTGAAGATTCACTTGAAGTACCTTCAACATTATTGAATTAATTTATTAGGATTAGATCAAGGTCCTCCTCCCTTGGACATAGAAGTCGTCCCAGCTTCCTGCTCTGCATCCAGAGTCATGAGGTCCAGGCAGCCACCTAACTCGGAGGAAGTTCCGACGCTAACCACATCGGCAAGGAGAGATTCGAAATTCGATTCCTCATCAGATCTCTCCCTCAGACAGACATCAGACCCTTTTTCAATTGGCTCCCCTGCCGTTCGGGCCATCTGTTTTGGGTCAGTCTTGGCAGGTATCGGAGCTCCCGAAGCAGAGCTCTTAGGCCTGCCGCTTCGATGAATACGTAGAGCCAGTTTTTCGACCCCGTACCTGATGATGCCCTTTCGAGCAACCAATATCGGCAGTGCCTTTTGTTTGATGATGAAGAGGGCTTCCCGCCGATTGTCCACCGGCTCATCAATCTTCATAACCCTCCAATCTTCCGTAGAAAGATCAGGGTTGAAGAGCCGAACAATGTCCAGGACCTCCACTGGATCAGAATGGAAAGCAGGAATCCATGTCCTGCATCTTGGTCGGCTGGGGATCTCATCCTTGGACACCACCTTAATCCTGGCGCCTGGCCAGAGTTCCCCCAGCTAGGAGATAGCCTGCTTGTAGAAATCGGCCAATCGTTGGTCTCCGCACGCAACCAGCCTGATTCCCTTGTGCCAGCCCGCGTCGTTCACCGTAGGTGGAGGACCCGAGCTAGCCTTCTGCAGCTTAGAGCAGACTACGAAAAAAGCCTGCCTAATCTTGAACCAATTTTCGGAGGAGATGATTCCATCTCCCTTGCTGGCATCAATTACGGCCCAGACAAGGCACTCTTTGTCCATTTCATTAAACGGCAGAGTTATCCCTGAAGGGGTTGTCTTTGTCTTCTGCTTTTTGCAGTCCTGCCTGACCTGGTAATTCTGCTCAGCCAACCTCTGTCGTTTCTGAGATGCACCTGCAGGATTTAGAGGGAGTGGGTGAACCCACCCAGTGTGTAATTTTGCCCATTGAAGGGACTTTTTGTCCTTGTCGGACATTGTGTCAGTGGAGACGTTTTGAAACTTCCTCAGAACTTTGAAGACTGTCCTTCTAGTTCCGTATGCCCCAGATGATTTGGCGGAGGAGCGTCGCGTACCTGAAGAGGAGGTGGAACCGGAGGTAGCACTTGTTGTGAGACTGGTTGGCTCATTCGCTGCTACCTTTTCGTCACACTTACCACAAATGGGCTTCATGGCTTTTACAAAACAAGGCTTGGTGGACAAAGCACCGGAAACGACGGAAACAGGGGTTGAGCAAGAGCAAATAGGCCATGGAGCTGGCTCATTTGTCATGTCTCCACAGCCTTCTGCAAACCTTGTCGCTGTGCCGATAGCCATTGGAGCTGACTCATTCGTCATGTCCCCACGAACTACAGCAGCCTTATTCTCAGTCTGCAGAGCTGGCTCATTCGCCATATCTCCACTTCTTGGGACTTTAGCTGCAAGCCATTTCAGTCTCTCCTTTTTAGAGGTTGGATTAGATTTATTGTCAGGCTTTTGCCTGACGAGTTTTGGTTTTTTATTTTTATTGTTCATTCGTAATGGGTCCCCAATCAAAGCCGCTATCTCAAGTCCCGAAAGTGTAGTCACCTTAATGATCCCATGGTTATCTAATGCAAGCAGGGAGGCCATGCGAGGGTTGCCACAAATCCTTATGGGGACAAGTAGTCAGAGCCGGATCGTTGCTAATCAGGAGTCCACCTCAACTGAACCTAAACCACCAACTTAAAGGTGACGAGACGAGAGAACTTACTAAGAGGCCTGCCAGGGTTTTAACGGGACGGAGATGATCGTATTAACTCGGAGCCGTTCACGAAGCGGATTTCACTCCGTCGCTACCGTGCCTGAGGACGACTAGGTCCGGAGTGATACGACCACCAGCCCAAGTGCAAAAACGAGTCGTTAGACGAAAAGAAGTCCGAAGACGAAAGCGGTCGTGAAGAGAGTCTATATCATTTAGCGTTACCCAGGATGCACCCCAAGGAGGCGATCTAGTTTATATCCCTAACATAGGATCTTTTTTAATTTTTCCAAAAATACACCTCTCATCGTGTTCAGTAAAAATTTTGTTTGGAGCCTTTCTTCCTTTGTTGTACACACGATTTTCTCCAACAAAACGCTGAATAATATACTGAACCGTCGATGAACTTAAATCAACAGTTTCAGCAATGTGTTGTTGAGTTTTCCCACTTTGAAAGTGTTTAATAATTAACTCGCGAAAAACTATTGAAGGTGCGTCGACCCATCTTGTAAAGTCACACAATTATAACTGAATTTAATATTTTTGAGTAGTTGCACTCTTCCTACAATCATCATTGTTTATGCTCTGATCTACCGTTCGTTATTAGAATCCAATATTTCCAACTCCTCAATTAGTGATGCATGCAAGCTTTCTTTCGTTCCTGCATCTTCATGAATCTTTTGCCGATATCTGCTGGCATATAATGTACACGCATATTAACAATGTGTTTGTTTGCAAGAAACACAATGGCCGCATTGATGCTAACATGTGTTGAAGCTGCATTCTGTGACCTAGGAACATTTAGCAAAGATCCAACAATGTGAACCAATAAATGAATGATGGGGTTCTGGGTTACTGAATATGGGCTTCTTTCTGATAGCCTCATTCCAGACATGTATGGAAAATATGAAAACTTGTTTAAGAACTCGTCCTTTCCATGCCCAACCATTCTGGTTAATTCTTCTGCTAAACTAGACGCGAAGAACCACTCTACTGCCTTCTCAACATCAGTTTTACCCAGTATTTGTGCGAAATATCCCAAATAAGAAAATCCTGATCAACCCTGATACCTATGGATTATTGTGCCAACTCTGGTCTTACGTTTGATGGGAATTTGTTCGAAAACATATCCAGTGCTGCTGCTAGCATCTCGAATTCAGGATTGTCGACTAACAAATGGCTATTGCTGTGGTTGGAGTCTAAATTTTCATTTTCAGGAAGATATGCATAAGCAACTGCGTCGATATTTTTGGATACGACTACTCTGTGTTTTCGTGAGTTCTTACATAGTTCTTACAAGAGCATGATGCATAAATATTTATCACCATCAGGGCTCATTATAGGTTCAGTGTTGTATTTAACGGCTTTACCAGTTGACTTTGTATTAGCTCGGACAATTGATTATGGTGGAATGGATTTGTAACAAACTGGAAATGTAATGTTATTAGTATATAAAATTTACCGCAATTTTCACTAAGATCAAAGAGGTGGACCATATGGTTCTTTGCTAGTTTTGCTAAAATCGTCTCGTAAAATAAAACTTCGAAAAATCTATCTCGTGAAATAGAACTTAAAGAATTTATAACTCGTTATAAAGGTTTAAATTAAGTGAAATAAGTTTAATAGTTGATATGCGTTTTGGTTGCTATAAGTGTCGGAAAAATTGAGTAGTTGAGATTGAATCTGTTGAGATTGAATATAGTGTTAATTACGAAATTTATACTTGGGTTTCTTTGATGCGAACAACGAGAATGCAAGCATACAATGTCGTTCTCTCCAAAAAGTGTTTTTTTTTAAACTATAAAGCTGAAAGCCTAGGGCATCCAATATTAAAGAGAAATGAACAGGGTATGGACCTATACGGAATGCAGTGGCGTGCACAGCCTTTTCACCTAAGGTCAAAATATGTCAAAATATACTCAGCCATAGAAGTTCATGTGTATTTTTTTTGCATAAAAAAGTAAAAACAAATTTTATGGCTTGCCCAGCAGGAATGAAAATGCACTACTATACCAAAAGCCACACATTAGATTGAATTGTTAAATGTTTGAGCTCATGTTTCCACATCATTAATTTGTCTGAATACGCCCCTTTAAGTGTGATACGAGCAGCATTGTTATACTGTTGCGTAAAATATTAGATTTGTGTCTGCTTCATATATTTGCCAACATTGTGCCTTTGTTCCTGTTGATGTTTATCTTTTTACACAATTTATCTTTACCGTTTTTCTTTTATTATTTGTTTTTGTTTTAAATTGCACAAAATCTATTAATTTTAAACTCAAATTTTATTTTGATTTAAAAAAAATAGTTTTTTTTCACGTCAAAAGTTTTTATATATTATTTGCAAAATTTGTAATTTTATAGAACATTAAATTTATCATCGTACTGTAGCAGCCAAATAATTCATTCATAAAAGTGCAACTCTTTTAGCAGCGCTGTCCGCGCACCTCTGCTTGAACACAGGAGCACAGCGAACACGCAGCTAAAACCATGCAGCAAATTTCGGCTGAGAGACTTGAGACTTCATGTCATGACTAATATCGCGGCTCGAAGCCCAAAGCCAATGTGCGAAGATGCATGCTTCCAAGTTACAAATACACATGCGAATTTGATATCGCCTATGCATGGCAACCAAACAATGGTTTATACACTATACGTGTATCTCCACGGTATAATTGTCTCGTATGGCAGAGTGCGTAAGGTGGAAACAAAGCGATCTGTGCTTATCTTACGTTACGAGTGGATGCAGCACAGTGTGTACATATAACAATTCTGTATAAAAAATGCCGAGTTGGTATCAATGTATACAGTACAACGCGAAAATTAAATTCAAGAAAATATATTATGAACGCTATGAATTTGGTTAAATTTTTATAATTTTGTTGAGGTTTAAATTTTTATAATTTTGTTGAGGGTATGCAATCTTTCTTTGCTTCTATGGAATGCACGCCACTGACGGAATGCTTACTGAGGGTGTGTTTGCGGATTACTTTTCCCGTTGGGTACTAACGCGACGCTCTTCTCGTGCAATTTCTTGTTCGTCTGCAGTGGATTCATTCGCAATATTCCGAACTCTAATTGCATTACGGCTTCGTGATGAAAAATAAAATCTCATGGCTTGCGAAGCTGTAAATAGCACTGGAAAATCGCACCGCACGTGTACACATCTAACTCAATGGTGTTGTATACGAGTTTACATTTTTTTCTTATACAAAATATATGAGAAAAGAATTTTCTTCACATTTTTTTTAATGGGTTTTTCCCGATCTTTTTAAAGTTATTCTGCTATTCAGGTCAGAGACAAATCCAACAAATCAAAGATCATAAAAATCTGCCCAGCCGTTTTTGGGTTATAAATGGTGTAACTAACCCGACTTTGTTTTATATATATAGAAGATTACTCTCGCAATTGCCATTATTTCCAAAAAAATGTGGCTATGCCGGATGTATAAGTCGTTTATAAGATATATAAGACATTTGAATAACTGAGCTACTAGACCTACTTAATCTATATAATTAATCACACTCTTATACCGATTAAACAATCCAATCAGTCTTATCACTTATCACATTTATCACAGACTGTTAGAAAAAATACTTTTAGTTTGAAATAATGCTGATTGTACTAATGTTGTATTCCTTTTCCTCGCTGAAGCTGTCTCCCGCTAATGTTCCGTTAGTCTAACACCAACTGACCGTTGCGTTTGACCGATGTATATTTAGTCGCATTCTGGGCCGATAATTTTATATAAGCCACATTTTGCCTTTTTATCCTTTTTGTCTTTCACGTGACATTATTTAGTACCTAATTTTTTAACTTTACTGGTTGGAACTGCTTTTATATCAAAGACTTCAAGAAGTTCCCGATTTTTTTTGAATAAGGACGAAAAAATAATTGGAACTCTTATGGTTGTGTTTTGTTTTTCCTGTGTATTTTAGTTTCCTATTTTCAACAATTGATCACTACGATATACTGTGCGCAAAATATTAAATTGATCACTTGAGCGAAGAAGTGCTTTATTTTCTAAACATTATTTGAAAGGGGAGAAAAAAGTGTTTCCAACACTACCACAAATGAGTGATAGTTTTCATTCTCAAAATTGACACGTTACTGAAGCAGTAAAAGCCTTTGTTGTATTTTTCTTCTTTTGGTTTGTGGTTGACTTTTATCAGCAACCGGGGTTGGCCTAGTCCACATATGTATTGGCCATCGGGATCGACTTGCTGTTTTAGTTTTCTCTTCTTAACATTTAGTGGTGTTTTAGTTTTCTCTTCTTAACATTTATCATTCCTCTCCTTCTTCTTCTTTGCCTTTTCTGTGGAGATTAGGAGCAGAGATTTTAAATTCAGGATTTAAGTTTTTGAGAAGGGTTATTTATTTAAACTATTATACTTAACCTTAAATTATTTACTAATTTAGATTGTGATTGTATGAGAAAACCCTTTTTCGATACATTCAAAAACTTTCAAGAACTTTCAATCAATTAATGTATTTAATTATTAACAATCGAATTCAAAACGAACTATGTAACAAAGAATGTATTCAATAATAGCCAAACTTCCCTCAGAACGTTTGTGGAAGACAACTCAAAACAATATTTTTTCACAATTCCTCGAATGTTCAAAGCTAACTCGATTACATAAAAATCTATTGAAATTGACAATGTCGATAACACAAAGTGCTTCAGTGTTGTCAAACTTCTAATCTCAAACATCCTGCCCGGCTGAACTATTACGGTTCAGGACACCTTCGTCTGCTTGAATTAGTCTGCATAGCTTCTGTACTGGTCGCTTGCACTGATGCTTGACAGGGTTACCATTAACACCCTTTGGATCGCTAACATATTCGACAGTTGCAACGTCGATGATGCGTCCGAGATTCCATCGAGTTGGAGTCATGATTGTTCTGCATAGTAACGATATCGCCAATTTGTAGGTTCGGTTCAGCTCGCGCCCACTTAGTACGTATTTGCAACGTTGATAGATATTCCTGTTGCCAACGCTTCCAAAAATGTTCCTACATGCGCTGTACGCGTTGCCAATATTTCAAACGATTACCAGGAATGTCAGGTACACTCGGCTCAGGTCGAGCATTAATAGGACGACCGATTAAGAACTCTCCAGGCGTCAAAGCTGAGATGTCCTCTGGATTGTCGTGCAACGCGATAAGCGGACGAGAGTTGAGACAAGCTTCAATTTTTATTAGAAGCGTATTCAACGAGTTATATTGCATCGGCTGCTTGCCGATGACACGCAACAGATGTTTTTTCGCAGAACGAACAGCAGCCTCCCACAGCCCACCATGATGTGGAGCTGCGGGGGGAATAAAATGCCAATTAACACCCGCATCTGAAATAGACTGCCTCGATTGAGCTGTATTCCACTGACAAAGATCGCGTTTCATGATACGGTTCGCTCCAACAAATTGTGTTCCGTTGTCACTAAACACATTCGTACAATTGCCTCTTCTACTTACGAACCGGTCAAAAACATCCAAAAAAGACCTTGTTGTCAAATCTTGAGCAAGCTCGATATGTACGGCTCTAGTGGACATGCATATAAAGATAACTGCATACGTTTTGACGATAGCTGTAGTACGTCTACTACCAAGATGAATATTGAATGGGCCACAATAATCGAGGCCTGTATTGGTGAATAGAGGTGCCACCAGAACTCGCGATCTTGGAAGACAAGCCATCTGTTGTTGTAGCATGGCTCGGCGATGGGTTTTGCAAATAATACATTGATGAATGTATGATTTCACAAGTGCACGGCAATGTATAATCCAAAATTTTCGACGCAGGAACTGTAGCATCTCCTGAATGTCACCATGCAAAGTTACCACGTGTGCATTGTTAATAAGCAGTTTTGCGAATGTGCTTTCCTTTGGGTATCGTTGATCATATGAAAGACTTGCATTTGCTAGCTGACCTCCAAGACACAGAATGCCACTATCGTCTAAGAAAGGGTTCAACTTAAGTAACTTACTCTTCGCATTGATATAAGAATGAGCTTGGAGGTGCTTGATTTCAGTCATATACGCATTTTCTTGTGCCTCGCGTAAATGCCAAAACAATGTTACTTCCGATTCAGCAGATGAAATAAAGGGTTGCTTCCAATATTTCTTGCCAGAAGGACAAAAACGCACCACGATAGCGGTAGTATGCACTAGTCTCTGCAAAGTGCTAAACCTATCAATCAGAGACAATTCCTTACCGTCTGGGGTTCTAGTTATTAACCTTGATAAATTAGTACGTCCCAGTAGCACATATAATGGTTTTGATTCCAAGCTAATAACCTCGGTCTCGATGGATGTTAACGCCGGTGTAACCAAATCATTTTCAGTGTGCTTCTGGATACATGGTGGGTCTGTCCACCACATCGTGTGAATACCAAGAGCAGCTGGAGTTATTCCGCGGCTAGCGCAGTCGGCAGGATTTAGATCTGTTGTAATATGCCGCCAACGGCTGACGTCGGTATGCTGTTGGATGAAATTAACACGATTGGACACATATTTATCCAGCATAAAACTATAGTAGAGTCGCTCCACAGGGTGTAATCCATGTTGACTAATTGAAGAGACTCGCGAACTTGATTGAGCGTGACAACGAGTAGATGTGCAGCACAAAGTTCCAGTCTCGGGACAGTAAGCGCCTTCATTGGGGCAACCTTTGTTTTTGCTGTCACTAATGATACATGGCTTTGTCCACTGTTATCGACGCTCTTGATATAAATTGCAGCGGCATAGGCCTTATTACTAGCGTCACAGAATCCATGCAGTGTGATGGTGGCGGAACGATTCATGCCCAGCCAACGTGGTACACGAATCTGTGTTAGCTGAGGTAGTGCATTGCGGAAGGTTAAGAATCCCAATCTAGCTTCGCTTTCCAAAAAGACTGAATAATTATTTTCGCTGTGATGATCACTGGAGCTAGTACCCCCAATGGGTCATAAATTCTCGCTATCTCACTAAGAACAGAGCGCTTGGTCGGTGGGGCCAGATTTCCGTCAGGTTCAAACTGGAAATAGAACTCATCGTTAATCGGACACCAAAACAGTCCAAGAACTGATGTTTCTGAGTTGTTGAAATCAAGCTCCAGACACCGTAGACCCTGTTATCGCAGCAAGTGTTCGTGTGTCGTTTGAACTCCACTTTCGTAGCCTAAACTTGCCTTGTTGTAGAATTGTATCGACATCAATCGCCTGATTCAAGGTTTCATCAGATGAGTCAGCGCTAGCGACAAAGTCATCTACATAGAAATTATTTAGTATGCTATCTCGCGCTGTCACTGCTCGGTTAGCATCGGCAATAGCCAGATCATTATCTAGAGCACATTGTCGCAATGCACGTATTGCGTTAAAAGGTCCACAGGCCATACCATAAGTGACCGTCTTTATTTAAAAAGTCTGGATAGGTTCTGATGGTGACTCTCGCCACAGAATCTGCTGCCATCGACGGTGACGCTGATCAACCAGCACTTGTCGAAACATTTTTTCGACGTCTGCAGTGATGGCAATGGCGAATTGACGAAAACGAAATCAAATATGAATAAGCGCATCTTGCAACGGTGGCCCTGTCAGTTGTGTGTCGTTCAATGACACACCGTTAGTTGACCTCGCTGAGGCATTGAAAACAACTCTGAATTTGGTTGTTGCAGCATGATGCGGAATAAAATAAACCTGTGATGGGTGACTGTGCTCGTACGATGCCAACTCCATGTGACCTAGTGCTAAGTAATCACGCGTAAACTTAATATAGTTGGCTTGCAACGCTGGATTTGCTGTTAGTCTGCGTTGCAACCGATTAAACTGACGCAATGCAAGCTGATGGGAATTTCCAAGTGGTGGCGGATCCGGATGAAATGGTATCTGCACCACGTATCTACCTTCCCTATCACGGGTGAAGGTGTCCTTAAATATTTGCTCGCAAATATCTGATGTCACATTCGTCAGAGATGGCGGGTCTTCTATTTCCCAAAATTTACGAAGTAGCTCGTCAAGCTTCTGTTCACTATCACATTTCTTTAAGCGAGATGTACCCTCATCCTGAAAACATATTTTACCTGCACATTCGTCTGTCCGAGACATTGTGCGAGGCGTCGATTGAATCTTTTCGCTAGCATAGTTTTCTGTCCAAGAATTTATGCGTCGCGACTGTTCACTATCACCTTCGCCTGTCATAGGGAAGGTGAGTCGTGTGGTTGCATTGACTGCCGCCGGACCAAATACAACCCAACCAAGATTAGTGCATATCGCACATGGCTCGTCGATGCTGCCTGTGATGATTCCATCACAGATAATTCTGCACCATATGTCAGCACCAATGAGTAAATCAATGCATCCGGGCGTTCCGAATGCCGGGTCAGCAAATGTCAGATTTTTCAAATGACTCCATTGTGCTGTATTAATATGTGCCATTGGTGTGGTTGCTGTAATCGTTCGGATAACATGAGCATCAAATACTATTTCAAAGTTCTTGTCAACTGTTGAAAGTAGTGTCAGTGTAGTTTGGCCGCAAGTGTGTGTGGCGGTTGTGCCGCCGACTCGTTCGACCCTTAGTTTGCAATTTTTCCTATGTAAATTCAACAATTTTAAACAGGATTCGGTAAGGAAGCTCACCTGAGATCCTGTATCACATAACGCCCTAAACTCTTGTGGGTTTCCTTGGCAATCCATGATCCAAACCTTCGCGGTTGCAAGTAGTACAGTTGCTTCGTTATGTGCCAAGTATGACTGCACCTGATCGGTCAGTCACTGTCTTCTTAAGTGAACTTTAGGTGCTGGGCAGCCAGATAATAGTTCAGGCCGCAGCTGAAATTCAACGGTTGATGTACTTCCTACTAGAGGTATTCCGGCTCCATCATCTATCCCGTGGCATAAAAGATTGTTATGCTTTTGTGCGCAATGTATACACATCCCAGCCGAACATTCGCGAGCACCATGGCCAGATCGTAGACAATTAAAACACAAACTATTTTTCTTCACTATCTTCCATCGATCCGAAACAAATAGGTTCTTAAACTGCGGACATTTTGTCAGTCGGTGTGTTCCACGGCAATGTGGACATAGTACTTCACGTGACCTATTGAAAGCCAACTCAGCATTCCGTGGGAAATTCGATGTCACAACGTTTGCTTTCATAGCGCCCTGGAAGTTCCTCCATTTGATGGGCTGAATGCAACTTCCACTGGCTGATGTTGGCATATTTGTCGCTCGACGTTCAATAAACGCGAGTAGGTCCTCCAAACGTGGGATCTCATTCGACTGGAGACTCATTCCCCATTCGCTCCGCGATGTTGATCTTATCTTGGTTAGCAATATTGGAACAGTCAACGCATCCCACTGGTCCACTGGCAAATTCATCACTACTAATGCACGCATGGTAGTCCGAACACAATCTACAATGTCCCGCAAGCCCCTCTGTGTTTCCGGAGGATTGATCGGTAAATCCTGCAACCGGTTTACATGAGTTTCCACAAGTAGCCGTGGATTATCGTACCTTCTCAAGAGTTCTGTCCAGACTTCTTCATAGCCGCCAGTATATATGCCACTGACCATAGGCACGCTCTCAGCCTTCACATATTGCCGCAGCTTGCCTAATTTGTATGTCGGAGTCAGATCTGAACGTCTATGGACAAGTGTCTCAAACATGTCCTTGAACTCCTCTGCCTGCGCCGAACCGTTTAATACATAGTAGATGTCGCAGAATCTTCCATGATGTTTTACTAACGTCTGTAACTGCTGTTCAGCCTCCACCACATCTGCTCGATAGTCTTCGGCTAAGACCTGCCTTTTGATGCGCTGGATTGAAGTTTGTGAAGAAGCACGTAAATTTAAAGCCAAGTCAAGTCTTCCGTACTAGCAGTTTAAAACCAAAAAGTTTTCCCTAGTATCACACTCGATAAAGCAAATACAATGAGCCGTCAATCGCCTTAAACCTTGATTTTACTCTAGACCTCACGGGGGGCACCAAAAAATGTATGAGAAAACCCTTTTTCGATACATTCCAAAACTTTCAAGAACTTTCAAGAACTTCCAATCAATTCATGTATTTAATCATTAACAATCGAATTCAAAACGAACTATTTAACAAAGAATGTATTCAATAATAGCCAAACTTTCCTCAGAACGTTTGTGGAAGACAACTCAAAACAACATTTTTTCACAATTGCTCGAATGTTGAAAGCTAACTCGATTACATAAAAATCTATTGAAATTGACAATGCCGATAACACAAAGTGCTTCAGTGTTGTCAAACTTCTAATCTCAAACAGTGATTATCACATTTTTCGTGTAACATATATGTCTGAAGTATTAAAGAACTACTATATACCAGTAGAACATTTTACATACCATTATATGCTAGAATTGACATACTTACTGAAAATGTGTACATTAGTAGGTCAGACGACACATTTGCAAACACTGTCTACTTTATTGCTCTGGAATCCTAACTGAATCAACCTTAAAGAAGATGATTATACAACTAGAATACTTAAACTACTAGTACTAGAAATAAGTTTATTAGGCGTGAATATTAACGTTTTCAATAATATCAGCAAGTCCTATCAGGTATACTTGTTTAAGATTAGTCAGTAAATTAAATGAAATAAATTTTCTCATCTCTCAAGTGGTTTAGCTTGTTACACTCGAAGATTCTATGGTCTATTGTGCCTAATTGTCCACATAGATTATAAGTATGGCCATTTATGTCTTTCATCTTGAATAGTTTTTGTTTATTATAGGTCTGTTTTTGTAAACAATCTGTTGATAATTTATATTATTCTTCCTTTGATTTTTACTCTGAAACCACATCTTTTCTTTGAATGCTAGCCCCGCCTCTAACAGTAGTCATCTTTCAAGACTCATAACCCTTCTCTGTTAATCCGACTGCCAAGGTGCCAAGTTCCTCACAGATGTTGGAAAGAACCTCATTATTTGTCAGATGAATGACTAGAGGCCTACCATTTAGAATGGCTTCTTTTGCTGTTAGATCTGAGGTTTTCATTAACGAAATGTTTTTATGATGTTTTTATGGATTTCATGATTCTGATATAATAATGACCAGATCATCAGAATAATCTGGTTTATAGACGACTGTTTGTCGAACAAGCAGCAGGCAACATTACTGTCAAAGAGAATGAGAATTTGACTCCAACCTTTTTTTGAATTCTCACATCTAATGTTCCACAAATTGCCGCAAGTCCAGTGCTAATGATCGATGTAGCAGAAGGTAGTGAGAAAAGGTATTTCTTTAGATCTGATTCAAAGGTAATTGCACACGCAACTCCAAGCTGTGATTTAGCTCCATCCGCAGCTATGACCTGGAAATCCTCTTCTTTTCTGTCACAATCATTGAGTCAAGTCTGCATCTAAACATTATGTCAGATCTCTCGTCACTGAGCTAAAGATACCGGCATGTCTGCAGAAGATCTTCACATTGCTTGGGACCAAACTTTCAACTAGAGGATTCAAAAGATTTCCTGCACTGCTTAATTTAGCTAGGTTTAGTTTGAAGGCCCTCTGAATTATAATAGATTAGGATTTGCCTTTGCCATGCTGAAAAAATCTTTAGTCATAGCTCTAAGGGTCTTCTAATATGTCGGTAATTCATTTGTCATTGGAAAGGATAAACTTGTCAAAGTGTGTGCTGTTAGAGCCAAACATCTTTTGATGACAGCTGCTTTCATAGAATGAATTCTATTGAAAAAGTTGTTTGGTGCATTCAAAATTGACGAGATATGGCTTTCTCATTTAGAACTTAGAGCTTTATATAGGATCATACTTTTGTGAGAATTAAGACCACTTATCCGTCCAGTAAACATTTTAAATATGTTGACATTTTTGTCACTTTTTCCTAATATTTCCTCCAGGTCATAATTGATGGTACTATTATTCGTAAAAATTTTGCCCGGATATTTAACTTTTGATGACTAAGGGATTGGAACAGCATTGAAAAAAAATTCTAGGCAGTATAGTGCTTTTATTATGTAAACAAATAATTTTGAATTTCAAAGGATTCACTTTGAGTTTAAGACTTCAACATTTTTCAGCAAATCTATAAACACCTGCCTGTAGATTTTTTTTTATAATAATTTTTATTCATTAAACTGTACATAGATTACTTAACTTAAGGGATGTTAAATATAAAATATCTTGTATTTAGCGGCTACTCTATTTTGGCCTGCTGGATCTTTTTGGATTGTAATTATTTTTTATTTTTATTATTTGCTTATTTTCCGGCTTGCACTTAAATATCACACAGGTTATACATTACCAAATCGAATGGACTTTTGAGAAATTCGAATGCAAGATCATGGTTTTTGAAATCAGAAAAACGCGTTTCAATTCATCAATCAAAATATCAAGATATTTAAGGAAACGAATTTTATCGTTGTTTTTATCTTTGATAAAACAAATATCAAAATGTTCATTCAAAATAGGAAATTAAAATATGATAAGTAAACAACGAAAAAATAATATAATGAATTTCTTCGGTTATGTTTATGTGTGTATAAAACATGAATTTTTTCGATACTGTTTAACTTCAATTCTTAATTTAATCAACGATTTCAAGTTCAACTTTTTCGCATTTATCTATTCATATTTCATTTTCTGAAGTTGTTAAATTTGAAAAAAAAAATCAACGGTGAATCGTTCGAAGAGCCACTCGGAATCGTTCAGAGAGTCACATGTGGCTCTATGGCTCCCGGGTTGGAGACCCCTTACCTGGGGTTGGCGTAGCTATATAATACTTAAATACTAACTTAATTTACTGAACGAAATCTTGCTTAAGTCTAATCACAATAAGCTAAGCCTACATAAACCTAAACTTAACCTAGGTCTTGATTTTCTTATCCGATTCGTCGAAAGGCCAATATAATTGAACAGCATGTCCATGAGCCGCCGTTGTCCTGTTATCTCCGCCGGACACATTAATGGCTCGTTAGGGCCACTCGTGCGTCCGATACCTCGGATCAGTCCGTTTTCTTGTCCGTCTGTCTGTGCGTATAACCTTGTCGTCAGTTCCACAACCCCGTCCCTAAGTGGCCCAAGTCCTGTCTCCTGATATAGTAGAGAGTCCCTCGGGCACTTTTTAACTATCGGGTTGTAAAACCTGCCAGTACAGAAACGCAAAAATCTCCGTTCGAACATCTCCGCTTCTGCCATGGCAGATTTGGAACAGGTAATCTTGGATGGGGTTGATTATGTCAGGATTGGCCAAATGAGTGTTTCATAGCAAATGGATGTAGCCTTTGTCGTCATGCCCATCTTTTTGGCGAAAAGATGTCTGATGTGCTGACCTGGCTAATTTAATTCTATGTCGAAGATGGGGGTTAAATTTCAAGAAAGCATGCATGTCTACTCCAAGGTAGCGCAGTGTAATACCAAGAAAGATTCTAGAAGTTTCAAACAAGACCGCGACTTTTTTTTTGCCTTAATGCGGTTGGTTTGATATCCCCGATACTTAGAAGGGATTCTGAATACAATCAGCTGTAATTTGCAACTATTTAGCTTGATGCCCCATTCATCAAAATAAAATCTAAAGGTGACCAACTAGTTCAAGGCTCTTCGCAGCTTTGAGGCGACGCGAATAAGAGCGCGTGTCATCTGCATATTGTAGAACTTTAACTTGAAAATAGCCCGCCGAAAAAGGGCGGTCAGCAGTGAAAATAGTGTATAAAAGAGGTCCAGTGACAGAACTTAGTGGCACTCTTGATGTCACAGGTCGCCGGAGTGAATTTGTTCCATGAACGCTAACATAAAATTGTCTGTTGCTAAGGAAGCTTGCGACGGGTCGTATTACTGTTTTTGGAAATTCCAACCTGATCAACTTGTGTAGAAGTCCTTCGTGCCACATAAAATCGAATGCTTTCTCGATATTCAAGTCAAAACGGGCTACCCGTCAGAGTGTGTCGCTCAGTCAAGTGTAGCACAATCTGACCGTGTTTGTCTGTAAGTAAGATCCACAGGAATTAATATGTGAAACGTTGTAATAAATAAAAGTCATCTGCATGTTGAAGTAGGGTAGACCTAGGAGCGATTAAGCTATGGAACGACATCGTGTAGAGATTGAAAAGCATTGGGCTCAGCACATCTCCTTGGGGCAGGCCATTATTGATCATTAGGAATTCGTTTCCTAGCCACATAGATCTTTTTGAAAGAAAAATCATGATCCAACAGACTATTTTATCCGGTATGAAAATAAAGAGGGTACCGTAGAGATTTTCATTATTAACGCCTTCATAACCATTTTCCAGGTCTACAATGGCCATCATATTTTTTTTCTTTACGATGCAATGCATCCTTAACAATTACATCTAGATGATTCAAATACATATTCACAGAGTTTCTTTTGCGAAAATGCGTAAGAGACTGCAGAATTTCGGAATAAATATTAAAGGTGATTATAAATCTATTTTTTATCATATTATTAAATCATATTCTATCATTATTAAATTTTCATAAGCGATATGGGTTTAAAGTTCTTTCATTGCTCTGTATATTTTTCTGGTTTGACTATTGGCATTCGATTCTTGAATATTGCATCTATTGTTCACTAGGTGATTGATGGCTTTTAAACAATTTAATTCATTTTCTTTAATGTCATCATAAGAGATGCTGTTTGGACCGGGTACCGATTTTCTTTTATGTGAATTCAAGTTTATTTCAAATTCTTCGAGAGATAAATGTAAACGGGCTACCCGAAACAGGCCAGGTGCTTAGAATAATCTTATTTTTAATTAAATTGAGAAACTGAACCTTGTTAGTCGAATTCCAGTAAATGGTATGCGCTTTCAAAGTTTTATTATTATTTTTTAATTCCAAAACTCAATTTCATTTCCGTTAGTCGCGACTTTAACTAATAAGTTTTTCCAAATATTGCGTTTCTCTGCATTGATTTGTTTTACTAAATCTTCCTTTGTTGAGAGAGTAGATTAAATATCCTAGCTGATCTCAATACATTGAACACTTTCGTAAGGCCTTTTTTAAAGTTTCATTTCTCTTCGATCGAGTCATTCTACCAAATCTTAGGACTAAAGCTCTTGATTTGCTTCATTGCACAGTTTTTTCTTTTTAAATGAGAAGATAATGGGAAGATGAATATGACCACTACTGCTAATATCATTCATGTTTTTTAACCATTTGAATTTCTTTTGGATGGCATTTTATGAAAGTTAGGTCTGGAACAGATGATCCTCTTATGTCATTTTGAGTTTTTTGAACATATGTATGGGAGCCATAATTAATACAGTTATTATAGATTGAGCTGGAAGCTTTTGTAAGAATTTTGCCCTTGCTGTTGTTTTTAACATCGATCCACTTTTTTGCCCTAGCATTGAAGTCACTTCATATTATCATAGAATTGCTTTGATAAACTTTGAACAACTTCTCAACTACTACTTGAAAGAAGAGATTGTCTAAATCTGGGGGGCAATAAATGGATCAGATAGTTATTGTTTCTTTGAGATACCAAACTAGTATTGAATTTCAATTGCATGAATTTCAGTGTTTTATTGATTATAATAGCTACTCCACCACCAGACATATTTACTCTACTTTTGACAATTGTTTTTAACCATAAATTAAGTTTTCATTGTTGAATGCATCATTTGTGAAAGTTTCTGAAATACGTGCCACATCTACATATATTAAATTATAAGGACAATTTACAACTGACATTTTAAGAGATGTCTTACATTTTTAAAAGTTTTGGGTTTGATGAATAAATGTTGAATCTCATTATCAATCCTCATACCACTATCTTGATCTAAAAACATTATTTGAATGGGAGTTGTTCAGAACTAGGAGGGAAATAAGAATCGGTGATCCAATCAGCCAACAAATGTTGATCACCTTGAACAAGATTTATTGTAACTAATTTTACTTTCTTCCGTCTGAATCCTTCCCTCCATATAAAACAGGGGCCATTCCTAAAGGATAGTATCTTGTTCTATCAATTTTTGATAACCTCCACCAATTTCTGTTGTTCAGCACGTAAGATGCAAAGCGCTTATAAACAGAGACAGGCCAATTAGTTTTAGATGTGCAAAAATCCCTTTGATTGGAATGCAAAAATCCAGCTATTGAAAATAGTTCCTTTTTTTTTACATCAGTCAGAAGTTATGATAATTTAACTGCTTTTGTTTTTTTTTTCGTAAGAAAGGAATCAGATTTCCAAATGCTCATAAACCAAGAGCCGTCTAGGCTACTGTAAAATATAAACCAATGTTTTGCTATAATATATTCCATTTTCCGGATATCGTCATTATTTGTGCAGTTATTATTGTGCAATTATTACAATCTCTTGCCTGATGCGCATAGTTAATAAATTGGGCTTAAATCTTGATCTAAATCGTTCATTGAACTTGACTGGATGATAGGAAGATCTACAAGAACGAACAAAATCCGCGGGAACATTGTAATTAGTTAAGTCCTTATAAGGAGACAATTTATTGTGACAAAATCAATATAGAGATCTTCAGCTCCTCATTAATGTTTCCTCGGATATCAATTTCCTTATAAAAGCTCGGGTTGTTACAGACTCTATTTTTGAAAGTTGTAAAATCTTGAATTCCCAAAATAGGTCCAGACAGACAGATATACTGATCCTCATCAATCCAAACAACAATAGGAGAATCGCCATATTTAGCTTTAATGCCTATGATAAACACTTCTGTATTGCTTATTGTTGAGTAATCCGATCTAACTAAATAAGTAAAATCAAAGGAGTTTATAAACATGTTCCAGATTGCCCATAAGGCGCTCATGTTGGATGTCAATATTTCATAATAAAACATTTAATCGATCTATAACAACATAATTCCAATGGATTTTTGGGTAAAGTTAGATCCTTTGAAGGAGATTCCTATCCTGCATTTTTAAAGTAGATTGTCAGAGGAGATTACTGGGTCCATCTGGAGTAGATTTTGAAAAAATGAGTCGATTGATAATATTAGGCTCTAGACCAAAAGCGGCTGGATAATCAGTTGTAATTCCTGTAGATGACAATTTTTCTGTCTCATATAAGGAGTTATAAAATAGTTGACAAGATGAAAACAACCTAGACATTAAAACACTATATCCTCCTACCCCATTAGCCACACAAGCTACAGTTGCAAATTCTAATGGATGCTTTTGATTGATAAAGTTTAACACGGATAATAACTTGTAGGAAACTGTAGTTCCTAAGAGATGGACTTTATGAAAATGATTTACCAGAGATTTGCGATCGGGTAAGAAGCACACATATGGGATAACGTAAGATTGTGTTACATATGTATCCTTCCTTACCCGACTACAGAATGACTGTGCCGCAGGCTTAAGTTGTTTTAAGGAATTAGGGGTAGTCAGAGACATAAAAAAATGAGAATTTTCAATAATTTTTTTTGCCGGTAAATCATGTTATTTTATAAAAGTAATAATATGGCATCATTACATAATGTTTCGACTTGACCTCACAAAAATTTGAAGGAAAAAATTTAATAATTTTAAAAGTTATGGCTGTTTGTGTTGATTCAGTTCCAACAGAATTTCCTTGCGGTGGCCATCACAAATCCTTGGAGATTCACCTAAAATCAATCGGACGAAAAAAAATAGTTTTATTAATGGATAATCTAGTGCCTGATTGAAGCTTTAAAAAAAAAAAATTAACAAAATGGCGGCCTCACGAAATTTTTCTCCAGATTTTCGGAAAAAAACAGCAATTAATTGTTTATAAGAAATCGAAATTTAAAAAAAATAAAAATTCTTCGATCAGGCACTGGTTTTTCTGTTTTCCAAAAGCTGAATAAATTTCATTGAAATCTACTGAGTGGTTTTCGAGTTACAGTGGTCACCAGTTCAAAAAACATAGTTGTGAGAAAAACGCATTTAGAGTTTTACACTCGATTTATGTAGAGTAATACGAATTATTTAATTACTTACGCCAAATCATCGATTCCTGGGCCATATAACAGTTCTTCCGCAGTTGTAGAAGCTTCCAAAATATCGATTTGCTGTTGCCTACGTAGCATTCTACCTTCTCGAGTGTTATCGTTAGCGCGCTTATCTGCCACTCTCACACGTGCATCATCTGTTTTTTCGGCATACCGATGAGAATTAGGCCCACAATTAAGTCCCAGTGTATTCATTATGATCAATAATGAAATCGTACCTTCATTAAATACACTAGTAGCTATGTATGCAGCAATTTGTACGATAGTAAAACTTGTATTTCTGGTTTTTGGGCATGTTTTCCACACTAGTTGGTTGAAGCTCTCATTATTATTCTGATTGAATCCACCTACACATCTTGAAAGTAAATTGTCATTACTGAGATCTTCATAAATTGGCTTGATAGCTTCTACAACATCAGGCGGTAAGAGAGAATAATCTTGAGTATAAGTAGAAAGCTCTCCACTTGCTTCAGCGCGCTGATAATAGGACCAAGAATCTTCGCCTTTTGGACACATACTATGATTCGGATTTTTATCACTCGAGCCGTAGTGATAAAAAGTTGCCATTATAGCAGATTTCATATCTTCAATAGAATCACAATGTCTACGTATTGATAAACCATAGTGCACAGTTAATTTGTCTATTACTTTTCCTGTAAGCTTACCTCTACCACCAAGATCTTTTTGTTTATTTTTCAATGTACGTAATCGAGTCCCCATCCGCTTCTGAACATGCCCTATACATTCCTTCTTATTTACGGCTGTATTTTTGTAAGGATCTGCTTTTATAATTCCTGAATAGGTCGTCGAATCACCATCGCCAATATAGTTTGCGTATTTAACTCCATATTTTGTTTCAGACTGCTGAAACATTTTGACTATCGCATTCACCTCCATTTTCCCAGAAAACCCTTTGTGATTAGCAGCACACTCATTTTTATGCGATTCATGCCATTCCGCAAACTCAACCGTATTTTTTTTTATTTTTCCAATACTCACATTGCTTACAATATGCACTTTTAATGTTTCTATCAAGCAATTTTCCAGTAAAATAGCCAATTATAGTAGAAACTTCAAATGACGATGTATATCCTTGTTTTTGCCAGGTTCCATCTCCCGATAAAGTTAAAGCATTCGTATCTTCATTTTCAGTTGTTGGCATTGCTTGTTTTTCTTCATTCACAGCTTTTTTTCATCAAGGCTTCTGCGACGGTTTTACTACAATCTAAAATGTGCTTCAGTAATATTGTATGCGTAGCTTTATCTAAAAAAGACGGCATGTCCATCAGGCCACAAAACTTGCACAATCCTTCGTATCCTACTCTTAGTATTCTCATCACAAAAATGAAGCGTCTATTTATTTCATAAGAATGACCAACGAAAGAACAGGAAGGAACATATTCATTTCCACAATTATCACATGCAACTACAATTTTAAATCCCGTGTACTTGCTGTTTCAAACTGTACATATCCATCACATTTTTTACACTTAACAAGAGTAGAAATGGCAGTGAATACCGTAAAGAAATTTATTATTCGAAGTTCAGTACTGCTATTTTCGGGTACATCTTCTTCAGTGTTTTTTTTCAATTTTTTAGAAGATGTACTCTGAACACTTTTATCACGTTCCGCTGTTTTCTGATTGAATACATTTTTTCTTTTCATTGAACGCGACTTACGAATATTTTGAGAACTCCGAAGTTCTCTTGAAATTTTTCTAGAATCACGTTCCATTAAAAATTACTTGAAAAATAATTTATTTCAACACACAACTATCGACTGCTCAGTGCAACTACCGTAGGCATATTGGCGACAAACAAATAATTTTCAACACATTTCAACACACTACCTAAAAATTGTAAATATATATAGTAAGGTATTTATAGATTTAAGCATTACTATTTATTCATCAAAGTTGTAATTCATCCATGACAGTAGAACCCGAGAAATCGGTTGCTTGCAGCTGCTGCTAACTACCTGCTCTCGAGCGTTCTGGAGCGCCCGAGAGCCCTTTGTTAATTGTCGAGTAACTCGAAAAGTATTTGTCGGATTCACTTCAAAATTTCAGAGAATATTTTTAAGATATTATACTTTAAGAAAATGCAAAAATAGATTTTTTGAAAATTCTGACTACCCCTAACCACTTAAACAAGGAGAGAGTATGGTAATCCCAGTTTCATTTGATTCGAAATTTTCGGATCTAACTCTTAGTCCCAAGGACTTTGCAATAAATCAGCTGTAGCCAAACATAAGCTCGTCTCAGAAATTGGTTCTAGAGTTCTCTGTAATACATTGATAATCATCCCGTGCACACAGAAAAAATATATGTAAAATTGGGAAAAAAACGTAATTATTAATCTATTTTTCACTATGAATTGACGCTATAGAGGTTTCGCTATGAATTAACTACTGCATAGTAATACGTACTTTAGTTGTATTATCAACAATTTTCTCCATTGAATCAAAATGGTAAGTTTGTAATCTTAAAATTGCGAATAGGAAATCCAACAGCTAACTTGTATGTATCATTATAACATGCCATCTTAAAGAACAATATAGCTGCATAGTGAAAATATTAACAAAAACGTCATAAATGTACAATGTTAAATTCAAAACCCATGTTTTATTTGTACAACGTACCTGCACTTCGGCTACATTGTCACTCATTAAATAATCATGGTAATTAAAATAAAAATGATTAAGGTAAGATGCATTTACGACTTTATTTCATGTTCATACTTAAAGCTTATTACAAAAAAATTGTTCACATTCGTTTCGGTTAATAAGTATCAGGTCCTTAAGCTATGGAAAGCAATAAATAGTATTTTTTTAAATTGATTCAGGATTAATTCAGAATAAATTAATGTTAATTTTTAGTGTTCACATGGAAAAAATGCTTATCAAAACTAGTGTCATACCAACATGAACCTATTATTCATTATAATAATTCATTTTCAAAATGCCTTTCATACATTTTTTATGCGCATTTCTAATGATTTTCATGTCTATCACTATCACTACACTTTCCGTAACTATTTCAGGATCAATTTGATCACACATTACCACCACTTATTATTTGATAATAATAATTAATACACGATTTATCACGTAGCGGTAATAGACAATTTAAATGAATAAAATCGAAGTGAGCCAGTAAAAACAAAACCGAACAATTTATCACTCCGAATGATTTGCTTCCACTGCACTCGCCAGACCTTTTATGCGCATTTAATGAATCTCAGAATGAATGCTGAAGGGATCTCGTAAACGATCAAACAAAAGATAAGAAATTACAGCGCATCTTGTTAAATCAACAAATCGATTAGTTGGTTTGTATATGTAACTCAAATAGCCGCATAGGAACATGTCATATATACTACATTCGTGTTGAACTTACATTAGTCGTTTTAATTCTGAAAAATTGTTTGTATTTATGAAAGAAACTTCAACGAATATACAAAGAGACTGAATGCTTATTATGTGTATTGTTTTAAGATTGGTAATTCATGATTCTACAATGGGTCTTTTTTCTGAGTGTGGTGGTACCTTAGCTGTGAACCTTGTAGTGGAGCAAAGTCCTTATCATTTTGAATTTTTGAAGCTCCTATATCGCTAGAAATCCGTATCCGAGCTTATGTTTTTAAGATTAAAAAGGCCTCTCTTAACAAGGTCAATTTAATCATCGACTCTTTAGCTGAGGGTGAGAAACATCCATCTGAGAACAACATTAATACCTGGGGGTGAAGAGGATATAAACTAGTGTCCAGTACAGGAAGCTCTAATAAGTATTTTATGCAGAACATGACTTTAGCATGAATTGAAATTGAAAGATTGAGCGACAAAGTAAAGGTATTCCTTAAAGAATCTTGATTTTTCCCTGTCTGAGGGAGGAACTCCTTTTGGAAGAGTTACTAATGGAAAATGTTTAATCAGATGTGATAGTTGGGGGTAATTCAACTAGAACGATTATATTGCCGAAAACCAAGAGGCTGGTATTGAATTCACTTGTACTATGGCTTCTTGTAAACGAAAGGAAATATCTCCTTTCCCCTGAGAAACTGTCTTGGGTATAGAAACGAAGATGTAGTCAATAATCCGTATTAGAGCCAGATATTGGAAGAACTTGACAAAGTTTAATTTTAAGGAGAAACTGATAGGAGTCGTCAAAGGTGACTCTGATGAATGCATAGAGTCTCTATAAGTATAGGGAGTAGATATATTGCTGGTATAATACCATGCTGCTACAGACAAAGCAAAAACTTCTTCTTTCTTTTCAACTTACGTTACTTCTATTTTCCTCAAAGGAAGTTTTTCAAGGAAAATATTTCTCACAAGATTTCCTGTAATAAGGATTTCCGAGCAAGGGGGTCAATTGGGTTCTTAATTCATCTGATATCATATCTTGTGGAATCTCTAAGAAATCTTTATTTATCACTTCGAAACAAGTCGTGCACTTAACATGAAAATGATACGTATAACTGTATGTTTCTGCTGTTGGATATTGACACATAACAGCCCACAGAGAGCTAATAACTGAAAAAATTGCTTGAAAGCTGATATTGAAATCGTCATTAACTATAGGGTTGTTAATTTTCTCTGGGGTAAAATGATTTGTACTTATATTAATATGTGTGTATGAATTATAAGAAATGGTTTTTTAATGCCTCGACCAACAACGGAGGGCTCACACCCACTAGTTTAGATCCCTCATAATGGACTTTAATTTGAGTCTTAGTTCCAAAATATGGTTTAAAAGACCTATTTACTGTTCCCCATTTTTGTAATTCAGAATTCATTTTCAGCAAGGTGCGTTCTTGCAAGAATATAACACTAAATGTGTAGTCTGTAATATACCTTCTAACGTGAATCTGTTTTTATTAGTCCTTGTATATTATGTTGAAGAATTTTCATCTTTATTTAGAACTGTTTGTAGCTTGTTTATTAGTTACTATACTATCATTACCATTCATATAAGAATTTACAGTCGCAAAGATTTTACTGGCAAGTACCACCAGTTCTAAAATAATTCACTTCAATTCTAAAAAACGTTAAAAATAATTTGGATTATCAAAAATTGAAACTGTTGGACTTAGTTCAGAACCCTCATTCAAGACCGAATTTATTCTATCAGTACTATTTTTAATGGTAGTTGGGAATTTAATCACAGCAGCATACTTTCTCTTAGTTAGTGCTTTATTTGTTTTTCTTTTGTGATTTCTTGTATTTTTTTCCTTTGATATGACTAACTAAACTCGGAGATTGATTGTTTAGGTCAAATTCTTCAAGCAATGCAAAGCTGTTTTCGTAACTTTACCAATTTACTTACTTCAAATTTCGAGGTATTTTTTATTGATGCTAATGCTATGGTTAGTTTTTCTTTTAGCCTTGCAGAGAATGCTCGACTTTCAAAATTATGCTCCCTACTGTTGCAAAGAATACACTTCATTCTTTCGCATTGACCTTTACATTTATTTGCTCCACACCTGAAACATCTTGCTTCCTTTGCTCAACAAAATTGTTCAATATGTCCAAACCTACCATTGTTTTCTATCTACCATTATTTCACCATTATTTTCACATATTTCAGCTTAATAATATCAGGAATTGCTTCACATTTGAAAGTGAGTTTAACAGTTTCCGAAGTTATTACGTTTTCACTATTATTTCTATCCCTGACAAAAATTATCTACGTCGCAACAATCTTACAGTTAACTAGCGGAACTTCCATAGCATTACATGGGATTCCATTTACGACTAGCTCAGATTCAGGTATATCTTTAGGGATTGCTTTCGCAGCACCATATCTAAACAAGAGGCTGTTAGGAATGAATTTTATACATCGTAGTTTTTTGAGTATATCATTTTCCAAAAATCTGTTAGCATCGACAGCCTTTTCAAAAAGTTGTCTCTTGTAATGGAAATAAAATATTTGTTTGCGAATAGTAATACCTTTTGCCTTAAGGCGGCTTTAGATATGTAGTGTTTGTCAAATACTGAGCACCTAGTTTGGCAAACTTCGCATGTGTCGTTGGGTTGCTCGCCTAGTGCTTGCCCTAGGCCAAGCACAAACATTCGGGCGCTCGCTATTCCCGTAGTTTGTCGATCTTTCAACTCATATCAAAGTAGACGAGCACTGTGTTCGGGTATGTTCGGATCCCCGCTTTAGACATGCGGTATTTGTTGCGGTTATTGATAAATACTGAAAAGTGTCAAACTGTGTGGCGCGAGTATAAATTTTCTTTGCATTTTGCAAAGTTAACCCAGCACAAGGGTCGGTAGCTTAGCTCGCTAACGCGTCAGTCCGAGGCAGCGATCTACTGCCCGCGGGTTCGAATCCCGCCGGGCCCATGGTTGTATTTGTTCGTCTTGTGTTGTCTTAACAGTCGGCGACTGGGCATAATACCAGCGCTCCATTAATAATGGAATAATTGATATCGGCTTCTCCCGTATGTGTCTCCCTACCGCCATCGCTAAGCATTCGCTTCAAAGGGAATTCCCTGAGCTTTGGCATTATCATAGAAAAAAAAAAAAAAAAAAAAAAAAAAAAACAAGTTACCACTACATATGCAGCTACTTTTTCTGTGTTTGTCAAATCCATATTAAATGACATAAATTTATTTAATTATTTACTCAGAGATGCAGCAACTATTTCGTTATTTTTTACAAGAAAATGGCGGGAGTGAACAAAGACGAGCAGCTCGTACATGTTCCAGTATTGGCAAACATTCGGCAATGCCCGAATGTCTAATTCAATGTGCTTGTCATTTCGCAATCACCAAGCCAAATGACTTGACTAGGTGTTCGGTATTTGGCGAATAGGAGGTGTTTGACAAACACTGCATATCGAAAGCCGCCTTTATGCTTGGCGAACAAGTCGCCGCTTTGCAACAGACTCCTAGTATTACTAAAAAGGAATGAAATAAAACATTTGGTTTCAATTCTCCTTAGTCTGCAGTGCCTATCTGGTATGGCTCCTGTTATCAGACTGCTTTATTATCATATATAGCTAAAATTTTTACCGTTATTCTTATTCTATATGAATCGGGTGTTTTTAATATTTATTAGTTATGATTAATGCTGTTGTCGCTATACAGCTGTTACGGGTTGCGCGGCTCGCCGCGCCGCGTCGCTGGCGTCATTCATATTTTGACGTTTTAGTTTGCGCGATCAGTCACAACACCCTCTCCCTTTGGGTAGAAAAATTTTTCGTCTTAACACTATGTGTTTATGCTATAATTAAGTGTAAACCTAGACATATTTTTGCTTCTATTCAAATATATGTTTGTTTTATTTACAAAAATTGTTCGCAAGTGTTGTAATATAATTTTTGTTATTTTTTTGTATGATATTTTCATATTTGTGGTACTTGAATGATATTTCTTTAATAAATGATTGTGGCATTTTCTGTTTGTTAGTATATATGAGTTAACAAAATTTCTTTATATTTTGTATGTTTTGTGGTATTCTTTTTACTGTTCTTTTGTGTTTTTACCTAAACTTTATAGAAAATTCATCGGATTTATTTTTATATTTGAATATTTTGTTGTCTTTGTTTTTCTTATTTCGGGTATGCATGTGCTTATAAGTCTAAAACTATTTCTTTTTGTTTTTTGTTTAATATCATAATTATAGTAGAGGAAAGTAACCAAATATGGAATACCATTTCGTTTAAGGGACATAGCAACAAAAATAGATAGAAATGAAAACATTTTAATGTTATTACTAATCAGTCATATATTTTTAAGTAAGAAATAAACAGCGTTGTTTCAAATATATTAATTGTCAAAGTAAAATTGAATACAAATACAAAATAGCAAATGAGTACCTAAATATGTAATAGGTACTCAAATATGGAACATAAGCGTAATTCATTGTTTTGATAAAAAAAAAATGGCATAAACATCTCAAAACAAAATAGTTATGGTCAATAGGGTAAAAAAGCTCAATTCACTTGCAAAAGTCGCAGATCCATATGTCAAACTCAAGACCAGCGCAATCACTATGTGCCCAAAGCCCACACATTATGCACTTGATCCAAGTTTCTCGTTTATTATCCTCGGAAAAAAGTCCTTGGCAAAACATGCATTCCGCATCGGCAGAATTAGGAGATTTTTGGCCTATTAGCTCACCAGGTTCACTCTCTGCGTTAAACTGGATAACAGTCTGTTCCTCAAAGTCTTCTTCTTCAGAATAAGTCTTATTATTCTTTGTTCGTTTATTTTTCTTGTTGTTCTTTGTCTTGGCCAATTTAATTTCTTTTGTTTCTCTCTTAATATTTTTATCTATCTTATTTTTGTAGAATGATGATGTTATAACTGCTGCTACTGCAGCTTTTCTTCCCCTGTTAGACACTTTTCTTCTTTTGTCTGGCACTGGACATATGGCATACGGAGTCACCAGATCTAGACTACTGGAGTTAAGTCTGGAAGTCGAAGGTTCAGGCTCTGCATTAGGACCTGTGTCTGTTACAGGTATTTCTGTTAGGGCTTGGTCAGTATTAGATCTAGATTCCATTATAGCCATATTGGTTGCACAACAATCTCTGACAGCATTTTGTTCCGCAGCAATGTAGTCAATATCACTGAATACATTTTTATTGAAAGGCCATAGTCCTGTCACGCGAAAGCCATTTGCTGCAATCTCACCTGTTTGTGCTTTCAAGTAGGATCTGCCGAATAGCTCCACAAAATCATATAGACTTAGAGGTCTATTGTTGTTTCTTATCCACATACGAATTTCTTCACTGTAGTAAGTTTTCAACGGCCCCATAAAAGTTTTGTCCAACGGCTGGAGCTTATGAGTTGTATGTGGAGGTAAGGATACAATTTCCATGTTATTTTCTCTCGCGATGTCTATTATATCGATATTACGAGTGTGACTATAATGGTCATCTAATATCAATAAAACCTTTGACTCAGGAGTCGGGTTGGTGTGTTGAATGAAATGCTTGAACCAATCGGTAAAGATGTTCATTTGAATCCACCCTGATGTATGAGCAACCCCAACAGATCCTAGCGGACAACCTTTCGTTAGCTGAGCGCTCATATTTTTCCTTGGAAATATAATGAAAGATGGGACAAAATGACCAGTAGCATTCATGCAAATAACTGTTGTCATAAGAGATCCTCTTTCTGCTGAAGTAAGCGAAGCTATCTGACGTTTTCCTCTGTGCCCGACGATTTGGGGTATCTTACTTTGTACAATTGTTAAACCAGTTTCATCCACGTTGTATATACGGTTAGGTGGATAGTTATTTTTAGTGTAAACTTCTTCGAGAAGAGTGAAAAAGGCATCCACTTTTTCCTTCTGAAATCCAAATGCTCTGTCAAAAGACGTACCTGTTGGTTTTCTTATGAAAGCTTCGTCTTATGACGATTTAAAAATAACTTTAACCACTTTTTTTCTGCCATACCTGATTCAGCGAACGGATGCTGCAAGTTGTTACGCTTTGCTAGCATATATGCCATTCTGCGAAGATCGTTTCGCGTCAAACCATAAAACTTGCTTTCCATAATTAAAAGGTACTATACCAGCTGACATTCAAGTTTTGCACCCAATACTGGCTTTCTTCCTAAAGTAGTGGTTGCTGCCTCTTCTGGGGACTGTTCATCTTTTTGGCCTAGACGAAACAAAGTTGTCCTAGGCACTTGAAAATGCTGGGCCGCTTTTAAATATCCCATTTTCTTCTTCCGAACGAAGTTTATTGCTTCCGCCATTTTTTCTTCATTCCAGATCTTACGTTTTTTGGTCGATTGTAAAGCCGCCATTATACAAATACAAATAACATATATTACCAAGAGAAATAATAGCAAGTACCAATCATCTGACATAGTAGGACCTTATTATGGACTATTCCATAATTAGCCACCACCGACTGTCCATATTTGGATTTTCATATGCGTCCAAACTTGTATCAATATTTTTTCAAGTTACATTATTTCAAATCCAAAAGGCCGCAAAATATTGGTTCAAACATTATATCGACGCTTAAAAGTATAACACTTATGTACCAGTACATACATATTGACCAAAAATATTCATTTGTGACATACCTTTCAAAGTTTCGCAGTGGAGACAATACAAAACACTTCTATCACAAGCACTATATTCATTCAACTGACACGCTCGCGTGAGTATGATACTAAAGTGAGCAAATGAAATAGATGGAGGTCGCGTGTTGCCTTTGCAACTTATTTGTTCTGAGAAATCAAGGAATTCCATATTAAGATGCTATTCCATATTTGGTTACTTTCCTCTACATAGTTTTGTAAATTTTCTGATTTAATAATAATGTTTTTGAAATAATAAAATTCTTACGTTTTTTTGTTGTGTACATGATTTACTGTGTTTGTGGTGTATATAGTTTCAACAAATTATTATGATATGTTTTACATTTTCCATTAACTAATAACTCAGAATTGACACCATGTCTTTTTAAGATTTCATTTGGTTTGTGGTTTTGTTTTTTGTGTTTCAAATGTTTCTAACAAAAATTTTTTTAAAATTCAATGAGTTCATTTTAGAATCTAATTTGATTTCCTTCCTATCTCTTACTTTAAGAATTCTATCACGGACTGAACTAATACTGTTTCTTAGTCTAATTTGTAGCTCGTTGGTATAATTAAATTTTATTAAACTTTCAATTATTAATTGTATTTAATGTGTACCAATTTTATATCAAAATATCTAGCTTCTAAAGGAAAAATCGGTTTTTTTATTAAAATATTTCAATTATTCTTTTTGGAGTTTTGTGTATAATTATCTTCACGGGTTCCCTATTCTGTATTTGTTTGACATGTCGCATTAGATTGAGCATACTCGTATTTATAAATTTCTTCATATTAAAAATATTGGGCATCTTATATATTTTGTTTCTGCACACTTTTCCTATTTTCTTCTCAGTTGTTTGTGATGTCAGCTTCTCCAATGCCAAAACTATTTTCGATGAATTATCACTGCATCTAACTGTGGTTTTATTATTTTCCATTATCACTCTTGGAATATTCTTGAAATGGAATTTTGTTTTTTTCAATGTTTTTATATCAGCGGTCGAATCGCTGTTGCAAAGAAAAGCTTCTTGAGGCTTCATGTTGTACTTTGGTTGAATCAATCTTTTTATATCAATTGTCGAATTGCTGTTATATAAATCAGCTTCTTTATGTTTTGTGATATGGGTTGGTTTATGCGCTTTTTCAAATTTTCTTTTATTTTTGTTCTGCCCGGTATTTTTTTGGCTTTTGACTATTTTTCTTGTGCATGGTAATACTTTTTTGTCATTGATATCATTTTTCCGTGTTGGTCTCCTATCTTTTAATGGCTCTGAACTCAGGTGATTCATGTCAATGCTTTGCACTGGAACTTTGATTAGTTCTTCATCTTTCAATATTTCCTTTGTCTTAGTTTCGACTTCAATCGATTGGTATTCATTTATTGATTCAGTTTCAGTCTTAATATTGTCGATCAATTCTTCTTCTTTATTCTTGTCTAATATTTTGCTGTGTTTTCAGCTCTGTTTTGTGATTATTGAGTTGCCTATGTAAATTTGAAGTGCAGTTTTTTTTTCATAGTATTTGTTTTAGCGCTTTTTTATGTTATTATAATAACTTCTATAATCACTTTTGTTAATCATATCCTTGTTTTCATAGTTTTTCTTGTATTTCTATAACCATTAGTAATGTTATGATTTGTGTGTCTATTATATACACTTTCTGTATTGTTTGGTCTGTATATATAGCTGTATTTTAATTGCCGATTACTGTTGTAACTTTTATTTATGTACCTAACATTTTTGGTCGTATTATAGCTCGATTCTAATTCCGTTGCGATTTGAATCGCTTCTATAAGCGTTTTCGGTTGTGCCGCAAAAATTGTGGGCTTAAGCGACTCGTCTAAACCGTTTTTGAAAATAATAAGCGCATAAGAGTCGTTAGATTTCTGTATCGCTACTTTCTCTGCTGCATATGGACTTTGTCCTAAGCTATAAATTTGGATTTCGCTTAATTCGCTAAAGAGCTGCAACTGTATTTTTCAACTGTTCCATTTTGATGTAAGTGGGCTAACTGTGTATGGATTTGTTGTGGGCTTTCTCTACTCTTGAATCTACCTCTTAATACTTTTTATTATTCTTCATAGCTGCTTATTCTTGTACTTAACAGTTGAGTTTTGACACTAGACTCCAATTTGATATTTTTCGTAAAATTTAGTAAATCCTGTATCCCGTCTTTATTGAGGTTTTCGTTGATCAATCCTAACATGGTTAAAAAGGAATCTAATTGTTTTGCACTTCCATTGAAAACTGGTATGCATTTTAATGCAAGCTCAACATCAAAGTTACTCATCTTGTTATTTTTAAAATTTTCAAAAAAAGCATTTAGCTATATATTTCAAAAACTACGCTATAATCTATTTTACTTCCATTCGTGCTTGTTTGTGATATCACTGACTATATACAATTTTTTCTGTATTCTACTATATTTGTTTTGCAGCGAATCATTCAGATTATTATGAGTTTAATTTTATACTAAAATATTACTTAGAAGGAATGAAATAAAACATTTGGTTTCCATTCTCCTTAGTCTACAGTGCCTATCTGGTATGGCTCCTGTTATCAGACTGCTTTATTATCATGAGTCTCCTACTTATATAGTTAAAATTTTTACAGTTAGTTTTATTCTTTATGGATCGGGTGTTTTTAATATTTATTCATCATCATCGGGGCACTACAGCCCGAATCGAGCCTTAGCCTCCTTAATATTTCGCCTCCATTCGTCTCGGTTCAGTGACCGCGCCCTCCAGTTCGGTGCTCCCAAAAGTGACCTGCTGTCAGCATCTCTAGAATCCTCCCAGTGCTTGCGTGGCTTACCGACTGGCCTGGCTCCGCTCGCTCGCCCCTTGAGAGATCGTTTGGGGATTCGATTGTCGCTCATTCGTTCGCCGTGGCCAGCCCATTGTAATTTTTGGAGTCGTATGACGGTAGAGACTTCCGGCTCGTCATAAAAGGTATACAGCTCGTTGTTGTATCGGATTCGCCATCCATCTTCTTCCCGTATTGGACCGAGGATCCTTCGCAATACCCTTCTCTCAAACGTATTCAAGGCCTTTTCAGATGCCTGGGTCAGCGTCCAGGTTTCGCTTCCGTAGCATAGCACAGGTCTAATAATTGTTTAGTACATGCGGAGCTTCGTATTCCTGTGTACGCATCGAGATTTCAAAGTGGGAAGCACCGAAAAGAATGTCTTATTGGCTAATTGAATCCGTCGTTTGATTTCGTCAAGCTCATTCCCACCCTTCGAGAGGTTCGTCCCTAGGTACACGAAGTTGTCTACATTTTCAAGGTTATAGTCCCCTATATATTGGCGTCCTTTTCCTTGATTGAGTCATAACTTTAGTTTTTTGTTCGTTAATTTGAAGACCAACTTCTTTGGCGGTTTCGTCTAGAGCTACAAATACTTCCTTGGCGTCGTTGAACGAACGGGACATAATGTTGATGTCATCAGCGTAAGCTACTAGTTGTGTCGATTTAAATAGTAGAGTTCCTCTCGTGTCAACGGGGATTTTTCTGATGACATACTCAAGCGCTAAGTTAAAGAGTACCGGAGCTAATCCATCCCCTTGTTTTAACCCAGTATTCGTCGAAAACGAGTTGTTCATATTATTCTGAATTAGCACTTGTGACGTGGAGTCGGTCATGGTCATTTTCACCAGTCGTACCAACTTTGCTGGGATTCCGAACTGCAGCATGATGTTATATAATGCAGTTCGGTTGATGCTGTCGTACGCTTGTTTGAAGTCGACGAATATTTGATGGACATCAATGTTGAATTCCCAGCATTTTTCCAAAATTTGTTTGACCGTAAATATTTGGTCAGTTGTCGATCTTCCACGTCTGAAACCACCTTGATATTCACCAAGAATTTTCTCAGCGTGATGGGAAATCCTTAACTCTAAAATCTTTGTCAAGAGTTATTACGACGTACAAAGTAGTGATATGCCCCTGTAGTTTTCGCATCGCAGTTTATCTCCTTTCTTGTGAATGGGACATATAACACTTTTTCGCCACTCACACCATATGCCTGTCACCAATCCATGGATAGCCCTTAAAACGGAAATCCCGCCTGTCTTCAGGAGCTCCGCGGGGATCCCATCGATGCCCGGTGCTTTGTTGGGTTTCAAGTGATCCATGGCCTGTCGGACTTTATCTAGAGTAGGAGGGTGAGATGAGGCAGTGTCATGGTATGTACCAATTAGTGATGGCGATTCGTCGGGTGCGGGGACATTTCGGTTCAGTTGTTGTTGGAAATAGGACGTCCATCTTTCCTTCACCTGTTCTGAGCCACTTATGATGCTTCCATCGACAGCTCTACATAGGCTGGTTCTTGGTTTAAAGCCTTGTTTTAAGTGCCTCACTACTTTGTACGCTTGTCGAGTATTGTTAGCCATAAAGTTGTCATTCATGCTATTCAGCATGCTGTCAAAATGCTTTCGTTTCTTACGTCTAATTATTCTATTAGCTACTCTCCGAAGATCGTCATATTTTTCTTTCTTGGCTCTAGTCGGTCGTTCAATGTGGTTTTTGTAGGCCGCATTCTTTTCGTCCAACGCGGCTTGACATTCCTCGTTGAATCATTCATTTCTGCGTTGCCCGGCTGTATATCCCACTACTTTTTCGGCTGCTACATTCACTGCGCTTTTGATGGTAGTCCAAACTTCGTTGATAGATGTGGTGTTAGGCGTAGAAGCTAGTTCCATTTCCAGAGCAGATTTATACTCGGCTTCCATCGTCTTGTTTCGAAGTTTGTCGACATCAAACTTGCGTCTTGAACTTGCTCTAACTTCATACGACAGTGATATTCGACATCGATATCGAGTCTTGACTAAGTAGTGGTCGGAGTCGCAGTTGGCCCCACGGAAGGTTCGCACATCTAAAATACTGGAGGCCCACCTTTTCTGAATCAGAAAATGATCAATCTGATTAAAGGTGTAGCCGTCGGGGGATGCCCATGTCCTTTTGTGAATGTCGCGATGCGGGAAACACGTGGAGCTTACGATGAGACTTCTGCTACTCGCAAAGTCGACAAGTCGTTGTCCATTGTCGTTGCATAGGTCGTGAAGACTCAATTGGCCGGTTGTTCCGCGATGTGTTTCTTCCTTTCCAACCTTTGCGTTGAAGTCGCCCAGCAGGATTTTCACATCATTTGATGGCAGTGAATCATATAGCCTTTCCAGAAGGTTATAAAAGTTATCTTTCACTGCCTCATCCTTATCTTCAGTAGGGGCATGAACGTTAATGAGCCAAACGTTAAAAAACTTTGCACGAATGCGGATCGCACACAATCTTTCATTGACAGGCTTGAAGTCGGTTATTTGCGGTTTCATTTTTTGTCCACGATGAAGGCCACTCCAAATTCGTGACTTCCCGATGACTTCCCGATGACTTCCCGCTTTTGAAGATTGTGTACGACCTCATGTCCATAATCTCGGCACCAAACAGTTTCGTTTCCTGGACAGCGAGAATGTTTATTTTGTAGTGAGTGACCTGTTCCAGGAGGGCTTTGATGGCCCCCGGTCTGTACAGGGTTCGCACGTTCCAGGTTCCAATAGAGTAGTCCATATTTCGTTTGCGTGGTCGTTTCCGTTGATCCAATCCAAGTATCCGAGGCGAAGTATCAGGTTCCTGAATAAGTCAAGTTTTACGGGAACGGGTTATTGGCCCATTGCCCAACCCCCAACCTGGAGGGCCAGTCTGGTTAATGTTCCCGATTTAGGGCGCGGGAAGCTCGTCCTCACCCTCCTTCGTTGGCAACATTCATGATCTGAAATGTCATGAAGGCTCCCGGCAGCCACCCGATGTGGAATTGTGAAATCACATCTTCGGGGAGGTCGAAGGTAGGATTCAGTAGCAGAGCTGTAGATGTTGTTTCCAGCAGGCATTTCTCGGGATTTCAATTGCTTCTTCGGTAACCAGCACCCGATGACGCCCCCGTGGCCTATGCTACCATTTGACTGACGAGAGCATTGGTCCATGCGAATTATCAAACACTAAATGGCCGCACGATGGCTACCATGGTTACCCGTGCCGGATCCCTCGGCCGTTGCTCTTGTTGCTGCTGTGTTTGTTGTTGTTGTTGTTGTTGCTTCTGCTGCTGCTGTTGTTGCTGCTGCTGTTTTTGTTGTTCCTGTTGCTGCTCTTGTAGTGGTTGCGGCAGCTGTATATGTTGTTGCTGCCGCCGGCGCCGAGGCATATGCACTTGCATATGCTGCTGTAAATGATCTCGCCTGTGAAAATTTTTCCCGCAAGTAGAACACTTAAACGCACCATCATTGCTGTGTTGAGCACTAATGTGTGCTATCATGTGCTCTTTCCGGAAAAATATTTTAGAACAATGCTGGCATCTTATTGCAGCATTGTGCAAGTTTATGTGCGAGTCTAGATGGGCTTTTCGTGTCAATATTTTACCACATTCTGGGCACGGGTATTTTCCCATTTCTCCCGTTTTAGTTAAGTAAATCAGTTTTTGTTCAGAATTGGAACAACATTTAATTCAAGAAGGCACGTGTTTCTATTCCGTCAAGTGGGTTTAAAATTATTTTTGCAGTTTAAGTACGAAGACGAAACGTAACTCGCGTGACAGAACTCAGAAAAAACAAAAAAACTCAGAGAACAAAGAAACTCAGAGAACTAAAAAAAACAAACAAACAAAAAACACTCCAAAATACGTTACGCCACTTGACACACCTGTTCTATTTGAGTTGCCGATTTATTAGCTATGATTAATGCTGTTGTCGTATTAATGCTGTTGTCGCTATACAGCTGTTACGGGTTGCGCTGCTCGCCGCGCCGCGTCGCTGGTTTCATTCATATATGGGAATACCATCGAATGCAGAGTTGGACACGAGATGACTCTAGTGACGATGAGAAAAAGGTTTTCTCTCTCTGCGCTTGAACTCCATTCCGATCGGATATCATTATCCTTTGTGTGATTAGTAATCAATTTAAATGTTCAAAATCTTAATTAATAAATGTGTGTTTTAGTATATGTAGTGTGTTTATCTCTCCTACATAATTGGTGACCCCTAAAATTGTGAATTTCTTGAAAACAGTACTGTGAACACAAAACAAAGGCAGTGTACATAGAGAGAACAAAGACAGTAAACAAGGACGGTGAACAAGAACAAAGACACTTCACATTGGATCACTATTTCATACATCTGTCGTCATCGTTACATTTACAAATTGAATCTTCATCAACATGACGGATCCTGGACCATCAGAACCCGATAACAAAGAATCTAGTGCAATTTCTGTCGATCGTGTCGATGCAAAGCTGCCAGCATTTATGCCTTCCGACCCGGTGCTCTGGTTCGGATTAATGGACTGCTACTTGCAGGAATAACGCGCGAATAACAATGCAGGAATAACGCGCGACATCACTAAGTTTAACCATGCGTTTACAGCACTGGACGAAAAATATACGATAGAAGTTCGTGATCTGATCTTAAAGCCACGGGCTGAACGCTCATACGAACTTCTGAAAGCAGAGCTCACCAAGCGCGTGGGTGCATCTAAGGAGCACAATACCCGCCGCCTTCTTGAAAACGAGCCACTCGGGGACAGGAAGCCTTTTCAGTTTTTGCGTCACCTTCGCAACCTTGCTGGCAACGATTTCCCGGAGGATGTTCTGCAAAGCCTTTGGCTAAGTTGCCTACCGACGCACTTACAAGCCCTGTTGGCGCCACACAAAGATTTGTCTCTTGACAAAAAAGCTGAGATCGCTGATTCGATTGCCGAGGTGTACGGGCCGTTAGCAAATATTTCCGAGACAGCTGCCGGCAGCAGACAACCAGGTTTGTCATTTTCGAATAAGTTAGACTCGCGTGTCGATAAAATCGAACAGACGCTGGCAGTGATTCTCCAAAAGCCTGCAAGAATCTCGATGAACTCCGTATCGAAATCAAACAATCGCACAGCGTCAAATTCACGGTCGCGTTCTCGTTCGTCCACGTCGTCCCGACCACGCTCAACAAACCGCACACGTTCAAATAATAAGGAAGTGTGCTGGTATCACAAGCGATATGGGTCTTCAGCTGTCAAGTGTCAAAAACCGTGCTTATTCACCTGCTCAGCGCAGGAAAACTCCTAGGGCAGTCGCTTAATGCGGCAAACGACCAGTGCCCGCCATCATCAGGCCGCCTTTTCATCACAGATAAAATAGCTAAGTATTTAGCAGATACTAGAGCTGATCTTTGCGTTTTCCCTCACGCAAATTTTCCAAAACCGCGAGAAAAATCTTCCTACCAGTTGTCTGTTGCAAACGGCACAATAATTGAGACATTTGGAACGATAGATTTAACGCTTAATCTTGGGCTACGCCGTGAGTTTGCGTGGAGATTTGTGGTCGCAGATGTTTCCAAGCCCATTAGTGGTGCCGATTTTCTCGGTCATTTCAATCTTCTTGTTGACGTTCGCAACAAAAGACTTGTGGATTCAACCACCAACGTCATTTCAAAAGAACAAACTGCTGAATGTGGTCCTAGCAGTATTAAAACAATATCTTCTTCATCACCTTACCACAAACTTATTTCTCGCTTCCCTGATGTAACCAGACCAGCTGGGTCCTTTTCAAAGCACCGACATAGCACCAAACACCACATCATTACTACTCTTGGGCCGCCTGTTGCATTAAAATCGCGTCGGCTCGCGCCAGACAAGTTGAAATTGGCAAAAAAGGAGTTCGACGTAATGCTGAAACTTGGTATCGCACACCCATCGCAAAGTTTGTGGTCGTCTCCTTTACAAATGGTGCCAAAGAAAAATAACGAATGGCGACTCTGCGGCGACTATAGAGCACTGAATGCAAGAACATGTCCAGACCGTTATCCGGTTAGACATATTCAAGACTTTGCCAATACATTTCACAATAAATCAGTCTTTTCCACTTTGGCCGTGCGTGCGTGCGTTTAACCAAATACCAGTAGCTGAGGAAGATATTAGAAAAACAGCAATCATTACCCCTTTTGGCTTATTTGAGTTCCCCTTCATGACATTTGGGCTCCGGAATGCAGCTCAAACATTCCAAAGATTTATAGATGAGGTACTGCAAGGACTAGATTTCTGTTTTGCCTATATTGATGACATACTCATCGCATCTACATCAACAAAAGAGCACCAATATCACTTGCAGTTAATCTTCGAGCGCCTTCACAAGTTTGGCGTTGTCATTAATCCTGCAAAATGCGTCTTTAGTAAGCCAGAAGTAAAATTTTTGGGATACGTTGTTTCAGCTCAAGGTACAAAACCCTTGCCAGAAAAGTTGATGCCATACGTGCGTTTCCGTTACCCGAGACTTTTAAGAAACTTCCTAAAGCTGCCGAAATTCAAGCACCGCTGAATCACCTACTTAAAGGATGTGTCAAAGCCAACGCAAATATTTCTTGGATACCAGAAGCAGTCAATGCTTTTGAATTAAGCAAAGAAAGTCTCGCACAAGCTACACTTTTAGCTCATCCAGCATACAATGCATCACTAGCCATATTCACAGATGCATCGAACTTTGCAGTGGGTGCTTCACTACTTCAAATGATTGATGGCAACTGGCAGCCGATCAACTTTTTCTCAAAGAAGCTAAGCCCTGCTGAGATGAAGTATAGCGCATACGATCGTGAGCTACTAGCGATCTATTTGGCAATAAAACATTTTCGGTATATGGTTGAAGCCAAATGTTTCACAATATTCACCGACCATAAGCCAATTGTCTTTGCATTTCAAAAGAAAGATCACCAATGTTCTCCACGCCAATTTCGTCACTTGGACTATGTAGCTCAATTCACCACAGACATTCGTCACATATCCGGCGAAAAAATGTGGTAGCAGATACTTTATCTCGGGTGGAAGAACTTACACCAACAATCAACTATCAAGAGTTATCTATGGCGCAACAGAATGATGAAGAATTAAAAAGACAACTTAACAATTCGTCCCTGAAGTTTAAACGCATTCAATTTCCAGGCACACATTCATTAGTCTATTGCGATTTGTCTATCAAGACAGCGAGACCTTTTATCACCAAGGACTTTCGTAAAGCAGCTTTCGATTCCGTGCATCAATTTGCACATCCTGGAGCCAATGCAACAGTCAAGCTGGCTACTCAACGTTACGTTTGGCCCTTCATTAAAACCGACTGCAGGCAATGGAAACGTTTCATCACCTATTGGCTCAATTAATTTTCCGTCATCAAGGTTCGAGCATATTCACGTCGACATAATTATTATGCTGCCATCAGATAGATTTAGATACTGCCTAACCATAGTAGACAGGTTTACTCGCTGGCCGGAGGCTATACCGATGCAGGATCAAGAAGCCTCTACAGTTGCTCGCTTGTTATATTCTAATTGGATTGCGAGATTCGGAACTCCTCTTCGCATCACTTCAGACCAAGGCAGACAATTTGGGTCCTACCTTTTTAGACATTTAAATTATCTACTAGGTACGACTCATCTCAGAACCACGCCATTTCGGCTAATGGTATGGTCGAGCGATTTCATCGACAACTGAAAGCAGCGATCATGTGCCACCAGAATAGCCATTGGCTGAAAATTCTCCCTACAGTTCTGCTTGGAATTCGATCTTCCTGGAAAGAGGATCTCCGAGCAACTACGGCTGAAATGTTGTACGGACAGACACTGAGATTACCTGGTGAGTTTTTCGAAGATCATCATACACCTACGGACAACGCAACAGAGTTTGTTAGGAAACTGCGTCAACATATTCGCAGTGTAAGACCTACTGCTGGTTCGCGCCATGGTGAGCAAAACACTTTCGTTTTCAAGGAGCTAGCTACTTCAAAAAAAGTTTTCGTTCGGCGTGACAGCACGAGACAATCATTGCAGCAGCCGGATGATGGACCCTTCAGAGTGGTGAACCGCAATGACAAGACGTTTGTCATCAACATAAACAACCGGAACACCACGATATCTATAGACCGCCTCAAACCAGCATTTATAATGTCTAACACAAACGACATTACAATGAAACCCAACTACACTTCGATGTCTGCCAAAACAGCACAGGAATCTGAGCAAATGTTTGCAAAATCAGTACGGGAATCTAACCAGATGTCTAATGTGATACATGAGTCTACTCAAAAGTCAAATACTACTACTCAAAGCGTTCCACAACCACCAAAACTAAAACGTGTAACTTGGGAACTAATTCCAAAATTTCCAACGCAAAATATCAAGTCGTCGTCTTTGACAACACACACACAGAGTTTCCGTCGCCTACTATGCAGCATCGTGACACCAAAAGCAGCTCTCAACAAACTTCCGAGCCGCTTATTCGACGCCCATCACAAATCGTTAGGACTTACGGACCTGCGAAGAAAACTAACAAAACAGCTGCTCCGTCTGTAATCAACAACGTTCCGCCATTTCCTGTGTATCACTCGAGGGGGAGTACTATGGCAATACCATCGAATGCAGAGTTAGACACGAGATGACTCTAGTGACGATGAGGAGAAGGATTTCTCTGTCTGCGCTTGAACTCCAGTTCGATTGGATATCATTATCCTTTGTGTGATTAGGAATCAATTTAAATGTTCAAAATCTTAATTAATAAATGTGTGTTTTAGTATATGTAGTGTGTTTGTCTCCTACACATATTTTGACGTTTTAGTTTGCGCGATCAGTGTCAACACTATATTACTGCCACCTCTATTAGAATCCACAATATGTCGAATGACGAGATCTTTTGTCAAGTGTAGGAAGTGGATAGGTTTGATAAATCGCCTAACTCCATTAATATCTAATTTGTTAACAGCTACCATATAGCTTTTCCTATTATCCTTAAAATCATATCTGTTAATAGATTTGTTACCCTATTTTTGGTTGTTCCCTATATTATCAACATCATAACTAGTTTTATTTGCCTGTGACATGTTATGCAACATTTGTCATTTCATTAATACTAGCTCTGGTATTTTTACTATTAACACTTACATTAGACCGATCATTCCTTCTTTTAATAGGAATAGGTGTATTAAAAAAACTATCAGGCACCATTTGTTATGTCAAAACGCACCATTTGTTATGTCATAACGCACCATTTGTTATGTCAAAACAAAACACGCACCTGTTATTATGTCATGTTTTAACACACCTTTTGCTGTCACAGTTAATTACAATTTCTTCAATAGGCCTTAAGCAATCGGCACATTGAATGTGATGGTGATAAAATCCTTGACCTCTGTCAAGACCATGGGTCGCTCCTGTAGAGTATAAAGAACTAAGAAGACAACTCTGAAACATAGTCATAATTTGTATCACCGATATCAGATAAGCTATTGGTAGTTGAAATCATTCGATTAAGTTTGAACGGGTTTTCAGCAGCATAATCCCTACTGCTCTGCCTTGAGCAATTAAATCTGTGAAGCGTGGATCCCGTCCTCTTGAAATCTTTCAGAGATAATGGCCAATCTTCACCTGTTAAGGCTGTCAAGTTGCTTAAGGCAACGTAGCACCTCCAAATTTTTAAAAAATCGATTTTTGTTTTTTGATTGAATATGTTAGAATGAAGCTTTTAAAACATGATTTTAATAATATAAAATTGAAATTCTAAAACAAAAAAATTTTATGAGTATATATAGCGAAGCGCCCCAAGATCATTGATTCTATGATTTTCGTTCACTTCGCTATATCGCTACATCGAATTAAGCCAAAGTGTAGACAAAGATAAATGAGTCATCTCCTTTAAAAGAAGCAAAAAATAAGCTAGCCTTGGCAAAAAAAATAAAAAAATAGCTGTAAAAGATGTTTCTAAAAAAAGTGTAGAATCTCCAAAAAAAGGTCCGAAAAAAGTTCACCTGACACTAAAATTAATGAAAAATTTAGCCACGCATTATGGCTTAACAATACGACGAAATCCTGATTCAGTTGATAATATGCGCAAGGAAATTTGGGCAGCATATTACCACACAATTTCAACTGATGAGAACCCTCAACACTGTTATTGTCCTGTTGGAGAAACGACTTGGTGTAACTGGCGCAAGGCGGAGGCAGCGGGTGATAATGCATTAAACAATTTCAAGCATCCTCCACCTTTAGATGATGAGGTACAAGAAATTTTAAAGCCTATTTATGATGACTTATCATCAGAAGATTTATTAAAGCGTTGCTTGGGCAATTTTGCGCAGAATAATAACGAAAGCTATAATTCTTGTGTTTGGAATTTGGCCCCCAAACATACTTTTTGTGGGAAAAACGTACTAAATATGGCTGCAAATATTTCTGTATGTACATTTAGTGAAGGATTTATGGCTATCTTGAAAAAAATGCAAGACATGGGAATTACAATTGGCCAATGTGCGCTGGAACATGCAGAGCATAGAGATGCTGCAAGAATTAACCAGGCGGAAAAACACTCGACTGAGGCATCTAAAGAGGCCAGAACTGCTCGAAGGGAGCAAAAATCTTTAGAAGAGGAGGAGTATGAGCAAGAAGAAGGTGTATTGTATGGTCCAAGCATCGCAGATTAATTTTCGATAAGATTTATTGCAAAAAATATTGAATTTTAACTTGAAATGCGATTTTCTCGAAACAACGTTTTTCAAGTTGGCGTGCATGATTAAGAAAAACAATATTATCCAATCGTTTTGAAATTTTAACACGTTAATTTGCACATGTTAATGCTCAGAATGAACCTCGGATGAAAAAATCGGCATTAAACTTTTTTAGTTATAGCCGATTTTTGGGGGAAAAAAAGCTCGATTTTCGAAAAAACGCCGTCATTTTGTTATTTTTCAACCAAATTTTTTTTTTTAGTTCATTCCAAGGCCGCTTTGATGCTGGTCAAAACCCCGTTTTTGTTTTTTTTTCAGACTTTCCTGAGGGCAGTTATCATGCACGCCAGGTTTTTTTGGTGTATTTTCCAAAAAATTGTAACAGGCGACAGGGGGCCACAAAACATTTTTTACAATTTTGTTTATGTAGTCTAAGACATATTTAGTATGTGTAAAAAGTTTCATTAAGATATGTCTTTTTATTCAATTAAAAACAAGCCTTTGAAAATAACATTTTTTTTTCACTTTGAAGGTGCTATGTCGCCTTAAAATACTTACCGCAAGGTTAGAATTTGGTTCAACAAACCAACCAATAGCAGATCGCAACGAAGAAGCCCGTTGGATCATAGGGACTTTATCCTCCCTCTCCCAAGACTGTAGAATGCTTGTGGATTCCATAGTAGTTGACCCCATATAAGCAGACTATGTTCTTCTTTCCTTCATAATATTTTTAAATTGTTTGGGAATTAACACTGATTAACACTGATATGTACATAGAGTTAGTTAGGTTGAAGGACAAGACCTTATAGATTGGATGTTTCTTGATCTTCCATTACCGCATAGCAACATTTTTAGGCTATATATTTCTGAAGCAATTATTATAATGTCGCATGGAGACTCAAGGTGGTCTATAAATTGCTTTCGAATAGTTTTTGAGTTCTGAAATAATCCGACTATAGAATCAATCCCAAGAAAGGTTTCAGCCCTGTACTCGCTTGAAAATCTTGGTAATATATGTTTTATTGACTTTAAGTGTAACATAAACTGCTGTTCACTGTTGGCCAAATGTTGTGTTGCTTGACTTACAACATGATTTTGAGTTTTAGAAACTGTCCTTTGAAATGATTTCTTTATCTGATCTTTGATCATTGTTATTGCATCAATCCCCTTTGCAATATCGAGAGATAATGGATCATCTATTAATTTGCCTAAGTTTGGGTTTTGAGTTTGTCTTATATTCGGATCTCCAGCTTGGATCATTAAAATTTTAAGGAAAGAGTCCGATGTGTTGTCATGTACAAGTTTGAAGAAACTTAAACTTTCCGTAATCGGATCAGCAGATACTCTAATTATAAACCGTAGCGATGCTATACCGCATGATCCACCAATAGAAGGATCAAGGTATAAGGATTTTATTAAGTAATCAGATTTATTTAACTCAGTTTTTGGGATTTCTAGTACCGAGTGCACAGGTCTCCAAATAGCTGGTTTGTGATACTCACAGAGAATTAGCAAAACAAATTCAAAAACGTTGTACAAAATGATCGAGTCAACAGGAGAGTTTCAGAAGTGGGCCACTGTTAGGACATTACTCGATGCTTCAAGGTTTCTTATATTCCCCCGAAATATGCAGGTTTCACCGTGATTTAGAAATTCTTTGCTCCGAATAGTTTCATCACAATTTATTATCAAATTTATCAGAATAAATAATTGATGGGTTAATTACATCAAGAATTTCAAAACACTTATTAAGAGGGAGGATATGCCATTTTTCTCCATAAGTTTTCTTCACGCTTTGATTTGGCGAAGTATTTTTTGAAATATATGGATAGAATGCAGATTCTTGATTTAACAATTCAACTGAAATATATCAAGATTTAGTTATTTTAAACTGATCTTTGATCACAAAAAATGTAAGATCTTTCGCTAAAAAGTTTGAATAATCTACATCAAATTCCCGTTTGAGCGCCACTTGATAATATAGTTTCTCCAATCCAGCCAAATAGTTCAGAAAAGAATGGCCCCAATATCGGAATTGTGGCCCCATCGTTAACAAAACTTTCACTGAAGTGACTTTATAAATCTTAAAAAGTGGTTGATAGAAGATCTCCAGTAGGGAGAACGTTGGATATTCTAAACTTAAATTAACTTAACGAGATAACAACAAATTGCTACATTCTGTGTTTTGACTTGGTTTCTTCGGTTGCGATTCTGATTCAATCTCCACAGATTTTTTTTTTATTCATCAATGCAAGAAAACACGCGAACCGTGACAACCCACACTTCCTTCCCGAGCCACACTCCCTTCCTGATCCACACTTCTTGATCCACATTTTCTTCCTGATCCACATTTCCTTCCTGATCCACATTTCCTTCCTGATCCACATTTCCTTCTTGATCCACACTTCTTTCTTGATCCACACTTTCTTCCAGACCTACACTTCCTTCCTTACGTACACTTCCTTCCTGACACACACTTCTTTCGCGACCCACATTTCCTTCCTGACACACACTTCCTTCGCGACCCACATTTCCTTCCTGATCAACACTTCCTTCCTGATCCACACTTCCTTCCTGACCCACACCTCCCTCCCGACCCACACCTCCCTCCCGACCCACACCTCCTGCCCGACCCACACCTTCTTCCCGACCCACACCTCCTTCCCGACCCACACCTCCTTCCCGACCCACGCTTCCTTCCCGACTCACGCTTCATTCCCGACCCACGCTTCCTTCCCGACCCACGCTTCATTCCCGACCCACGCTTCCTTCGCGACCCACGCTTCATTCCCGACTCACGCTTCATTCCTTCCTTCCCGACCCACGCTTCATTCCTTCCTTCCCGACCCACGCCTCATTCCTTCCTTCCCGACCCACGCTTCATTCCTTCCTTCCCGACCCATGCTTCATTCCTTCCTTCCCGAGCCACGCTTCATTCCTTCCTTCCCGACCCACGCTTTATTCCCTCCTTCCCGACCCACGCTTCATTCCCTCCTTCCCGACCCACGCTTCATTCCCTCCTTCCCGATCCACGCTTCATTCCTTCCTTCCCGACCCACGCTTCATTCCTTCCTTCCTTCCCGACCCACGCTTCATTCCTTCCTTCCTTCCCGACCCACGCTTCATTCCTTCCTTCCCGACCCACGCTTCATTCCTTCCTTTCCGACCCACGCTTCATTCCTTCCTTCCCGACCCACGCTTCATTCCTTCCTTCCCGACCCACGCTTCATTCCTTCTTTCCCGACCCACGCTTCATTCCTTCCTTCCCGACCCACGCTTCATTCCTTCCTTCCCGACCCACGCTTCATTCCTTCCTTCCCGACCCACGCTTCATTCCTTCCTCCCGACCCACGCTTCATTCCTTCCTTCCCGACCAACGCTTCATTCCTTCCTTTCCGACCAACGATTCATTCCTTCCTTTCCGACCAACGCTTCCTTCCTTCCCGAACAACGCTTCCTTCTTTCCCGGACAACGCTTCCTTCCTTCCCGACCAACACTTCCTTCCCGACCCACGCTTCATTCCCGTTCCACGCTTCCTTCCTTCCCGACCCACAATTCCTACCTTCCCGACCCACGCTTATTTCCTTCCTTCCTTCCCGATTCACGCTTATATCCTTCCTTCATTCCCGACCCACGCTTCCTTCCTTCCCGACCCACGCTTATTTCCTTCCTTCCTTCCCGATCCACGCTTATTTCCTTCCCGACCCACGCTTATTTCCTTCCCGACCCACGCTTATTTCCTTCCCGACCCACGCTTATTTCCTTCCCGACCCACGCTTATTTCCTTCCTTCCTTCCCGACCCATGCTTATTTCCTTCCTTCTTTCCCGACCCACGCTTCCTTCCTTCATTCCCGACCCACGCTTCCTTCCTTCCTTCATTCCCGACTCACGCTTCCTTCCCGACCCACGCTTCCTTCCTTCCTTCCCGACCCACGCTTCCTTCCTTCCTTCCCGACCCACGCTTCCTTCCTGCCTTCCCGACCCACGCTTCCTTCCTTCCTTCCCGACCCACGCTTCCTTCCTTCCTTCCCGACCCACGCTTCCTTCCTTCCTTCCCGACCCACGCTTCCTTCCTTCCTTCCCGACCCACGCTTCCTTCCTTCCTTCCCTCCTTCCCGACCCACGCTTCCTTCCTTCCTTCCCTCCTTCCCGACCCACGCTTCCTTCCTTCCTTCCCTCCTTCCCTCCTTCCCGACCCACACTTCCTTCCTTCCTTCCCTCCTTCCCTCCTTCCCGACCCACACTTCCTTCGTTCCTTTGTTACGGATTAAATATTTGGTTAATGTTTTTAAATGGTAAATATAGAGGAGAGTCACTTTTGGTCCGATTCCAGATTTAGTTTGCTCTAGTTCACCAACGGTTTGTTTGAAAGCTAAAAATAAATGTTCATTAATAATGTTGTTGCCCAAATTCAATTTAATACTTTGATGTTTGTATAGATTATTGTAAATTCAGTAAGCTAAAAAAAAAAGACAGTTGTTGAAAATTTGAATTAGAAAAAAAAATGTAGTTTTTGAGGAGTTGAATTTGAGAATTGGAGTCGGCAAGTAACCGTAGAGGAGGGTAGTCGTCGTTGGGACTACACATTTGGGAGCAATTGCAGTAAACGAAAAGAACAATAGTCTTGGGGTCGGCGCTGAAGAAAAAGTCATAAACGGAAAGACAGATTCGAAACCATCCCAAGTGGAAACGCTCAATCAAATAGGGAGGTTGCGAAAAACGATTTTTAAGCATATTTTTTTCAAAGTGCACCGCGAACAGCTTGAAATCAGATATTTTTTGCAAAATAGTGTGCCTACAATTGCGAAATAAGCTAAGTCTCGTGCGTTTGATTACTCCGAATTCAGTGGAAGCCAGCCGTTTCCGAAGTGCGAGTTGGAGGTAGACATCTTAATTTCTATCAAGTTCCGTTACGAACGGGTTTTGGAGAAAACCAAAGAAGATTAGCAGTAGTGAAAAGTGTGGAATAGTTGTGAGCGAAAAAGAATTCAGGAGGGATACGTTCGAAGAGTACGAATTTGGTGCTGTTGCAGCGTTGTATGTAGAAAATCGTACGAAACGTTACGTGTGTCCCGCTTTCGCACGAAGTGCTGTAAAATCGATTCACTAGTGAATTAACCTTTAAGAATTTTCGAGTTTAATCAACTGAGAAGACTGTCTGCATCCAGAGGGGGCCCCCACAGGTAGTTGTTTGTTTCTATTAATATTATATTGTTGCGAGGTTGATCTTTATTATGAATAATATTTTGTATGTAATCAAACGAATCGTTGGTGAATTTATTTGATTGCGTGACAAAAAGAAAAGTGACTCTCGAGAAAAAAAAAAATGTGACTCTCCCTAGAGTAGAGTATTTGGTTCTCGTATGTAAACAAAAAAAAATATATAGATACATTTTTCCCTCATTATCCGTGAGGCTACGTCTCGTTCCGTAGCCGAGGGAACGCATAGAAATTGAACGAGTGGCGCTGTTTTTTACCACGACCGTCTTCGGCTGTGGTCGGGCAAATCTTCGAGCGTTCCCCGCGGTATTGCGTGACACCTTCCCGACCCACGCTTCCTTGCTTCCTTCCCGACCCACGCTTCCTTGCTTCCTTCCCGACCCACGCTTCCTTCCCGACCCACGCTTCCTTCCCGACCCACGCTTCCTTCCCGACCCACGCTTCCTTCCTTCCTTCCCGATCCACGCTTCCTTCCTTCCTTCCCGGCCCACGCTTCCTTACCTTCCCGACCCACGCTTCCTTCCTTCCTTCCCGACCCACGCTTCCTTCCTTCCCGACCCACGCTTCCTTCCTTCCTTCCCGACCCACGCTCATTTCCTTCCTTCCTTCCCGACCCACGCTCATTTCCTTCCTTCCTTCCCGACCCACGCTTATTTCCTTCCTTCCTTCCCGACCCATGCTTATTTCCTTCCCGACCCACGCTTATTTCCTTCCTTCCTTCCCGACCCACGCTTATTTGCTTCCTTCCTTCCCGACCCACGCTTATTTGCTTCCTTCCTTCCCGACCCACGCTTATTTCCTTCCTTCCTTCCCGACCCACGCTTCCTTCCTTCCCGACCCACGCTTCCTTCCTTCCCGACCCACGCTTCCTTCCTTCCCGACCCACGCTTCCTTCCTTCCCGACCCACGCTTCCTTCCTTCCCGACCCACGCTTCCTTCCTTCCCGACCCACGCTTCCTTCCTTCCCGACCCACGCTTATTTCCTTCCTTCCTTCCCGACCCACGCTTATTTCCTTCCTTCCTTCCCGACCCACGCTTATTTCCTTCCTTCCTTCCCGACCGTTGCAATTATTGAAAAGACTAATAAAAAATCTATTATTCTGTAGTAATAGTATTTTTGAAGATCCTCCGTAACTTGATCTTCAATGGTCACTTTTATGTTTTTACCTGACGCGCTACTTGTCGAAATGTCTTAAGTTTTACGTTTTTGCGGAGAAACAAATTTTTTAGGTCGATATTATCTTCTAAATTTTTTCGGCATTTTAGCAATATTTTAGCACAAAACTGAACGAAAATTGAGCTAAAATGATGCGAAAATTGGAAAGTGCGTGTAGCACGTTTACTGCCACACTAAATTATATACTCTACAGTGACTAAAGTTATAAATAATATAATATAAAGTTATTGACTAAAGTTAATACGTTTGTACTCGTTTTTAAATTTCTATAAAGAAAGATAGGGGTAGCTTTTCTATAGAAATCTACAGAAATCGAACCAGCTGCCTGGTAACAATAGCGCGCTCGAGTCAGGTAGGTGTAAAAATCCTTGATGGCATCCTCCCTGACTTGATGGCATCCTCCCCCTTAAAGGATTTGCTGTTTTCAGTATTAGATTAGATTTCATCAATAGACACTGAAGAAGAGGGCAGATTACCCTCGAAATATCGATATATGTCGAATAAAAATAAATATATCTAGCTTCAAAAAGGAAAAAATTGATTTAAATTAAAATATTTTCACAAGCTAGGAAAAAATTGGTATACAATTAAAACAATTAGATTTAATTTGATTTGTTAAAATCGTTAATTGTGTATTTTCGAGAACTCGCTTGTTCTCGTACCCATGCTGGGTTGTAATTATCGTTAGTTATGGGAAAGTGCCTGAGCAGCCTGTCAGCTTCTTCGCTCAAGCAGCCTTTTATATGATGCAACTTTTGCACTGGTTCTAGATATTCGTTCTCATCTACGATTGACACGAATAAATCCTTGAAAGATTGCCAAATTAAATAATCGCCTCCAAACTTGGGTAGATTAATCCGAGGGCAGTATGGTGATTTGGTGCTTGTCTGAATGCTCGTCTGATTGATGAGTGGATTTTCTGTTGTGTTACTTTGCAGACTTCTTAAACTGTCTGTCAGTTCCCAAATACTCAATATATTTCTCTTTAATCCCAGCATGAATATCCTTAATGAAATATTCATGGCTGCCTTCTTTTTTGGATGCCAATACTTGGGTGCGTAACTTGGTGTCCCCGTTGTCGAATTCTAGCCAAAGCCGCTTTAGCTCGACGATTTTATTCTCCTAGAATCCAATTGTCCTGCGTGCCAACGGTGTCTTTCTGCCGTTGATGATGGCTCGTGCGATCTTTTCTCCTAGGATCGTTTGTCCAATACAAAATTCCTCCATATTTCGTAACAAAAACTGTGTCGACTATTGGCAATAATCTCGGTGAGTTATTCAGTGTGTGGTTCACAAACTATGCACCAATGCACCAAATTGTTCTGAATGGAACCACTAGAAAATGTTCCACAACCTATGCACCAATGCACAAAATCGTATCCTTAAATACAAGATAATGAAGTGTGTAGCGGTATGAAAACATCACTTAGTTCCTTATTCATACAAACTTTATTGCAAATAAATTCAGAGTAATTCAACCAAATTTTACAACAATAACTTAATTTACAATTTCAATACAATTCACTCAATCACAAATATCAAAATGGTACGGGATTAAAATTACCGTTTGTATATTGTATGTTCTATGAGCTCTATAGCATATCAACATACCATACGAAACGGTACTTTCTGGGTGTACCGTACATTAATATTACACAACCTTTACTACACGTGTATTTGTTAATGTCTTATTTACTACACTTCTTATGTTTTATCAAAGTTATAAGTGAGTAAGATGGAATTTGAATGTTGTGTAAAGATAGCCTTATCGGCATGTGTTTACACCTATTCGAAATTCCTAGTGAAACTGTTAGTAAGAAGAGAAGAAGAAGCAATTAGCATTTTAAAAGCACAATACCTGGAAGAATATGTTGCCTCAATGAGTCTAATCGCAAATAGGACGATTGTCGAGTTGGCTCTGCCTTTTATTGCGTTTTTCGGTTCTCCAACTTGAGTGGGGAAATTCTCCACATTTATGATAATCATTAAATTTGACGTTATTATTATTTGAACCTCTGATATTGTTATCTCAGAAATTCGTGAAATTAATTTTCCTTGATTATCAACTGAATAACATAATATTTGAATAATTTTAATTGAATTTGAATAAAATTTCATGGTTCCATAATTTTATTCACACAATAAATGGCGGCCTGGTCTCCACTTTCGCTTTGCTATAAAGTTGGCGGATTCTCGTGTATTTTATTTCCCATATGTTTTTATGGATGATTTTGAGGCGCCAATTTCAGTTTGAAAAAAAACAACAAACAAACGATATTTAGTTTATTTTTTAATACAATTTTACTTTTAATGGACTGTATTTCAGTGGTATGTATAATTAGTAGCAACTGTGATGACAAATTGTTTTGTTTTATTTTGAGAAGTTGCTGCAACATTCAGGTTTAGGTAATGTGTTCACCGGGAGGATTTGAAATTGCGTTTCAAAGGGAACCCGCTCAATTTGCCAAGTGTTGATTAGTAAATTGTATATTTGAATCAAATTTTACTTTATAAATTTCTACTTTATTTAAACCAGGTTTTTGTATATCTGGTTTGAAGGACCAAAATGTTCAACGGAGAAATACTTTCTCGATCTGCTGAAATTGAACTGAACGTTCGTGCTGTTATAATAAAACTAGTTTGGATTTTCATACAAAACGTTAGGTTTATTTTTGGATTAAATTTAAGTTATTACATTAATTCATAGTTGAACTTCTATCAACACTTGGCAGATTAATTATTAATTGTTAATACCACACATCCTACGCAAACTGTTCAGGATAGCCAGCCAGATAAATGCCACTAAACAAAAAATTATAAGATCGAATTTATTTATTTCTTTTTACTCAGTGATAAATACGATTTTATTTCAGTAAGCTACTTCTTTCTGTTTTCTCTCTCTCCGTTACAGTCGGTTTCGAACTACTTATTATACAAGTGTAAACATTTTATGATTATGAGTTATAAACATGGAAACTAAGTGTAAACATATTATGAATATGAGTTATAAACATGGAAACTAAGTGTAAACATATTATGACTACGAGTTATAAATATGGAAACTATTTAACAAAAGACGAGAGTTTTCATCAACATCATCAATATAGCAATGCCAATATGACTTTATTATAATTAGTCATATCTGCTGATATAACTCGTCCCTCCTCAAGTGGGATCGCGTCCTCGCCATTAATATTTATACTAACTTCGCCTTTTGTTTTACAAAATTTTACATAAAAATTATTAGTAAAATGATAACAATGATTACAATTATCAGTATATCTAATATGGTGCTCCAAAAGGATTTGTTACAGTTGTATATTCAGTTAACAGTTCAAGGTAATTCTTATTTTTATAGGTACAATTTGTGTTTTATAGCTTTCATTTCATATTAATGGATTTCTTTACTAGTCAATATATCTTTGCTTAATACTTCGAATCAAGACATAATTATAGTTTCCTCAATATCCTAAATTGTTTTTAAATTATATACATATGTTGCAATTTTCCTTTAATTTCTTGTTGGTATCGGAATTCTAAAATCTTCTCTCCAAGAGGCTTGTATGTTTTGTCAATTCATTTATTCTGTCTAATGGCATATGTTGTTTTCGGTTTATTTGGTATGTTGAATTCCTGAGTTAATTTGATTGTTTATAAATATATATATATATATATATATATATATATATATATATATATATATATATATATATATATATATATATATATTTTTTTTGTTGTTGTCAGTTACTATGTTTATTGTTCGATGTCTTGTCTATCGTCATCGTCCATCGTTCCTCCTATCCAACGCAGAAATTTTCCATATGCTTTTATTAATCCGCACATAGACTTTTTTTATGTTATGTGGCTCTAGTTGGTATAATTTCTCTTTGATTTTATGTAGAATGGTTTGTTGTGCAAGGTGATGATGGTGTTGGTTATTATCGATATATTGAACCATGTTTGAAATTATTCCAAATCAATTAAATGTATGATTTTAGTAAAATTCATGATAATGTCGATCTTATATATATACATTTGCTTGGGGTGTTTTAGTAATTTCTAAGTTTTGATTTGATGGCTTATAACGTTGGTAAATGTTAATACCTGACCTTCCTGATGAAATGTTTCATTATATTTTTTATAAGAAGTAATAGTTTTTGTTTTTCGTGCGAATTTCATTAAGTACATTTTTTGATGGATTCCTCTGGTCGGAAAACACCACTATCTCATTAGATAGCTTTGAGTAAGCCTTTTCTAAAGATTTATACTTTGACTTTTTTCAAAAATATTATTCCTTGCATTAGCAGAAACTTTTTTTGCAAGTTCTTCATGCTTGTTATCCTTCGTTTCTTTTATGGTTTCAGTAAATTTACTTTCGGGAACTTTCGTTTCCTTTTTCTTCACTTTTCTTGGAATAAAGTGGTTATACTTGGTCATTGACTTGAAGCGTCTTATTATATAGGTATATTTTTGTTTTGTACATAGACAATATATCGTTTCCAAGTAAACCATCACACCAATCACTAAATTTAATTTCTAAGAAATCAAATTTTCGTTTTTATTTTTCAAGATCACAAAACCCTTTAAAAGATTTTAAAGAAACAATATAGTTATAAATTATTAAGTGTTGATATTCTTGACTGCTGTATTGGAACTTTTAATTTAGGATGACCCAAATTTGGTCAAATAGTGCTTACAGCAGCACCTGTATTTATTAAGAATCTAAGAGGGATTCCATATGAGTTTATTCGGATGTATGGCAATTTTGAGTTGCATCCGAGGCAAGTAATGGAAAATTTTCATTGGTTTGGACGTACTGTTGTGTATAGTCAACTTCCATTGGCTGGGGTTGACCAAATTTTCGAATTCTCGATTGAGTTGAATTTTTGTTTTCAAAATTATTATAACGATTATTTGACCTAAACGAATTTTGACGAGAAGATGCCCGAAACTGTTTTGAATCCGATGAAAACTGATTTTGATTTTGTTGTCGATTAGAAGTACTTTCATAGTTCTTAGTAAAATGTTTGTATTTATTTTTATCACCATTTACATATTTTCGTTTGTAATATAAGTAATTTTTTGCAGTTAAAATCGCTAAAGCTTGGTCTATAGTTTCAGGATTTCTGCTAAATAGAAAACTTTTCACGGGTTCAATCATTTTATATTTGAGCACATCTAGTGCAATACGTTGATTTACTTTAACTTCTGTTGAGCGACTTTCCAATTCAACTTTAATGTTAAGCTGTTGCAATTTCACCATTATATCATTATAAAAATCCAGTACATTTGTTTTGAATTTTATAAGTTTTAAATCATCTAACAGTTGGTAGCTATTTCTATTATCACTAAAGTTAGACACTAGCACATTTTTTATTTCCGTCCAAGAAAGTTAGAAACTAACACATTTTTTATTTCCGTCCAAGAACTTACATGACTATTTATATTTAATATTTGTTGCGCCTTACCTATGAACTTCTTTTTTATAATATTCAATATTACCAAGTGTGATATTTGATCGAATCCGGTAAGTGGAAGCCATCAGAATCTCCACGCTGTCGATAAATAATTTGAGTGTTTCCCGGGAGCCATCGTATTGTGGTAGTTTGGTTGCAAATTTCATTGGATCCACTGCTATCGTCTTCAACGTTGAATGCTCTGTATGAATTTTTCCCGCCAATTTTGATGGTTGAATTAGAGGATTCGCCATCTTTCTTCTCACGTCTTCTTTATTTTTAAAAGAAGTTTTTAAGCCAACTTGAACTAATCGGTTGGAGAACGAATTCTTTGAAAATTCTGTTCTAGGGCATTGCAATACCCTTCGTATTATCACTTTTTTTTTCTTATCTTCCTTTTGCTCAGGAAGACTCCTACCCTGACTCCGCCAATTATAAGATAGAAATAATTTATTTCTTTCTACTCAGTGATAAATACGATTTTATTTCAGTAAGTTACTTCTTTCTTTTTTTTCTCTCTCTCTCCGTTAAACACGGTTTCGAACTACTTATTATATAAGTGTAAACATTTTATGATTATGAGTTATAAACATGGAAACTAAGTGTAAACATATTATGACTACGAGTTATAAATATGGAAACTATTTAACAAAAGACGAGATTTTCATCAACATCATCAATATAGCAATGACAATATGACTTTATTATAATTAGTCATATCTGCTGATATAACTAAAAGTGTTTTATCAAGCTGAATCCATGAACATTGACAAACTTATATTTACTACTTACTACCTACACACGATGTTCCTTGGTTGGACTTCACTTCAAGACTGCCTTTTCCCAATCCAATTGACTTCACAAAATATATTCCATTACCTACTTGATTACGTTTTAATTCCACTTTGGCAGTGACTTGTGTGACAAGGTACTTGCTTTGAGATACGAACTTCGAACATTGGGCATGTTTACAAATTTAATAAATTTGGGCAAGTTTTTAGGCATCGCCGAACATACAGTTAACACCGCAAATCGTCTTTTTTAAAACACATTCTTGAAAAACCTTTGGGGCATTTCACGTGAAGCGAACAACGAAAAAAAGTCGAGGTTTTGGATTTCGTTCATATTGTGCATAATGGTACTTCTAGAAGATATTAATGTGGATGCACAAGTTTTTATTTCTATGAGGTTTAGTTGCCGAGTTATGGGCTTCTGAATAATTGACAAAAGTGATGAAAGGTGGTTTTGGAAGCGGATTCGAAAGGCTCGTATCCACCGGAGCTCGCGCAGCTCGCGCTCAGATTTGACGTCATCGATGCTTGTATACAAGCTGAACGCGAACAATGTACGCGCTCTCCATCCGCCACATCCACATCGAGCACGTACACAGAAAAGTAGCTGACGTGCTAGAGCTTTGAGTGTGGACGTTTGCTCCCGTGCGTGCGTTCTGTGCGCGCACTGCTTCTTTGCTTCCCAGTCAGAATTTTTACATTAGTATATCGCAAGAAGTCTTCGTGAATGTTCAAAATGAATTTTGATGAAGAAGAAATAGTTATTTGTGCAGGATCCTATATCATATTATCAGAACTTTCTAAAAAACGAGAAAATCCACGATCTTGTGTTCGACCATATTTAAAACGACGTTCTGCTGATACATTGTTAAGTGATTTGAAATTTGATAAACTAAGTGCATTTCGGAATTTTACACGCATTTCATCATCTGATTTCGATTTTTTTTTTGACAAAATTGGACCCCTTGCAGGAACGAAAAATACAAATTATCAGCCATGTGTTGACGTGAATACAAGACTTGTAATCACTTTGCGTTTTTTTGCTACTGGTGACAGTTTTATCAGTCTTTCGTGTCTTTTCAAAGTATCGAAACAGTTAATTAGTAGAATTATACCGGAAGTTTCACAGGCTCTCATATCTGTCATGCACGACTATGTAAATATGTAAGTAAGTATGCATATCTTTACAATTTTAAAAGTGCAATAGAAAAATAACAAGTAGACATTTTTTTAATAACTAATTTAATAAAAATTTACAAACATAATATATTCCACAAGAAAAAGCCAAACAATTCACAAGATTACAACTAATTAAAATTAAAACTAAAACTAAATTTCATCGAATTCCACATTTGGAGATGAAATGTGCAGTAAAGTATAAGTATCGAGAACCTGTACTTGTGGAGAAGGTGTTGACGTATTTGAGTTGCCTGAGTGTACAACTGACTCCATATAAGCGTCATATAGTAGATTGTCAATATCTCTCTGAACTTGCAGAGATATTCGTTCATTTTTTATTTTCCTCAATTTTGAGGCAAAAATATCACTATCGTCCAAAAATATCACTATCGTCCCTCCTTCTGCCTTGCTGCACTTGCTGTAGCATGTCAAATGCCATGTTTAATCTGTTGTCTGCATTAGCAGCATTCGATTTTCTTTTCTTTTTAGGCGATTTAAAAGGGGTATTTATTGCAAAGCCTTCAATAATATCCTCTTGTGAAGGTGCATCCTGAAAGAAAAAATTAATTATATTTTTTTTTTGTGTTAGATGCCATCTACTCCAGTCATGGAAAAAAGTACATGAAGATTTTCATCAAATTTGGAACTTCAAATTTGGAACATCGGGGCAATGGATGGGAAACATATTTTGTTACAAGCCCCAGCAAATACAGGAAGTAAATACTTCAACTACAAATCTACGTTTAGCATTGTTTTACTCGCAATAATTGATGCTAATTATAACTTTATATACGCGAATATTGGTTGCCAAGGATGAATTTCTGATGGGAGTGTGTTTAAAAATTCGGCTTTTTACAAAAAACTTCAAGAAGGAAAACTTAATTTACCTCTACCAGAGTGTCTACCAAATACAACATCCTTACCATTCGTGTTAGTTGCTGATGATGCATTTAGTCGGAGTGAAAATATGATGAAGCCTATAAGCGGTCATCATGAAAAAGGCTCTAAGGAGAGAATATTTAATTACAAATTGAGCAGAGCAAGGAGAGTCTCCGAAAATGTATTTGGTATTTTGAGCTCTGTTTTTCACGTATTTAGGAAACCAATGATTTTAAGTCCTGAAAAAGCTACGACAGTAACATTGTGTTGTGTCTATCTTCACAATTTTTTAAGAAATGGTAGTAGCTCTGCAAATCTTTATACTCCTTTTGGAAGCATTCACTGGGAAAATAATGAAACGCATGAAGTAACACAAGGATCTTGGCGGACAGAACAGCCATTCCCGCAGAGTTTTTTTTACCATTGACGTCAATTCCAAGGAGAACATCTTTAAATCTTCAACAGATTCGTAATGAATTTCTGAATTATTTTGTATCTACTGACGGAGCAGTGTCTTGGCAAAATAGTTATGCGTAATAAATATGTAAAATATTTGAAAATGTTTGAAAAAACAAATATTGAAGGAATAAAATTTCATATAAAGAAACTACTTACTGGGTTTTCTATGGGTATTTCTGTTGAAAACATTTCATTAATTTTGAAAGCACCTTCTAAAAATTTCATGTGGGTGCATTGTACGTTTCAGCAGCACCGAACCCTGATCTTTTGCTGTCCTAGAATTTGTTTTTCCTTTCGATATTGCCTCCGTATAACCTTCCACTTCCTCTCTACTTCCATCCCATCACTCCCCATTAATTTTCCAATTTCGCTAAAATATTTTTTTTTTCACTATATTTTTATAATCTTTATTGGAATTATCCCACAAAATAGGATATTCCTCTACTTTATGTATTAACTTAATGACTAATTCGTTTGTCCACTCACTAAAATGCTAAGGGTGCATCTACACGAAGTATACGAAACTGCAAGTGCGTAACATTGTCGAAATAAATTTATGAGTTTGTTTAAAAATTATTTGGATGAATTTGAAAGAAGATTAGGTAACAGAAGTTGGCACAAACATACATAAAATCAGCCATTTATAGAAAAAGTCAAAATTACCGTACGGTAATAGTTAATTACCTCTAACCGTACGGTGCTTGAAATTACTGTACAAATACGGTAATTACCGTACACCTGGCAACCCTGGTGGAGACGGATTTCAAATGCAGTCAGCGCGCAGCTCGCGCACAGTTCTCCAGTTTGCTCGCGCTCAGTGCGCAAGATTCAAAACAAAATCTAAAAAACATTAAACATATTGATTGGTATAGAAAATTAGCTGTTCTTTTCAATTTTGAAATTAGATTTGAAAAATAAATTTTTTTTCCTGTGTGAAACCGGAAGTAGACACTTCAACTCGTAATTTGAATAATTTGGATCAGGTTGATTTGGTTTATTTTTGTAACAAAACAAAGCTTAAAGTATACTTATTTTATCACAAAAGTTTTAGAATGGGATGGCCAGTAGTAAAGGATACAGCTGAATTTCAATACATAAAAGTCTCATGGAGCGTGGTACCGGGAGCTTGATTATGATAGCTAGTGACTGGCAAAGCAAAATATTGGTAGTGAAACTATTACAAATCACTTGTATCACTTACATATAGAATATAAAATATTAAAAATTTCTAATGTTGATTTACTTAGTGAAAAATAAAGCTAGTTGTGTATGGACAAATGAATTTATTTTACAATTTTTACAATTTGACTCTCGTTTCTTAAACTAGTTATTTTTTTCATGACTAGAAGTGTTTCTACGATCTGTTTTTTCCTGCAGATTCAACATAATTTCTTTTCTGCTAATATTTTTGGAATTTTTCTTAGGTATTTAGCCTTCCAATGAAATTTCATATCGAATGGATTGAAACATCGATAGCCGCATGGAGACATAATACACATAATCGAGATTCTTTAACTTATCAACGAAAGTAATAGTCATTGCAAGCGTTGAACAGCAACTCGAAAAATAACGGAAAATTTGAATTGGCTTGGCATCATATATATTATATGCGCGTCATGTATTTTAATTAGCTTTTTGTGGGGAAATAAAACCTTTTTAAAAAAAAAAAAAAAAAAATGGCGCTACTCGTCACATTTCGATGTCAATTTTTATTTTTGAGCCAACTAGCTATTTTAAGCAAGCTCTCGGTATCACGCTTCATGCGACTTGTATGCATTGAAATTCATCTGTATCCTTTACTACTGGCCATCCCATTCTAAAACTTTTGTGATAAGCTTCGTTTTGTTATGGAAATAAACAAAATTGACCTGGTGCAAATTATTCAAATTACGAGTTGAAGTGTCTACTTCAAGTTTCACACATGAAAAAAATTAATTTTTCAAATCTAATTTCAAAATTGAAAAGAACAGCTAATTTTCCATACCAATCAATATGTTTAATGTTTTTTAGATTTTGTTTTGAATCTCAGAAACCACTTCCAAAAAAAACCTTTCATCAATTTCGTCAGTTATTCAGAAGCCCATAACTCGGCAACTAAACCTTATAGAAACAAAAACTTGCGCATCCACATTCACATCTTCTAGAAGTACTATTATGCACAATATGAACGAAATCCAGAACCTCGACTTTTTTTCGTTGACCGCTTCAGGTGAAATGCCCACTATGTCACTGGTTAATTTGTCGATATTTTCACATAAAAAAAATACACAATGTTATTGAAATGATAATTAATAATGTACAAAATGTTTAAATAAATTTGCTCCGTCCATATTTAAAAAAAAAATCCCAAAAAAGTGTTTATTTTTTCACATTGAAACCCTTACCCCTCCCTTAAAAATATTTATTTCACAACTTGATGTCAAATCTGCTCAACTGAACAGACTCGTTTCTTTCTTTACAATTCATTCCTTATATACTTTTCTTTAAATATCATGGCATACTATTTGTTATTTTCAAAATGTTTTTAATAGTTGATTCCTAATCACGCCGTTGTCGCAGCGAGCGCCTTATTGAATGAAACATCGAACATACATAGATTGAATATGTATATGGGGTTTTGAAATGAATGTATCGAAAATGTATTTATGGAATATTATAGCTTATGATATGCTATTTAGAATATCATATTCGACTGTTCACCATCAGATTCGCTGTCATAGGGAACGTTCGTCGTGTTGGTGCATTGAGCGCCGCAGGACCGAACACAACCCAACCAAGACAAGTGAGTATGGCCCATGGCTCGTTGCTGCTACCTGTGATGATTTTATCACATCAGATTCTGCTCCATATGACAGCAAGCACCGATGATTGAATCAATGCACCCGGGCGTTTTTAATGCCTGGTCAGCAAGTGATAGATTTTGTGATAGATTTTGTGGTAGTCTCCATTGTTCTTTGTTAACGTCATTGGTGTCGTTGATGTAATCGGTCGGATAACATGAGGATCAAATACTATTCCAAAGTTTTTGTCGACTTTTGAAAGTAGTTTTTTTCACTGTGGGTAGGCCGCAAGTGTGTGTAATGGTTGTAGTGCCGACTCTTTCGCCCTTCAGTTCGGATTTTCCCTATGTAAATTTAACAAATTTAACCAGGATTCAGTAAGGAAGCTCACATTAGATCCTATATCAGACATCGCGCCATATTCTTGTGGGTTTCCTTGATAACTTGAATGATATTCAGGGAAGAATCTCTGGCTCTGTCTTAAGCAGCAGTGAATATAAACTCACTTCTTCTGAACCAGCCGCCGCTTTATAAAAGAATTGACTTGGTATCACGTACAAAAAATTTTTAGAAAGAAAATACTCTTTTTAATTCTTCAGTTTTGATAGTCGCCTCTTCTGTTTATGGCATACCTGTCAAATCCTACTTTATTCACGAAATATTCCTCAATGTATTGCATTTATCACACATCTTCCAAATCCTTTTCACAAATGGAAAATCCGTATTCCAAGTGAAAGAAAGCTACTATCAGAGAAAAAAACCTTTTCTCAAATGACAAAAACCTATTCCTAAATCTTTATTTTGATTTGCAGTAATTATATAATATATAATTGGACACCTCAATAATATAAACAAACACATTAATACGAAACGATTAATGTGTGGGCAACCCAGTGGCCGCTGCGGGAAATGTTACAATCATGTCCCAAACATAATTTGTAGCATCGGTTGATGCCTACACCATAAGGTCGACACTGCTCTACCTATTATCTCCACAAGTGCCTGGTCTTCACTACTCTCTGCCAAAATGCAAAAGGTTTCATAGGCAACTTCTTGTGTTTTGTTGGTTTTTCCGTTATTCATCACTACATAGGCATTTCTCATCGAAAGTGGTAGCTCCCCAGCCAACTCACGAATAAATTCGCAAAATTTTGATCTGTTGCATGTCCCAGCAGCTATAATTTTAGAATGAGCTACGCCTTGGCTATTCAATGCTAGCTCAAGGGAGGTGTTTCTTCCGCAAACTGTAGGAATAGTTGAAGGTGCCCGTGTTCCCTTTTTCGAGCGAGCTCTACTCCGACATAAATGCAGGTTGAACCCAGACTCATCGATGAAAATAAAACATTCACGGTTTTCGGGTGCCCATGAACTGAATTTCAATGCAACACTTTTATGTTTCTAAATGGACTCAGCCGAATTCATACGTTCAACTTCAACAGAGGCCTTTTTGAGGGTAATTGCAAGTGCTTGCAGATCACTGTTTTTGGTGGACTTGCTCAGACTGAAGCCTTCATCTACTAACTTACCCTTTACCTGCATTAGAGTGAAAGATGGATGTGCTTCGATAATCTCCTCTATCGCGGCTAGAGCGTTGGGTGAGAGTAGCTTAGTTCGTATTCTCCTTTTTTCGGTTCAGGTAATTCGCAATCATTTTTCGTATGCCTTCAAAACCGTTTTAGCTGCGTTCTATATTTATTCTATTATTATTTTGATATTTATTTTGACATGTAGGAAACTTATTGCTGTCATTGTGACAGTGACAATTCAATGATTATAACACAATCAAAGGATCTTAACTTTCGCGTTTGCAAGAAACACATTATGCGTTAGAAATGACTGCACCTGATCGGTTAGTAACTGTCGTCTTAAGTAAAATTTCAGGAGCTGTGCATTCAGACAATACGTCATACCGCAGCTGAGGTACAATATTTGTTGTACTTCTTACTCGAGGCATTCCTACCACATTATCTGTGCCGTGGCATAAAAGACTATTATCAATATTGGTGCAGTTAACAGGTCCCACTGATCTACTAGCAACTTCATCATTATAAGCGCGCACAAGTTACTCCAAATACAATCCACAATCTCTCGCAGGCCCTTATGTGTTTCAGGAGAGTTGACCGTTAAATCCAACAACCGATTCACATGCGTTTGTACAAGCGACTATGGATTGTCGTAGCTTCTCAATAGTTTCGTCCATACTTCTTCATAGCTGCCAGTATATATGCTACTGACCATTGACTCGCTCTTCGCTTTCAGATGTTGCCGCAGCTTATCTAACTTGTATGCCAGAGCCAGATCTGAGCGATTATGGACAAGTGTCTTGAACGGATTCTCGAACACCAGCGAATTCTCGGGGCGACCATCAGACGCTGCTTTTTGTTCTTCTTGTTGATAAACGGTTCTCCTCGGGGCTTCCTTCCATGAAATCCTGCTTCATAAAGAACATTCATTTCTTGTTGTACCTGGCGATACTTTTTTTACCTATTTCTTCTTCTACTTGGTCAACGATTTTTGGAGTACTTATTAAAGTATTTTTCTTAATTTTTCGAATATTTGCCCGTTTTTCCTTTTCCTTAAACTTTCTAGGTCGACTGATCCTTGCAGCATGTTTGATAACTTCTCTTTCAGCGAATCTGTCGATTACTCCCTTTACAGTTGACCACGCCCGATTTATCAAAGATCCAATTATACGCAGCAATAAACCTTGCTTATGCATATTTATTGTTATTATTCGCTCCTCTGCAGTTGTTTCCGGTTGTTTACGACCCATTTTGTTAACACTGATTTTTATTTAACTTTTTTCAATTCAAAAATACAACTTCTAATATCTGTCGTACTTCAATCGTCTTTCACAACGTCATTAACTAGTTGCCGTTTTTTAAATTGCCGTTATTACAAAGTTTTCCGTGAAAATATAAAAGTGCAAATTATCTCTGCGTGCAAAACAGAGGATGGTTCTTAAACTTTGTTTATTTTTTATTTAACTATTATTGGCATCAAATGAAATGTTTCTGTTATAATAGTTGCATAATACTGTAGTAAATAAATATTTAATGCAATAGTTCCAATTGTAAATTTTATAATGTGAGTGTTTAACATTCTTTTCGGAAATTAGCAAGTGTGCGAATACTTTTTGGAGTAACTGTAAGTAGGGTACAGAGTAGTACAGTTGATCGGTAAATAAAGGTATAATAGAACATATATAAAAGAAAATGGATACGAAATGGCTATCCGTGTACCCATTCGTGAGTTAGTTTTTTTAATACTCGCTCAACAATGCTCTCTCGAAAATTCTGCTCAATGCACCCCTTTCTACCGCACTCACAACCGAAAAGCCCTAATGCTTTCTCTTATTTACGAAAAATGTGTGTAATATCAGATCGGTGTAAAAGCGTGCAATGGGCAGCACGAAAAGAAATGCCAATGTCAGTTTGATTAGTGTTGGTGAATCAAAACATTGACTTTACGTCAAAATTTCTGACAGAAAATTTCCACATTGTTCGTTGTGTGCAGTGGAAACATTAATCTACGTGAGTGCGCGATAATATGTGTCGGTTTCCCGAATAAATTAGCGGTCGAAAATTTCAATATAGTTCGAGAACGAAGTGCCGCGTTCCAGGCTGCAATAGTAGCTACAGAAGTACTTCGCCGGGTGGATATCGTATTTCGGGTAAGTGAAAGTAACTTTTGGCATCAATTTCGTCTTAATTTTTTGAGTGAAATCATAGTTAATTTTATTTACAAAAAACATTTTTATCTTCACCCGCCGGTTGTAGAAAAAGAAATGTCAAACGATGTTCTTTTTTTTCGCTAAATGTTTCAATGAACCGGAGAGTTGGCCTTGTCCTTTCGGCACTGTCTTTCGACTAATTATTTCAGTAGTAACTTGTAGTCATTTGACAGCTGGTTATTTTGGCTTCCTCCGCATTATTTGGTATTATGACAGAGGACATTCTATTATTTCTCTGCTGTTTCTTTATCGCTGATCGACTTGCCTGTATACCTCAGGAAACTGGGATGGGAAATTTACCAGGATAGGAACCACTGTCTTGCATTAATAAATTTATGATAACTTTAAATATAATATGAATAGTTTTGAAACTTATTTTTTTGATTTTTCTTCAATTTATTTTGTAATTAATATATTTAACTTTAACCCTAAGCATATTTAATTAATATATGAATGCGGTGTTTTAATTTAATGGCACATTTTGCTTAATCAGTTCTTTTTCAATATTTTATCCGTAAATAATATTGTACTTAAGTTTAGAAATAGATGTAAATACTTTTCTTAGAATATTTCTTTTTAATTTTTTGTTAATTCATTATACTGAAGTTGTAATCTTTGTGCACAGTTCATATCGGGTTGGTCTAACTTAACCGTTTGGCAGCTACGCAGCGCCATCGCGCTTCGATATTTCGTCTCTAAAACAGCTGAGCGGCGCGATAGCGCTGCCATTTCAGTGCAAGTTTGTCGATCGTCGTGTGAGGTTGTTTCTTGCCGTTCATGTGTTTTATAAATAAAAGTGTTCTTTCTCAAGTTTAAAAAGTACGATACATCAGTTTTTATTTTTTAAATATTGTTTTTAAAACTTTTTTTTCGCATTGAAAAACGTAGCCATGTCGAGTGATGATAATTTTTCGGACTCTGAATTGAGTTCTTATTTCACATCTAAGGATGAATCTTCGGACACGATTGATGTAAGCAGTGATGACGATAGTGTAATTGGTCATAGAAGGAAAAGATTGAGAGTGGAAAGTGAATCTTCAGAATCGTCTTCTTCTTCAGAAACGGAAGATCTAACATTCATACCCATTCCACCAACAAAAACATTTTCCAAGGTGACAGGTGATTTTTTTGAAACACCTGGACCAAGACGCGTTCCTCCATCGAATGCCAGTCCTATTGATTACTTCAATTTATTTTTCACAACATTTCTTCTTGAAAGCATTGTTAGAGAAACCAATAGATATGCATCGCAATTCATAGAATCGCATATTTTATCGGATAATTCACGTATCAAGAAGTGGAGGCGAACTAATGTTCCAGAAATAAAAGCTTTCATTGCAGTCTTGCTAGAAATGGGAATAACGAAACGACCAACTATCTACTGTTATTGGAGACAGAATTCCAGAAGAATACCATGGTTTGGAAAGATGTTTGCCAGGGATAGGTTTCTGTTGTTATTGAAATTTTTCCATTTGGTAGACAATGAATTACTAGCTGCCCCAGGTCATCCGGATTATAACCCTTGTGCAAGGTTTGAAATGCTTGTAAAACACGCTAATACAGTTTTTCACCAGCATTATGTACCACATCAACAACTATCTATTGATGAATCACTGGTCGGTACACACTGCCATTCATCAATAAAGCAGTATCTTCCCAATAAAAAGCACCATAAATGGGGCATAAAATTCTGGATGTTGTGCGACTCAATAACAAAATACTGCTTAGGATTTTTTTGTTACAAAGGAGCCAATAATGCAGAAGACAGGGATCTAATAAAAAAAGACGGACTAGGATTTTCAGTGGTAGAAAAGTTATTGTCAGTTGGAAATTATCTACTTAAGGGTTATCATTTATTTACTGACAACTTTTATACAAGCTTACATTTAGCTAAATCCCTTCTAAACAGAAATACCTACCTCGCGGGAACAATCCGTCGTAATAGAAAAGAAATTCCCGCAGAAGCCAAAAAAGCTGAGGTAGGTGTGGCAAAATATTTCGCTAATCAAAATATATTGATGTGCTCGTTCAAAGATAAGAAAACAAAGCCGCATCCAGTGATTCTTATTTCCTCCAATGCAAATTCGGACAGTGTAAGAGTTACAAAAAAGAAGGGCTCTTACGAGTATACAAAAGAAAAACCAAGTATGATTCACGACTACAATCTACATATGGGAGGGGTAGATGAATCAGACAAAATGCTGTATTCCTACTTAGATGAGAGGAGAACTTTCAAATTCTGGAAGAAGGTGGTTTTCAACATTTTTGGAAGGATGGTGTTGAATAGCTATATCCTATATAAATCTAAAACCACAGAAAAAAAATGACCCGGCTGCAATTCACATCCGCTATTATTGAACAAATCGAAGAAGAATGGATGACCTTTAGAAATATGGAAAATGAAGCATAAACTTCAAGCCCAAAATTTGCTTTGGAAAAACTACCTGGACGCAATTTACGGCAGTGTGCGGTCTGCAGTAATAGGAGGACTGGAATAAAACGTTCCAACCTTATCTGTTGCCGATGCAAGAAGGGGTTACATGGAATTTGCGCAGCAAAACATAATTGTTAAACTTTTTTTTTTAATTTTTATTTGGCTTTCCATTCTTTTTATAGCATACTACTTGTATGTCTTTTAATTGCCTTCAACAGTTGTTTCCATTAATTCTTTATCTACAAAATGTTAAAAGTTTCATGTAAATCGATGTAAAATTGGAGAAGTTATAATGTTTTAAGTTGAAATATATTTTTTTTTATTTTATACCCAAATTTTCTATAGCAGTTTTGGAATGTATTAGCATTTTGATAGTTAGCTGCCAAACGGTTAAACTCTATTCAAAACTTTGATACATCTTGCAAGGCCACCGTTAACTTCAAAAACTTCACTCTTACAACTTTTAATAATAACTACATTGTAGATTGGGAGTAGAGATATCCAAGGACTACTATTCTATATAAATTTCAAATATCAATCATGTATGTCTCCAAAAATCCAGCAAGATCGCTCAAAAATTGTGGTTTATGATCTATCAAGAGTTTTTCAGAATCCTTATATTTTCTGAATAATTCCAGGCCAACTCTTCTTTTGGCCAAATGTTGACACATAAAGATCTTGTGATCAATCGTGTCTATCTCATCACACCAGTCACATTTAGGATCTTCCTTCACCTTGATTTTGAATAGTCTAAGATTGTTATAAGCTTTCTTAGTTAAAAGTCTGTTTATTATTTTGATACTATTACTTTTGAGACCGCTATTTCTAAACCATGTATTATTTCTAAAGGCGAGGCTTGAACTTAGCCAAGGGCAACTCTCTAAGTGCACCGATTTACTCCTATACTCTTCCTGCCATTCCCTAAGGATTTTATTTCTGATGGATGATAGCAAATCCTCCTTGTCTAATGGGATTGAGAAAGGAGTACCTTCCACAATGGCCCTCTTTGCCTCCTCGTCAGCCATTCTCATGAAATTGATACCTCTATGTCCCGGCACTCAAATTATTTTTATAATCTTGTTGGCATTCTGGTTCAGTAATGCGCAGATAATTTTAACAACAGAATTAGGTGATGAGGATCTGTCCAGTTGGTCACAGGCTCATTTACTGTCTGAAAGCACAGAAAGCCTATCCCATCCCATATAAGCTCCTTTTTCTATTGCTCCATAAATAGCCGCCAATTCCGTGTTGCTAACATACATGGTGTTAGGTAGCGAAAATTTATATATATTTAGAAAATTTATATATATATTTAGAAATTTGTATATATATTTAGAAATTTGTATATATTTACTCTGGCACCATCCACCGCCCAGATTCTAGATCCCAATTCTTCTTCTCAAATTATAAATGATTGAATGGGATGGTATCCTTATCAATGCTATCAAAAAAATAAACGCACACAATGAGTGAAAAAAAAAAAATTTGAATTTCTTCCGTGCATTTTGCACATACTCCGTGTATTATACAATCCTTGCTATAATTTTTACGTTAGATTTTTTCGCACGTTAAAGTACAGTTTACTTACGTCCATTCATAACTTACTTTCGCACATAATTAACTTTTTTCCCATTGAATGTAACAGATTAGATCATATCCTAACAATTAAACAAACAGCATTGATTACTTCAGTAAAAACTGGCAACAGACAAACAACTTTCTATGATGTAGGGAAACGTCGCTGAAGAGTAAGCTCATAGACTGCAGAAAAATCTATAGCTAAGCTAATTATATTACCTACTGAGCAGACTCGTCCAATTTTCTGCAACTGATCGATCATTAGAGGTAGCCCAATTTGCACCCGTTGATTACACGGAACCATGCTGCGATTAGCGAACCACAACAATCTACTCGACTGTAAACTGGTATAGTCGCGACATCATTACTAGCACTTGCACCACAGCCAACTTTCATAAAATCGTTACAATGTGAGTGACTGCGATGAACGATCTTGATAAACGTGCATAGCGCTTGACCAGATCGTCTGGCGGTTGCTACTTGTCAAACATGCGGCAATGAATCATGTGGGTGAATGATTTAAAGATCAAGCGCCCTAACCGTTTTAAGACCATTCAAGTATTACTCCAAGATCATTGGGAAGTAAAATATACTATATTGGGAATTTTATGTCGCTATGATTATGTTTATTTGTTATTTTAGTGTTTTGATGCATGGTAGCTTACGCTAATCACGTCAACTTTTCATGTTCACAGTCCCATTCCCAAACCGCTATGCTTAAATGTTGGGATATATATATGTAAATGGCAAACCTACTATTTGACGATATGATAACCGGGTAGATACGATTGACGATTAGACCAACTGACAAAGGGTTAATATATATTTTTCAATTTAACTTAAAATACATAAAACAGATACACTCATTAACCACCTTACACAACATACCATAAATTGTGGTGATTGAAATGCATTTCATCTGACCCAAATTCAGGAAGTTGCTACCACGTAATGCAATGCAACAGGTGCCCACAATCGGAGGCTACAAGTTCAGGTTTAATGCCTTGTGCTTTGCAGTCGACGGTTACTCGTTTATCTCACAAATAGTTTCGGCGTTTTTATTGATGTTGATTAATGTTGGTGATTTATAGTGATATCTATCAATTGGAAGCTAATTAAAATTTTATTTTACAAAGCAGTTATTTAATCGGTGGATTTTGCCGTAGAGTGAATATCTATGCATCGAGAATGTCATTTTAAAATATTTATTTTTTTCCCAAAGAATCGTTATTTTAACAAGTTGACTCCATCTCTTAGTCTGCCTAGAAATCATTAAGTTGAACTCCTTTTTTTAATTAAGACCGATCAAAATTTATTATGTCCTCTCTAGAATTGATCTGGTGCTTCGGAAAAATTAGAGGAAAGCTGAATTTTGGTGTGAACCTTGATACTGGCGTGTTGAACAAAATGTCAAATGTCCCCATGGATCCGAGTGCTGCGTTACTTTTTATACGAGGTCAAAGGTCAACAAAAGTGACCTTTCCTAAATATCTCGGTAACGGTATACAATATAATTCTACAGAAAAACAATCTATGATAAATTTGTAGCTTAAAAATTTTTCAACAAAAAAAATTCCAAAATTTTTTCTTGGTTTTTTAATGGTTTTTGAGATTTATTGATCCAAACATTTGTAACTAACAGTATCCTCTTTCTCAACGACATATTTATATTATCCGATTTTGATTACGACTTGGAATCTTTGTGAGTCTGCTTGTTTATGTTTAAGAGGCGCATAAAAAAAAACATGTAAACAAACTTATCTACCAGACTCCAGGGTAGGTGGTACTCCGAAAAAGTACCCCCCTTTGCCATAAAATGGTATTCCTGAGCTTCCTTCCCCAATCTTCAGAAATGAGCTCGTTGCCCACTGTTAAACAAGATAACATCACTAGATTATCCTGTTAATTGCAGTCATCACAGGATTGGTAAAAAAAACTGATTATTCAAGGATAGTCTGCAGGGGGTTGAGTTCCTATAATGTGAAGAATGAGCGTTGACAGAATCATGTTGGGATATTAACGAAAAGGACTTTTGACAGTTTGTTCAACATGCCAGTATCAAGGTTCACACCAAAAGTTAGCTTTCTCCTAATTTTTCCGGAGTTTAGTTTTGTTTTGTCCAATTTCACTGGATTAGATTGAAAAATTTTCTCTTTTGGATAAAACCATTGGTGTAAGTTTTAGCTTTTTTTTGCATGACATCGTTTTGCTCCTTCACATAGGACATCAGCTGTAAATGCTCGCTCCTGACTTTCGATCCGCGTTCTATGTGCTCGATGTACTATGTACTATGCTTCACATTTACTCGCACCTTGAAACCCATCCAAACTTCATGATGTTTTGCTGGTCGTGTTTCATTTTCAAGATGGATGATTATACATTATACAAAACAAAAAAAAAAAAAACTATGTAGTCCAAAAATTTATAATCAATATCAAATTGTTTTAATTGTGTACCAATTTCTTTCCTAGCTTGTAGAAATATCTTAATTTAAACCAATTTTTTCCTTTTGAAGCTAGATTTAGTTTATTTTGACATATATCGATATTTCAAGGGTAATCTGCCCTCTTCTTGAGTGTCTATTGGTCTAATCTTAAAATAACTTAGATATCTTATTTAAGGTGCTTGCTTTTAAAGTATTTAGTAATACTAATTACCTGCTAATTACCCGCTAATTGTCTATTAATTATATACTCAAGTACATTTTACTATGTATATTAATTACATTATCATCATATTATCACATTATCATCATATATTAGATACTTTATCTGTTTGAATTAACCTGAAAAATGGTAATACACAGTTTCCTTGGTTTGTGTTTAGTCGCCTATCCATCGGGGTTTTCCAAATGTTCAGGCTTTCGTATGCATCCAGTTTTCGTACCTGCTGTACTTCCTTAATCTCCTCCACGTTGTCCCACGTTATGCTGTGCTCCTCCTCCAGGATGTGTTTCGCTACTGCTGATCGTACTACCGTTGTGTTCCTTTTCCTAGCCAGCTCTTTAAGCACCCTTTGTGCCTTGGCCGTGTTCCCCCTCTTACGGTTTTCCTCCCTGATGAGTCTAGCCACATTGCCTCTAATTTGTGTTGTTCGGTAAGGTTTTTGACCGCGGCTTCGACGTCTACTACCAAGTCTTCTGTAGGAAATTTTGTTTCCTTGACAGCAAAATTCAGACCTTGGCTAAGCAGTTCCATTTGCTCTTCTGTGAATTGGACCGTGGATTTGTTCCCCACATAGTTGGGGATGGTCTCTACAGCATACTTTTTCTTTTCAATGGCATCTTTTTCTCTTGTCAGCTCCTTCAGTTTTCTTGCGAGAATTGTCCTCTTTCTATTTTTCTCACATTCAAAGGCCCTGTTTGCTTTCCCTACAATATCTTCCTAAAGGATCACTAGCCATTTTTAAATGTAAAAAAACCTTCCCGAACAGGAGAAAGCACAAATTAGAGGCAATGTGGCTAGACTCATCAGGAAGGAAAACCGTAAGAGGGGGAACACGGGCAAGGCAAAGGGTGCTTAAAGAGTTGGCTACTAACCCGGTCTATTATACCAAATCAGATAAAGGGAATGCCGTGGTTATAATGGACAAAAATGAATATGACCGATTAGTTATGGAAAAGCTCAACAACGGGGATTACCTGAGGTGATCCCTTATCAGACTCTATCAAACGAGTTGAAAGAATCTTGAAAGAGTGCAAAGGGACGATTGGAGAGATCAACAAGCTGCGGGTTTCAAACCCGGCGTTGCCAAGATTTAGGTGCCTTCCGAAGATACACAAGGAAGGAAATGAGCTAAAAGAAATTGTAACCGCCACAAACGCTCCGACAAGGAGAATCGCAAAGTGGATTGTAGACGAGTGTAGGGCCTTAGGGAAGATTAGCGATAGAACAGTCAAAAATTGTGACGAGATGGAAGAGTGGCAGCAATAGGGGAAGATGACTTAGTTGTATCATTTGATGTCAAGGCTCTATTCCCAAGCGTGCCGGTAAAACAAGCAATCGCGTTCTTTGAGGACTGGCTATTAGAGAAGAATAGCTCATCGGAAGGGAGGAAGAGGGCTAAAGACGATTAGAAACTTGCCTCGGTTTGCATGAATGGAAGTTACTTTACTTTCAGGAGGAAATACTTTAAAGCTATGAAAGGTGTTGCCATGGGAAATCCTTTATCCCCACTAATGAGCGAGATATTTATGGACAGACTAGAGAAAAAATTTCATGAAGAAGGTTCGCTTCCTTGTTTGGTTTTGGGTCAATTTTTTCGGCCGCTGCAACTCTCTATGCAGTATCGCATAATACTTTACTTAGAATTTTCATGGAAAGTTCTTCACAGGTACAAGTATCTACCTGTGGTGTGCCAAAGAACAGGTCAAAATCTTCTTTAAAAACCTTCCTATAATATGAATACTTAGCTATCCCATAATTAGGATATTTATGTATAAACATATTGTGCATAGTGGTTATATCCAGTTTCTCATTTAAGTAAAGCTTCTCTTTGGTGGTGTTATGAGTCAACTTTGTAGTATAAGACTTGATGTGCTCGCGAATAGTATGTGTAACGATCCCAAAAATTGCATTTCCCGGTGTGCATTTCCTTCGACTGTCAATGACCGACTTTCCAGCACTAAGAAGGAAGCAAAGCCTTCTAACCTTCTCAACTGTAATTCCATATAGATAGCAGAAGTGCTATTTTACTGAACTGCTATTTTACAAACGATAACTTTTTTATTCGGGATGGAAATTGAATAAATATAGGTGTTGCTTCTATTTGGCTTTGAGGACTCTTCAACTGTCTTTCTTCTTCGCCGTTATTTTACCTTGCTTACAGAAATGAGTCCTTGTAGATAGCAATCTTGCTCGTTTTTAGTATTCAGTTCTTTAAATTGTTGTAAAATCTGATCTTTTTCGTCATTTGTAAAAAATTGATACGCATTTCTTCGTGCACCTAGAAGAAAAGCATAATCACTTTAGAATAGGCCGACTTTAAAAGAATATAATTTTAGATGCATGGTACTTACTTGAAATTTTTTAGACAATGGTGCAGGAAAATTTTTTACAGCAGGAACATTTTTTCCATTCCAATTAACATAACATACTCAACGCCCTTCACAATTGCTTTTTTAATTACTTCACTTTTGTATTCATATGGCCTTTTAATACCTCTCTTTTTTCGTCTAGGGATATGCCCACTGTCAGTCTCACTTTCACTCATTTTTAAAATAATTATATTAAAGAAACAAGAAAAATATTCCAAAATTACATAAAATAAGATAACTAACAGAAGACGTAGAGAGCTCTTTGAAAACAGAACTGATAATGAAATCACCGTAGCAGATTGTATCATTTATCAGAAAAAGTGTTTTTGACGAATGCGCTTCACTAGCGCTGTCGTTGCTGCGGAGGAGAAACAACATAAGTCACTGACTTATGTTTGTTTCTCCAATAGATAGTCAACTCGTACTTCCCCTGCTGCCTAGGGGAGGCATGTACTAATGTGATTTCTCTACCAAATAGTGAGTGTTGAGCTTAAACATCGATTTATAACAGAAAGTCGATTTTGAAAAAAATGTGACATGGGGTTTCTCAAGTAACCGGTTCAAATGCAAATTACTGTAGCTTAAAAAAAATTTAAACGTACTTGACTAGATGCAGCTTCAATGTATACAATGCAAACAAACAAATTTCAAGAAATATTCCTCCGCGTCACGCAAAAGAGAAATACCACTGCCGCAGTAGAATCGCAGCTCCTAGCTAAGTTGATACAGACATTTCAAAGCGAATAAACTTCTCTTTGTCGCGCTATTAATCTGTGTTTTTTCTATTTCTTAAATTCGTGATTGTGTCTAGACATTGGTTTAGGTAATTTTTGGCAAAATCTTGCAAGCTGAAGTGCCTTAATTGTGTAGTTGTTGTAAAATGGGTCGTCGCACCACAATTGACCAGCGCATATTGGTACTAAACCACTTTGAAAAAGGATAATGTGCTCGGAAAGTTGCTGAAAGTTTTAATTTGAGTATTTCTAAAATGCAGCAAATAATTAAACGCTTCGTACACAAACGATACAAGAAAAGTGAAAGCAAACCTGAAGATTTCCGCTCCAAAATTGGCTACTGAGGTTCATCGTGAATTAGGGAAGTCATGTAGGGCTGAAACCGTCCGACGAGCGCTTCGTGACCATGATTTCAATGGGCGAGTAGCTCGTAAGAAGCCATTCAATTCCAAAAAAATAAAATAATTCGATTTGCCTTGGCCAAAGAGCATGTGGGAAAGCCATCCGCGTTCTGGAATACGGTTATTTTTGCGGACGAGTCCAAGTTTAACCCTCCGAGAACACAGGGGGTTAAATTGACCCCAGTGACCTTTTTGGCCGATCGCAGCGCTTAGGCCTGCGGGCAAAGGGGGGGCGCTATAGGCTCCTAAGTGTATTTCTGTGTCTTGGCTATAAGTTCACAACTTTCGCATACAGTCCCAAGTCGTCAGTCGTCGTTGAGAAGCATTTGAAGCAGATTAAGGGGTCAAATAGACCCCATATGTACTCGACGTCATTTTGAGGTAAAAATTCAAATTTCATGGGTTCGGAATCTTTCGGGATTGAGTGTAAAAATCCTTCTTTCTTTCCAGCTTTTCTCTTGTTATAGAGACACCTAATTCAACAAGCAATATATTTCTCGATGTATTCACGCATTCTTGGAAACCAGTAATGTTCATAGAGTCTGAACAGAGTCTTCTGCAACGCGAAGTGTCCCATTTCATCGTGAGCTGCTTTTACTACTTGTTGTCTCATACCTCGTGGAACGACTCATTGAATACCGCGAGCTGTTATTCGGTAAACACGTCCGTCCCTTAGCGCGTAGTTCTTAAATATTTGTTTCTCATACTCGGTCTTCGGTGATTGAGAGAGAATCTTCCTGACTTCTACAATTTTCTGATCAGTCAGTTGTCCAGCCAGCACCCAATCTGCTTCGGTAATTTGCATGATAATCTGATCTTCCTCTATTGGATTGCGACTCAGAGCATCAACATGTTTCATTCGGTCGCCTGGACGATACTTCACATCGAACGTGAATTCTTGCAGCTGTAACCACCAACGTGCTATTGTGGGTATTAGATGTTTCTTTCCATTGGATGCTTTTAACGCGTTGCAATCGGTGATGACAACGAATTTCATCCCGAGTAAATAAGAACGAAATTTCTTTAAAGTCTCAACTACTGCCAGAGTTTCTAACTCGTAAGAGTGGAATTTATTTTCTGAATCTTTCGTTTGTCTACTGTAATATGCGACTGGATGTAATCTGTTATCGTTTTGTACTTGAAATACCAGCCAAACCTAATGAACTCGCATCCGTATGCACTTCAGTGGTGGCAGAATTATCAAGAATTATCGAGTGTTGGTCGATTGATAAGACTGTCTTTAAGTTTTTTGAAAGCTTGTTCTTCTTTGTCAGTCCACTTCCATTCTACAGTCTTCTTTGTCAAAACGGTCAAAGGTTTAGATATTATAGCATAGTTACGCACAAACTGGCGGAAATACCCAGTCAATCCAAGGAATTGTCTTATCTGGTGAGCTAATGATGGGGATGGGAACTTTTCGACGGCAACAATCTTATCTTTTCCAGGTTGTATTTTTCCATCACTCACTTCAAAGCCTAAGTATGTTACCTTTGTCATAAGAAAAGCACATTTTTTAATGTTCAACGTGACGCCTTCCCTTTGAAAAATGTCTAACGTCCGACGAATTGCTTTGAGTGCATCTGGTAATGTTTTCGATTGCAACATGACATCATCCAGATAAACAACTGCTATATCATTGATTGGTCCAATGATTCGCTTCATAAATCGTTGGAATACCCTTGGAGCATTTGTCAGACCAAAAGGCATTCTATTATATTCAAATTGACCCGATGGAGTAACAAAAGCCGTGAATCGCTTAGAAGATTCTTCTACAGGAATTTGGTAATACCCTGACTTCAAATCTAACGTTGTGAAATTTTAACCACTCCCACACACCACACCACTCGCTGATCAAATAGACCGACCTATAGTCGGTCTATTTGATCAGCGATTCGAGGCAGCGGGTAATTATCTCGAATCGTATGTGCATTCAACTTTCGGAAATCGACGCACATTCGTTGTTCTCCGTTTTTCTTTTTGACTAGAACAACAGGAGAAGCATATTCAGAATTCGATTCCCTAATAATGTTACTCTCTAGCAGTTCGGTAACAATATTTTTTACGGCATCTTGTTCTACCCTCGCTATTTTATAGGGGCGACAAAAGTAGATTAATTTTTATTTCCGCGGATTTAGCACATCCTAGTTCACATGTAGTTTGTGAGATGCAATCTCGGTATTCCGAGAGAATAGAAAACAATTTAAAATTAATTTGTTCATCTACATCGCCGACTGTTACATCATCGAAATTTATGTCGGTGAATTCCCTTTCGATTACATTCATTATCTCTTCTGGTTCCGATGTTTCCTTGTCGCAACACCAACCTCTAGCTAAAACCCGATTTTTCTTTAGGATTATATCATTCACTGATAAATTTACAACTGGTATTAGTGCCCATGAGTTTGCATCAATTTCCGTCACCATTTGAGGAAGACAAGTTTCCCGGCCCTCGTCTGGGCGGATGCTACTCTCAATATAAATGGCACCAGTATATTCATCCATTGGTTTTGTTCAGCCTAATTTGATTTTTGGGGATCAAAGTTTCAGCTGCCGTGCGCAAAACGATTTTTTTCAAATCAGGTGTAATTTCAAAGTTTGGAAAGAATTGTTTTTTTTCCAAAAACAGCAATCTGTTGTCATCTTTTAAAACCAGCACGTTCGGCAGCTCAGTAAATGTTCTTCCGACAAGAACTGGCACATTTTGCTCCTCGTCGCGGACTACCAAACTTTTTATTATTGCTTCAACTTCATCGACCTTCAACTTGATTCTAGCTGATCCAATACTCGAAGTAACTCCTTGACCATAACCATATAACTTTGTTTGGTGTCTTTACGAATTTCTTTCAACGCACGAAATCTGCTTTAAAAATAAACAAACCAAAATTTGGTTCTGCTTACTACTTTAACGAATTCCATTCGTAACGTTAACGAGTTTCATTCATTTTCAACACATTGCTCGTGTTGAAATAACACTTTCTATTATAAGTGATAATTTTATTCACAATCGCTATCAGCAATGTATACATTTCACCACGTGCTGGTATACATTTCACCACGGCATAACATTTCTTTTCAAAGCAAAAAAAAATAATGGTTGTGAAGCCCATTGGGTGTACTGAGGCAAACGTTCGGTTTCGTATCCCACTTCTGATGTTGTAAGACCGTTTTTTTTTTTTTTTTTTTTTTTAAATTACCTCTGCGCGAACCGAAACTGCTCAGCACCGAGAAGCCTTCACAACCTGTAATGAAAAGCAATTCTAAGTCTTGTTAACTTTGAAAAGGTACGGCGTTGTGGACATCGCTCAATCAAATACAAAATTCTCAATAAGTTTCAAAACATCAGTTGGCGAAACCAAGACGAGTCACACACACAGTAGCGATCTCTTGCCACTCGAACCGTGACCCGCCTCACACACCCAACTGAACCGGTCGTTGGGGAGAACTCCGAGTACAGTTCGTCGAACCAGGGCGGAACACACACACAGCAGCGATTATCCGCCACTCGAACCGTGCTCCGTCCAACACACACGCAACTGCTCTCACTTCCTTCAGAATAATCATTTACGTTGCCATTAATTCAACCCGTCCACATTACCGAATCACCTCCACAATTGAACAACAAATCATTAACAATTATGCACTGAAACAGCCCAGATTTAACTATACTTCAACGAGCATCCTCACAACAATTATCACCATATATCACTCTGTGAGATGCAATTACACAAAAGCTGATACAATTAACAAAAGCAAAATACACTAAATAGCACCAAAATTAACATGACTTAGTGATTATACTCACAATTCACAAAAGCCTCGAATTTCTCGACCAACCTTCTTGTTTTCTTTTCAATTCCACAACTCACCGACTCACTATATTTTAAATAATTTTATTTCACTTGTCAAATTGAAAATAAAACAATTAACAATTCATGCACTACTATGATTGCATAAAAAAAAATACATTACAAATACTTGTGTAGTTTCTTCTTATGACAAGCGCTTTGAAATGTTCATTCCACCACTGCTTATTGGTATGTCTAGGCTTATAATTTCCAATTTGGTTTTGCACTCCAATATTTCTGATCTTGGATGAGATGGCAACCCAATCGTCTTCGAAAATTTCCTCATGAATATGTTTTAAGGCTCTTTTAGACACCATAGCTTTTTTCTGGACCGATGTTCCTTTCGCTCTAAATTTAAAAATGATGCTTTAATGTCCACTACAATTAATATTATTCTGACAAATAGCCCATTTGACTTTTGTAGGAACAAAATTTCCAAAAGTCAAATCAGGAGTAAAGGAGCCTCTAACTTCATTACTGGATCTAGCAGAGAACGTTATCCCCAATTATCAAAGAAAGCTAAGTTGTGGTCATGGAAAAACTTGAGGAGTTTGTTTCCTCTTTGATTATTTCTGTGATCACCCCAGCACCTATTTCTAGCATTGAAATCACCTCCAAAGATGTTATTTGAACCAGCAAAACGCAAGAAAATTGAATCCATCTCATTCGAGAAGAATGTGCTATCTGGGTCTGAGGGGCAGTAGAAAGAGAAAATTATAATGTTCTCTATTATGTTTAGAGTTCTAATCGCCACAACCTCAAGTTGTGAATCCAACTTAGCTTCTTGAAATTGTAAATATTTCTTTATCAAAATGCAAACACCCCCTTCTATTATCAGATCTATTTTTCGCAATTATATTGAAACCTCTTATTAGATTATTTTTCAATTGTTCATTTGTAATAAATGTTTCGGACGAGATTGCTATATTGAAATTATCATTATTAAATGCAAATTCTAAATTATTTCTATTCTTAATTAATCCTTGGATATTCAATTGTAGAATTTTCATTATTATTCTTCTTTATTGGTATATCTAGTGACTAGTGAACTATTGCCTAGAATGGATGGAATCGCACTAAGGTCCTCTTCTTCTAGCCCTTGAAATCTATTTACATTGTTGACGATATTTCTTGCCTCAAAAAAGGTCACATTTTTAATGCCCGCTATTTCCAATACTTTTCTTTCTGCTCTCCATATTGGGCAGTTTTTATCAGTTGCTAGATGTATGTGTCAGCAAAGTACACAGAATGCATACAGTCTTCGAGCATTTCCCTTCACAGCTTACTGTTCCACATTTTAGGCATTTCATCTCTGGACATTTACAGAATTTAGCTGTATGCCCCAGCCTTCCGCATTTTAGACATTGTCTAGGTTTCGAGATATAATATTCCACCTTAATTCTGACATAATCTACTTTAATATATTCTGGGAATTCATCCCCATCAAAGGTACACTTAACTGTACGGGATGAAACGAATACATTTGGGTTATTTCTGCTTCTCGTAGAAAGCCTTTCTGCATTTTTAATTAAGACATTTTTTAACCTGTTTCCAAAACTATTGCATGGGATGTGTTGTGCTTAACACAACTTAAAGACTTTGGTCAATTTTGTAGTAATCTTTATTTAAGATAACTCAAGATAATTAATGATAATTGTAGATGATTTAAGATTTTTGAAGATGATTTAAGACACTACAAAATTCTGTTTTTATCGTCCTTTTCAATGCGACTAATTTTTCTCTGTGACTCATTTGGTTTTTAATTTTCTTCCTGTCACATGATTTTTCCCATCGCCTACTTCGTTCTTTGCTGCATGTTCAGTTCACAGCAAGAAATCGCTCGTCAAAACTTGCAACGAGCACCATCGGTCAGCAAACTCTGTGCTGGCAAAGCACAACATCGCTCCTCTAAACCGGCTCTAATTTAACTGCTGGTCTTTCAAAGAATCCGGTTTTCGTCTGTACTATCGCCCTTCGCACCTGTCCATCTTTACCTTTTGTAACATTGACAACTATTCCTTTAGGCCACATGTTTCGAGGGTTTGCCTCATCAACGATTAAAACTACATCTCCCTCTTCTATTGGTTTCGTCTTGTGAAACCATTTGGTTCATCTAGTTAAAGTAGGTAAATATTCATTTATCTACCGTTTCCGAAATTTATTTGCATATTGCTGAGCCTTAAGCCAATTTCGCTTAAGAACTGTGCCATCATCGCACAATATTCCATCTGGTTTTTCGCCGTTGGAAGATCCAAGCAGAAAATGGTTCGGAGTTAGTGCTTCTTCATTCACGTTCTCCAATGGCAAATATGTTAATGGTCGAGAATTGATGGTCCGTTCAACTTCGAGCAGCATACTGTAAAGTGTCTCGTCTGTTGGGTTCTGTGTTAGCAGAATTCGATTTAACGTTTTCTTTACGGATTGAACCAGTCTTTCCCAACTTCCCCCCATATGGGGTGCTGCAGGTGGATTGTAGACCCACTTAAAGGTTGAACTAGAAAATTCTTTTGCTAGTTGAGCATTTTGTCGCTCTATAGTATCGCGTAACTCTCTTTCAGCTCCATGAAAATTCGTACCATTGTTGCACCGTATTTCAATTGGGATTCCACGTCTGCCAATGAAACGTTTAATAGCCAAAATACAGGAGTCTGCTGACAAACTGTTCGCTACTTCGATATGGATTGCTCGTGTCGTTAAGCATGCTATTACAACTCCCCATCGTTTCTCTGTCCTGCGACCTATGACCACACTCATTGGGACAAAATAGTCGAATCCTACTTACGAAAATGGACGTGTGAATGATGCAAGTCTAGCAAGTGGCAGCTCTGCCATTTCCGGTGGACATGGCAGCGCTCGACAATTTTTGCATTCCTGGCAGTTTTTTACTTCACTTTTCAAGACAGCTCGCAATCGGGGAATGAAATATTTTTGACGCATTTCATTTATCACGGTTTCTTGATTCTGGTGATGATAGCGCTGATGATACGATCGTACTATTAAATGAGTTATATAATGACATCTGGGAAGTAGGATCGGACGCTTCATGTTGACGTCGACATCTAACGCTCTATCAATTCGACCTTGACATCGTAACACTTCATTATCGTCTAGGTATGGGGATAATTTGTATAGGGCACTAGATTTTTCCAGATATTTCTGTTTGTCGATGGGTAGATTCTTGTTGAAGGTTAAAACTGCTATTTCGTCGCAGTAATTATCTGCCTGAGCCTGGCGATACAAGTAACTTTCTGCTTCTATATATTCTTGTTGTTCGATGAATCCTATTCGACGTGAAACACATTGCTTGGTTGCTAATAAGTTCCATTTAAATCGAAGTACATAAACTGTAACAAGGACTATCTTCCTCCAGTCGGAGTATCTTTCCGGTTGTATAATGTAAATAAAGGTGCAAATGCTACATGTCAAAACGAAATCATATTTTGCAAAATAATTTTGTTTTTTGTTGCCTTCATCAAACTGCTGCTTTTCGTTCTCCAGTCATCGGCTTCGCAATCTGAATCCATTTTTATTACATTTCCGTAGTTTTTATTTGATTACTTTTATTTTTTTCAATTCGTTTTCTATTCGACCAAACACTCGACCTCTAGGCAAAAATGAATGCCTTGTCACGAGGTAAATAAGTTCGATAGACATTATGATCCAGTGAAATCCGACATAAAAAAGGCGAAACTTCGGAAAAATTAGGGGAAAGCTGAATTTTGGTGTGAACTTTGATACTGGCGTGTTAAACCAAATGTCAAAAGTCCCCATCGATCCGAGTGCTGCGTCACTTTTTATACGGGGTCAATGGTCACCGAAAGTGACCTTTCCTAAATATATCAGTAACGGTTACGTCTTTAGAAAAACAATGTATGACGAATTTGTAGCCTAAAAATTTTCAACTTTTTCCTGTAACCATAACCGTTTTTGAGATATATTGATCTAAACATTTGTTGCTAACAGGATCCTCTATCTCACGGCATGCTAATATTATCCGATTTTCATTACAACTTGGCATGCTTGTGAGCTTGTTTGTCTATGTTTAAGAGGCGCATAAAGAAAACATGCAAACAAACTTATCTACCAGACTCCAGGGTAAGTGGAAAAGTGTGCTCCGAAAAGTTCCCACCACTCCCCGCCACCCTTTGCCATAAAACTTAGAGGGACATCTGCTCGCCAGTCTTTTCTCAGAACTAAACTGTATTGCTGCATCATGTGTGGGATATTCCACGAAGAAGCAGGACAAAACAGCAACATTGCAGGTGAAAATAAGTTTTGTAACATATCACGGGCCTAGGAGTATGAAAAAGCAAAATAACATCATGGCATAATTTTGTAAACGCTCTTCTTGACATTATAGGAGCTCAACCCGCTGCAGATTATCCCCGAACAATCAGTTTTTTTTACCAATCCTGTGATGAGTGCATAGCACAAAAGGGACAAGACACGTCTCGAAACCAATTTGCACCTGAAAATAAGTGACCTTGCCCTGATCGTTCATGGGATAAGACGGTATGGAAAAAAAACTAAAAAACCGGTTATTTCGGGATGGTTCGTTTGCGGGGGTGGGTAGGGTGTGGGTGTAGGGCTGGTCTTGCGATGTCAATAATAGGCAATTAACAGGATAAAAAGTAATTCTATCTTGTTTAACAGTGGGCAAAGAGTAGGTAACGAGCTCATTTCTGAAGATTTGGGATGGACCATATACCCTGGAGTATGGTAGATAAGCTGATATACATGTTTTTTTTTTATGTGCCTCTTAAACATAGAAAAACAAACTCACAAACATGCCGAGTCGTAATGAAAATAGGATAATATTAACATGCCGCGAGATAGAGGATGCTGTTAGCAACACATGTTTAGATCAATGTATCTCAAAAACGGTTATGGTTGCAGGAAAAAGTTATAAACCTTTTTTGTTGGAAATGTTCTAAGCTACAAATTCATCATACATTCTTTTTTGAAGACGTAACTGTTAAGCTAGAACTACACTGGTCTCACGTAACGTGAGCTCACGTGTCGTCACGTTATGCGTGTGGAGGCATGAGCTCACGCTTGGAAATACACTTATCTCATGCTAGCAGCTCACGTGTGTTGCAGTTGCATATCGACGGTTTGAGGTTTAACTAAATTTCGCTGCGCACATAAAAATTCTGTTACAATTTTTTCCCACAATTTACCAGCATCAATGTATTTCGCCAACAAATCACTTACCTTATACATTTCAAACAAATCAAATACCATGCGGTAAAAATATTGGCTAAACGTGCTCTCACGTGAGCTCAAAAATCTGAATTTGCAGATTATCAAAAACGTGAGCTCACGTGAGCTCACATGAGCCGTGTGACGTGTCGCCAGTGTATTTCTAACCATACAAAATGGTACTGCAGATCTATCACACGTGTGGTCAGCTGATGTGACGACACGTGAGCTCACGTTACGTGAGACCAGTGTAGTTCTAGCTTTACTGAGATATTTAGGAAAGGTCATTTTCGGTGACCTTTGACCCCGTATAAAATGTGACGCAGCACTGGGATTGATGGGTATTTTCGGTATTTTGCTCAACACGCCAGATTTTTTTGGCAGTCGAAATCTTAAGTCTATTGTATGTACATGAACACACTCTGCTTTGAAGAAACGGTTGTTGTGGAGCTCGAATGCACGCTTCATGTCCAAAACAAACTGCAGATGGGAATATCCTTCTCTGGACATGGCTTCTGTAAAAAAAGAAGAAGGACGTTAGAAAAGACAAAAACAGATGTGCTTTATGTACTTACTAAACAAAACACCACAAAGGTTTTTGTTCTTGAAGAAGTAGATTTAGTTCTCAAAACTTCATCTCAAAATCTAAAGTGTGCTTATAAAATAGTTTTCATGTTATAGTTTTGTCATGAACCTTGATTAGTGCCCAGCAAACACAGCACTACTTCTAAAGTGCTGCAGAAGTCGTGCGTAAATCCGTGAATGCTTTTAATGCTAGAGATAGCATTTTACCCCAAAATTCACCTATTTACTTCATATTACCCGCGTACGTGTGATATGTTTTGTTTCATGGTTCAGCGTTCACTTTCACAAATATGAATGGGACAAACGATAGGAATTTCAGCAGTGCAAAAGCTCTGCTATACTACTCCTGAAGTGGTGACTGAGCAGCACGCAAAATGTACTGCTGCACTACTGCCTTAGAAGCAGTATACCAATAGTATAGCAGCACATTTGCATTACTTTGCATTCATGCCACTTTTAATTGCCGTAAAGAAGAACTTTTAATGCATTGTTAACCTTTTTATTACTGTAAAATAAATAAATACATTGTGAATGAAAGTTATTTAGATTTTCCACAGAAAATAATCCAGAAGGGAACTCGTAAAGTACAAAAACGTAAGCTTATTATAGAATATTGCAAAAATTGATTCACTAATCTGGTATTTAGCTATTCTTAAATGTTTTAATACCTATTGATGTTGCGCATCTCTGGTTTTTGATTTTGTTTGTTTTCCTACGTACTTACATTTTTTAATTTGGCTGATGTTGAGATAAACAAAAATAAACATTGATTTCATGTGCATTATTGCCTATTTTCTAGTACAAAGGCTAAATATACATACACCATGAAGTCATCCAATACATCACAAAAGTCTGCTTATTATCTATTTTTAATGTATATTTATGTTTTATTTTTTGATTTTGTTTGTTTTTATACTTGAATTTTTGAGCTTGGCTGATATTGATAAAATAAAAATTAATGGGAATTTCATTAGTATTATTGATTTTTTTTTCTAGTAATACTCCTATACTATGGATACATCATAAATTCATTCAATACATAATTAAAATAAAGCATAAAACTGAGCTTAGTATCTATTTTTTCGCTTTTGCTTTTGCTTTTGACACTCTGTTATGAGATCGTTGCATGGATAAACGAAGTTGAGATTCATAAATATTTCGCCCCATCTGAGCACCACAAGCATCTATTTAAAAAAATAAATTAATGTTACAAATAACTATTGTAATAACCTATTTTGTTTCATACCAAATAATATTTTTTCGAATAATTTGAGAGATTTGAGTGCTCGTTTTCCGTTACGTCCTTCTAAATTGAAATGCCAATATACATCATCGCTGGCCAATAATCGAAATGCTCGATCTAATAGCCCCTGTTTCCGCAATGTACATTCCTCGAATTGTTAGATTTATACATATTTAGATAGAAAAATAGTAAAAATATCATCTGATATGAAGTTATTACCAGTTTTCCGGCAAAAATCTGATCTTCGAGAAGGTTAGACTGTATCTCAATATCGATATCGTCTTTGTCCTCGCCGATACACATTTTAATTTTTTTATACAAGAGCTTCGATATTACTATATTTTCCCGTAATAATTTATTAATGGCTGATTGGGTTGCCTCTTCTTCTTTCTATGAAACTTCAAATTTTTATAATGCTTATTTTATATTATAAAAGTTAATTGCCGTAGTATTTAAGTATTCTTCCTTAAATGAATTTAATTCTGCTTCCAAATTTGTGACTTTTTCTGAAATTATCTTTTGTGTATCCTGGATGTGCTTTTGCCCTATAATCAATTGTTAAAGGATGTCATTCGAAACACCCACAACACATTTTTCAATCGTCGATTGCTCAAATACTTTTCGTTTTCCCATTAAGGATGAGCTTCCGCTGGTATCTTGGCGTGGCGGATTGTTTTCTTTTGAATGTTTAATGTGTTTGACTGAAAGTACTGTTAACATATTACCATTGTTTGAAAATAGTCAGCACTTCTAAGATTGTATTTGAAAATACATTTTTGAGTTGAGGTGGCAAAACCCTTTGGCACATTTTCGCTATAGCCATCAATTATGGGTGGCAGAATTGTGTAGGCGCTGATGCGTTCACTATCTAAGTATACAGTAGTAAATAGAATGGATATCAAGGTACTGTAAAATTGAAAACCGATCATCTTCTCTGATTCTTCAGATGAGAATATGTCCGACATTATTTATTGGTTTCGATCGGGCAACAAAATTAACAATTAGTTTTTGAACTGGTGAATACAATCGAGCAATAGGGGAATGAGTACTTGTCCTCCGTTGAACGGTATGGCAAATAATTTATTTGACAAATCCTCCTTCCAGAAAATTTCCAACTCCATCTTTAGTTCTTCGCAATAAAAAATACCTAACGCTATAGAAGATTGAACAGGAATTTCAAACAATGGTGATATTTTGACAAAAAAATAGCCAAAAATACATTCTTTGCCGTTGTGGCTACCGAATCCTGTAGCTTTTATGGGAATGACGCCTTTTATAAGGTAGTAAGAGTTTTTTTGCATTTGCAACAGTTACTTCGATGAAATCAAATTTGGAAATTGTTTCCGTCTTATAGTATGACATTTCATCTAAACGTCTAAAGAGCTGCTGGAGAATTTTGTTTGGCTTTTTTACTAGTTTTTTAATGTACTGCATATAATTCTCAAACTTATAAGCTGAGAAACTATCCAAGGGACCAAATTGCTTAACACAGTTTGTCAAATGAATCAAGCAGCGAGCATTGACGCTAACTTTAACTTCGCCGTACAGTACAGGAAATTCTTTGACAAACTCTTCCAACATTACACCTGCAACTTCAACTGAATTGGTTGAAGACCGATTACAGGCTAGCAATCGGATAGCACAGTGTAGCAGTAAAAAATGATAATAAAGGTCATCATGTACTGAATCTTTCAAAGCTACGACCCCAACTTAGAATAAAAAATGTCTGAACTCGGTTGCCTTCCATAAGCTTATATCGCCGAGACTTCTACAATTCCTGCAACACTCAAATGGAAAATGTTGGGCTACTAAAGAAATTTTTTTGTTGATAGCCGTTACATTGACGAATCTACCACCAGCTTCAGTTTTCACCACCACCAACAATTTCTTGGTAATGCCTAAATCAATTAAATGCATTGGATCCAGCGCAAATTGTGAAACCATTCCAATTCCTAAACCTTCCAGTAACATTTTTTTAACCCGCATCTCACTACTGTGATATGACTTATCACTTCTATCATCAAACGACTTGTCCGCTCTTGTAATGCCTTGCGTAGTTTGAAAAACTACTCTTCTATTGATGTATCTGGCATTTTGGATACATTTTGGACAGCTGTTTTTTCCCGTATGCTAGAAGTTTCAGGTCGGGCCATAGTATTGCAGGCCTCAGTGAAGTCAGTGAAATAAGGCTTAAAACTTCACATGTCAACCGCACCATAGTCCGGCAGGCCCCCCATGTGAGATGTCGAGAAGTCAATCGGATCATGAAAACATTTTTTCTGCTCTTAGCAACAATCAATTACTTTCCACGCAGCCAAGGATCTAATCTGACTGCATCTAAGAAACAGTATTATCTGTCAGAGGTATTCACCTAAGACAAATAATAAACTACCCGAGGAACTTCCAAACCCTGATCCCTGCTCTACTTCTCTATCAAGCACTATTTCAGTGCTAATTCTGACACAAATAAACCACCTGAGCAAGTCCTAATCCCTGAGCACTGCTTTATGTCTTGATCAAGTAATAGGTAAGTTCCCGTACTATGATTGATTGCGATTAATCATGATTAATTGTAATGAACCCGTATGCCGTCTTACTGAAAACTGAAAATTTCCCCTCTTTCAGTAAGTACGATGAAATTTCAATAGGGACTGAGCTACTGTAAAACACTGAAAAGTGGCAAACGAGGTAGTGCGAGTAAAATAAAATAATTTCAAATGTGCGTGGCAAGCAACATATACAATCCCCCTACATATTCGTGCTATGAAGGTCGAAGATGTTGGTGACGATAATTTGTCACCGCTTAGAATGACATTATAATCACTATTGTTCTTCCGAGGAACGAACACCGACACTTTTGGTGGTAAATTTTCAAAATTTTCAAGAAATGCAATGAGAAGGCTCCGGTATCCTCATGAATTCCCACCACTACATGATTTAAGAGAATTCAGTAAAATTCAATGACTTCAAATATGAGAAGAGACCCAATATTTCAATGTAGGTACTCACAAGCAATCTGTCTGCATAACTTGGCTTCCAGTGGGAGTTCCGATTCCATTAAAAAACTTTTCCTTGCAAACTTATCAGGCTTGCCCTGCTCTGATTGTGATCCTGTATATGGTGTCGAAATGGAGCCCTAAAATCAACAATATAAAAATAATTAGTGAATTGTGTGCGGTAATTGGCTGTGAGTTTTAAGTATAACTGACAGCAGAACCATATGACAGTTCAATGTATTAATAAATGGTGCTGGGAAAATTGTTTGGAAAATCGGAAAATTTCCTGGAAAATCGAAAGATAAGAAATTAGAATAAGAAAATACTATAGATTATAAATTAGATAATCATAAAACAGTACACATAATAAATATGTAATTTATCTTAAGTATGCACATGTTCCTAATTATCAGTCACTCATTTCACTCTTAATCTGGCTGAACTCGCACTGAATGGACTGGGCGCACAACAATATTGTAAACATTAACCAAATAATAGACAAACAAACATAGTACTATATCATTATTTTACATGTATGTATTTACAATTTGACATTTCAAATATAAAAGCTAGCTTTGTCGCAATGTACAGGGTCAAATTACTATATAGATGACGATAAACTATGAATCTACCATTGACACTTTCATGGTATATTGTCAATCATGGCATAATATCTCAGGAGTAATCCTTTGATTCTTTGGTGTTTTGCGCAGTGTGTTTTTAATCGGATGTAATTAATATTGGCTGATATGTGACACCTCGATGTAATCAACATATATTTGTTCTATAAAAGTTGTCATAACATATAAGCAACAATAAATCTCATTAATATTGAAACTTATGGATGTTTTCTTGTTGCATTGTCTCACGTATGAGGGGACCTATCACATTATGAGGATTGAATGGAAATACACTAGGAGATATCTCCTCCATGCAGGCTCTATAGGCTGAATCTAAATCATTTTAGGATGTGATTCATCAGATGTGAGAGTTAAAGTGGAAAATGTAATAGGAAATCATCCGAAATTCGCTGCATTTTAATAAAAAATTTTGTATGCAGGTATACCCACTGGACAGTGTGGTGTGGTCTAAACTAACATGACCACTGTACCCTATTATGTCCCATGTCTCAACACATGGCCTAATCTCAAAAAGTGAAAAATAAACTAATATTCATTATATAAATCTTTTTCCTCACATATCCTTTGTAAGGATTAGGTTATCTATCATGATCGAGCCATCAGCGGTGGTATATATTTTTGGTTGATGTGTGAAAAATGTACTACAGATGACTCAGCACTGCTTCAACCATTGGATCTGTTATGTGAAGTCAACCCCCGCTTTGAGCCTTGTCTCTACTTGATGAGTGATCAACACCACTGGCATTGCACCCCAGTCAGCCGGTGCATTTGTTATGCAGGGCCATCCTGTGCACGGGTCTGGGCTTAGCGTCTTTTCCAGCGGTATGTCAGTTATGTGGAGGCGTTTTGCTTTGAGCCTTGTCTTTTCTTGACAAGTGATCAGCACTACTGGCTTTACATTGGATCGACTGTTGTATTTGTTATGCGGGGCTGTCCTGTCCACGGGTCTTGGCCTAGTGTCTCTTACGCTGGTAAATTGGTAATGTGGTTCTGGTCTGTGTTTTGAGCCTTGTCTTGGCCTGCACGAGTGATCGGCTTCGTTGTTCTCTCACATTCTATCAGCCGATGAATACATCATGCGAGATTGTCTTGTCCACATTATAACATCATCAACCTTTGGCTGGTGCCTGACATTAAATCATCTGTAAATCTTCGCATTCTGACATAAGGTCCACCAGTTAACTTCAACAGCAACAACAGCAGCACATTGATTCCTTTCATCATGTATCAGATATTTTTGGATGCAAATATGATAACGTTAATCATTATCTCTACTCATGGATTGTTCGGTTACTTTGATTTTTGATTTTTCTTTTCTCAGCATCCAAATGCCATACAATCTCAATGGCTTTATTATATTTGAAAGTAGTATTATATTTGAAAGTACAGCTCTCTTAACACCAATTATGTATGCCCTTTTTCCAGCATATTGGCACCATCACTGATCCACACGAGAGAAAAATCCATATCTTCAGTCTTGTATGTTTCCGGCTGCACTTGTGCTGATGGCTGGTCCGGACGATACTTGGTTTAGATGATAGTTGGGGTGTTATTGCCTGTTCAGGCGTAAGATGACTGGTATCACATCTGCATTGTTTGCGGTTTCCTGGTCAGTCACATTGTAACCCTTTTTGCCCACAGGCCCAGATCTGACCCTCCTCCACTCCTATCACAATAGGATTAATAATGGTAGTTTAGGGAAGAAATTTTAAAGAGTGAAGGTTTAATTAATCAGTTGAATTAATCAGATAAAAATAAAAGTAAAAATAACATCAATAATTACTACTGTTAGTTCTCTGGCCACATATATCAAAATAATTTGAATCATCCCCAATATATATAATTTGATTACTTCCCTCTACCCATCAATCTGACGAGAATATAGCTTCACCGTTCTACTGAGACTGATGAAACACGTGCGGAATCCCAGGGATGCCCTATCATGGATTACCGGAACATATCGCAGACATCAACTTCAGCAAGGATTGTGATTGTTGAGCCCTGTACGGGAATGCCATGGACGTAATGTGGGTGAAGTAGCAGTACTCACATACTATTAGGGCTTTACACACATGCGCCTGCATCACGATTAATAAGTAGGTCATGCATTGGGATTCTGGATGGAGCACTGTGCCTTGAGTTTCGCAAATCTCCCTGTGAAGGACGGTTGTTCGAAGTTCGGCACAAACAAATTTTCAATGTAATTTCTATGAGGTTTTAGATCAATAAGAAGTTAATTAAACACAAATGTATATTATTATTTTTATTATTAGGAAAATTATGTAGGGTTTTATAAACCCTTAACAAAAAGTAACAAAAATTAGAAGTATTTATATTTAAGTAGATTTTTTTTTTAAATTAGTAACATTTATAGTTTTTTTTTCTTGCTAATTGATGAATTACTATATATTCAGTCTCAAGTTACAAGAAATACTGAAAAGAATTATAATTATAGGCAATTGTTGCAAACATTTTTTTTAGGTTCACCACACACTGTCTTTTTATATTTTGTACATGACATCTTAGACAGTATTTTCTTTTTAGCTGTACATAAGTTACAGTAACACCTAACTTTAGCCGGAAGTTTCTCTTCAGCTTCTTGAGAAGCCTCTTGATTAGTTTGTGGCAGGATATTCTCAATATTTTCTCTCAAACGCCTTGATAAAGTAGGGATTTCCAATCTAGTTCTCATCCACGATGTATACAGTTCAGTACCTAGTTTTTTCATATATTCTCTTCGGTTTTATGGTTTTTCTTGTTTTGACAAAACATTGTGTGTGTAAATTACATACATATGAGTTGATAAAAGCTATATTCAATATGCCATAAAACATTGTCATTGACCATCTGTTACTCTTTCTAGAACAAGACATCGAAGGACACATCTAGTCAAATGTGTCGACGCCGCCTTTTGTCTGGTTGTAGAACATATTGATCTCAGGTTTACCAGTTGTAGAATTTATAACAGCGCCTTCATCACATGAGGACAACATATACACCATATTCGACGGCTCCGGCTTTTATGATAGTAGGGTCAAAGGTCCATCGAAACAGAACCTAGACGTACCCACTGGTCTAGAACGGGTGTTTTTTAGTTTTTCGGGAATTTCCCTTGTGTTTGATCGTACCATGCCCACAATCGTCAATTTATATGGTTCAGCAAGCAATGATTTTGAGACAGGGATAGACGTGAACCAATTGTCACACTTTATATTGCGGTTGGTACCATGAATTGGCCGTGATAGCTCTTTCAAGTAATATTCGCCTTGTGGTAAACCATTTGTATTTGTCGCTTTTCCAATGCATGGCATCGCATTTATTATATAATTGGTTCCACTATCACTCATCATTGGAATTTTGATACCATACTTTTTTGGTTTATTAGGTATACACATCCGAAAGGTGCATCTACCGCGGAACCCCAGTAATTGTTCATCAATAGTGACATTACTTTCAGGAGAGTAATTCATTTTGCATCGGGCTATAAACAGATCCCAAACCTTTCGAACTGGTATAAACGAATCATGTTGGCGACGAGCAGGACGTAGAGTATTGTCATCCATTCTAAGACACCTAACAATAAAATCAAATCGGTCTCTGCTAAAAACTGCTGCATATCTCGAGCCCGTAAATGAACTGTCAAACAACTCAATGGTTGATAAATGATTATCTTTCATTGCAGCACTAAGAGTAAGTATTCCAATGAAGGCTTTGATCTCAGTAGGGTTCGTGATTAAAAATGTCGCACTAGTCATACTATCAGTACGCTTTTTCGATATCTCCACATTTGTCCACTGACCAAGCTCTTGAATGATTTCATCCGTGATAAATAACTCAAAGCATAAAAGTGGTTCAAAAATATTTCGACACATACGACTCGGACCTCTGTTACAACGAACTATCTTGATTGCAGATGTTCTTCTACTAACTTCACCTTTAGACGTAGACCAAACGTGTCTATTCTTACCTCTTATTACTCTATAAGGCGGAATAACTATGCCGTGATCATGTACAGTATTTTCAGGAGGTGTTGAAGTGTTCAAACTCTCATCAATGACATCATCTATGTACTCGTCATCAGTATCGCTTTAAATATCGTCTTCACTTGCATGATCCTCTATTCCACTATCACTGCCATCATCTGGCTTTCATCTTCTTGCCTCAAAAAGGAAATTATTTATCTTTATTTCTCTATTTATTTCTCTCGCCATGATGTAAAGATGTTCCTAAAAACAATTAAAACTAACTAATAACAATAACTCAATTTTATATTTACTTTATTTATGTAGAAATAAATAAAAAGTAACAAAAACTAAATCATATAAAAATGCATAAAAGTTACATAGAAGATAAACATGCGCCTCTCGAGCGCAACGGGTTGTCATAGCAACGAAACTATGGTACTTACCGAACAGTAGCTTGTAGCTTGTACACCTATTGGATGAAAAAATACAGCGATATATCCGTTTCGCGGGCGTCTCTGACGCGCACGTTATCTTTCTAGGGTTAATATGATGATGTACATAATTTCTGCGCTCGAAACCACAATCAGCCTTGAAAGATGCAGTTATGGTACTATGTGTTACCACATTGTCCATTGTTTTGCAGATTTGACAAAATTTGCTACATCCGTGAAACTAACTATGACCGACAACGCCACAAACGAACCCTCGTGCCTATGCGTCACAAATAAATGCCCGAATTTTACACTTAAGGGTTTTCCCAAGAACTATAATCCCGTTTGTTTGCAAATTTGTCATTTCGTGTACAAAAAAAAGATATCTAAAGATTTGTGCTCCAATTAAAATAATTTTAACACCACGAATGTTAACTAAGCTCCCTAAGATTCGTCATAAGGTCAGACCTAAGCTCTTGAATAACGGTAAACCATCTAGTAGCCCAGTGAAATCCGACATGAAAAAAGCGAAACTTCGGAAAAATTAGGGGAAAGTTGAATTTTGGTGTGAACTTTGGTACTGGCGTGCTGAACAAAATGTCAAAAGTCCCCATTGATCCGAGCGCTGCGTCACTTTTTATACGGGGTCTTTTATACTAAATATCTCAGTAACGATTACGTCTTCAGAAAAACAATGTATGACGAATTTGTAGCTTAAAAAATTTCCAACAAAAAAGGTTTTATAACTTTTTCCAGTAACCATAACCGTTTTTGAGATATATTGATCTAAACATTTGTTACTAACAGCATCCTCGTTTTCAACGGCATGTTGATATTATCCGACTTTGATTACGACTTGGCATGTTTGTAAGTTTGTTTTTCTATGTTTAAGAGGCGCATAAACAAAACATGGAAACAAACTTCTCTATCAGACTCCAGGGTAGGTGGAAAAGTTTGCAAGTGAAAATAATTTTGCAGGAACATTGCAGGTGAAAATAGGTTTTGTAACATATTATGGCCCTAAGAGTATGAAAAAGCAAGATAATATCATGGTATAATTCTGTAAACGCTCATTCTTGACATTATAGGAGCTCAACCCGCTGCAGATTATCTCCGAATAATAAGATTTTTATCAATCCTGTGATGACTGCATAGCGCCAAAGGAGCATGACACGTCTCGAAACCAATTTGCATCTGAAATTACGTGACCTTGCCCTGGTCGTTCATGGGATAAGACGATATGGAAAAAAAACTAAGAAACCGGTTTTTTCGGGATGGTTCGTTTGCGGGTGGTGGGTAAGGTGTGGGTGAAGGGCTGGTCTTGCGATGTCAATAATAGGCAATTAACAGGATAAAAAGTGATCATATCTTGTTTAACAGTGGGCAAAGAGTAGGCAACGAGCTCATTTCTGAAGATTTGGGATGGATGCTCAGGGATACCATTTTATGGCAAAGGGGGAGGGGCGAACTTTTCCGAGCACACTTTTCGATCTACCCTGGAGTGTGGTAGATAAGTTTGTTTACATGTTTTTTTATGTGCCTCTTAAACATAGAAAAACAAACTCACAAACAAGTCGTAATCAAAATCGGATAATATTAACATGCCGTGAGAAGGAGGATGCTGTTAGTAACAAATGTTTAGATCAATATATCTCAAAAACGGTTATGGTGAAAAAAGGTATAAACCTTTTATGTTGGAAATATTCTAAGCTACAAATTCGCCATACATTGTTTTTCTGAAGACGTAACCGTTACTGAGATATTTATGAACGGTCACTTTTGGTGACCTTTGACCCTGTGTAAAATGTGACGCAGCACTGGGATCGATGGGTATTTTCGGCATTTTGTTCAACACGCCAGTACCAAGGTTCACACCAAAATTCAACTTTCCCCTAATTTTTCCGAAGCACTATGTTGGATTTCCCCGGACTATATCGGATGACCATTCGACTGCTGTCGTTCGAAACGATAAAATTTGGTTTGGTATTGTGTAAGTGCAATCGACAAATATGTGTATTATTGTGAATTTAGATCAATTTAGGTATCAGAGCTTGTGAATGTTTTGTATTCGCCACTTGTTGACAGCGTAAATATATCGAATTTAGAGTTTATATTTCTATTCGTTTGCTTGAAGGAAAAGGGTGTGATTTTTTGTAATTTGTGACTCATTGAAAAAGAACGCCTGAGCACGTGTTTAATATTGCATTTTTATTAGAAATATGAGATCTGTCGAGCTGTTTTTTGATGAAGAGGATAGTTCCGATTCCGATAATTTGCTGGAGTTATATAGAGCTAGAAGGAAATTAAGAGATACGTCTCATCCGTTAGAATTAGGTATCCATATATGCTCTACCTTATTCGCATATTGGTTGGTGCTCTCATCCTGGAACATTTATTATTACAGCTTTATGAAAAATTTTCGACTTTCAATATCAGTATTTGCAGATTTGTAAGAACAATTATATGAAAATTAAAACCCATACGGAAGAGTTCTGCAGTTCAAAATATTATTAAACTTGCTACAGTTCTGAGATTCTGCGCATACAGATGCTACCAAATTAGCAGCGGAAATGATTGCAATACATCTTTTTCTAAACTTTTCAGACTTATTTTTATGTTTTTCATTACATTTCGTACTACTTCTCATAATTTCTGTTGGGCTTGCGTTTGCTTCTCTTACATTTCTGCGTTTGCTTCTCTTACATATCTATCTTTATATGCAGATACCTTTTCTTTTGTGTTGTTTTCCTAACTTTTCCTTACGAATTTCACTATGTTGAATGAAGGACAGTTCATTTTCCTTATTTAAATCTAAATTTCCAAGCTCATCAGTATATAATACCTCAAACTCTTGCTGAGGTGGATTTACTGACGGTACAGCACCGGTTGCATTCAATTCTGTTTTATTTTCTATCCTTTTCTTTTTAATTTTAAATTTCATGTCAGACCAAACCTAAAAAGTACACAAGCTCTAAATTATCCCACTTACAAACAGGAGGCCCTAAACTATTCAACTCTTAGGCAAATGCTTCCCACCTACGCTTTGCTTGTGTTTTTTACAAACGCCTCTTGCCATGTCTACATTGCCCTGCAATAAATTTACCAGCCTTGCACCACCACCAAACGCGTTTGTGATCGTCTGTCGTCGTCCGTGTAAAATATCATCGATAATATGCCGTTCACACAACGCTCTAAATCAGACGATTTCGATCAGCTGATCGCTTTAGAGCTAAATCGACTTAAATCTACCTGATTTACCATACATATTTTTCGGCGTCTGACAGTCGAAAGCTACCAGATTTAGAGTTAATCAGGTACAAATAAGGTACAATTGTGAATGAATTCGCTCAGAATGGATGGTGAATTCTTCTCGCTGTCAAGTGGCTTTGTTGCAAATAGTTTGGTATTTGCTGCTGGTATTAGTTTTCGGTGGTTTTTAGTGTTTAACAATATTTTTCGGTAAAATTCGACTACGTGGGCCCAGTAACTGTTGGAAAATACATGTACCGATGTTATTATTGTGTTTTTGTGGTTATTTGTTTGCATTTTTGGGTGGTTTTCGTTTGTTTATCTTCCGTGTGTTGGCCTCTCTTGTAAATTTTGTACATTTTTGTCTGTTATTCCTCAATTTCTCAATGGTCAAAAATATACTGTGAGCGTCAAAAGAAAGTGTACACCACCTATGTGTAGCATATTCAAAACCTCATAAAATGAGTTCTAGACGTCGGATTTTAAAAATGTTTTGTGTTTTGAAAAGGTTTTTCTATTTTCTAATAGCAAAATAAAAAATTTGATGATAAAACATTGCACTAAAAATTCAACAACAAAATAACAAAAAATACTTCATTTTTTACGCGTCAAGAATAAGTGTACATCATCAACGTGGCACAACAGCCCGATGTCGGGCCTTGGCCGCCTGGATCGAACTCCTCCAATTGTCTCGGTCACGTGACCGCGTCCTCCAATCTTGGAAACCCAATAGTTGTTCGGCGTCCGCATACACTGAGCCCTCCCACCGAGCTCTTGGTCTTCCTCTTGGCCTCGCTCCGTCCACTCGTCTTGCGTTCATGACACGTTTTGGCATGCGATCGTCATTCATGCGTTGCACGTGCCCAGCCCACTGTAACCGTTGCAGTTTGACAATTTTTGAGACTTCAAGCTCATCGTAAAGTTCGTACAACTCATTGTTGTACCGGATGCGCCATCCATCTCGGTCGCGGATAGCCCCGAAAATCCGCCGTAGTACTTTCCGTTCGAAAGTATCGATCATGTATTCGGAGGCTTGGGTGAGGGTCCATGTTTCGCAGCCATAGCACAGCACAGGTCTTATAATAGTTTTATAAACGCGGAGCTTAGTCTTTCTGTGCACATATTTCGATTTCATGATAGGGAGGACCGAGAAGAAAGTCTTATTTGCTAGTTGTATCCGTCGCTTGATTTCGTCAGTTTCGTTGGCGTCACTCGATAGATTGCTACCCAGATACACACAGTTGTCCACGAATTTGATGCAAAGGTCCCCTACGTTGATGGTTGTGTGCGCTGGCGTCCTTGTCCTAGATTGCATCATAACTTTCGTTTTGTCCTCGTTGATTCGTAGTCCAACTTCCTTTGCTGCGGTGTCAAGTCTAAGCAGAAGTTCTTCTGCATCGGTCCGTTTTCGAGCCATGATGTCAATGTCATCCGCGTACGCTGCCAATTGTGTCGACTTAAAAAGTAGCGTGCCGCTGGTGCTCAGGTTCATTGCTCGAATAGCGAACTCAAGTGCCAGGTTGAAGAGCGTGGGCGCTATTCCATCGCCCTGCTTCAGGCCACCCAGAGTTTCAAAAGGATCCGTCAATCTATTCTGGATCCGGACTTGTGAGACGGAGTTGGTCATAGTCATCTTTGTGAGTCTCACTAATTTGGCCGGTATACCAAATTGCAGCATGATGCTATATAGAGCGCCTCGGTTGATGCTGTCATATGCTTGTTTAAAGTCGACAAAGATTTGGTATACGTCGACGTCGTATTCCCAGCACTTTTGCAAAATTAGCTTGACCGTGAAGAGCTGGTCGATTGTTGAGCGACCAGATCTGAAACCGCCTTGATATTCGCCAATGATTTCTTCCGCGAACGGTTTAATCCTATATTCCAGGATTTTGTAGGCCGTACAGACTAAGAAGATGCCTCTGTAATTCTCACACCGCAGTTTATCTCCCTTTTTATGTATGGGACAGATGATGCTTCTGCGCCAATCGTCTGGGATCACCTCAGTCTCCCAGATTCGCAGCAGTAGTTGATGTAGCGCACTTAATAAACTCGCCCCACCAGACTTGAGTAGCTCAGCTGGTATCTCGTCAGCACCCGGCGCTTTGTTCCTTTTCAGTGAACGCAAGGCGAGATCAACTTCTTCTACTGTCGGGGATTGTGTGGATGGGGGCTGTCCAACGGTATCGTCATGGAGCTCAGCTTCTGCTGCGAGGATGTTTGATGGCGGATTCAGAAGCTCTTCGAAGTAGGACGCCCATCGTTTGCTAATAATTTCGGTGTCGCTGATAATACTTCCATCTTTGTCCTTACAGAGGCTAATCCTGGGTTGGTAGCCATTTTTGATCATGTTTACTAGTCTGTACGCTTGTCTGGTATTCTTACTAACTAGGTTTACATTAATGTTCAGCAACTGCTCGTCAAAGTATTTCCGTTTCTTGCGCCTAATTATTCTATTGGATATTCGCCGTAGCTCGTCATATTTTTCCTTCTTGGCTCTGGTTGCACGTTGGACCCATTGTCTGTAGGCCTCGTTCTTCGCGTCAAGTGAGTTTCTGCACTCTTCGTCAAACCATTCATTTCGCGCTCGTCGGGCTTTGTATCCTACAACGATTTCTGCCACATTCTTGATTGTGTTTTTGAGCTCTTCCCAGAACTCGTGGACACCTACGTTGCTGGAGTCGCGCAGCATTGGTGAAATTCTTTCCTCAAGCATGGTCGTATATGTCTGAGCCGTATAATCGTTCAGCAAATTCTCAACCGCGAAAATTTTGGGAGGGCTGAATCTCGATTGGTGCACTGAGGAAATTCTGCACCGGTATGTTGTTTTCACCAGGAAATGATCGGAGTCACAGTTAGCTCCGCGGTACGACCGAACATCCATCACACTTGATGCCCATCTCTTGCTGATAAGGACGTGGTCGATTTGGTTGACGGTATGTGCGTCTGGAGAATTCCAGGTCTGCTTGTGAATGCGACGGTGTGGAAAGCAAGTTGAGCTTACAACAAGGTTCCTGCTGCAAGCGAAGTCAATTAGACGATGGCCGTTATCATTGCATTCTTCGTGAAGGCTGTGTCCTCCAGTGGTCCCCCGATGCCAACTTTCATTCCCAACTTTTGCATTGAAATCTCCCAGTAGCATTTTTACGTCATTTGATGGAAGTGAGTCGAAGAGAGTTTCAAGGCAGGCGTAGAACTCGTCTTTTACAGAGTCTTCTTGTACTTCGGTGGGAGCGTGCACATTGATGAGCCAGAGGTTGAAAAATCGCGCCTTGATGCGAATCGCACACAGCCTTTCGTTTACGGGTTTGAAATCGGTAACGCGCGACTTAAGCTGCTTACTCATTATAAATGCTATTCCAAACTCCTTGCGGCCCGAAGGTTTGCCGCTTGTAAAAATTGTGTGCGATTTCTTGTCGTTGATCTCGCAGCCTAACCAATTTGTTTCCTGGACTGCAGTAATGCTCAGTTTGTATTGTTCGACCTGATGCAGGAGGGCCTTTTCAGCCCCCGGTTTGTTCAGGGAGCGTACATTCCAGGTTCCGAGAGAATAATCCGTTGTGCGTTTGCGTGGTCGTCGTTGTTGGTCCGTCCAATCCGAGGCTATTGTTCCAGGTTTCTTGACAGAGGTAGTTTTTACAAGGATGAGTTGTCGGCACATCGCTCAACCATTTCCATGGGGGGTCTCGGTGATAGTTGCTTCAGGAGACTTGCCTCGTGCCAAAGTTCACACAACTATGTTGCAGGTCTGACAACGTGGCTAATTCTCCCTAATGACCTGAGACGCTTAGGTGTAATTCAGCAATCAGGCTGCAACTATGCAAGTTTTACTGAGGATAGAGTTGCCTCGTTGCCTCAAACCCTCCTCCTTTCTCCGGGCTTGGGACCGGCAAATCACAAGTTAGACTTGCGATCGGCGGAGTTAAGAATAAGTGTACAGTAAACAAATAAAGCAAACATCTCCAAATTAGTACTTAGTCTGCTTCCCTTTCGCCTTTAAATCAGCTTCTAGTCGTCTTGGCATTAACTCAATCAATTGTTTAGTCAAACTGACTGGAATTTACTGCCATTCTTCGATTAAAATGGACCTCAACGACTCTTTGCTTGTTAGATTCCGTTTTCGGATTTGTGTATCGAGATAATCCTACAAATGCTCGATGGGGTTAAGGTCTGGGGATTGCGGAGGATGATCCAGCTGCTTAGGTGTTCAATACAATAACCATTCCTGCACTAGCTTTGACTTGTGCTTTGGGTCGTTGTCCTGCTGGAAGACCCATGATGTATTTAACCCTACTTTTGCAACACTAAGTAGTAAATTTTCTTTCAAAATGTCCAAGTAATATTTTTTGTTCATCGTAGTGTCAATAAAGACCAGATTCCCAACGCCTGAGGCCGCCATTCACCCCCAGAACATAACCGAACCACCACCATGCTTCATGGTTGAACTTATGGTCTTCTGATCAAATTCGGCGTTTTTACTTTTCCATATTCTGGGTGATTTCTTGGAACCAAATATTACAAATTTACTTTCATCACTGAAAAGTACGTTTTCCCAGAATGATATATGCTCTTTTTTATACTTTTTGGCATAAAGCATCCGGAGTTTCCGATTCTTTTCAGAAATGTATGGTTTTTTACGGGGTACTCTGCCATGTAACCCATTCCCTTACAGATTCGGCGGACAGTACACTAACCCGAGAATCTACTGTTATGTTTTCCGCGATTTTCACTGCACTCACTGCTGGATTTTCTCGCATTTTCCTCAAAATAAATCGTTCATCACATACGGACAACTTTTTTGGCCTACCGGAACGAGGCCGATCACTTACGTCTTTGAACTTATCGAATTTGTCCAAAAGTTTTTTCACGGTGTTATGGCTTCTACACACCACTTGTGATATTTTCTGTAACGATTTTCCTTCCGTTCTTAATTTTACAATAAGTTTTCGCGTTTCAATTGCACCTTGCTTACCCATTTTATATAATGTAGAAACTGGATCGTTTTTTGGTGCAAATAAAATTACGAATGATTGAATTATCGCGTCATGTCAACCAAGTTTGCATTTTTGAAGAACTATAAACTGAATCTAACGGAAGTTTTCCCGATAAACACATCAAATACAGGGTGTGCTGCAAGCTGCACACTTATTTTTGACGCGTAAAAAATGAAGTTATTTTTTTGTTATTTTGTTGTTGAATTTTTAGTGCAATGTTTTATCATCAAATTTTTTATTTTGTCATTAGAAAATAGAAAAACCTTTTAAAAACACAAAACATTTTTAAAATCTGACGTCTAGAACTCATTTTATGAGGTTTTGAATATGCTACACATAGGTGTACACTTTCTTTTGACGCTCACAGCATAATCTAGACGAGAACACAGCACGATTATAATAAACAAAAAAACAAACAATAAATCCCTCAAAAAACAAACAGACAACCACAAAATCACAAAAATACCAGCCACACGTAGTCAAGTTTACCTGCGTTTAAGTTACATTACCAGTGTTCAATATACATAGATTATTGACAATGGAGAACATGAAGAAAAGTGCAAAGCGTCGCCAGTACTGGAGTGACAAGGACCATGGATTTTTAATTGAAGCGTGGAAGCTCCGCATTCGAGAGCTACGAGGAACCCGCAAAAATGGCCACATTATGATGGACATCAGCACCAACCTCCTTGAATCCGGAGCTTTAGCTTCTCCGGAAGAAGTTAGGATGAAAATCCACAACCTAACTTGCAGATATAAGTAAGTACTTTCTTTATTGAAGTGCATTGTTCTAAAACAATTTCTTTTGCAGAAGGGAAAAAGCAGCTATAGGCCCTTCGGGCGGTTCGCCGTCAACGTGGCCTCTGTACCAAAAAGTACACAGCATCCTTGGCTCTTATAAGTGCCACAATGTGGAGTCATTGGCGGAAGAGAGCATACTTGGTATGTGTTTTGATTTTCAGTAGTGAACAGCAAACCAATGTGTAAAAAATTTAAATAATTTTTAGTTAATGAAACCAAAATTTACCAGAAAACTTATTTTAATCTTAGAAAACTATTATAATTACCAATTAAGACTATTTCAACAATATATAATAAATAATACATTTCCGATTCTCCGCCATTTTCATCTGCCACAGTTCTCGAAACTGAGGTCGAACTTAATAACTCTTCATCGATAGAGTCGGCGACTGATGATGGAGCAAGTCCGCCTGAAAAAAAGAAAAAGAAAAAAGCATGTAATACGGAGCTGCTAAAACGTTTCGATAGGATAGAGGGTGATATCGACAAAGAAAGTAAATTAATGCAGGAAACAGACAATAAGTTGGTGTTAATTGAAAATCGCCAGAATGAATTACTAGAAAGTGTTTCAGCTGATGTGCGGGAAATGAAAGAAGCGCTTCTAAACTTTCTTCGCCGTTATTGAAATATTAGTTGATAAGTATTGTTTTATTGCAGTTTTTGTGGGCCTTACTACTTTTTACAAAATGTGATTTTTTACTTTACTTTTGACTGAATTTGTTTTTTTTAATGTTGATATAACTTGATAAAGAGAAGACTGAATATCAGCACATACATTTATAATATTTAAGTATATATTTTTACATATACCTATTGACAGAGTTATTTATTTTTAATGTTGTTACTACCTCTTAAATGCAACATAGAGAATCACCAAATGTGTTAATTCCAAAGGAGTATATCTGTTTATTTGACATGAATTTTTAAAGAAAAATAAATACTTACTCATAAAATTCGAGATGGCCTCTCTTATATCTGCTCCATTAGTACCGTATGGAATAACAGTTTCAGGCTGCTCCCTGTTTTTCTCGCGGCTTCGCGATTCTTGCAACCATGAAACGTAAACTACGTCGTTGTTGTCATTGAGAAAGTTGTGCAAAGCACAACAGGTATTTATTATCAGCGGGTAATGTTCAATGTTGTTATCGATGCCCTTTGCAAGTCTGCGAAATCTGGCTTTCAGGTGGCCAAATGCATTTTCGATATTCCACTTGATATTCCACTTTCACAAATTGTAATTAAATAGTTTTTCCCAAAAGTTGCTTCTCCATTGAACGGATATGGTTTCATGAGACTCGTTGACAGTCTGAAAGCTGAGTCTCCCAGTATAACAACTGGGACATCCATTTCAGACATCGTTCTCGACATGCTGCTCAGCAGTACACATTCGTCGATTGCTCGTTTCAAAGCCGAATTTTGATATATTTGCGAATCGTTGCAACGACCAGAACTACCCACGTTTATGTATATTAATCTATACCTAAAAACATCAAAATTTTAAATAAAATATGTCATTCACATTTGATACATTTACCTGAAATCCACTAGAGCAAGCAACACTGTTGAGTACCAACCTTTATAGTTGTAGTAATCAACAGCATTTTCCTTATGAGGGTGCATTTCGATGTGCGTTCCATCTGAAAGAGAAAATGTATTAAAAACAGTAAGATATATTTTGTGCCGCATTACCATTTGCTCCTTAACACTGTGGGAATCCTAAAACCTCAAATCCTTCAACACATTCCATAATCTTATCTGAGGTCAAAGGGAAATGATTTAATGTTCTAGCATGCAAAATATTCCATGCTTCTGAGCAGAATTCCAACATTAGTACGCAAACCGTCGACTTGCCTATACTATACCGAACAAATTTGCTACTGTCCGATATTCCGACGATGCCACCCTTTTTTCTAACGGAATAGCTTTTCGTAGATGCGTTGTTGCGAAACCCGAAAGCAGCCGAGCCGCTGTCAGTGCAACATTTGAATTTAGGTCAGATTCGGTTTGTCCCGCGTGCCAAACCTGCCAGTTAGCTCAGTCCGGCGTGGGTTTTTTTGGGACGAACCTGACCTTCGTGCTACGGCACGCAGACAATACAACATCTTACACACAGTACATATAATGGAAAGAAGGAAAGGTGGAGGGAAGAATAGAATTTCCGAAGGAATCATTATCTCCAAATATTTTACTCAGAATTCATCATTTAATATTTATATATTTAATGCATAAAAATTAAAAACTAACAAAAATAAACGATAAAAAATTATAATTCATATAAAGATGAAGAAAAAACCAAAACTAAGAAATGAGATGGAAATACTTAATCTTCAAACACGAAAACTAAGGTCTATAGTATAAATTAATTAAGAATTAACAAAGAGGAAAAAAAATTCCCTAAATGTTTGGGTGGGTCAGTTTCAAACCCAATCCCGGCCGAGATTGGTTAACACCAATCGTAACAAATTCATGATACTGGATTTTTTTTTATCTATCGCTATAAAAAAAAATGATCAAATAACAATATATTTCAAAATATTAGAGGGTGAAATAAAATAATATCCAAAATAATGTAAATTCAAATAATCAAAAATGAAATAAGATAGATACAATTCCCACACCCATATTAATTAAAAAAAGGAAGTGAAATGAAAGGTTTTTTCTTTGTTTTCAAAGCCAAAAAACACATGAATTCCGTAAAATGCGTAAGGAGTTAGAACAAATTAGGTTGTTTGTATAACGGAATACATCTTATGATTTGTTGCATCTAAGAATGCGCTGTCGAGCTGTTGTCAGTGCAGCATACATTTGTTAGGGATTTTTCCTTTCTTTGCCTGGCGTGCCTTATCCCGACCGACTAGCTCAGTCTATCGTGGGTTTGGCGGGCGGAAAAATCCCTACGTGCTACGGCACGCAGATACCACAACACTTAAAACATCACAGAACGAAGACAATAACAACCACACAGAAGAAGGAGAGGAAGAAGATTCATCAGAATTATTTTTTTATCCCAGTTTATTTAAAAAAACATTGTTAAGAGTTAACAGCTCAAAGAAAAAAAGGTCCTAACAGAAAAACTAAAATAAGGTATAGTTTAACAGAAAAAGAAAAATTAAATATTGCAAAGTAACTACTTAAGATTGACTTCAATAGCTACCAATTCAATTAAATCAACTTAGTAATAGGTTGGGTGAGGTTTGTTTTTTCTACCTAACCCCGGCCGGAATTGGTTTACAACAACCGATATGAACAGAAATATAAATTCCATAAGTATATATAATTCAATTTGTAACGCTCGACAGATTGTATGAAAATAAATAGACGATCGAGTGATTCAATGGAAAGCTCACATGCAGATAAATGAGGAAATAATAAAATAATATGGCATCACCTCACACCATACATTAGTTTAAATGTTAATTAGAAGAAAGAAATTTAACAATTCTCCTTTTTTCTTCGTCAGAGTGAACTTGACCGTTAATAAAGACCATAATGCGAACAAAAGATGTTTCTTCCTTTAGGCTACTTGATGATTGATACACAACTTTAAACTTGCTTTCACTTTAAATTTGCCTTCAACTTTAAATTTGCCTTCAACTTTAAATTTGTTTTTAACTTTAAATTTGTAATCTTCAAAGGAAAAAGTAATTCAAATCCACTACTTAGCTGCTCCTTGCTCCGGAATTGTTGTAATAACTTCTGTCTGCTTATCGAATTCCTTGGGCTGAGTGAATATTTTTTTAGTTCCGCCTTTCTTTCACGCACACCATGAGGCCATGAAGAACAAATCTGCTAACTGAAGTCGCTGCTCGCCACAGTTTTATGGAATGTTCCAAGTAAATCGATTTTTTTTCTTTTTATCATTGGTTTCTTTGGCTCGACGGGGAATTCACCTTCCACCACAGAATTTGTGCCTCGTTGGGTTAGTCAATATGTCCTTTTGGGTTTATTCGTCGCTTCCGGCTCCACTCTTTAAATTTAATTAGACAGAACCGCTTTACTTTCTTTTCCCCTCTATTTATTCACTTTTCAAAAATACACCACTTTTTCAAAAATACAACACTTTTCAAAGATGCAAATCACACTTGTAGTCTATCACTTTTTCAGTGCTTCCTACTCAGTCCCAATCCCAAGACAAAAAAAAACCCTTTTTCTTTTCAAAATTTTTTCCCTGTACCGCTAGAGCGGTTTTTTTCCAAGCTTCCATTTCCACGTGATTCTAAACCATTAGGGCATCACCAAAACAGAAGGTTCAGATATCAGCCACCAGGTTCGCTGAGTTTTCGCGCAGTGTTTGGAGATCCAGCTGTCAGCGCCGTTGTTTTCGTCGCTGGTATCTGCGCTGTCAAAAGAAAATTTTCAACACTAGCTGCGTTTTATTTTCATCCAGAGTGTAGTAGGTATCCTGGATGCATAATAAAACGATCCAGAGTAGCACACGAGTTTTATTCTGTCAGACAGTTGTCATTTCAAAATTTGAGCTGTCATATAACCAACGCCGTTTTCAAATGTATGACTATTTATCCTGGTTGCCAGAGTAACACGGAAATTTTTGAAAATTCCAACTATTCCAGTTGGTATGACTTTTCGAAATACGTTCCACAGAGAGCACGAGTACGAACTCCACTGAATTTACAAGTGTTTGTACTCTGGATGTTGTTGTTGTTTCGTGTGCAAATCGATATCCTGAACTACTCTGGATGTATAATAAAACGCGCCTACTATGCAAATACCTCCAATACCGAAACTGAGCCGAATTACGTCTGCAATGGCAGACGATGATAAAACTATTGTAGGTGCAGGCAATTCATGTGAAACAACACCGGTCTTCAAAGTGCCAGGTATTTCCTCACTTGCTTTCTATAATATACCAATAATGATTAGTGATTTCTCAGAGTCTTCGGAGCATACGTACGCTGTGCCGACAAAATATGTGAAAACCGAAAACGATTTGATGGTTTGGCTCAAATCGGCGGAGGCCTATTACGACATTGTCGGTTTCATAAATGGAGTTAGCTTGGCTGTTCAAGGGAAAAAATTAACAGATAATTATCCCGTATCGGAAACTATGAAAAGGTTATTAGATGTCTTCGCGCAATTGAATAAAATGGTGAATGTTACGCCACCAATCGCGCAGCCCCAAAGATTCGGGAGTAAGACATACAGAGATTGGTTTAAGAAAATACAGGATGTAAGTAGGAGTTGTAAATTTAATTATGATTCTAAATGTTTGGCGTGAGATGTTCTTCAAAGTTGGATAAAAAAACTGGCATGTGATCATAGATCATGAGTTCCATTTACCATTTACCATTAAACGAGTGCACACTAAGTTATTTCTATTCATTTTCATTTTCTAGAACTCATTTGATTACAATGCGCTGTCGAAAAGGGAATTTTCAACAGATTTGAGCTGTTCATTTCACGCTTTAATTTTGTAAAAATAAAATAAGAAAACTGTATAACTATAATAATACCGTTCTTTCCATTTTGCATGAAGTTATGGTTATTGCGTTAATATCCAATTTTTCAGCTACTGAACGAATTAGGTGACCTCGTTACCGCCAATTTATCTTATTCCTTTTCAATAGAGTTTCCGAAAACTAAATTGATCGTGTAGACCAGTCAACTCCGCTTCACTCGTTTTTTTTTTTCCCCCAGCCGCACGGCTTCCGAATTTTCGATTAATAATTTTGGTTGCTTATTGCAAACAATTAACACAGTACTTTCTTCTCAGCAAACCAAATGTATCGTAATTAGTTCATAAAAGAGTCATATTTTACGAATGTTTTTGTCGTTAACGAGCTCGCAAATGAATCGAAAACGATTCATTGGTCCTACTATCTAAAATGGCCATCCGAGAAGAATCATTTTTAACGATTCGCAAATGAGTTTAAAAAAATGTGGTTTTAGCGAGAATATATCGACCAGCAAACTTGGGGAAGAATCTATGTAAAATCTGCTACTGAGCCGCATAGGCCATAGGGCGTCGGTCATCCTAAGCATTGCTGCGTATCGTTTTACGAACAGGCTCGGTTTCGTATGAGGGATATGTCTGTTGACTGTCGAGAAACTATCGTTTTTAGTGAACGCTCACTAAATTGTTTGCTGGGTTTCTTTGATTCCACTATTTAAATTTCAACATCTACTAATAGATAGAAAAGCCAATAGGTATAAATAGAGCAGTACTTATCTAAAGCTGTTCTATAATGTGGTTGAAGGTAATAAAATGTCCCGCCGAATCGGAAGGCCAATCAATTCCCGCAAATAGGTTCCTTCCTTTAGCCTTCTTTTCCCCAACGTTCACTCAGATCTGCTACAATCTTTACAAGTCTTACTGCGCGACATTCAGTTTCGAACCCAATTCCCTGACTTTTCAAACTCGACCTTCTCACTTTTAAAAATCTTTTCCAGTTCGTATTTTTCACAAAACTTTTTTTAAATTCAAATTTCACACTTTTCAGATCCTTTCGAATTCGTACTTTTCACTTTCCAACATTTGTTCAGATACAAAATCTTTCAAATTTAAATTTCACACTTTGCAACAGTCTTTTCAAATTTAAACTTCCCTTCAAGCTCCAACATTCCAAAATCCCCATTCTTTGTCTTTTCCCGAAATTTTTTTTTTACCCAAATACACCTTGCTCTGCAAATTCTAAGTCCCAACTGTCTCCCTACTTTTCATTTTCGAAAAAAAAAGCCCGCTACCGCCGTTGTTCAGCTAGGTCATCATCCTCCAGCCAGCACACGAACAACTCCCGTTGCACACCAGATCACGCAGCTGATTCTAGCTTAGTTGCATATCAGCTGCGAGCAGGCCAACGAACCGACGCAAAGCAATCAAACATCAGGCAATCAAATGCATTGCAAAGCCTGTTCTAGGTGACATTGCAAAGCATCCAACCGCCACATAATTGACGGCGTGCGGGTTGTGGTGTGCATTGAATTATTGCGAGGCTGTTTCGCAACAGCGTGTCGTCCTTTTTCAATGATTTTAGTAAATCGCACAATGCTTGAAAAATATCCCGGCTCATGCAAAAATTTTCTATAAAAACTTCTTCGCTGCACGGCAATCGATTGCCCAAAAACATTGTGTCCACTCCTACAAATATTTTATTTAAATAAATTTACATACTTAGTTAACAAATGAAAACTCACTCTTTCCCATAAAATTTTTGGCGATTGCTTGGAATTCAACATTCCAAACAACATTAATTGCCGTCGCCTCATGTTCTTGATTTGTATCAAACATGACCGACGCTTCTTTTTCAGTAAACGCACTTCACGACTAAATTGATCATTTATGGTCAAAATTAAATTGTTGAGTACATTTATAAAATTAAACACTGACACTATAAAACTCAGTTCACCAGCCATATTTCAAATGTTTGTTACCGCGCACAAATCAACTACAAATCACTTTGGACAATATGAACGCTTCACCTGATTAACTTGACAGCTTCTAAATCTACTTGATTTAGAGTGTAGTGTGAACGGCTTATAAGAAGCGTTTGTCAAATTGACACTTACCAATCACAGTCGACATTTACAATACCTAATTTCACAATCGACGAACGATAGTCGATAAGCAGCGTTTATATATACATATATATGCAATATATATATATATATATATATATATATATATATATATATATATATATATATATATATATATATATATATATATATATATATATATATATATATATATATATATATATCAAAAAATTTCAGTGAGATAATCTCGGGAACGCGCAATCCGATTGAGCTGAAACTTTCAGGATACACTGGTGTATATGCAGAATAGGTCCAGGTCTCACTAAATGTCAATTATCTTTAACCCTTTGGCGCCGGTGGCCATTTTACTGATATTTTTAATATACCTATTATTCCGTACACAAATAATTTTTGCAAAAATTAAGTTGACAAAATAAATTTCGAACGTGTTTTACATATGAATCGGATAATGTTTTGGAATTTTTTAACCCCATGTGTGCGCTGGGTGCCTAAAAATAGAACGGAAAAATTTGAAAATTTTTAAATTGCGATAACTTTTGACAGAGCTATTTAATCATTACGAAATTTTCAGGACATATTGGTATTATTAAGTTGTAGATTTGTGTAGATTTTACTGAGCGTGCTGGCAACCCTGTAGCTAGGGCAGGCACTGAAAGTGAAAACCTCCAAATCATCGTTTCTCTCGAAAAAATGCCGTTTGTTAAAAAAAAGCCACTCATATGTAAATCTTGTGCTCTGTTTATATAGAAAAAAAATAAAATTTGATATGGTATAACAGGCACGCCTGGTAACCCTTGCCCAATTTACCTATATTTTTAGCATCAAAAACTTCTGTTCACAGAAACTCACGATCCGATAAACAGAATTAATTGAAATTTGCAGAATGTATTGGTCTTAAATAGGACCAGGTCTGGTAGAAGTGATTTTGAAATGCGGGTGATTCTGTGCCAGTTATGCCATATTGAAAAATCACTTAAAAAGATAACTGCTTTTAGCCCTATAAATTCTGATTGAATCGTTCGATTTTGACGAAATTTACACAGTATCTGGAACTTACTTCAAACCACGTTTGATAGAAATTTGGTCGAAACATTCGGTTGGAGCTGCCAGCTATGATAATTTTGGTGTCTGAAATTTGAAAAAATAAAAATATGGAAGTAAAAATATTCAAACCATCGAATATCCTAAAAAATGTCCGTTTCTGACAATAAAACCAATCTCTATACAAATCTTATGCTTTATCTACATGTTCAAAGTTAAACTTTGGAAATTTCATGTCGGACAAGAACGGTAACCCTTTCCCAGTTAACCTGTATTTTTAGCATCAAAAACTTCTTTTCACGGGAACTCACGAACCAATAATTAGATACAACTGAAATTTACAGAATGCATTGGACTTTAGTAGGACCAGATTGGGTAGAAGTGATTTTGAATTGTGGGTAACTCTGTGCCAGTGGTGCCATCTTGAAAAATTACAAAAAAAACTGCTTTTTGCCCTATGTAATGTGAATAAGTTACCAGATTTTCATGAAATTGACACAGTAGCTGAACCTTACTCTAATCTCTGTTTGGTGAAAATTTGGTTGACAAATTTGATTGGTGCTGCCAGCTATGGTAATTTATGTCTTTGGTTTTGAAAGTTCGCTCAGGAAAATAACACTTTTTGCCCTATAACTTCCAGTGCAGTCATGAAATCAATACGAATTTCATACAATTAATGGAACCTATTATAAACATTATTCAGGCCAAATGTGGTTGAAAAGCCACGATAGGGTTGCCAGCTATTATTGGTTTTGTCTTTAATTGCAGTATCTTTATTTAGCGGTTTTATCGTAGAATTTTTAAATGGTAATCATATTGTAGTGACAATAAACAGAAAATATTAAGTTTTCGATTATTTGAAAAAACTCGCTTTAGGTTACCCTAAATTTCTTTATACTCCTATAACTTCGAATGTAATTAAACAACGTGAAGCAAATGTGATATATTATTGGCTTTGAAACTGGCAGATGGCAACCTTCTGACCACGAGTCGGTTGTGCTACTTTTGTATCAATAAATGCTTACTGTTAGTATTCATACCGGAAACATTTACAATGAAAATAAATAACCTATGTTTCAATTCCCAAAGTTCTGCAAATTTTTCGGATCGCAGCCCCAAACACCAACTTCAGTTTCAGTGCTGCAGGCACTCATCATTTTTTTCACTGATGTTATATGAGATGCTGCTTTCAAAATTTTGTGAAATAAGCAACTCATAACGAATATAGTTAACCCGTGTTTTGCTCTCAGAAACGTTGAAATTCATGCCAGTGGTAATATCTGAAACCTTCCACTATATGAGTTATAATGCATTCTTGAGACCAAAGTAAAACGTGGCGTTTGAAACAGTTTGGCCGTAATAAGCAGCTCATGTGGTGAAATATGCACTCAAAACCTGCACGATTCTTCTACTGTTCTTCGAACATTAGTGTTTCTAGCGGTTCAGGTGCGCTAGAGTTTTTGTTTTACAATCAGTCCCTATATCTACGATTATATCGTCATTGTTAACTAATATGTTGGCTACTGGATGCAGTTGCTACTGTAGTCCTCCATAGTGATAATATTTGATCAATATACAGTTGAACTTCGATAACTCAAACTGAAACTACCATCTGCCACTAAAATAATCCGAGTTATCGAGATTTCGAGTTATCGAATTACACATTCAAAAGTATAAGTGTAAGTTAATTGTTAGAAATAAAACGCAATTAATGTGTTAGAAAGGCATTTAATGATTTGATAATTTAAACTTCCTTAAAATATTCCGTTATCTGTGATTGATGTTCCATATTTTTGTTCGAATTGTCAAAAAATGTTTCAATATCAGTTAGGGCGTTATAAACTGCTGTTGTCGTATGTTTATTTGTTTGTAAATACAAATACAAATCTTTTAAAGAGTCTTCAACTGATTTCTTTGTCAGTTTTTGAACAATCTCGCATTCTATGTCCTCCTCATCGCTCGCAGGCTCGTTGGTAAACGTCTCCACAGATTCCGTTCGAATATCCTCGATTACGTCGTTGTCACTTGGAAATTCTGTCGTTGTCAGATCTTCATCAATTTGTAAATAGTCGCGGAAAAAGTTTTCATTTTCTGATTGATTTGTTATATGCATCCAAGTCTGGAATTCAGATTGCAAGATTCGAATATCAGCTTCCGTGGCATTTCGGTTTTCTCTCAAGAAATGTAATGACATATCGTCATCAGCCTCCCATGCAGAGTGTAGACCAAATCCCGCTTTGCGAAAACAATTAGAAATGGTCTCAGATTTAACATCAACCTTCCACGCTTTGGTCACCTCAACTATACAGTCCTTCAATGTAATAACACATTTCGTATGCGATTCCATGTCTTTTATGATTTTCTTCAAAATTCTTCGACGAAAATTGCATTTTAAGTTCTGTATTACTCCTTGACCGAGCGGTTGTATTTTTGATGTCATGTTTGGTGGAAAAAACGCAAGTTCAATTGACCGTAACTTGCATTGAATACTTTGAGGATGAGCTTCAAACTACTTAAAAACGGCTTTATCCAAACTTTCAGACATGGGTTTCCTCAATCTTTTCTCATTATATGAGCCACCTTCTACACCATTTCTAATTTTTTCCTTATTTTTCAAAATAGAAGAAACAGTACTAGTCGATACTTCATATTTAGTTGCCAAGTCTACATTTTTTTTATTTGCATCACTTTCCGACTCGTTTATTAGCTTAAATTTATTTTCTAAAGACAAACACTTCAATTTTCGCTTCGATGTCATATCTTAAAATACAAAATTATGACCAAAACAAAAAATCGTTTATGTATAATCGCTCAAAACTAGAATAAATCGAATTCGCTAGAAAACACGACCGAATTTTATCGCAGCAAACGCAGTAGAAGACTGTGACCAGAACGCTATTTTGTCGCAAATATTGCTTTCAGTTCACAAGCCCGGCACAATACAATGATCTACCTAAAATGCATCTACAGTAGATTGGTGATTCCCCGAAAAATACGACTTGTCGAATGTTGATGCCTTATTTTTTATTTGAGTTATCAAGAAACTCGAGTTATCGAAGTTTGACTTATCAAGGAAAAAATGTATGCAGTTATTGACTTTGGCGCTGTTGCCACTAAAATTTGTTCGAGTTATCGAAGTTTGAGTTTTCGAAGTTCGACTGTATGTATATAATTTTTGCTCTTGGTTTTTTCAAACCCTTTAAGCTAATGGGAACGTCCATGCCTTCTTCCTTCAGTATTTGGAATAGTGCCTAGAAACTTTCCCTTAAAAGATTATATTTGCTGTACCATTCCATCACCTTTGCTTTAAATGGTTTTATTTCCGTCCTTTTCGTCATGGTAACTTCCACACTTTTGCTCCGTTGCCTACCTTCACCAATATGAAAATGTTCTGTTGGCAATCCCTCAGTATCATTATTTGCACTGAACGTTTGCAAAGTACGTAACAGTCGATCCTGTTCACCTTTCACTAAACGTTTTAAATGACGGCGGCTAATACCAAAGCAATACATTGCTTTTTTGAGTTAATGTAATTAAATACTTATTACAAATGTTCGAAGAACAGTAGTATTAAAATCACACTGGCCAAAAATTCATATTACTATATATACAGTGGCGAGCACATGTGGATATATGTTAACCAAATTCGACATTAAATACTGGTAAAATCCTTAAAAATACATTAATTGGGTTTGAAACTTTTTCAGTTGAATTCTTTATTATTATTTATATGAAACAAATAGTAAAAAAATTTTAAGTTTTAAGCTTAATCTAAGTTTTAAAACAAATAATCGAAATGGGCAATGTATCCACTTTTGTACGTTCATGAAAAAGAAGCTAAAATTTTTTTTTTTATTTTGTCCAGAGACCTTTGGCTTTAATACCGGCAAGCAATACGCTTAGGTATTGCTCTCCACTAATTTTTCAATTAGTTGGTGTAGATATTACTCCACTCCGTGCAAACGCGACACCAAAGCTCATCTAATCCCTTCGGTGCGGTGTCGTACCGAGCTAGTCGTTTTTTCAGCAAAGCCCATGAATTTTCGATCGGGTTAAGGTCTGGGCTTTGAGCAGACCTCTGCATTTTTTTGTCAAACGTTGACTGATGAGCCACTCATTAACGATTTTCGCCGTGTGCTTTGGGTCTCCATCCTGCTGAAATATGACTTCAAATTCTGGATAAGCACATTCGTCTACGAAGTCTGGTGGATTCGACTCCAAAATATGAAGATATTATTCCTTTTTCATTATACCAACGATTTTAACCAATGGACCTACGTTCCACCAAGTGAAGCAGCCCCACACCATCATGCTTCATAGTTTCTTTCACTTGATGCTTTTTCAATTTTTCGTTTGGGCGGTGCCAGTAATCCTCCTTACCATCGGACTGAAATCGGTTTATATTGGTCTCGTCGGACCAAATTACCCTCTTCCGATCATCTACGCTCCAATCCTTGTGCTCCTTGCAAAATTTGAGACGTGCTGCAACATTTTTCTCTGATAGTGCTGGTTCTTTTTATGCTTAGCTGCCGCTGTTAGTCCGATCCTGTGAAGCGCTCTGCGTGCTGTCTACTCACGGGTTTGTTAATGGCAACTGCAACCTCTCTTGGTGTTGTGTTCGGTTTGGTAACAGAAAATTGTATGTATTTATATTCATAGATATTCATATGCATTCAAATTTTTTCGTAATAGTCATGCACGTAATAATGCAAAAAAAATATTATCCACATCATCATATAATAAACTAACCATCCATAAAACATATATTTAAATTATCATCAACGAATCATCCACACATGCCTCTGAGCGAAAGAAATCATTATAAAATCTATTGTAAATGAATCAGCATACTCCACCTCCTTCGCTTTAGGACCGCCTATATAAACAAAATCGAATTGACTCGTGTAAGCAAAACACGCTAGATCGCATGGACGCGTGGACACATGGACTCATATTTAAAAAGTGGTCGCGATTTATTAATTACAGGTGCACTGACATTGCTGTTCGGTGACAAATACCCACCGATTTAGCTATTTTTTACGTGCTGTTTCATTGTTTTTCGTCATTTCCATAATTTAATTTTCTAAGTATTCCGGTATTTTCTTCATTTTTGCTTCAAAATTGAAATACTCACAGATAAGGTAAAAACGCGTGACTGATGTAATCGAACTTTTATGCTTTGCCGCGTAAAACACTATTTCGCACAACGTTAAAACTCCAATTGCTGTGAATCCCGTTATTACGATTTGTTTCGGTTCACAGATCAGTGCTACAACATAGAAGAAACGAAACGTGCAAAAGTGGATACTTTGCCCATTTCGATTATTTGTTTTAAAACCTAGACTACGCTTATAAGCTATAATTTTGTTTATTATTTGTTTCACATAAATATTAATAAATATTCAACTGCAAAAATGTCAAATCGATTAATCTATTTTTAAGGATTTTACAAGTATTTTAAGTCAAATTTGATTAACATGTATCCACATTTGCTCGCCACTATCATCAAAAAATTTCTGTGAAAAAATCTCGGGAACGCACCATCCGATTGAACTGGAATTTTCCGGATACGTTGGCGTATATTCAGAATAGGGCCAGGTCTCACAAAAAGTTAAAAATCTTTAACTCTTAAGCTCCATTTTAGTGATATTTTTAATATACGTATTATTCCGACCAAAAATAACTTCTGCAAAAATAAAGTTGACAAAATGAATTTCGAACGTGAGTTAATAAAAGTGTATTTTTTTTTATTTTTAAAAACGACCTTTTTATTCGGTGGTTGAAAAACAACTTAAAGGGTAAATACATGTAACAGCTAAAAAAAAATCGATTCTTTTATTACATCAAAATGTTTGAAATGCTCTTAAAATAAACCAAAAAAAGTTTTGAAGAGATATTCGAATTAGTTCTCGAGTTATAGCCAGTTAAAGGCAGCGCGGCGTTCCCCAGGTTGGTGGAGCTTTAAAACTTTAAACGCGTTTTTCTCAAAGTAGTACTTTCTCAACTGCCGTACAAGATATCTCAAAAAATTTTGAATCGATCCGGCTCAAATTTATACCACATCTACAAAAGAGTATTATCTCCTCGTTGAATCTAAATGTTATTGTAATTTCAGAAAAATAGTTTGTTTATTAATGTTTAAAGTGTGATTTTTTTTTAAAAATAATCGATTTTTATGTTTAATCTAAAATTAATGTAAAAATTTAAAATATTTTTGTAAATTTTATTGGTAAACCTATGAATTACATATTTCATTAGCATATTTTGTTTTCTCTGAATGTTGCAAGTTCCCCGAAAAAGGCGTTAAGTTGTACGAGGCAGTTTTTGATGTGTTTTTTTCATTCGCTCGCATCGCCGCCATATTTTGATGAAAAATTATTAAAAAAAGATTTTCATTTACTGTGAAACATGAATTTTAAGGATTTAATATTAAACATTTTCTGAATGAACAATATGTATATTTTAATTCAATCTGAAATTAGCAATTTTTTTCGATTTTACATTTATTTCCCCCCTTAAGTGAAATGTGATACATGTGTCAAAATATATGCATCGCTTGCTTATTTTTACAATTTAATTAAATATTATGTGTGTTATTATCAATAGCTCGTCCTTCCTGGTTTTTCTTTTGCTCTTGAAAAAGTTATCCAAGTATGTTCGTTATAAGCATAACTGCTTTTCGAGCTCTTTTGCCTTAGTTAGTTGGTCACGTGGGTTTTCGATTGTTTTTATTTCTTCGTTTACGAAGTTTTTCGCGAATTTCCTTTCTTTTTCATTTTTTAGTTTCACTTTTATATCTGTTTACATATCTGTTCACTATATATCTGTTAGGTTGTCTCTTATTTCTGTCCACTTTGTCCGGTTTATTTAACACTAATTGATTTCCACTTAGGGTTGGTAGTTGCACTGTATATATTATATATCCTTGCACACTGCTGTTTTTACTTTTCTAATGTTTCCTTCACCGTGGTCCAATTGACTGTGTGGAGTTCGACTTCCGCTGGTGTACACTTATGTGATACATGATACGCTCTATTGTAGGCATCCGTTGCTATGCGCATTATCTCTTCTACAGGCATGTGTGTTTCTTGGGCTCTAATTATTCTTATTATTTGGCTTAAAGTTCTATGGGCAGCGTTGATATCAGCGGTTCCATTGCGGTTATTCGGCGACGTAATGTGATAACTTTTTTTTTTTGCTAACGTTTCTAGGTTTTCCCAGAAAAGAGCAATGGCTCCCTGACTAGCAGGCATAAGCCAACGTTTACACGATTAGTTTTTATTTACGTTTACACCATTAACTTTTACTATTAACGATTTGTTTTGATATAATTTTTCCATCATTTAGTCTTGTACTTTTTCCTTGCTTTATCAAGAACAGGGATATCGGATATTGGATCAAGATGGTATTAAGTAAGGATGTGAAAAAAAAAAGTTAGAGTTACTTTAAACATTTATATTTTCATTTCTATAATTATAGATTTAAGTTGTTTTTGAAAATAAACTCACCAAGTTGCAGCAAGTGATTTTACTTGAGTTTATTTAATAGTTCAAAAATGTTTTTGTTCGCTTTGAAGAATTCAAATTTATTTCTCTCCCCAGTGTATTTATTGCAATGAAAGATCTTGTGATCAATATCATCACTTTCACTACAATTTTCACATGAATCATTTGGCAGGGGAGACCGAGGAAGGTTGTGACAGTTTTTGCGTTAACTAACATAAGTCATCTAATATTACTCGTAAGTCTATGAGCTCTTTTATGGAAGAAAGCTAATTTAATACACTACTTAAATTAAATATAAAAGGAAACAAAAAGATCCATGAGAAAATTGACATTGATTGAACAAGTCCTCAATGTCACAACTCTCCTAGTACCAAGGTAAGTTGTGACAGAGCTCGAGGTAACTTGTTTTTGATGGGCGAGTCAGTGAGAACAGCGGATTTAATCTTACTTCTGTTTGGTTGGTTGCCTTTACTTGGAGGTACTTTTGGCAGTGGCCTGAGCCAGAGTCGTGCAGAGCGGCCCGCCGCGCAGCACAGCACAGCACTGAGCATTATTCGGCCCGACCCGCGATGTGCGGTGATGTCACGGCCTGCACCGCGCCGGGCCAGCTTTGGCCCGCGGATTGCGGCAGCACTGAAGAGTCAAACCGAGGGGTGAAAAATACGAGCCGAAAGCATAGGCAAGCTGATCTTCGTGCTAGGCGAGAACGAGGATGGTATGACATCGCAGGTAGTGGTACAGACAGAATGCTGAAATTTATGATATGTGTTCATTGCACCGGTTGTATTGCCTTAATCGAAATGGCTTTTGAATGAAACAAATGGTAGAATTTACATCAAGATTGAATATTTTAACTTTGAAGAAATCAAGCATTTGGAAATTGTACCGGATGGGCGTTTCTGTTGTGGTTTTTATTGATTCAATAGTGGTTCACTAAGCACTTGAAACTTAGAGAACCTTCTATTGAATATGAATTCCACCAAGCGATTGCACTTGTTGGAAGTTAAGTTGATACTCGTGTTTCACGAACAGCAGTAACTATACTATTTTGATGAATGAAACGCTTGATTCAAGTATACGAAACTGAATGAATTTTTGGAACTGTGTGGTGGTTTGGAGCTAGTGAATAACTCACTCTTGTGTTGGTTTGGAGCTAGTGAATAACTCACTCTAATTTCAGGATATTCATGGTACTGTTATCGGGTCGGTCTATTTTGTCAAAGAGTTTAAGAGCTTTGTCTCGTAAGTACAGTTCGATTGTCTCTATTCGTAGGTCCTTATGTATTTCTAACATACCATGGTATCCTGAAAATTCGCCGCAGTGCGATGTTTTGATATGTCTGAAATTTACATTGAGTGGTTTTTGTGGTTTGTGCAAACGCTAGGCTCCCATATAAAATAATAGGTCTAATTATTTGTTTGTATAAAAGTTTTCTGTTTGTTATGTGTAGTCTTTTTGTCTTTATAAGTAGGAGCAGGGATTGGAGGAGGTTGTTGCACGCTTTTCTTTTGTTTTGTATATGTTCCGTCAAGGTTAACTTGTCGTCGAATGTTAGTCCTAGGTATTTTGCGCTCCGTTGCCATTGTATCTGTTGATCGTCCACGGTCAGTTTGTGTGGTGTCTGTCGCCTTTTCCTCGTGATGAAAATCGCCTGGGTTTTGTCCGAGTTGATTTTGATTTTCCATCTTTGGAAATATTCCATTAGCGTGTTTATGGAGGACTGCAGAGTTGAAGTAATGGCTTCTGCTAGCCTGGACGTGTGGAAGATGCCCGTATCATCGGCGAAGAGTGATATTTTTGCTACGGGCAGTTTGGGGATATCTGCTGTGTATATATTATACAAAAGTGGTGATAGCGAGGAGCCTTGTGTTACTCCAGCTGCAATTATACGTTCTGTTGAGAGAAGACCCTCGATTCTCACTCTGAATGTCCTGCCCTTAAGGAATGATCCAATGATCTTTATGAGTGGGAGAGGTATTTTGAATTCATGCATTTTAAAAATTAGTCCTGCATGCCAGACTTTGTCGAAGGCTTTTGCTATATCGAACATCACCAGTCCAGTTGACTTTGTTTGGTTGAGTCCTGTTCGGATATGTTGCACTACCCTTGCTAACTGGAGTTCCGTGGAGTGTTGTGGCCTGAAGCCGAACTGCTCTTCTGGGATAATGTTGTTCTCATAGACTTTCTCGCTTAGGCGAGAAAAGAGAACTCGTTCAGCCAATTTAGCTAGAGATGTTAGGAGGCTTATGGGTCTCCAATTTTGGGGAAATTTTAGGTCTTTACCTGGTTTTGGCAAAACTATGATGATGGCTGATTTCCACGCCTTTGGATATCTGTTTAGATGGAGCATCCCGTTGATTATGTCCGTTAGTGTCTGTAATGTGTTGTCTGAGAATGAATTTTTATTTCCTGCATATCTATTTATACAAACGAAAAATGCCAATCAAATTACTTTTAATAGAGTGTTATTGACCCATACTGTTTGCTAGGCAGGCTATGCAGTGATAATGTGTGTAGTATTGCTAATAAGCATGAAATTTTTTTTTGTATATATGTGGTATGTTTATTGTAGCTGATAAAGAAATCAAACAGTTGTTTTCAATCAGCGAAAACGAACTGTTTTTTTACCATTAAGTCTGATCAAAGTGTATGATCAAATATTATATAAAGTTGAGTTTTGTCATGCTTTCAATAAAATCTGCTTTTAGACGAAAGCATATCAAGTATCGAGATTTTCGTACTTGCGAGTATTTTTGTACTTGCAAGTATTTTATTGAAATATTCAAAAGGCTTTTAGGGCAAAAGTAGCTGAAATCGGCCAATTTTGGGTTAGAGTGGTTTCGGACATAACGGGCCAAGACCAATTGTTGTGTTACAAACATTTCGGTTTTGTAGGGGAGTCAAGGGTTTTTTGGCCATAGTTTGGCAAAAACTGCCTTTACGGCGCATTCGATGATTGAAAGTAGTCGGGGAGTACAATAGTGATTTTAAGGACAAAAAAAATTTTTGTTAGGGAAAGTTAATTCGGTTACCTTTCTGAGTACCTGAGACCTTTCTATAACTATTCGTTATAGAAAAACGGTTTGTTTTAGAAACATGATTGGTATTAGAAAAACTATTCCTTTTAGAAAAATTGTTCGTTTTAGAAACACTTTTCTTCTCTCTCTCGATGCGTCCAAAGATGAAATTTGATTATCTCTTCCGCTCCGTTCCGTCTGACGCACCGGTTGGATAACTATCACTCCGTCTTGTATTACAAAGTATATGGAAACTATGAAATTCAACTGAGCCTTGAGCCCGCCGCACTGAACCGAACTCAACCAAGCCCGCTCGGTCAGCTCGGTGACGTCACCGCACTCATCAAGCCCGTGCTGTCTTGTGCCAGTCTCTGCATCAACCACTGTGCAAGTCTCTGCATCACCTACACAGTTTTTTGAACACACTATGGTATCAATATAAACTATACTATCCTATACGGCCATCGTTAACATAACCCTTCTATCTGACATTGTTTTCATTTTTTGTTACCGCCAGATTGGAAAACTACATAGTATATTACATCATCTGCGAAATATGAAAAACATATCTTTTGTGGAAGCACGTTGAAATCAAAAATGAAAAATCGCCCCGTCTACAAAAAACGTAGCACTAGTTAGCATAAACCTTCTATCTGCAGCAGATAGAAGGTTTGTGCTTAGTAATGTGTAGCAGAAAGGTTTATGCTTAATAATGCTATCATTTTTTCGTTGCATGTAATTTTTTTCGTTGCAAAACCCTTGTATCTGCACAAAACCTATTTTCCACAAATATTTTCAACGAGAAAGCATTTCTTTCATATGCACCGGAAATAAACGTATTTGTATTCGTGTTTAAACTTTCATTCCGTTTGAAAACGTCCGCAGCATTTACAAAAATACAATCTTTGAAGTTACTGAAATGCAGATAGAAGGACGCTAGTATACTCAAAATTAAAACTTTGACACAGAAAACTTACGAATAATAAATCTTACCTTCCTGTTTCATTCCCTAATTATCTCATTCATCAGCTAATGAATTCAATAGCTAATGCTTTTGAAACCGCAAAATGTGTACACTATGCAATGCAAACAACACCTTGTTACCGAAAGTGTGTCGCCAGTCCACACTTATAAAGTGTCGCACTCGCCCAACACACCGAATTGTGCTAGCAGACTGTGCTTAGCACACACAGGTGCTGCCCATTACTAGTTTAATCATACACCAATCAGTACACATGGTTGTAAAGAACCATCAAGCATGGTCGTATGCCATCGAGAGCTGGTTCTGATATGCAGCATTCAAAACAACAGAAACTGTTGTTGTTTTCAATACTACCTACTTTAATCTGCTCTTGATCGAGATGCAAAAATACGCACCTTATAAGTCTGACAAGCTCGTATTATATATACATACATACATAAATCTGTTTTCCGCCGCTAAACAGTTTTCCCATACCAAACAGGTCATTTTAACAAAGTAAAAGCGGTTCGTTTTAAAAAAACGAAAAATGATTCGTTTTATAAAAACGAAAAACGATTAGTTTTAGAAAAATAATAGGTTTTAGAAAAACTAATGGAATCAACCAAACTTCCGAACTATAATAAATTACAGCTACTATTATTTATGTCATATTATTTTCAAACATGCTATTTCTGAAAAGTTCTCAATGATGTTTTAAGCGCAACAGTTGCGAAGATAAATGAAAGATAAACTAATTTAATGCAGACATCAATTTAATCGGTTCAACAAATATTGACGGTTTTTTGAACCATCGATAAATTAACATTATTTCATCAGGAGCCGAATGCGTAAAGTACACTAAGAAATGAGGAAAAGGAATTATCAATTCCACAAAACATTTTGAAAACATATTCACCTTCAAAAATACAAAACTGACAGAATGCCTTGCAAAACACTCATCACACATTCTAAACTCAACTTTTCACTCTCTAGATGCGTCCAAAAATGTAATTTGATTATCTCTTCCGCTCCGTTCCGTCCGACGCACCGGTTGGATCTTCCATTGCCAAGTATATGGAAACTATGAAATTCAACTGAGCTTTGAGCCCGCCGCACTGAACCGACCTCACCCAAGCCCGCCCGGTCAGCCCGATGACGTCACCGCACTCATCAAACCCGTGCTGTCTTGTGCGAGTGCGGTTCAGTGCGGCCGCAACCCGCGGGCTCGGGCCGCTGTGCAAGTCTCTGGCCTGAGCACTTCCGGTGAAAATTAATTAGATTTAATGGGGCTTAGAATAAGAGATTTAGTTCCAAGTTTGTTGGTGGTGGATTATAAGCTTGTGATGTGGGGGCAACAGGTTCTATTTTTGGAGGCTGCGCATTACAGATGAGAGATCTGGAGACAAGGGAGTCCGCGTTTACGTCCTATGGATGCTAAGATGTAGAAGCAACTGGTGCAAAGCTATCGTACAGAGGGCTGCGGTTCCTGAAGGCAACAAGATCTATGTTTTCGGATTCGATAACAACAGTGTGTACGGACTGGAAGAACTGTTCTACTGCATCAACAATTATTTTTGGGATTTTGGGAATTCTCAGTCTGACATTGGGTCCGTCCAAACTCGGTCAGTAAATTATTCAGGCCAAGTTCTTGCAGCTGCGAAACCAACGCTGATGTTCCTTGTCGTGATAGCCACGTCAAATGCAGTTTTTTCTATTGAAGGAATATCATGCATGGACATAACTATTCCAGCATTTGAGCGCATCCAATTGTTACTTGCATTATTAATAGCCTTTTTCAGAGGACCTTAAATATCACTATCCATTGGCTGTAGTCTGTGACTACAGTACGGGGGAAATGTGAGTAAGATTATGCCATTTTCTCTACAAAACTCGATATGTTTTAAAGCCACGTGTGACGAATGGTTTTCTAGTAATAACAAAGCTTTTTGTTCTTTTGACGGTCTGACGTTGTTCTTGAAGTGTTCCAGAAACGTATGAAAATCATTCTCTTGCATCCACTCTGAGCCGTTAGCTGTTTAGCTAGCTGAAGTTAGCTAAATATCTTTTTCCGGGAAGTTTATGCTTGCTGAAGACACATGTATAATTGGAGAAAAATATCGCCACATTTGTTTGATTGAAGCTCGTTGCCCGAGCTATACTTGTTACTTGACCCAATCTCAGTGATAAATTTGGATGTTACTCCATAAATAGCTTAAGCCATACTTCTGCAACCATTTTCTTCTCTTCCCAAGACGCCGGAAACTTCTTATTATGCTTATGTGCTAATCTGTATGCCAAGCTTCTCGTTTTTTTAGTAGGAAAGCCATAATTTGAAGCCACATAGGTCAACATATACTCGCATAGCATATTTTCTTCATCATTGGTGAAGACTGTTGGTAAAGGATACCCAATAGATGGTGATTTTTTTGTTTCATTGGCCCCGTAAGCTTTTTTCTTCTTAATATATCTTTGGCGCGATATTTAGCTCAAACTGTAAGAGGAAGCATTATTTTTAAGATTGTTTCCACCTAATGTAGCCTCCTCATAAGCTAATCCATATATTTCGATACTAGACATAGCTCTATTAGTTTTTCTTGTATATTTATTTGGCATTCTGAAGCAATACATAAAAATTAAAATAGGTGGGTAAAGCATGCAAACCCCCACCACAAAGACTAAAAACAAAAAAAGTTTCAAATTAGGAGAGTTGTGACAAGCTGTCACAACTCTCCTAGGAGCAAAAAAACATGCTTCGATCAGAATAATGGCTCATACAAAACAAATACCTCATACCTAACAAATATGAGGCAAACCAGAAAAGCTATATCAAGGTATGAAACTAAAATAGACACTGCATATCAGTAAAAATATCACAACAGCACTAGTAATACGTATATAAATTAATAGAACATTGAATTATTGATCAAAAACTTAAGTGTGACATGTTTTTTTTACAACGATCTCGTATTGACACTACCACTTGCAGTGCCGGCCTGCGCGAAATAACATGCAATCACTCGTCAAAAAAGCAATAAATGCGCAGTGCTGCTAGCTCTCTAGCTGCCATAGGCTCCGAGAAATCGAGTATGTCACAACTCTCCTTTGTCACAACCCTCCTCGGTCTCCGCTACTATTTTCATTCTCAGTTTATTTTTGCTATTATTATAAACAATCTGTTTATTATTTTAATGGATCTCTTATTCATATTCAGGCTATTGTGCCATAATTTGTTTCTAAACGCTAAATCTGTTTCTGTCCATGCACTTTGTTTGAGCTTTTTAATTTTACTGATAAATTCTCTATTCCACTTATCCCAAATTTTATTAATTATTAATATCATTTATAGCCTCATCTATTTCAAACTCATATACACCTTTTATTTCACTAAGAAATGCCTCCTTGGCTAACTCATCTATTTTCTTGATACTTTCGTGCCTTATATTTCTAGGTAACCATATAACTTCTACTTTAACCATGTCATATAACTCTAATAGTTTATAAATCCTTTCAATTATATTCTTTTAGTTTTTATTTTCAACTAATTCAATGCAAGATAGGTTCGAATCCGTAAAAATTACTAAGTCTTTTGATCCTGAGCTTATGTTTAGTTCAATAGCTTAAAAAATACTGATTAACTCGCAGTTCAAAATCGATGTGTGATAAGAGCACGTTTAGACGAGCGATGTTGTGCTTTGCCTGCACAGAGTTTGCTGGCCGATGCTGTTTGCAAGTTTTGGCGAGTGATTTTTATGTTCGTAGCAATGCCTGAGCCTCAAATTATTTCTAAGAAAATGTCAGAAAATCGCTGCCGTGCTCGATGGCCAACTATATCACGCGTGCTCGCTGTTCCGTTCCGTCCTTCACTTCTCTTTCCTAAAAGCTCGTGCTGGATCCAGGAAAAAACCGCTCCTCTAAACCGGCTCTTACTTAAACTATATTTCCTGTATATTCCATTATTTAGATACATCACAGCACATCCGGCCCCAAGTATGTTTTTAGCACCATCGCATAGAATTATCTCTTTATCTTCCTTAGTTTTAGTGTTAACTACATTAATAAAATTTGCCAAAAGCTCCCCTTCACCCTTCTTGATACTGTCCTTAAACGTACAATCCTTCTTACATGTAATACTAAGATTTCTGGGGAGTGCCTCAAACTTTTCTACACTCGTTCTATCTATAATATCTTTAAATTTATCATATACTAACTTATAACTAGACTTAGCTGGGCTACACTTAATTTCACAAAGTGAATTATTTATAACTTTTATCTTCAATAATTCTTTCACTGAAAGCAGTTCTGTCCGGAAGATGCTTGGTAGCTCATTTGCCAACGTCATTGTAACTATATTGGCTGTATTCTGTGGCACTCCTAAGGATTTGTTTAATACTTTGCATTTAAGTGAGTCGATCTTTTTGCGGAAATACATTGGTCCACCTCCAAAGCTGGTAATTTGAGCTTCAATTTTTGATCTGTAAAAAGATTTAAATGCCAAAATACTTCTGTTCACATCTAGTCCCCTGTTTAGTCCCGTAATAAATTTTTAATGGAGCAGAATTTTTATCATCATTTGTCACTTTGTTAAGTAGTGCGTCCTTAACCGTAAGTTTATGATTTATAGAAACACCAATAAACTATAACTGTCTTGTCCATGAGACCTGATTTCCGCATATTAGTGGATATTTGTGAAAATTATGATTATTGTTAAAGCTCATCGTATTACACTTGTTAAAATTTATAGGAAGATTCAATTTATTGCAAGTTTCAACGAACTGGTTTATTGTATTCTGTAGTATATCAAAGCATTTAATGTGTTTTTTCATGCTTGCAATAATGGCAAAATCATCAGCATATTGGTATATATTAGTGATGGGCGTTTCTGTTGTTTTCCAAAAATGAAAACGAACTATTTTTTTTTTAAAACAACTGTTTTTTAAAACTGTTTGAAAAAAAAAACAGTTTGAATTAATAAAAAGAAACAAATTTCATGCTGTTCGACAATTAGAGTTGGGTCGCACTAGGATTTTCACATACTAGGTATAACTAGTACGAGTACGAAAAAATACCTGTACCAAATACCTGTTTGAAGTATGTACATATGTACATACAATGCATACGATTTGTAGTGATGTAGTGAAACGGACTGATATGCCCTCCCCCACCCCCCAGGAACAACGTTCGCAAGCTAGAATGGTGATGGTGCAAGATTACCTTCAAAGAATACCGAGTCATTTGTCTGTGCAGCTTGTCCGTAACTTTCCAATGGTCGGCCATTTATTTGGCAAGTCTTTCTCCAATCTAGGGGCCATCTAAAGAAAAACGATCAAATTCAGTCAATTTAATCAGTTTTTCATTTTATTATATGCAAAAAAAACACCTCCTGTATTCGTTCAAATGACAAAAGTAAAAAATTTCTAAGATAGGACCAACTAATCCTTTTGTCATCTATATGAATTTTCATCGAGCGATCTCTCATACTAAACTTTTCCTGGGTAATCTAAAACAGTCGGATTTCCACTTCGCCTCACTGAAGCATGAAGTTTTTATTAAGCAATAAAAAAAATGCTTCGTTTATTAAACATGCACCCACTAGGGGCCAACCTCTTCCGTAAGACTGGGCATGAAACCAGGGGCACCTTACCTCCCATGGTTTCGTAAATTTTACAACCCCGGTAGGTATAGAGACATCCTTGTGGCGACCTGCAGTCAGGAGGAGGGCCTCAGCACACCCGGAGACGCACACTGATGAGCCAAAAAGAATCTCAACCTATTCCTCCTTGGTACTTTTAGTGCTACTCTTAGTTTTTCTGACGGATTTTTTTGGAGAAAATGGACGTTTTGCCCAATTTCCCCTACCAAAAATTGTTTGCCCTTAAAATATCACTAATATGTTCCCCGACCACTTCCAATCATCGAAAGCGCGGTAAAGGCAGTGTTTGCCAAACTATGGCCAAAAAACCCCTTAATCCCCTACAAAACCGAAATTTTTATATCACAGTAATAGGTCTTGACCCGTTATGTCCCAAACCACTATTAACCAAAATTTGCCGATTTTGCCCGATTTCAGCTCCTTTTAAATAAAATACTTGCAAGTACGAAAATACTCACAAGTTCAAAAATACTGTTTTCTGCAGCTAAATAGTTTTCCACTGCCAAACAGTTCATTTTAACAAACGAAAAACGGTTCGTTTAAAAAAAAACAAAAAACCATGAAAAAAAGCAGGTCGTTTAAAAAAATAGGTCGTTTAAAAAAAACGGTTCGTTTGAGATAAACGAAAAACGATTCGTTTTAGAAAAACGATTGGTTTTATAAAAACTATTCGTTTTAGAAAAACTGTTGGTTTAAGAAGAATGGTCCGTTTTAGAAAAACGATTGGCTTGAGAAAAGCTATTCGTTGTAGAAAAACGGTCCGTTTTAAAAATGCTGTTCTTTCTAGAAAAAAATTTCGTTTTAGAAAAACTGTATGTTGCTATTTGGAAAAACTGTTCGTTCGTTGTTTGCAGCCAAACGTTTTTTTCAAACTGTTTGGCGTTTTTGAGCCCATCACTAGTATCTATTAGTATTTGGATCACAGATTTTTTTTTTTCTAAATCTAAATCAGTATTTAGACATTAAAGGTTTCCATCAATAATTTTGCAATCTCGTCAATCTGAGCTTCTTCACTTAGGAACGTCAGAGTCATAGAGGATTTCAAAGACAAGTATAACTCCCCTGTTTTCTTGTGCTCTAGATTCTTGAAAACTTCTAATCCCAGCTTTTTCATGGCTTTAATAATGGTTAGGAAAAATGAAATTTCTTGAGTTGTCCATTGAATAGTCAGTTGGAATGGATTTTGACATTTAACATGTACAGTCCCTTCAGGAAGCGGAATGGGAGTAATCTCTGAAGGAAAGTTTGGTCTCATTGTAGAAATCTGAGGAGTCACAGTCTTTGCTAGTTGGGAGATTAATCCCCTGAGCTATGCAGTGCTCTCTTTGATAGCTGCCGTCGATGACATGGAAATAGATTGCATGGAAGTTACACATGAGTTGAGCTCCTCCTTGATTTGTGAAAAAGCCTCACTCATAGACGATACCCCATGCACAAGCTTCTTCATTTGCTCTGCATCTTTCTCTGATGTGTACATGTGTATCCCCGAAAGCCTTTGATACCATATTTCATCTATTTCGTAGAGCTTAGCCTTTGTTGTTGCTGAATTGAACATCTCGATCATTGACCGCCAGAATCCCACACCTAAATCCAATTTAGTGGTCTGGAAAAAGGCGTACACCTTGCTATCCTCAAGTGTATCACTCAACAAGTTAAGGAAGTTAGCAGCCGTGAAGATTTTGGGAGGTTCAGATTTCTGGGGTAATGGAATGCTCTGAACTACTGTTGGAATGATATTATTGAAATCAGCTGGATCCTCAACTCGAAGATTGTCAAAAGCCCGAAAAGCAACTCTTTCCTCGTCGGAATACTCAGTAGATGGCTGAACCTCTTTCGTCAGCTGGAAAGCCTGATCCGCCGAAATGGAAGTGCTCGGAATAGACATTGTTTCCAATTGTGGATTTGTTGACTGTGGTACGGGTATTGCTTTCAAAGGAGTGCGAATCGATCAAGTGGATGTTCTGGATGGAAGCTTTGGTGTCCTAGATGTAGACTTGCACGACTTGGGAGTCAGAGTACAACCGATGTCTTCCGTAGACTTGCGTTTAGCTGCCATTAAATTTCAAATACCTGGAATAACGTATTTTATCAATTTACCAAGGAATTTTCAGTTTTCATTCTTTATGTAGATCAGCAGCATATATATATTAAAGAGCAGCGGACTGAGTACATCTCCTTGTGGGAGTCCATTACCAATTTCAAAAGTGCTTTTTCCAAGTGCTAAAGTTCTGTTATTCAGGAAAAATGTTATCCAGTTAATGTATTTAGTTGGTATTTTTAGTTTGTTAAGTAGATTTTGTAATAATCCCGCATCTACTCTTTCATTAGCATTTGATATGTCTATGCTAAACAGCATAACCTTTTCTTATCTTTAATGTGATGGTCTATTGCATTAGAACAGGTTTTAGTGGATTTTCCTTTTGTATATGCATGACTGTTTGTTGGTATGTAATCCAGAACTGTTTTCATTCTTGTAACATCTTTTTTTATCATGCTGTTGATTAGTTTTACAAATATATTGATTAAGGATATAGGTCTATAGCTATCTAATTCCATCAGATCCTTTCCTGGTTTAAGTATAGGTGTGATTCTGATTATAAAGAGACTGACATCTGGGTAATTTCCATTAATTATTTTGTTGAACACTTTGATTATATTTTCTAGACTTTGTTCATTTAAGGCTTTAATCATATCATACGTGATCTTATCTTGTGCCTATTTAAAATTTCAGATAGCTGTTTTACTTTAAATTCAATTAAATTGTTGTCTGTTTTAAGATACGGCACTTTAATATTTATATTCATGTCTTTATTTGATGGTAGTTTTGACTGTTGTCATCATTCCAACTAGATGGATTTGAATTGAGTAGTCCTTTTTTTATGCATCTATTGAATCTCCAGAATTCCATGATATTGCCTTTATTCATAAGTTCAGTCATTTTATTCTCCCAAGCTTTTTCTTTTGCTTTTTTTACTTCTATTTTCCATGTTTCACATGGTTTCGCCCATATCCTGTAGTTTTTAGGTGTACTATTTTTGTTAAATCGTTTTTTCAATCTTACTTTCTTCAGCCAAAGTTTTCTCAACTCATCATTCTACCAGTAAGCCGGCTCAAATTTGTTTTGTTTATTGTCTGTGGTATTTTCTTTAATTATTCTGTCCAATTCTTCAATAATTTCTGATAAGTTATCTGTCACATTACATTCATTTATTGATCTAATAATACTATTGTAGCTCACTTTCTTTTCATTTTTGATACATTCAAACACCCAATTTATAATAATAATTTTATGTCCACTGCTACTAATATTATTAATTTGCGTTTTCCACTCTGCGTTTTCAATGACAAGTCAAGCACAAATTTGCCTTGAATCATATTGATTCCACTCTTACATGTAAACTCGCCATTATTTAAAATGTTTAGACCTAAACTCTTAATAATTTTTCCAACTTTTCTTCCTCTAGCATTTACCACGTGATCACCCCATATTTTGTTTCTCGCATTGAAATCCCCTCCTATCATAAATGCTTCCCTATTATTGAATAAATTCAAAACTTTTTGAAAATCATCCTCAAAACATGTATTATTATAGTTCGGTGGGATATATATTGATGCAATATTCAAGTTCTTTTCCATATTCAGTGTTTTAATAATTATAATTTCTATATCTACTTTACATTTTTTGACTACAAACTTTATCTTCTTATTAGTAAAGATCGCTACACCTCCTCCTTTATTATCCATTAAAACCGTTAGTTAAATTTACCTTGTTATAATTTTTTGGTAGTAAAGTTTCGGATATTAGGGCTACATCTATATTATTTAACCTAAGGTATGTTGTTAGATTGTAAATATTTTTCCTTAACCCCTGAATATTAAAATGAATTATTTTCATCATTGATTATTAAATTATATTGTATAATTCGTCATTATCTATATCTAAATCTTTATTTCTAATATCTGCTTCACTAGTTTGTTTATTTACATCAGTTACTTCCTTCGAAATTGGTTCCTTGTTGTTATAGTTTAAATGTTTTGGTTCCATTTCAATCTTTTCCATCATTCTTTTTATTTGAGAAAACAGTCTTTCAATTTCATTGACCTTATTTTTTAATGCACTCTTGTATACTGTATCAACCGGACTATGGGGAAGTGTACACCTATCTAATAAATAAATAAAATTGTATATGCAATATATAAAATATTTTATTGTTTTCATTATAAGACTCAAATACTAAACTTACATGCTACGGTCATTAAAAATGAAAACTATCTTAGCCTACTGTGAATATATTTAATTTTGATGTATGTCGAAGTGTAAGGTGTTTGTGGATTGTGGATGTGTAATTGTGTTATTATGTGTTCCCACAGGACCTTTCACTCTCATTTCACCTCTTATTAGGTTGTTAGGGACTATCTTTTGTCCTACTACCCTATTTCTATAACTAACTTTAAATCTCGCAGAATTTACATCTGTATATGGATTTCTGGAGTTTTCATTCTTAGTTGTTTCTAGTAGTGGAAATTCTTTGATATTATTCAAATCTACTTCTTCTAAGTTTTCAAACCTATTTTTACTCAATATCCTGCTTGCTTCCGCAGGTGATATATTGAGTTTTGATGCAATTTCCAATTTCTCTTTTTCATTAATCCATTTAATACATTTTCTGTGTGTCGCATTGTGATCTTCAGAGTTGCAGAGTATACATTTAGTTCTACATGATCCACCATAACATTTTTCATTTGAACAATTAGTATATTTTTCTTCCGTGCTTTTAGAGCTGCCCGCAAAATGACCCAGTCTTCCACACTTATAGTTCTGTTTTGGTCTTTGCACAAAGTAGTCCACCTTGAGTCTCAGTCATTTTCCATACATACCTGGACGGGTTTTGCCCATGTGTCGAATATTTTTTGCAATACTGCAATTTGCATCGTCATGTTCTTGTCCTCTATGTAGTGTGATAATAAGAATTTCGAGAATCAGTCCATGATGGTGAGGTATATGTATTAACAAATCGTAAATATATCGGTAACGATTTCTTGTTTCGGTTCTGGGATTGTTAATGGGATATATTCGTATTTAGGTATAATCCTTTCGTATTTATTTTTCTAGCAAATAGTGCAATTGTTGATCATTTCATGTATATGTTTTCTGGCGTTTGGGAAATAGTAGGTGTTGTAGAAATATTCTAGATTTTACCAACATCCTCTATGGTATCTCTTAATATGGTTTTCGGTGATGATTTTATCAAACTCAGTTTTGGTTGCTATTGTTTGTTTCAGAATATTAGTGCTTGTCAAATGTTTAACTTTGTTTTGAAATAAGTTTGCAATGACGTTTTGCAATTTACAAAATTGATTATCCTGTTCTGTATATATTCCGTGTTTTTGGTTGGGATTGACGTTCTCTTTTACCCATTCTGCAAGTTGTCTTTCATCGTTTATTAGTTCATCGTTAATTGTGTATACATTGTTATTAAATTGTTTAGTTTTGATTAGTGTGCGTTCCCATATTATTTGGTTTTTATTTTGGTTTACTGGTTGATTTTTAATAGCGATTCTGGGGTTAGGATTTTCAACGTTGGTTTGCCTTGTTGCTTGTCCTGAAATGCTATCAATTTCCATTGTATTGATTTCAGATCTAGGTAGTCTTGATAGGTAATCTGCCATAACGTTCGTTTTACCTTTGAGGTATTTAATTTCGTAATCAAAGTCTGTTAGCTGTTGCTTCCAACGAAATAATTTAGAATGCTGGTATTTATGATTTTCCAGCCATTGCAGAGGCTTGTGATCGGTTTTGATGATAATTTGATGTCCGTAAATATAATGACGAAACTATATCGATGTCCAGATTATCACGAGTAGCTCCTTCTCAATTGTCGAGTAAAGAACTGTATAAATCTCGGATTTAAGTAGTCTAGCTCTTGGTCTTTCCGTAATGCATTGGTTAATGGCTTTGCTATTTTTGCATAGTTTCGGATGTATATATCCGCTTAGCCGTAAAAACGCTCGCAACTTTTTTTGGGGATTTTCGCATCCTTTATTTTCTTCAGATATTTGTCATCTGGTTTGAGTCCTTCTTTTGTTACTTTGTGTACTAGAAAAATCGTTTCGTGTTGGAAACATTTGCATTTCTCTAACTGAATGCGAAATCCATGCTAGCGTATGATTTTCAGCACTTTTTTTGTGTTGTCGACTATTTCTTGTAACCTATGGCCAAACAGAAGTATGTCGTCTTAGGTTAGGTTAGTAAAGAGGGCTGCCGGGAACGCGGCTTGCATTAGGCCACCAATTTGGGCCCATTTGCCATCCTCCGCTGGCTTATTAGAGCTGCCAAGTGACCGCTTCGCCAAACTGGATCAGCTGACTCAGCGTGACGGTAGTGGCCACCTCTGCTAACCCTTGAAAGTGGTAAGAACCAAAGATCTTGAGGCTTTTATTATTTAGGGCCCGACAATCACAGAGAGTATGCTCGATGGTGTCCTCTTCCATCTCGCACCTCTTGTATAAATTGCTCGATGTCAGTCCCATTTTGTTCGCATGAGATGTGGTAAGGCAGTGCCCTGTGAGCAAGCCGACCGTGGCTCTCAAGCGGTTTCTGCTGAGCTTGAGCAGTTTCTTGCATTTACTTAGATCAGGTGATGGCCATAATGTCCTGGCCACCCTGCAGTCCAACCTGTTTTCCCATTCTGACTTTAGTTTGGCTCATATGGCGGCATCAAGTTTGCTTGTGGCGTCAGCGATTGACCGTGGTACAGTTATGCAGGGGCTATTGCTAGCTCCTGAACCTTTCCTCGCCAATTCATCGGCTTTTTCGTTGCCCATGACCCCACTATGCCCTGGCACCCACATAATCCGGATAGGAATATGCCTTGCCTTTTCATTGAGAGCCACTCTGCAAGCGTTAACAGTTTTTGAAGAAAATCTGTAAGACGCAAGAGCGAGAATGGCTGCTCTGCTGTCGACGCAAATCGTCATTGATCTGGTTGATATTCCGCTAATTGACTCAACTGCCATGCGTATAGCATGTAATTCAGACTGAAAGACGGTAGCATGGTCCGATAGTCTACACCACAGGTTAAGGCTCAGATCCGTAGAAAACGCGCCCGAGCCAAGTCCTGTGTCCGTCTTCGGCCCGTCCGTGTAAATCTAGACGCCCCCGTCGGTGGTAGCTCCCTTTTTCTTCTAGTCTGTTCTTGTGGGTATCTTGACCTGGAAATTCCTGCCAAGATGTATTATTTTGCTCATGTGGTCCGTGTCTTCTGCAACGAGCCCAAATCTTTTGTGGCATTCTGCAAGAATACCGCTGTGGCCCCACTGATCTGAATCATTCCACATGCCGGAACTTTTAGCGCGAATCACCGCTAGGCTTGCGCTTCTAAAGATGAATCGATCTAAAGGCATGAGTCCCAAAATCATTTCCAAACCAGCCGTTGGGGGGTCTTAAAGCGCCCGTAATACATATGCAAACTAATCTTTGCAGCCTTGTTAGCTCCTTGATATTAATTTTACTCTCCGCTGCCTTCCACCACACTATCGCTAAATACGCCAAAATCGGCCTCACTACAAATGTGAATATATAATAGGCCGCCCTAGGCTAAGACCCCAGGTGTTGGAGTAGGGCCTTACCAATTCTGTGCTTAACGTTAGCCTCGCAGCTCAGTTTTCTGTCTAGTATAAGGCCTAAATATATAACACTATCAACAAGTTCCAATGTTATATCGTTGAGGTTAGGCGTGGCAATAGCCGGTACCCTGTGTCCCCTTAAGATCGACTTTTCTGGCCCAGGTTTGGACATGGTCCAGCGCCGATTGCATAAGGTCCGACAAAGTTTGTGGGAACGCACCTCTCACAAGTACCACAATGTCATCGGCATATGCCACCACCTCAAAGCCACTGGCCCTTAAATTCTCCAGTATTTCGTTGACTGTCAGGATCCAGAAAAGCGGAGATATAATCTCTCCTTGTGTTGTTCCGGTTCTGACTATTCTTTCCGCTTTGGCCTCCAAAAAGGTAGCCTCAATCCGCCTGCTCTTGAGCAAGTCCGATGCTCAGGTCACCAGAGTTTTATCTACTCTATATCGAACCAAGGCATCGATGATACTCGCGAATATTATTTTCTTAAGCTAGATATAATTTTTTAATTAACTTCGAAAAAATTTTTACATATGCAAATTGAATTAAATTTTGAGGGCAAAACAACACAATATTTAAATATAATTCAGCAAATTATCTTCTTTTCTACATTTGTTTTTAGTTTCACGAAATTTATTGCAATATTCAATGTATATCCAGTAAATTTCTATATTTATTTGGGTACTTACCAGGCCAACGGGTGTCTAAAAAACGAGGATATTCATAAATTCGATTCAATGAGTCGATTGTCCTTCGGTGCTTAAACGTTCTTTTCATTCGTTGTAGAATTGAAATTGAGAAATTGCTGCTTGACACATGCATTTCGAAACCACTGAACATCACTGCTTACTGAATCAACGTCTACAGCTGATGTTAATGTCGTAGAGGTTTCATTTTTTTTATCTTTTTCCAGACGAGATGAATTCCCTGCCACTCTGTTGACTGTTCTTAAGCGATGGCCAAAGTAACCACCACCAACCTCTTCCGTAAGACTGGGCATGAAACCAGGGGCACCTTACCTCCCATGGTTTCGTAAATTTTACAACCCCGGTAGGTATGGAGACATCCTTGTGGCGACCTGCAGTCAGGAGGAGGGCCTCAGCACACCCGGAGACGCACACTGATGAGCCAAAAAGAATCTCAACCTATTCCTCCTTGGTACTTTTAGTGCTACTCTTAGTTTTTCTGACGGATTTTTTTGGAGAAAATGGACGTTTTGCCCAATTTCCCCTACCAAAAATTGTTTGCCCTTAAAATATCACTAATATGTTCCCCGACCACTTCCAATCATCGAAAGCGCGGTAAAGGCAGTGTTTGCCAAACTATGGCCAAAAAACCCCTTAATCCCCTACAAAACCGAAATTTTTATATCACAGTAATAGGTCTTGACCCGTTATGTCCCAAACCACTATTAACCAAAATTTGCCGATTTTGCCCGATTTCAGCTCCTTTTAAATAAAATACTTGCAAGTACGAAAATACTCACAAGTTCAAAAATACTGTTTTCTGCAGCTAAATAGTTTTCCACTGCCAAACAGTTCATTTTAACAAATGAAAAACGGTTCGTTTAAAAAAAAACAAAAAACCATGAAAAAAAGCAGGTCGTTTAAAAAAATAGGTCGTTTAAAAAAAACGGTTCGTTTGAGATAAACGAAAAACGATTCGTTTTAGAAAAACGATTGGTTTTATAAAAACTATTCGTTTTAGAAAAACTGTTGGTTTAAGAAGAATGGTCCGTTTTAGAAAAACGATTGGCTTGAGAAAAGCTATTCGTTGTAGAAAAACGGTCCGTTTTAAAAATGCTGTTCTTTCTAGAAAAAAATTTCGTTTTAGAAAAACTGTATGTTGCTATTTGGAAAAACTGTTCGTTCGTTGTTTGCAGCCAAACGTTTTTTTCAAACTGTTTGGCGTTTTTGAGCCCATCACTAGTATCTATTAGTATTTGGATCACAGATTTTTTTTTTTCTAAATCTAAATCAGTATTTAGACATTAAAGGTTTCCATCAATAATTTTGCAATCTCGTCAATCTGAGCTTCTTCACTTAGGAACGTCAGAGTCATAGAGGATTTCAAAGACAAGTATAACTCCCCTGTTTTCTTGTGCTCTAGATTCTTGAAAACTTCTAATCCCAGCTTTTTCATGGCTTTAATAATGGTTAGGAAAAATGAAATTTCTTGAGTTGTCCATTGAATAGTCAGTTGGAATGGATTTTGACATTTAACATGTACAGTCCCTTCAGGAAGCGGAATGGGAGTAATCTCTGAAGGAAAGTTTGGTCTCATTGTAGAAATCTGAGGAGTCACAGTCTTTGCTAGTTGGGAGATTAATCCCCTGAGCTCTGCAGTGCTCTCTTTGATAGCTGCCGTCGATGACATGGAAATAGATTGCATGGAAGTTACACATGAGTTGAGCTCCTCCTTGATTTGTGAAAAAGCCTCACTCATAGACGATACCCCATGCACAAGCTTCTTCATTTGCTCTGCATCTTTCTCTGATGTGTACATGTGTATCCCCGAAAGCCTTTGATACCATATTTCATCTATTTCGTAGAGCTTAGCCTTTGTTGTTGCTGAATTGAACATCTCGATCATTGACCGCCAGAATCCCACACCTAAATCCAATTTAGTGGTCTGGAAAAAGGCGTACACCTTGCTATCCTCAAGTGTATCACTCAACAAGTTAAGGAAGTTAGCAGCCGTGAAGATTTTGGGAGGTTCAGATTTCTGGGGTAATGGAATGCTCTGAACTACTGTTGGAATGATATTATTGAAATCAGCTGGATCCTCAACTCGAAGATTGTCAAAAGCCCGAAAAGCAACTCTTTCCTCGTCGGAATACTCAGTAGATGGCTGAACCTCTTTCGTCAGCTGGAAAGCCTGATCCGCCGAAATGGAAGTGCTCGGAATAGACATTGTTTCCAATTGTGGATTTGTTGACTGTGGTACGGGTATTGCTTTCAAAGGAGTGCGAATCGATCAAGTGGATGTTCTGGATGGAAGCTTTGGTGTCCTAGATGTAGACTTGCACGACTTGGGAGTCAGAGTACAACCGATGTCTTCCGTAGACTTGCGTTTGGCTGCCATTAAATTTCAAATACCTGGAATAACGTATTTTATCAATTTACCAAGGAATTTTCAGTTTTCATTCTTTATGTAGATCAGCAGCATATATATATTAAAGAGCAGCGGACTGAGTACATCTCCTTGTGGGAGTCCATTACCAATTTCAAAAGTGCTTTTTCCAAGTGCTAAAGTTCTGTTATTCAGGAAAAATGTTATCCAGTTAATGTATTTAGTTGGTATTTTTAGTTTGTTAAGTAGATTTTGTAATAATCCCGCATCTACTCTTTCATTAGCATTTGATATGTCTATGCTAAACAGCATAACCTTTTCTTATCTTTAATGTGATGATCTATTGCATTAGAACAGGTTTTAGTGGATTTTCCTTTTGTATATGCATGACTGTTTGTTGGTATGTAATCCAGAACTGTTTTCATTCTTGTAACATCATTTTTTATCATGCTGTTGATTAGTTTTACAAATATATTGATTAAGGATATAGGTCTATAGCTATCTAATTCCATCAGATCCTTTCCTGGTTTAAGTATAGGTGTGATTCTGATTATAAAGAGACTGACATCTGGGTAATTTCCATTAATTATTTTGTTGAACACTTTGATTATATTTTCTAGACTTTGTTCATTTAAGGCTTTAATCATATCATACGTGATCTTATCTTGTGCCTATTTAAAATTTCAGATAGCTGTTTTACTTTAAATTCAATTAAATTGTTGTCTGTTTTAAGATACGGCACTTTAATATTTATATTCATGTCTTTATTTGATGGTAGTTTTGACTGTTGTCATCATTCCAACTAGATGGATTTGAATTGAGTAGTCCTTTTTTTATGCATCTATTGAATCTCCAGAATTCCATGATATTGCCTTTATTCATAAGTTCAGTCATTTTATTCTCCCAAGCTTTTTCTTTTGCTTTTTTTACTTCTATTTTCCATGTTTCACATGGTTTCGCCCATATCCTGTAGTTTTTAGGTGTACTATTTTTGTTAAATCGTTTTTTCAATCTTACTTTCTTCAGCCAAAGTTTTCTCAACTCATCATTCTACCAGTAAGCCGGCTCAAATTTGTTTTGTTTATTGTCTGTGGTATTTTCTTTAATTATTCTGTCCAATTCTTCAATAATTTCTGATAAGTTATCTGTCACATTACATTCATTTATTGATCTAATAATACTATTGTAGCTCACTTTCTTTTCATTTTTGATACATTCAAACACCCAATTTATAATAATAATTTTATGTCCACTGCTACTAATATTATTAATTTGCGTTTTCCACTCTGCGTTTTCAATGACAAGTCAAGCACAAATTTGCCTTGAATCATATTGATTCCACTCTTACATGTAAACTCGCCATTATTTAAAATGTTTAGACCTAAACTCTTAATAATTTTTCCAACTTTTCTTCCTCTAGCATTTACCACGTGATCACCCCATATTTTGTTTCTCGCATTGAAATCCCCTCCTATCATAAATGCTTCCCTATTATTGAATAAATTCAAAACTTTTTGAAAATCATCCTCAAAACATGTATTATTATAGTTCGGTGGGATATATATTGATGCAATATTCAAGTTCTTTTCCATATTCAGTGTTTTAATAATTATAATTTCTATATCTACTTTACATTTTTTGACTACAAACTTTATCTTCTTATTAGTAAAGATCGCTACACCTCCTCCTTTATTATCCATTAAAACCGTTAGTTAAATTTACCTTGTTATAATTTTTTGGTAGTAAAGTTTCGGATATTAGGGCTACATCTATATTATTTAACCTAAGGTATGTTGTTAGATTGTAAATATTTTTCCTTAACCCCTGAATATTAAAATGAATTATTTTCATCATTGATTATTAAATTATATTGTATAATTCGTCATTATCTATATCTAAATCTTTATTTCTAATATCTGCTTCACTAGTTTGTTTATTTACATCAGTTACTTCCTTCGAAATTGGTTCCTTGTTGTTATAGTTTAAATGTTTTGGTTCCATTTCAATCTTTTCCATCATTCTTTTTATTTGAGAAAACAGTCTTTCAATTTCATTGACCTTATTTTTTAATGCACTCTTGTATACTGTATCAACCGGACTATGGGGAAGTGTACACCTATCTAATAAATAAATAAAATTGTATATGCAATATATAAAATATTTTATTGTTTTCATTATAAGACTCAAATACTAAACTTACATGCTACGGTCATTAAAAATGAAAACTATCTTAGCCTACTGTGAATATATTTAATTTTGATGTATGTCGAAGTGTAAGGTGTTTGTGGATTGTGGATGTGTAATTGTGTTATTATGTGTTCCCACAGGACCTTTCACTCTCATTTCACCTCTTATTAGGTTGTTAGGGACTATCTTTTGTCCTACTACCCTATTTCTATAACTAACTTTAAATCTCGCAGAATTTACATCTGTATATGGATTTCTGGAGTTTTCATTCTTAGTTGTTTCTAGTAGTGGAAATTCTTTGATATTATTCAAATCTACTTCTTCTAAGTTTTCAAACCTATTTTTACTCAATATCCTGCTTGCTTCCGCAGGTGATATATTGAGTTTTGATGCAATTTCCAATTTCTCTTTTTCATTAATCCATTTAATACATTTTCTGTGTGTCGCATTGTGATCTTCAGAGTTGCAGAGTATACATTTAGTTCTACATGATCCACCATAACATTTTTCATTTGAACAATTAGTATATTTTTCTTCCGTGCTTTTAGAGCTGCCCGCAAAATGACCCAGTCTTCCACACTTATAGTTCTGTTTTGGTCTTTGCACAAAGTAGTCCACCTTGAGTCTCAGTCATTTTCCATACATACCTGGACGGGTTTTGCCCATGTGTCGAATATTTTTTGCAATACTGCAATTTGCATCGTCATGTTCTTGTCCTCTATGTAGTGTGATAATAAGAATTTCGAGAATCAGTCCATGATGGTGAGGTATATGTATTAACAAATCGTAAATATATCGGTAACGATTTCTTGTTTCGGTTCTGGGATTGTTAATGGGATATATTCGTATTTAGGTATAATCCTTTCGTATTTATTTTTCTAGCAAATAGTGCAATTGTTGATCATTTCATGTATATGTTTTCTGGCGTTTGGGAAATAGTAGGTGTTGTAGAAATATTCTAGATTTTACCAACATCCTCTATGGTATCTCTTAATATGGTTTTCGGTGATGATTTTATCAAACTCAGTTTTGGTTGCTATTGTTTGTTTCAGAATATTAGTGCTTGTCAAATGTTTAACTTTGTTTGGAAATAAGTTTGCAATGACGTTTTGCAATTTACAAAATTGATTATCCTGTTCTGTATATATTCCGTGTTTTTGGTTGGGATTGACGTTCTCTTTTACCCATTCTGCAAGTTGTCTTTCATCGTTTATTAGTTCATCGTTAATTGTGTATACATTGTTATTAAATTGTTTAGTTTTGATTAGTGTGCGTTCCCATATTATTTGGTTTTTATTTTGGTTTACTGGTTGATTTTTAATAGCGATTCTGGGGTTAGGATTTTCAACGTTGGTTTGCCTTGTTGCTTGTCCTGAAATGCTATCAATTTCCATTGTATTGATTTCAGATCTAGGTAGTCTTGATAGGTAATCTGCCACAACGTTCGTTTTACCTTTGAGGTATTTAATTTCGTAATCAAAGTCTGTTAGCTGTTGCTTCCAACGAAATAATTTAGAATGTTGGTCTTTATGATTTTCCAGCCATTGCAGGGGCTTGTGATCGGTTTTGATGATAATTTGACGTCCGTAAATATAATGACGAAACTATATAGATGTCCAGATTATCACGAGTAGCTCCTTCTCAATTGTCGAGTAAAGAACTGTATAAATCTCGGATTTAAGTAGTCTAGCTCTTGGTCTTTCCGTAATGCATTGGTTAATGGCTCTGCTATTTTTGCATAGTTTCGGATGTGTATATCCGCTTAGCCCTAAAAACGCTCGCAACTTTTTTTGGGCATTTTCGCATCCTTTATTTTCTTCAGATATTTGTCATCTGGTTTGAGTCCTTCTTTTGTTACTTTGTGTACTAGAAAAATCGTTTCGTGTTGGAAAAATTTGCATTTCTCTAACTGAATGCGAAATTCATGCTAGCGTATGATTTTCAGCACTTTTTTGTGTTGTCGACTATTTCTTGTAAGCTATGTCCTAACAGAAGTATGTCGTCTTAGGTTAGGTTAGTAAAGAGGGCTGCCGGGAACGCGGCTTGCATTAGGCCACCAATTTGGGCCCGTTTGCCACCCTCCGCTGGCTTGTTAGAGCTGCCAAATGACCGCTTCGCCAAACTGGAACAGCTGACTCAGCGTGACGGTAGTGGTCACCTCTGCTAACCCTTGAAAGTGGTAAGAATCAAAAATCTTGAGGCGTTTATTATTTAGGACCGGACAATCACAGAGAGTATGCTCGATGGTGTCCTCTTCCATCTCGCACCTCTTGTATAAATTGCTCGATGTCAGTCCCATTTTGTTCGCATGAGATATGGTAAGGCAGTGCCCTGTGAGCAAGCCGACCGTGACTCTCAAGCAGTTTCTGCTGAGCTTGAGCAGTTTCCTGCTTTTGCTTAGATCAGGTGATAGCCATAATGTCCTGGCCACCCTGCAGTCCAGCCTGTTCTCCCATTCGGACTTAAGTTTGGCCCATATGGCGGCATCAAGTTTGCTTGTGGCGTCAGCGATTGACCGAGTTACAGTGATGCAGGTGCTATTGCTAGCTCTTGAACCTTTCCTTGCCAGTTCATCAGTTTTTTCGTTGCCTATGACCCCACTATGCCCTGGGACCCACATAATCCGGATAGGAATATGCCTTGCCTTTTCATTGAGAGCCACTCGGCAAGCGTTAACAGTTTTTGAAGAACATCTGTACGACGCAAGAGCGAGAATGGCTGCTCTACTGTCGACATCATTGATGTGGTTGATATTCCGCTAATGGACTCAACTGCCATGCGTATAGCATGTAATTCAGACTGAAAAACGGTAGCATGGTCCGACAGTCTATACCACAGGTTAAGGCTCAAACCCGTAGAAAAGAAAAGATGAATCGATTTCCAACCCAGCCGTTGGGGTGGTTCTTAAAGCGCCCGTAATACGTATGCAAACTAATCTTTGCAGCCTTGTTAGCTCCTTGATATTAATTTTACTCTCCGCTACCTTCCACCACACTATCGCTAAATACGCCAAAATCGGCCTCACTACAAATGTGAATATGTAATAGGCCACCCTAGGTTAAGACCCCAGGTGCTGGAGTAGGGCCTTACCAATTCTGTGCTTAACGTTAGCCTCCCAGTTCAGTTTTCTGTCTAGTATAAGGCCCAAATATATAACACTATCAACAAGTTCCAATGTTATACCGTTGAGGTTAGCTGTGGCAATAGCCGGTACCCTGTGTCTCCTTATGAAGAGTACAAGTTCGGTTTTTGTCGGGTTTGCATTAAGATCGACTTTTCTGGCCTAGGTTTGGACATGGTCCAGCGCCGATAGCATAAGGTCCGACAAAGTTTGTGGGAACGCACCTCTCACAAGTACCACAATGTCATCGGCATATGCCACCACCTCAAAGCCACTGGCCCTTAAATTCTCCAGTATTTCGTTGACTGTCAGGATCCAGAAAAGCGGAGATATAATCTCTCCTTGTGTTGTTCCGGTTCTGACTATTCTTTCCGCTTTGGCCTCCAAAAAGGTAGCCTCAATTCGCCTGCTCTTGAGCAAGTCCGATGCTCAGGTCACCAGAGTTTTATCTACTTCATATCGAACCAAAGCATCGTTGATATTCGCGACAGTGACATTATTGAAGGCCCCCTCAATGTCTAAGAAGGCTGCCAACGTGAATTCCTTTTGCCGTAAGGATTTTTATATTGTACGGACAACTTTGCCTAATACCTATCTACTGATCTGCCCGCTAGATACGCGCGTTGATCAACACAGAGTTTCGCGACATCAATCGAGCTTCTGATGTGCAGATCAACAAGCCTCTCTAGTGTTTTGAGCAGAAACGATGTTAAGCTGATTGGTCTCAAGTCCTTCACGTAATGATGATTCAACCTACCAGGTTTCGGAATGATAAATGTAGGTTTGTTACCTATGTTGAGGATGTTGATGTTGGTTGATGTTAGAAATTCTAGCAAACACCTGCCTCTCTCGTTTATGTTGGTGCTTCCCCATATTTCATGGTGAGCATTTGCATCACAGCCGATAACAGCATCAGTTGTGATAGCCGCTTCTGCCAATCTTCTCAGTCCGGGTGTGATGGGATCCTCGTCGTATGATAGATAGACCGCCGACAGCAGACACCCCTTCAAGCCGCTACCAGTGATCCTCCTTTCCAAACACACTGTGGTTATATCCCCATCACAAAGCTGCGGAATCAAGATTGCTGTCACCTCTTTTTTGGCGACAATACAAGCCCTTGTCTTGTCCCTCCCTTTTAGCTGGAACACACTGAGGCTGGCGCCGAATCCACAAGCCACATTCTTGTACAGAAGCGGCTCTTGTATAAGCAGATTGGTCGTTGCCGCTCTACTGTGGTGCAGATTTGCTTGGATCACCCGCACTTCGGCTTCCCTCAGTCACCTTCTCGGCTCCAACTTTCAAGGTGATCCTCTTCAGACCGAAGTGAATAAAATCGTTGTTCGCCTCAAACTTTCAGATCGGGGTTCTGTCTTTTTAACAGAGACAGAGCATCCGAAGCGTTCGAGTGGGGCACCGCCACCTTCGCTGTAGTAAGCTTAGGCACAGGTCACCGTAATGTGGCCGCGAACAATGTTGCAGCCTTCAAAGCGAGGTGACCCTTCTTCCGTCGACATGGCAACCTTGAGGAGTTTTTCGGTGATCCGTTTAAGAATCACTTTGGCCACGTCATCCTCGAGTCTCCATTCCAGGGGTTCCTGCTTGTCAACGACGGTTAGTTTAAGGTGACTAGCCGCTACGTCTCTCAAGGAACGAACTACCGTCTCCTGTCGTGGCCTCTTCGTCGATTTACCTCTCGGCGAGATTATCTCCTCTGAGCGTTGTCGTTTACTCGCGGCCGCTGCAGTAGGTTTCACTTGGGCATCCTCGGATTTCCCTTTGGATTCCAGCGTCACCGTAATCCTGGCCGCTCGTTTTGCCTCTCTCCTTTTGAAGCGTTTGGCATTTCGCTTCCTCCCTTTGGTGGGATAAGCTGCCGCCACCTTCACAGCGGACTGCAGATCCTTGGAGACACCACCTCCAGTCCTGGTTACAGCTCTGCCGAGTGGCTTAGCCGCCGCTTCCTTCCCGGTGACCTGCGAGCCTTTCGGTATGCCGCCTCCGTTCTTGGTCACAGCTCTGCTAGGAGCCGACTCAACCGCCGCTTCCGTTGGACTGGCCAGTGATTCTCCTGACCCGCCGCCAGACTACTGAGTAACTGCTCTGCTGAGGGTTACCTCTACGTCCATCGGACTCACAGTAGATCCCGGAGCGGGTTCTCCATCTAGCTTCAGAGCCCGCAATCCTTCGATCGCCTGACTCAGCCGTTTCGCCTCTCGGCATTGGTGATCGTGTCACCTTTGAACTCCTTTTAAAGGGGCCATTTTCTGGTGACGTCCCTCTAGTAGTACTGGCGGGAAGTTTGATTTTTTTTTAAGTCTTTTTTTTTATCCATAGATTTTTTTTAGATAGTTTCAGGTTTGGGTTTCGCGATCTCAGACCACAGCCGAGGCAATCGCCAGCATTTTGCCTCCCGCTACACCCGTCCCCATAGGCACAACGTATTGCTCCGACCGTCCTTCCCCCTCTTCGGATCGCGAGGCAGACTCCCCCAAGACTATCCGAGGGTTCCGTAGGCGTAAACTACGCATTTTTCCGGTATGAGCTCGTTCAACATATAATTGACTGCTCTCTGGAAGGTTGCAGGTGCTGTGCATAAGCCAAACGGCATACATATGAAATGATAGTGCCCGTAGGGTGTTGAAAACGCTGTTTTTTCCTGGTCTTCTTTTCTGACATAACGATGTGATGACAATTTCCTACCGCGTGAAGGTTTTCCTCCATATTTGGTGTAGGATAATGGCCCTGTACTGTAATGTTATTTAGCTTGCTAAAGTCAATTACTAAACGGTGTCTAGGTTTCCCGTCTAAGCCTGGTTTTTTTACCCACAAGGTGCACTATATGGTGATTGTGAGTTGACTATGATCCCCAAGTCTAGTAACTCTTGTATTTGTTTTTTCAATTTGCCCTGCAGTGACATAGGGGTTCTGTATGGTTTGATGTGGATTGAATCGTTGCTCATGAGTTTAATATCATGTTCCAAAATATCTGTAACCGTAATTGGTTCATTCTTGTCATAGACTACGTCTTTGAATTCTTTCAGTAGCTTCTTCACTTCGTGAATTTCTTCCGCATTTAGGTTTTGATACAAATTCTGCTGGATTAGCTCCTCTTGAGTCTCCGTTCGCGCGAACTGGTTGATTTCTTCCTCCGTTATCCTTCGTCGTTTCTGGTTCCTGTTCTTTTGGTATCAGAACGCCTTTGTTCGGATGAAATGCTAGTTGCAGTTTATGGATTATATCCATACCTATTATGGCATCGTAATGTCGGCTAAATGTATCAATTATTTTGACAGATAAATTTTCTTCAATTTCAGGAATAGTGAATGACGTTGAGCATGAAGAATATGTGTCCCCACTTATGGTTGTCAATTTCACACATTTTGAATCACGTATCGAGAGGATATTTCATTACGGATACCACAGATCACATAGATCAAATAGAATTCCAATTAGTTTTTTATTTTCGACGATACGGGTTTTGATTATGGGTAGTTTATTTTGTAAGTCGGTATCCAAAGTATTATAGTTTTCAATATTAATATGGTTACTCTCTGTTGGTAACTTGTGTAATAATTGTTGTAATTCACGTATTTGCTTTTGTATTTCTTCCTGTGTTAAGTTAATGTTGTCCACTGACATCCGCGATATATGCGAGTTTCTGTTATTTGATTTGCGAGCTGAGTGTGTTTTATCTATCTCCATTTGGTTATTGTCGTTTTCTCGATTGCAGTATTTATTATTATGTTTTCCCACGGTAAATACTCTTTTTTGTCGTAATTATTGCCTCTATTATAAAACGCTTCGCGTTCATTAGTTTGGTTATATTCTTTATGTTGGTTGTTATATTTGTTACTATTGTCCTTGAAATGATGGTTTGAATAGTTTTGTGGGAACACATAAGAACACAATTACACATCCACAATCCACAAACACCTTACACTTCAACATACATCAAAATTAAATGTATTCACAGTAGGCTAAAATAGTTTTCAATTATAATGTGCGTAGCATGTAAGTTTAGTAAGTAAGTGAATTTTATATTGAAAACATTAATAAATATTTTTTATGAATATACAATTGTATTTATTTATTATTAGAAAGGTGTGTTCGCTTCCTATAGTTTTTATTGTTGCTGCCATTCTTTTTGTTATGGTAACAGTTTCATTTCTGTTGTTTGAATTTCGACTTCGCTCTATTTTATTCAGAATATCTGGCCTTTGCATTAAGGTGTCATATGCTGAATAAATGTCGTTACAAGCCATTACTAGTGCGTGTGGTCCTGAAGTTAGTTGGTTCTTAAATTAATTATAAGTAAATTGTCATTCTGTTTTATTGTATAACCTAAATGGGGTTCCATAGATGATCTAATATTTAGATTATCTAATTGGTCCATTAAAAAATCGTAGAGGCCACGTAAATTTTTGAAATCTTTTACGCTACTTTTAACTTTTATTCTTCAAATAATGCCTTACGCATCCTCCACCAATCTTTAACTCCTCTACGTACCATTTTCTGTGCTCTGCTTAGAACGTGTGTTGAAATTTTGTATCCCAAAATAGCGATATCGGTTTGTTCGAGTCCTTCCGCTTCTGCGAATAACTTATCGGCGATTTCAACCCATTGCTGCACCTAGATTTTTTTCTGCGTCTCGGTTGAAATTTGGAAATTTCTCTATATTTTTTAAAAATGTATTCGAATCTTGCCTTTTTCTCTACTGTAAACATTTCACTACTTGGTCCTGCTGTCGCCATTGCGTTTCTAGAATAATTTGTGGTTTTTGTACCACGAATTTATTCTCGAATGATCTGATGAGATTCTCCACTTCGTCTTCACTGCTTTCACATTCGTTGTTTGTTTTTAGCTCATCGCTCACTTCTGACATTTAAAATTTGCACGTACTTACCAGGTTTTTGTACATTTCAAAGTCAATGTCTCGTATGGCACACAAGGTTCACTTCAGAGTAGCTAGTTTTACACTTGTAAGAGTTATTTATTGTTTTTATTATTATTAGTCCCGTGTCAGCGGTTTACTTCGATTTTAGTTCAGTAATTTTACACCATCTATAGACGGGAGAAAATTAGTAGGGAAATTTAGAAATTGGATTATTGTATTGATTATTTCCGATATTTCCAATTTTAATTGAAATATTTGTTTCGGAGCGACTTATAACTTTTTTCGCGTTAATTAATTTTTCGCGTTTTCGCGGTAATTGAATTATTGCGATAAAAAATGTTTTGTTTCCGAATAAAAGTGTGTTTGCTTTTATTTTTAAAAACGACATTTTCATTCGGTTGTTGAAAAACAACTGAAGTGAAATGCGATGTATGTGTCAAAAAAGATGCATCGCTTGCTTATTTTCACAGTTTAATTTGTGCACAGATATTATGTATGTTATTATCAATAACTCGTGTTTCAAATGTGAATCGGATAATATTTTGGAATTTTTTTAACCCCATGTGTGCGCTAGGTGCCTAAAAAGAGATGGGAAAAATTTGAAAATTTTTAAATTGCGATAACTTTTGACAGAAATATCAAATCATTATGACACTTTCAGGATATATTGGTATTATTTAGTTGTAAATGTGTGTTGTTTTCAATGAGCATGTTGGTAACCCTGTAGCAAGGGCAGGCGCTGAAAATGAAAACCTTCAAATCATCATCATTAAAATTGTCGGCTTTTGGAAAAAAGCCACTCATATATAATCTTATGCTTTGTCTACATTGCCAAAGTAAAACATTTTACATTTTACTACATTCCCCGCTTTGCCTAGTTTTTCTGCAATGTTGGCACTTTTGGTTTTACCACATACAATGAATCGCAACAGCAATTTTCGAATCGGGACAGCGTTCTCGAAGCAATATTGGCAAATACTTCATAATGGCAAACGATAAATTGTGCATAATGCCAAACACCACCATGGTAATTTCTCCAACGTTTACTTGCATCTTTCGATTACATTCATCATCGGTTCCCTTCAAATAGGAGTCAATATTTTACTGGTTTCTTTTGAGGGCTGTATTTGTTTTATGAAATGGTCTCTCTTCCTGGTGTTTAATGTGCCCGAAAAGATTTTGCAAGCTTTGCATTTGTCTCCACGCAATTCCAACCATGAAAATAACAAATCCATTCTTCTTTGAATTTTCGTCGTGTTTCACAAGTTTCGCCAAAATATTTCAAGGTGGTAAATAAGTTCCACTTATTAGACAACTAACCTAGCACCATCCTGTCGTACTGTGGCATTTAGGCCCGCTTTACATGAGCGGTTTCACAACGACTGCGACTCGGCGACTCAGTCGGTGGCGACTACGCTATTGTATTTTTACACAAGCAGTTTTGCAAGAGTGGTTTGGAGTTTTGTTTGTTTGTTTATACTGAATAGGGACATCATATTATCTGACGCCGCGTCCACATTGGCCATGGGATATGGCATAACATTCGACTTGCCATGGAAATGGAAAATGTAGACGGTATATGGCATACAATATTTGATGGCATACCATAAATGTCAAGCCATATGGCGAGACATTTGCATGGCCATGAGTATAGCCATATTCTGACAGTTGCACATTTTCAAAATGGCGATGTCGAGAGAAATAGTGCTACGAATATTAAACGAATATAAAAAAAAAGATTGCTTGTGGAATTTTAAAAGCTCGGCATATAAAAGACGATGTGAAGAAACAAGCGTGGCGCCAAATCGCGGGAAAATGCGGGGCCGATGTGTAGATTATTAAAAAGAAAATAAAATACTTGCGCACCGCATACGTTGCTGAAAAGAAAAAGGTTGATGCGACCACTACATCGGGATCTTCTGCGGACGTGTATGAGCCGACGCTTTATTATTTTGACGAAATGCGTTTCCTTGATTCGTCAATAAAGCTCAGAAAAAGCGAGGACAATTTCCCTAAGGTATTGAATTTAGTTTTGTTTTCAAGAATTGATAACTTGTTTTATAGGTTTCAGTGAGTGATGAACCGGCGCTGCAAGAAGAAGAAGCGATGTTGTCATTTCCTGAGGTGCCGAACGAGGAAGGGCAGACGGTCGCTTTGGAAGAAAGTGGGCCAGGTACTAAGAGGCGGAAACCCACCAACAATGCTGTGAAATACGATGCAGCAATAGAAGAGATCGTGCGGACAGCGACTGCGCCGGAAAAAAACATGTTTTTGAAATTCGCGGAGAGTATTGCTTCTCACTTGGAAGCAATGCCGCGAATCGAGGCAATGAAATTGATGACCCGTATTCAAGGAACCGTTACCACGCATGCCATTGAATTGTTGGAGAAGGAAAATTTAGTTCAAAATTCGCAAGACGCTTTCCAACCTGATTTGATATCAACGCCAAGGCAGACGCAGCCGAGTTGCAGCTCAGGGATGCGAATAATTTCAAATATTCGTATAAAACCTCCCACTTTGTCCTCGTTGAAGGAAGATGCGATTGAAATTAGTAGTCCAAACAGCCCCATAAGAGCTCTGTGTACCTTGGATAATGTCAATATCAGTGACATGTCCAATATTATAAAAACTGCTTTCGACAGTGCATTCCCCGAATTCAATGATTGAGTTTTGTGTGTTCTAATTTTTTTTTAAAACTATAGTATAAGACTGTTGTTGTTTGTAGTTGTATTGTTGACCATTTTATGTTGTTATTGTTTGTAGTTTGTTGCTATGTAGGGAATATATTATAAGTAAGATGTATATAGCTGTTCACACAATAAAAAATGCCTTACATAAATTTATGTTGGTTTTTTTTTTAATTTTTATTCAGTGAGCTATCAAATCAATGTTTTTTCTTACATAGTATGATTTACTTTTTTCCAAAAGCCATCTCTACTGTCAATCTTGCGCGACTCAAACTATAATTGAATACCTGTTCCATGGTAGACAATTCTCCGCTCTGGTTGTATGGCTTCATTAAATGCTTATCTAGTGGAAATATATCGTCCCCGATCAAATAAAATGGCGTATTCACTAATTGCCCTCAAAGGTTTGATGGTGGCGGCAGGTTGCACTTTTCCTTCTTGATACATGTTTGTGCCACTAAATACCAGGCTGTCACAAGCTCGCCCATTTGCTCCAACATTAATATATATAAACTCACAACTGCTAGAAGCACCACACTGAAAAAACGTTTATAATTAAAGAAATCCGAACCAGAGCTCGGTGGTGCAGTGATTCGAATATGCTTGCCGTCTATCGATCCCATTGTATGTGGAAAGTCCCAAAAGTTTTGAATATCCTCCGCAATGCCCATCCATTCCGCTTGAGTTGACGGCATCTGGAAAAACTCCTTTTAATTTATTGATTTATAGCATTAACATTTTACCTTCAAATGTTCAGGCTGCAGTACATCGTATATTGCACACAGGACTTCCGGCACGAAATAGAGCTCATGGACAATGTGGACTCTAGGTGACTGAATTAGGACATCATACTCGTATAAAATGAATAGGCACACCGCACTATCGATAACAGCTATTCTGTTAGATAAAGAAGATGAAGAAAATTGTGTTGATAAAACTACGCGCAAGTATTGGATACATCCATATTTGTCAAAATATAGAATGATTGTCAGTGAACTTATTCGTATGTAATGGACATTTAATGTTTTTGTCAAGGTTTTCATTACGCAGCTTACGAATACCTTCGTAGTGGTGAAAAGCGTGTCTTCAAGAATTTCTGAATGAGTGTAAGTTCGTTTGATGAGCTTCTAACTTTACTCGAAGATGACATCAAAGGAAATATCAATTCAGTGCGACCGTGCATTCCACTATGCGAACGATTAGCATTAGTTTTAAGGGATGTGAAGTGAAACAAATTTTAAGTAATTTGAAGCTTTATCAGTAAAAAATTCAAACAGTAATACCTCCAACTTACGCGATAGGTGGGACCGAGCGCTATCCGTGTAAGTCAAATTCGCGTAAATCGGGGTACAATTTTGCATATAAAGACATACAAAGTATTTTTAATTGGGACCGGAGACGAAATAAAACAATAATTTAGGAAATAAATGTGTAACTATTTGTAGACAATTTGACAAATTATATTATTATAAACTGTTTAAACACAATTCGAAGTTATTTTGATGTAGAAGGTATCAAAAAATCTAGCAAAGTCGTCTGACGAGTCAATGATTTTTTCTTCTCCCGTAATATCTCTCGTAGCATGCTAGTAATTTTTTTATTCCTTGTTTTGTAACAGAAATGCTCTCTTCGTTGGACTTTTATGTTTTCCAAAATTGTTAACCCTTTTTCAATTGAACTGGGGGCTTCTGTCAAGTTTCCAAATGTCATTTGATCTTCTAGTTGAACTGGGTCCAAAGAATCAAGATTCTCAATGTCTTCCTCTTGCTCACGCATTTTTAAGATCTCACCAATTGTAAGCTCCTGATTGTCTGAATTCAGCAGTTCTTGAACGTCATCACTATCCACTTCTAAATTTATTTGTCTACCAAGTTCGACAACGTCTTTGATCACATTACATATTTCATCAGGCCCTGGCACTGATTCCACCCGAGTCCCAGTGGAGAAAAAACATGGAAGAGTTTTTTCCAGACGCCATTTAAAGTTTTTTTGTGAAATTTCATTTCAAGATTCTCCAATGACTCTCACGGCATGTAAAATATTGAATTGTTTCCAAAAGTCTTTAACAGACAGCTCGTTGTTTTGTCTCATATCTTTATGGAGATGTGCAAACGATCGTCTTGTGTAATAAGCTTTGAATGTTTTGATAACTCCCTGGTCCATCGGTTGAAGCAAGCTGGCTGTTTTTGGTGGCAAAAATTCAACTTTCACACCTAGGTCGAAACTAGTTAAAGTAGCAGGAGGATGACCTGGTGCGTTGTCGATTAAAAGCATCATTTTAAACGGGATTTGCTTAGACTGGCAATAACGTTCGACTTCAGGTATGAAGTGATGACCAAACCAGTCCTCAAAAAGGGAGGCCGTCACCAAAGCTTTACGATTCGACTTCCAAATCACGGGCAAACTAGCTTTAGATTTGTTTTTCAATGCTGTTGGATTTTTTGAGCGATAAACTAGGGGAGGTTTTAACTTAAAGTCACCAGCTGAATTCGCGCCAAGCATCAAAGTCAATCGATCTTTGGCGGCCTTAAAACCTGGACAGGTTATCTCTTCACGCGCGATAAAAGTTCTTTTAGGCATCTACTTCCAGAACAGGCCAGTCTCATCCACGTTGAATACGGTTTGGCTGGTATAGCCACCTTCATCTATCATAGCTTTGATTTTCTCTGGATAGAGAGATGCAGCCTCTTTATCTGCACTTGCCGCCTCTCCACTTTTTGCAATGCTATGCCAATTACCGCGACTTTTGATTCGGCTGAATCAACCGTTACTAGCTTTGAACGTTTCATCTTTAGTCATCACACCAGCTTCTTCTTTTTATTTCTCAAAAGTTAGTTTAGCTTGAAAGCACACCGTGCTCTGATCAACAGGACGATTTTTCACACTTACTTCATTATCACACTTACTTCATTATCACACCATAATTTGAACAATGTTTCCATCTCAGTGATAATACCATGCCGTTTACGAATAATGCTTGAATTCAAAGACTGAGCGTTTTTCACAGCTTCGAGAATTTTTTCTTTATTTTTTGTAATTGTTCTGACTGTCGATTCCGGTAGATCAAACTTCTTTGCTAATTCACAAATTTTTAGTTTTGCATCGTAGTCTTTAATAATATTAAGTTTTCACTCCAAAGATAATGTTTTGCTTTTCTTGTTTAAAGCAAAAGAGTCGGTTCTACTTCGTTTGGATGCCATAGTACTTGCCATCGCACAACACACAAAATCGTAACTTTCTTGTACCCACACGTCGATTCCGCGCTACACGTCTGAGCCCTTCGTAAGCTGAACGAAGACTAGTGCGGACGGAGGGAGTCAAAAACAATCGCCGCTTGACCTTGGCTGCGCGGCGTTCACACAAAAGACGAATAGACGAGAAAATTAAAAAATCGTGTAACTCCGAATTGGCGTATGTCGAGGTAGCGTAAGTCGAGGTATTACTGTACATATAAAATTAATGAAAAACCATTTCAATTATATTTCATGATAAATGGCAGATAAATCAGTCAGTTCCTTTAATTTTACTTATATTTTAAAAAGATAAAAAACATTTTTTTAAAAAGTTTTGGCTTTAATTTGGGAATGCATCCGCAGCTTGTTTATTCTGATCAGCTGGTGTCATTTCGTAATATACTGGCGTAGTTCTGGCGTAGACAGTAAGCTAGTTGAACTACTAGGAATGTTTTGATAATGAGTCACAAGCTCCTGAAATTTATTGAGGAAATCTGCGTAACTTCAAATGCCTCGGTGTCGATGTCATATCACTTGTGAGTGAAAGGAGAAACATTTTGTCTTCATCAACATAAGTGTCTTTAGCTACCTGCATATCTTTGCTATTTTCCAGATTCTCTTGCAAAGTTTGCAAAATTTTTTCCCTAATATCTGCTACTTTCTTGTTTTTGGAAGATTTTCTTGAAGCAGGTGCTATTTTGCGCCGTTTTTTATTTTGTTGCAGGTTTTCTCTTTCACTTTCAGTAGAATCTTCAGAATTTGTTGCATCTTTATGCAATTCAGCCATGCTGTCTTTCGTGGGCTTGCTTATTATGGGGTAGCAGCAAGAAAATTCAGCTGGTTGTAAAAAGTTTGCTGCTTATGAAATTTCGTCGCATATCCACATTTTGCGAACGATTCTCCCTTCGATAGAAATCCCTGATGTTTTTCAATTCCAATACTGAGATACATTCAATAAAAAATTATCAATTGATTGAGTTCAAACGTATATTAAATTTACCTTCTAGATACTTTGCAAGTGGCAGTTCCATGCAAGATTTGCAAAGCAAAATGTAAAAATCTATTAAACAAATTTATGCCGCTTGTGTCAGTCAGAAGTAGCAGGATTTCAAAAATCATGCATTTTTCCTAACTGCTTGCGCGCAATCGATGGAAAGCATTTAGGGATTGTTAAGCGTAAAAGTTCCGGGTCTTCATATTTCAATAATAAGAACATTTTCTCAATTGTCCTGCTTGCTGTTTGCGACTCCAATTACACTTTTTTATACATTGATGTAGGTGGCAAAAGCTCTGATTCAATTTTTTTCCCAGGAAAGCACTTTTCATAAAAAACTAAAATCTAACAATCTTAGTATTCCTCCAAACAAAATTTTGCCAAATTCAACTTCACCAGCTCTACCTTATGTGTTATTGGAGGACAAAGCCTTCAAATTAGATTTTAACATATTTCGTCCTTTAGCTTCTTTTCACCTTCCAAAGAACTTGAAACCATCTTCGTTAGATTGTATTCAATTTAATATGATTCAATATATGCTACAAAGTATTCTTATACAGCCTGTAAGACATTAAAAGTTCTAGAATTGAAAACTATATTCAAATTTTATGTTTCACACAATTCAATAAAAATGTCTTCGTAACAAGTTGAAAACAATTGACAACTCATCATATTTTTATAAAACTTCAAAACAATTTTTTGCTTAGCCTACTTGTTTGTAAAAAATTTCATGTGGTGTGTTTTATGTCAAATAGTGTGTTGAGTAATGAATGTGTGAATGATATGTGTATGTGTTCGTGTATCCACAGTCCTGTTGCGAAACCCGAAAGCAGCGTGCCTTGGCCCAGCCAGCTAGCTCAGTCTGGTCGTGGGCGTTTGGGTGGATGATTTCATCGTGCTACGGCACGCGAACGGCACAACACGAACACAAAACTCACATTCATTGGAAAAAGGAGGAGGAATTCCGTGTAAGAATCATTATCAAAAAAACACCGGTTTCTACTCCCGGAAGTACAAGTTTATTTCAAACTAATGCACAATGAAATCATTAACTAAAATGTAATAACTGGCCTAAAAATCTTGTCAAAAGAAGATTCAGTACCTGTGTTTTTTTTATAGCTTCAAACCTTAAAAGATGTTTATTTATTTTTCTACTGAAGTGGGTGACTATGATACCCAAACCCAGCCGGGATCGGTTTACATGGATGATCCAAAATTTAAGAAAAAAATACAATTGCTATGTATAGATACATATAAAGAAATATATGCGTATTACTAAAAGAAAGAAAGAGGATAAAACAAATAAATAATCATACAAAATTCACCCACACCAAAAACTTTACGTTAATAATGAAATTAATTAAAATCTAATATTACAAAAATAACTTAGCTGCACCGCTTTCCAAAGTAATCCAGAAACTTAATACTGTATTCGATCCTGTGCATTTCTTTTAGTTTCCAAACAATTAGCAACAATTTATTGCATTCGCTCGATTAACGGGTGAATGAATTCCATCGAAAAATAAGCCAGGTGTTGTGTTGTTAATTCAAACCAAGTTAAAATTGAATGCAGTGATAATCCATCGGAATTAGTTTCGTTACTGGAGAAGCTGACGTCAATACTGAGAAGGAGAAATATAACAATGCTATACTTAAAAGAAACTGATGAAATATTTAACATAATAGGGAAAAGCGAATTCAAAGACATATTCAATGAATTACAACAGTGTACTCAATCAAAAGGCAAAACAAATCTAAGAATTATAATATACAAACCCCCCAAAAGAATAACAGATAAAATAATAAATTATAACAGACACACCTGCTAACACATTCGAAACAATCGTCATAGACACAGTAGGGCCACTTAGGTTGAGCAACAATTATAGATATATACTGACAATGCAGTGCGAATTATCAAAATATGTTATTGCCTATCCAATAGAATCAAAAGACGCTAAAAATATCGCGAAAACAATGGTTGAACAATTAGTACTAAAACACGGCCTTTTCAAAAAACTAAAATCAGATAATGGGACTGAATTCACCAATGAGCTAATGGCAAACATTTGTAGTATGTTAAAAATAGAACAAATTTTTTCAATACCCTATCACCACGAAACACAGAGTTTTAAATGAATATTTATTGAACTTTACCAATGATTACGAATGGGATAAATGGGTACCTTACTATACTTTTGCATACAACACTAGCCCCCATGTAGACACACAATATTCTCCATACGAACTAGTATATGGCAGATTACCTCATCTACCTAAAGACATAATAGAAAAAGACGAACCTATAAACAATATAGATAACTATGCAAATGAACTAAAAATCAGGTTAAAGAATAGTATTAATCTAGCACGAAAAATGATCGATAGAGTAAAGCAAGAAAGAAAAACTAAACTAGACAATTTCGCAAAACCATCAGCCTTTAAAGTAGGAGATTTAGTACTAGTACGAAATATGAATAGAAAGAAATTACAGAACACATACCACGGACCATACGAAATTAAATTCAGAGATGGCGTAAATTCAGATATCTTAATAAACAACAAATGTAAAAGATATCACAACAATTTGTTAAAGTTATACAAGCCACAGACAAGAATAATAATGTAATAAACTATAAGCATACAACTACGAATTTCCACAATCAGATAAAAAACACGAAAAAAAAAGAATAGAATCAAACAATATACTATAAGATAAAATTAAGTCAAAATAAAGAAAATATCAAGAAAAGAAATATATACATATGAAATTGTGAATTAAATAGAATTAAGTCAAAAAAAAAAAAAATTAATAATAGCATCAAATTGTATGAAATTGTAATGTGCGAATCTAAAAGTTAAAATTCCAAAAAATTTCTGTTCATATAAAAGAAAATTTTTATTTCCCATAGAGAGAGGGTGTTGTGTACACTAAAAACCGCACTGACGTTTCAACACTTGTCGAAATGTCAAATATCACATATGGCGACTAGAGCGCCCTAATTGCACGCGGTGGTAGAACCTTCGAACTATATTAAATTATTTTTGATTCGCGCAGATTTTTGAAAAACATAACTGTAATACTATTGTTATAAAAGCTCAGGATTGGAATCAATAAAGTACATTCAGTACTGGTAAGCCAAATTATAAGCGGCGACCGAGTTTACGAAAAGAATTGTTTTCTTATAAATTCTTTTAAACGAATTTGCGCTAGGAAAGACTTAGCATAAGCGGCGACAGGTTCGCCCAAGCAAAGTCTTTGTTGGTTCGGCTATCAGAAAATTTTCTGTTGAATTTGCATGAGCGGCGACAGGTTCGCCAAAGCAAAGTCTGTTGGTTCGGCTATCAGAAAATTTTCTGTTGAATTTGCATGAGCGGCGACAGGCTCGCCAAAGCAGAGAAGAAACAGGAATCTGAAGCGAACCGGGGCGTTAGGCAAACAAGTAAAGTTATTGCGACATTACACAGGTGCAAATTCAAGAAATTTAACTCGCACCGTTGCACATTTTAACTGTTTATTCACCTTTCACCGTGTACTTCCGAACTCAGTGCTACAATTGCTTTATTTCAATCGCCTCAAAACCACCGGCATTTAAATGCACATACATATAACTCAGTAATGGACGAGCTCCGAACAATCACCGTTTCTCGACTTCTTCAGACACACACGCTTATTTCAAATCCATCATTATCAATTATTATATTCGTAATATTCTTCACAGTCCTTCAAACAAAGACTCTTCACTGATGCTCCCGAAATTCCATCTCAACCTCTGTTCTCCGAAAAGCACACCGTTTTTTCTCCTTTAAAAAAACTCCATTCAATTCCAGGAAAATGTACAGTTTACTGTTAACAGCTCCATAGTATTTCTCGATCGTTTCAGGTTTTTTTTGGTTCTATTTTTTTTAATTCATATCTCACAAGACGGATGCACTATTCGCACAAATCAACAAACGCTATCAATCCTTCCTTCCCATTAAATTCCCCCGAAATTTTTAAAAACTTATTGATTTCACACTTTCCACGGCCTACGGCGATTATCTCCAAATGCTCTTGCATGAGAGTAGAGAACTAATGAGGAGAGGAACATAAATAAAGCCAATAGGGTAAAAATCGCATACAAACAAAAAATTTAAACACTATCATAAAATGACTAGGATGTAGGTAATTAGAGTTTTTGATATTTGGGCGGGGGCAATTGCATGGCGCAAAATTTCGAATTTGGTTTCATGCAATGTTAGATTTGTATCTTCATTTTGATGTTTTTAGGTGAAATAAAATTTTAGCGCTTAACCCCATGTGCTGTTTCTGAAATATATGCGTGTTTTAACGGTGGCAGAATATTTCGGGTTCAAATTTTTTTGAAATTCAGCAGTCGTCTAATTCTGGAACGATAGTAGACAACAAGTAGAATACGGAGTAAAATTTCCGAAATTGCATGCAAGCTGCATATCTGTGAAACTAAGCACATGTTTTCATAAAAAAAACTTTACCCTACTAAACGTATACAGCAGATCTATGATGTGCTTTGTTTTAAATTTTCCAACCCCCCTCTTGCTTTTACAACCGGGCTTGGGACCGGCTTCGGCAGAATTAGGGCTTGCATAGTCCTCACGATCTCTGTAGTTCACTTTCTAAGTTCAGAATAATTCATAATTATAAATTGCTTTACTGTCATTTAATGAAAAAAAAATACAAAAAAAAAACAGACACCACTGTTGCATATATCGGGTGTGTATCAACTTCTGTAATATTTTCTTTTGTGTTTCTTGGGACTTGATGCTTACTTTAATCTAAGAAGTTCTAACTTAGTCAATAATTTTTGATGCTTCACATACTTTTAAAATGTATGAGTTTTTTCAAATGCTGTCTAATCGAAATTTGTTCAGATATAGTTTGTTTTGATATAGTTTCGTACTATGCCATTTATGAAGAAACTATAGTGCAAAGTCTCAGCCATTTGCCTCGAGTGCTCCGGGAATAAATTCTTTCCAATACAATGTTTTTTTACGCCGGATATAATTGACTGCATGCTTTTTCCAGAGAGTATATTATCCTTACTGCAAAACTGATGTCGTCGAATTTCTTGTTCTGCTTTTCGACAGATAAACACAGTGTCATTTGATGGAACTTTCAGGAAGCCTTTAGTTTTGTAGCTTAAAAGGGAATCGCGTTGGTTTGTCATGGACCCTTGTACAGCGGCTATACAACTGTCGCAATCAAGAGCTTTGTGCAATTTACAGACAACAAATCCTGATATATACTCAACAACAGAGTCGACAAATGCAGATAGATTTGTGGCATCAGCGAAATAGTTGTGCTGTTCAAGAAAACTGTCGTCAGAACAAACAGTTTCAGTCATACCAGGGCGCTCAGTTGTTTCATTGATCTTACTGATTGGACGCGATTGTCCAGCGTTCAGAATATTAATTTGCTCTAATGGCAGACAATTTCCTATTCCACCTTCTCGAATTTGACACCGATGCACTAATTTTCCATATCGTGAGCTGAATTGTAATTCTGTTGGATTGTCGTTATGCCCTAACCCGGATCTAATAGAACCAAAGAAAAGCTCTATGTGGTCCTGATTAATTTTATGTAAGGGAACAAACTTTAGAATTTTGGTTTTTATGAACCTTTCATGAATCACTTTTATGTTATTTAGACAACGCACGAGACCCACAAACCCCACTTTTCTCTTAATAGTTATAAAAAGTATATTGGGTGGCAATATTAATTTCTGAATGTATCGTATTGCCTCTTCAGAAAATGCCATAACATGAGCAGCATTGTTGTTACACAGGGCCCGCTTTTTGTATTCATATTCGGAAATTTGGCGGCTGTTCAAAATATCAAATATGTCATTAAACATTAAAATGAAATGAGAAGTAGCTTCACTTCCGATAAATTGTGGCAGATTAAGAACTTGCCGGCAGTAATTAATAGCATCGGCCACAGACCTGCTCAATGTTTGGACAGCCAGGTGCACTTTCATTTTTTGATTTTCAAAATAAATGTGCGCTTTACGTAGTTTATTGCCCAAATGCAGACCTTCATTTTCTTGTTGATTTAATAGAGATGCTATGTATTCCCATTTTATTTTGTTGCCTTCGTAATCCACAAGTACGCCAAGGTCAGCTAGAGTATTCTTTACTAATTTGAGCATATGACAGCGATCAGGGTGTAAAACGTATTAATCACTGCTGCCATCAAAGTTAACGAAGCCCTGCGAGGAGAGGTCACGGACGTCGGAACCTAATAATTTGGACATAGATAAATTTGCCACAGCTCCATCAAAAGTAACGCCAACCAATAAAGCTCCTGTATCCAATAAACTTTGAACACACATACGAAGAATGTTCAACTTTTGTTCTCCTGTCATAGAAGGTATGGGGAAGTAAGCCACTGGTATCTTCCAGGGTTTGTTGATGCATACTGCCATAAATACGAGGATTTGTGTCGCAACTATGTTGCTACTTCCTCCATCGCCTATGTCAACAAATCCGTGGGATCTCATCGAAGAACAGATTCAAAACAATTTTTTCGCCTTCTGAATTTTCAACAGCCTTTTTGATTGCTTGAAATGACTCACTAGTCAAACCTGGAGTGCAACCAAACCTTTCGTACCACTTTCGTAGTGTTCTACTATGTGGTAAGCAATTCCTAAAGTTTAGGCGAACGAATTCATATGCACGGGGGGGAAAAAATGTAGGTTTAGTGCAAATGCTAGTAATTCTGGCTCGTAGCATTTTGGGGTTTTTTGCGAATGCAATTTAAATATTTGCCTCTCAAGAATTTTGCGAGACGCTTCGCTTACACTGTCTAATATTCTGATCAGCTTCATTTCTGACAGAGAAGCAAGTAGCTGTTGCAAATTTGAGTTTTTTTTTGCCTTTCGTTTATTTTGCTGCCTAAGATTTTTGATAATTTTGTTTTAAGCCTTTAAGCCTGTCGGTATTTGTCCCCTAAAAAAAACTCCGTTAAGGCTCAGACAAGACAAATTTGGCATCTCCCGCAGTGTGGAAAACACACATGTGTAGTTCTGAAGTGTAGCTGGTTGTATATGTGATAACCCATGTAGTTTTTCGTGTTTACTAAGGGCGTTTCCGAATTCACGTCTTCGTCTTCATCTACAGCTTCTTATGACGTCACATTCTGTTATAACAAGCTGATCTGACGTCACATTCTGTTATAACAAGCTGAAGGCCAAGTTGAAGACGTCAATTCGGAAAGGCCCTAAGTGTTCAATTTCATCTAAATTGAACCATAATTCTAATTCCTAAACATACTTAATTTTAAGTTCATTCAAAATTCATACATACTTGCATACATACATTCATTCAAGCTCATAAATACATACATGTTAAATTCATTCAATTTGACTATATTTGCAAATCATCAAAATTTCCAAACTTAATTCCAGTCTTAATGTAATTACTCATGTCAATACAAAAATTTATGTATCTATATATGTATATGCAAAATACGCTTAACATTGAAATTATATGCTAAGTAGAAACATCTTGTTAACTGAATAAATTCTACGATTTCCTGTAAGGTGTCAATTGCTGCACGAGCGCATATTACCGTAAACGTGCATGCATAGGTCAATGATTCAAGTGGCAATAACCCATCGCAAATAATAGAATTAATGAAAAAAATGCTGACCCACACCATTGACCTACGCAGGTATACACGACGTGAATAATAAGCAATTGTAGCTGACAATTACATTTTTCTTTGTATGAACTCAGTAATTTCAATTGTAATCAGAAATTTTAGGTTTAATCCAATTAGCTATAAAAGACGATTAATGTGAGAAATAAACTCTCTTGGGTTTTAAACATCAATCAGAACGATTGCGTTTTATTGATTTTATCCTGGTGCGTCGATATTGTATCGAAGTACCATTCCCTAGCAGGACGGATTTTGTATTCGGCCAGCTTTCAAGAGAAGTAGACGGATATTGCATTCGGCTACTTGCGGGCAGATAAAAGAATCTGCTCGCTATATAAACACTAAGCATGTTGTAAGCGTGTTTACTGAATTTATAATATGTTATTCTGAAGGAATGCAAAGGCGTAAGCGCCAGCATCTCACTAACAAGACATACTAATATAAATATAATAATGCATTTACAACTTACGACTGATGTCAAATTCTTCTCCATTATTTTATTTGAAAAATGCTCTCTGCCGAGTACAACCTATCGATATACAAGTTAATATTAACATTTTTAATGCCACTACCAAGAACACTAACTTACGCTGTTTGAAAAACAAACTTGTGACGATTCTTCAGTTTTGGCAGCATTAATATCAGATTCCTATGGAAAATGTATGGCTAAATTGCGAAAGACATTTATTTAAAGCTTACCATACTAATATAAATATAATAATGCGAGTTAGCTCAAAAGTTGGCACCCTGGATGCTCTGTATCAACCCCCGGACGAACAATTTTTGAGCGTTGCTAGAATTTTTTTTTCGTGTAATATGTTGAAATAAGTTTTCATGTAAACATACAATCGATTCAAGTATGCATTTTCGCTTCTCAGCCGAGTTACATGAATTTGAATCCATCTGATGACAAACCTAAAAGTGCAAACAGTATATACATCAACTTTATTTTGCAAACTATATTATATAAATTATATTTCACAACATTTCTAGTATCTATGTGTTGTCGTAATGGATTTTGAGATTCATATTTAGTTTTTATCCGATTGGTTTTAAATATAAATTTTTACAAACTCTATTTTTATAACTTATGCTCACTGTTTTTTCAGATGCTGTTTCACATTTCTCAGGAAAATGTTCAGGCTTATTTGGCTTATCGGGTCGGGGAATGCTTGGCTAAATATATAATAAAAATAATTGTATATAATTGGGAAAAAGCATAAAATATCAATTCAACTTACAATTGTTGATAAGTTTTGGTCCGACCAATGAGATGAAAGTTTAAGTATTGGGACAGCATCTTCTTTTAGGATCACTCTTGAAGAACATCGTATGATGTCCTTTTCCAAGAAGTGATCGGAGCATATTATGCTGCGGGCTTTCACATCTGTTTGGGCCACAGAGCTCATCGACAGCCTCCTCTTGAATTCGTCTTTGGGAAACCTTTTATAAATATACATAGTGCATGAGCATATATATGAGTTTTATTTAAAAAAAAATAGTTTTGAGATCACCACGAAGATATTTAATCTTATTTCTTAAAAGGATGTTCATTATCAGATTTTCGAGAAAGTAGTTAATCCCTTAGTTAATTTCGACAAAAACATTTCTTCATTGAAATTTTGTAAATCGCTTTTCTCTTGCCCGATAAAGATATTATTGGTTACGCCGAAGACAATCCAAAAATGGCTGTCTGATTGTCATTCACGAAAAAGTATTTTTTTTTTTGTCGCTAAATGGCTCAATTTCTCATGAACCGGGGGGTTGGCCTTATCCTATCGGTATTGGCCATCGGGTTCGACTTAGTAATCCAGTAATAACTTGTGGTCATTAACAGTTGATTATTTTGGCTATCTCCATGTTATAACGTGTTGTGTCCAAAACCCCTCTGTCGTAACTAACGGGTGACAACTAAAAATCTGCACTGAAGTTGAAAGTTAGGAACATAGTCTAAAAATTCGTATTTTGGCTCAATGGATGCATCAAATTATTTTTACTAGCTCTGGCAACACAGTTTAAAAGCAAAATGCCATTACTCGCAGTATTATAATATCGAAATGGCGTCGGAACAAGAACGGTTGCGCGAGCGCATTGTACGCTTTTACGAAAGTAATTCGGATTATGGTAAAAAGTTTACTGTGGACCATTTTGTGTTGGAAAATGTACCTAAACGAACAATCTATAGTGTTTTACAGCGATTAACTGTAAAAAGAAAAGTTGGTAGTGGCTGGAGACCAACAGTTATGGACGCTAAGAACATTCGAAAGCTTAAAAGACTTTTTAACGACAAAGATAACATCAGTCAACGAGACGCAGCAAGAAATTTCAACTGTTCACAGCAATGCATCTCGAAAGCTTTGAAAAGATGTGAAATTACTTGCAAGCATAAACAAAGGGCACCCAAATACACAATAAGTGAAATCGCGACAATAAAATCTCAGTGTCGTTGGATGTGTAGAAATTTTCGCGGAAAATCTCTTGTTTTGGACGACGAAAGCTATTTTGGGTTAAGTCGAAGCCAAATGCCAGGAAATAATATATTTTACACATCTGACCCGTCTACAACTCCCCCAGATGTAAAATATAAGTACAAGCAAAAATTTGAACCGAAAGTAATGCTGTATATAGCGATTTCTGAGAAGGGCATATCGAAGCCTTGGTTCAAACCAAGTGGACTCGCCATCAATCAAGAAGTCTATTAAAAACAGTGTTTGCAGCGAATTCTGATTCCATTTCTTAGAGCAAATCATTCTGATGGCAATTATGTCTTCTGGCCTGATAAAGCTTCGTCACATTATGCCAAAAACACAATTGAGTACCTCCAGTCTAAAAATATACCATTTGTTTCAAAAGAGCGAAACCCAACAAACTTGCCCCAGTGTAGACCGATTGAAGATTTTTTTGGAAATCTGAGTTCGCAAGTATATCGGAATAACTGGAAAGCAAAAACAGTGAAGCAACTAGTAAATAGGATTCGCAAATGTATTAGAAATTACCATGTAAATAGCGTCCAGAAGGCCTGCGAAGGGATTTTTCCAAAGTTACGCCGTGTTGCGGATAACGGTCCTTTTGACCAAATTCATTAATGTTAGTTTTTTGTTTATATGATAGATATTAAGTATTAAAAATTTGAAAAAGATATAAACACTACTTTTCTTACTATGACATATTTTACTCAGTGCAGATTTTCTTTGTCAATGATCAGCTAGCGTGTATTTACAGGGATAGGGATGGGGAAGTATACTTTGAACTTCAATACTAAGTTGGAATTGTTTTTGAAAAATTGAACAACTTTTTATTAACATTAAAAATTTTAATCTACATTGAAAATTCTATTTTGACAAAGTGGTTTCGAAAGTATGCACTGTTTCTCATCAGACACCAGCACACAGTGCATACTTGACTGGCGTGACCACTCGCAGTTGGAAATCATTACATTTGTATTTATGCTAGTTGTGACAAATTTTAACATCTCCGACTTATATCCATGGATATAATTTTACTTAGTAAAGGTAATTGAATTTGATCACGGTTCCCTTCTTGTCTATAAATCAGCATAGACAACGTATATCATTTCTACAGCATCGAAGCCGAGCATATTGAAACGGGAAACCTCGATCGTTTTTGCGGAATCAGCCTCCGAAAGCAGAATCAAATTGGAATTGTTTTTGCGGGATGATTAAAATTGAACAACTTTTTATTAACATTAAAAATTTACGTTTCAATATGCTCGGCTTCGATGCTGTAGAAATTATATACGTTGTCTATGCTGATTTATAGACAAGAAGAGAACCGTGATCAAATTCAATTACCTTTCAATACTAAGCTTTAATAATTAATAAAAGCATGTTGTGGTTTTATTGAAAGGCACAATTTGCTTAAACAGCTGTTTTTTAATATGTTATCCTTAATTGATATTGTACTTAAACTTTAATGTAAATGTGAATACTCAACTAAAAATATTTATTTAGATTCAAAATTATAAATTCATAATATAAGTTATATCTTTGTGCACAGTTCATCATGGGTTATTTTAACTTATATTATATTTAATTTAATTCTTTGATATGTTACGTAAGGCCACCATTTACCTAACTCATTAGCTTTTTTCTTATGGACTACAATACAGCTTTCTAGTTTAGACCTCCAAGGACTGTTATAATTTAAATATCAATCATGCATGTCTCCACAAACTTAGCAAGCTCATTCAAAAATTTTGGTTTATGTTCTATCAGAAGGTTTTCCGAATCCTTATATTTTCTGAATAGTTCCAGGCCAACTCTTTTGCTGGCCAGATGTTGACACTTAAAGATCTTGTGATCAATAGGGTCTAACTCATTACACCATTCACAGTTGGGATCATTTTTAACTTTTATTTTATAAAGTCTGAGGTTGTTATAAGCTTTTTTTGTTACCAGTTTGTTAATTATTTTAATACTATTACTTTTGAGACCACTATTTTTAAACCATATATTATTTCTAAAGTCGAGGCCTGAATTTAGCCAGGGACATCTCTCCAAGTGCATTATTTGACTTCTATATTCTTCCTGCCATTCACTGAGGATACCATTTCTGATGGATGATAACAAGTCTTCCTTGTCTAACGGTATCGAGATAGGAGTGCCATCCACAATGGCCCTTTTTGCCTCTTCGTCAGCCATACTCATCAGACTGATGCCTTTATGACCCGGTACCCAAATTATTCTTATGATCATATTAGGTTTCTGATCCAGTAACGTCCAGATCATTTTAACCACTGAATTAGGTGAAGAGGATTTATCCAGTTGGTCACATGCACATGTACTGTCTGAGAGCACAGAGAGCCTGTCTCATCCCATGTTAGCTCCCTTTTCTATTGCACCATAAATGGCCGCTAATTCTGTGTTGATAACATGCATGGTAGCAGGTAGTCAGAACTTAAACTTGTTTAGATCAGACTCTGAGATTGCAGCACAACCGGCTCCCAGCTCTGACTTGGCACCATCCACCACCCAGATTTTAGAACCCAACTCCTTTTCCCTTTCCACTAGTGAGTTAAAACTATTAATATAAGAGATATCAGGGTGGAACTTTGTTAAAGACTGAAATACACCCATATGCTTATTAACCACCGTAATATTTCCAGGAGCAAGTCCAATAGAAGAGAGGCCATATTGCTCTAATAGATGTCCAAACTTATGATAGACAATTCCATAATTTGAGGACGCTGAACCTCTAGACAATTGAAAGATTGTTGGGTTAGAAGATTTAACCATCATTAATTCCTTCACTGTTCCCCACAGCGCTCTAAAGTATGTAGGCAATTCATTTGCCATAGAGAAGGCCACAATGGAGGGGGCCTGAGCGGAGATACCCAGACATCTCTTCAGTGTAGCAGCTTTTACGGAGTCGATTTTATTGAAATAATACTTTGGTGAGTTTAAGTTAGCAGTAATGTGTCTCTCTAGCTTAGATCTAAAAAAGGATCTGTAGATCGTGTGGGAACACATATATTACACATCCACAATACACATCACTTTACTAAACACCAAAATTATAAAACACAATAGGCTAAGTGAAGTGTAAAATTGACATTTATTAAAAATAAAAGATAATATATATTTTCATAGAAACATGACCAATTTTAGTTTCCAATTCTAAAGTCAAGTCTTTAACAAAACAACGTGTAGATTCAAATTCTATATTCAATTCTCTATCGAAACAACGTGACAACTCATATCAAAAATAATAAATTGACAATATTTTTTATATTTAACATCAAAAACAATATTTTATCTTAGCCTACTTGATTGTACCATTTGGGTGTGTTGTGTCTGATGTAAAGTAGTGTGGTGAGTAGTGGAATGTGAGAATGTTAAGTGTAGGTGTAGGTGTTTGTGTATCCACAATACTCCCCTGCCAGCGTTTTACGCGTTATCACGAGGCGTAGGATAGTGGCACCTTTGTGGTTCGCCCAGCTAGAGAGACGTACGGAGCGAATGTAACTTTCCTCGCTGGTCTCTTTTTGGGAACTGGAGGCAGTAATGGTGCAGTCGAGGTTGCTGATGCCTGTTGGTTTCTGGAAGAATTTTCAACAGGTTCCGTAGAGGATGACGTGTAACAAGGCTTGAGCCTGTTAATGGACACATTGACGGATTTGTTTCTGATTTCCAGAGTGTAATAGTCAATATGTCTGGCTAGGACTTTGAAAGGACCGTCGTACGGTGGAATGAGTGGTGGACGAACAGAATCGACTCTGACGAAGACGTGTGAGCAAGAGTCGAGTTGCTTGAAGATGAATATCTTCGGTGTTGTGTGGTGTTGAGCATCAACCGGTGGAAGTTTTGTCATTGTAGCCGTTAGTTCGGAGGCAAAGTCTGTTTGGCTAATCTTCCTAGAATTTTCTTGAAGAAAATCACTAGGAAGACGCATGTTTTCTCTATACAGGAGTTGTGCCGGTGATGCTGTGAATTCTTCTCGGATTAGAGATCGTAATCCAAGAAGAATTAGGGGAAGTGTTCTAGTCCAAGAAGCATCGTTGTGAGCCATGATAGCCGATTTAAGAGTACGATGCCATCTTTCTAAGAAACCGTTAGCCTGAGGGTGGTACGCTGTGGTACGATTGCGTTCGAAGCCCAAGAGTCGACCAAGCTCAGCATGGAGCGCTGACTCGAATTGTCTGCCCTGGTCGGTGACAGTGTATTGGAGAACTCCAAATCTAGCAATTCAGGTGCTTAGTAAAGCCGTAGCACAATCATTGGCAGTAATGCTGGCTAAAGGAATTGCTTCAGGCCAACGTGTGAAACGGTTAATTATGGTGAGACAGTAAGTGTATCTTTGCGAGTGTGTTAGGGGACCAACTATGTCGATGTGAATGACCTTAAAACGTTCGGAGACCGTAGGAAAGTTCGATACAGGTTTGCTCACATGTCTGGTTATCTTGCATTTTTGACAAGATAGACATTCTCGGGCCCAAGTGGCAATGTCCTTGTTCATCGAAGGCCAGAAGAATTTAGTTGCAATGTGCTTTCTTGTAGCACGAATACCAGGGTGAGCGATTTTATGTTCTGAGTTGAACACCTGTTTCCTGAACGTGTAAGGAATATAAGGTCGTATGGTTGGGCCAGACAATTCACAAAAAATGTCGACGTTGGTACCAAAGATTGGTTGTTTCTTTAAAACAAATTTAGAGTCCTTTAGAATCTTCTGAAACTCTGCGTCCCATGCTTGGGACGAGGTGATTGCGGCAAAGTCAAGAGTACTGGGAAGAATGATTTCTTCTAGACGAGAAAGTGCGTCAGCAACAACGTTGTTGCAACCAGAGACATGCCGAATGTCAGAAGTGAACTCACTTATATAACTTAGATGTCTAAGTTGACGAGTTGTGGCCTTTTCTGGCTTTTGTTTAAAAGCAAAAGTCAGTGGTTTGTGGTCGGTGTATAGAGTGAACCTTTGGGCTTATAAAAAGTATCGGAAATAACGAATGCCCTGATAAGCCGCTAAGAGTTCGCGGTCGTATGCACTATATTTTCTTTGTGCGTCGCTTAATTTGGCCGAGTAAAAACCAAGGGGCTGCCAAGAGCCTTGACATTTTTGCTGCAGAGCAGCCCCGATGGCGGAATCCGAAGCGTCTACGAATAGACCAAGCTCGGCGTTTGAGTCCGGAAAGGACAATAGAGTGGCTTCTGTTAAACCAGTCTTGACTTGGTCGAAAGCTTTGCTAGCTTCTTTTGACCAGTCGATTGTCTTAGCACCATCTTTCTTAGAGCCACAAAGATAGGCGTTGAGTGGTTGCTGCATCTCAGCTGTGTGAGGAAGAAAGCGACGATAGAAGTTTACCATCCCGAAAAATCTTCTTAGGTCTTTAACCGTCTTGGGGAGTTTAGCTGTTGATATTGCCTCAACCCAATCTGGGGAGTGCTTAATGCCTTTCGGCGAAACCTCATGACCTAAGAATTTAATTGAAGGTCGAAGGAAATGGCATTTCTCCATATTGATTATCAGACCATGGTCCGCTAATCTTTTGAAAATTTGTTCTAAGTGAACAAGATGCTCTTCTTCGGAAGTCGAAGCTACCAAAATGTCGTCGAGGTAAATAAAACAGAATTTTAATCCGTGTAGGACTTCATAGATGAAGCGTTGGAACGATTGTGCCGCATTGCAAAGTCCGAAAGTCATTCGTGTGAACTCAAAGAGTCCGAAAGGTGTGCAGATGGCGGTCTTTGGAATATCGTTCGGCTCGACTGGAATTTGATGGTAGGCCTTAGTCAGGTCTATGGTGGAAAAGATATTTTTGCCATATAATTCATGACAGAAGTCTTGAATAATGGGGATCGGATATCTATCCGGGACGGTTATGGCGTTTAGGCGTCTGTAATCGCCGCAAGGACGCCATTCCCCATTACTCTTGCGTACCATGTGTAGCGGAGAAGACCAGCTGCTGTTTGAGGGGCGGCAAATTCCCTGCTTTAGCAGGAAATCGAATTCTTTCTTAGCCGCCGCGAGCTTATCTGGTGCAAGTCGACGTGGTCTCGATACTATTGGATAAACTGTGGTCAAAATGTGCTGTGTCACCTTATGTTTACAGGGTTGTGAGAACCCTGTGTTGACCGTGATGGCATGGTATTTGTTGAGAAGGGCATGTATCCGTGGATCTGAGGTTTGCTCAAACAAAACACTAAGTTTTGGACCTTTGTACGAAGTGTACGTGCCTTTCAATGAAAGAGAAGTAAGAGGATCCACAAGGATAGCATTTGCCAAGTCGACGACTAGCCCATAGTGGCAGAGGAAGTCTGCGCCTAAAATGGGTTTAGAGACATCGGCAATGATAAAATCCCATGAAAACTCACGACGGAGTCCCAGATCTAGTTACATCACCTTTCGTCCATAGGTGTTGATGGTCGACAGGTTTGCCGCGGCAAGTCGCATACCAGAAGGTGGAAGTTTTCCGGTAGTAGGTGGTGGAATTGGTAGTGGAATTTGTAGTGGTACCAACAAATACCAGCCCCTCATGACTGGCTTCGGCGACGTGGCTGCGAGCGAGATCTCCCTTGGGACCTCGAACGCGATCGTAGTTGTTGGTGGACGAGCCTCGTGAGAGCAGCAACCTGCTGTGTCAAAGCGGCCACCTCTGACTGCTGGGGGGAAACGGCGACTGAGCTTACTTGTGGCGTGACAAAAACTTCAGCAATTTTGTCTGCCGTTTCCGCCAACATGTTCAGGCTGGCGTCCGGAGAGCAGGCTAAAATAGCCTGAGTCTGCTCCGGAAGCCGCTGCAGTCAGAGGGTCCTCAAAAGGTCGTCCCCAACCGCGGAACCTCCCAACTGCTTCATATCCTGAAGCAGCTGGGAAGGTTGTCTATCGCCTAGTGTAAGGTTCCCCAAGAGGTGCTTCAGTTTTGACGAATCGCTGGCTGAAAGCCGCGATATAAGCGCCCTATTGAGGATTTCGTAAGGCTTGTCAGGGTCCGGGCTCACAACCACGTCCCTGACCACCTTCAGCTCCGCCGAACCTAGCGAGGAGATCACGTAGTGGTATTTGGTCTCTGAGCTCTTAATACCAGCTTTTGCGAACTGGCTCTCCAGTTGGGAGAACCACAAAGCTGGCTCTTCTTGCCTAAACGCGGGTGGTTTGACGGATGTCGCACTAATTTGCGGTACCGCGGACGCGCCTGAGGGAACCGCATCCTCATTGTCTAACGACATATCTGATTTGAATTTCGAAAACGCGACGGGACGGACGAAACGCGGCAAAAAAATAGGGTGGCTGAAATTGGCGTTTAAATGTATATATTGATGGATAATTTGTACTAAATACAAGGATTACCAATAAAAAAAAAAATTTTATATTCTTCACTTAAATATTAATTTTTACTGCGGATACCACAGTTCTTCTGGGACCGGTGATTGTTCTGATAATATTTTTCAGGTATTTTGCCAGTTGAATGGTTGATGGAAGTAATATTGTAATCTTCTTTTGCGTTTTTGTCAATGCAATAAGCTAGTCGTAAGCTTAGCTGCTTGAAGTTTATTTAAAACACCGACGTACCAGAGTGACATTTCTCTTATCGAACCTGAGGTTGGTTTAAACTCTCCAAGGCAAGGTCATATTAATAAACGGTACCCTTAGATAATTGTCTTGATGAGAGATCATAAACGATATGAACTCGGCTATCGTGACAGCCATAAGACAACAGCTTCATAAAAAATCGCCACAGTGAAATTACTATCACCGTACCGCAGGACCAAATAAATTTGCACGATTTCGACACTCTTTTTTAGTTTTAATACTAAATTGTACTTACTGGTTGTCCCAGTTTTGGATTCCAAGTTCTTAGTTGATAGATTTCTTTGGAATGTTGTCACTTCCGTTCGAATTTATTGTTGCGTACCTTCACAAGTTATAGTAGTTGATAGATTTCTTCGGAATGTTGTCACTTCCATTCGAATTTATTGTTGCGTACCTTCACAAGTTATAGTAGTTCTTGATGATGGTGTTGGTACTCTCGATTCGTTTTTCTTCCTCTTTTCAGGTTTGTTCAGTTTCGGCCTCGTTTTGTCACAATAAGAAAATTCAAGGGAATTAGTTGTTGGCGTTGTAGTGTCTGCCTTTCGTTAAACACCCTTGGGTACTTTCGCAGGTTACAGGAGTTCATCGAGTCTACTACCACTGTTGATATGGCTGCAGCGGCAGCGATACGTAATCCAGATGTTGCTCTTTCAGCCGGTTCGTGAATTTTGCTGGCTTCGCCAAGTAAACTCCATAGAGCTGCTCCTGTCGGGGTCACCAATTTTGGAAGACTTGTACTTCCATAAAATTTTACTACTTAAAAAGAAACACACTTCTACATGTTTCTATGAAAATATATATTATCTTTTATTTTTAATAAATGTCAATTTTACACTTCACTTAGCCTATTGTGTTTTATAATTTTGGTGTTTAGTAAAGTGATGTGTATTGTGTATTGTGGATGTGTAATATATGTGTTCCCACAAATTTAGTATTTTTCATAATGTTAAGCAAGAATTTGCCTCTAGCATTGTTTTTGTCATCACCCTAGCTCCTGCATCTTGTATTAAAATCACCAATTATAAACACTAGTTTATCCTTAAATAGATCTATAATCTTACAGAGTTTTTCACGAAAGAATTGATTGTCCAGTTCCGGCGGACAGTAAATTAAGCAAATAATCATAGGAGTTTGAACATTAAGAACCTTAATAGCTACCAATTCTAATTCCGAGCTTATATTTAAGACAGTGAAATTTAGATTTCTTTTCACTATTATTGCTACGCCACCTCCAGATGAACCTATTCTACTCCTAAATACAGAAGCATAGCCCTTGATAATTTTACTATTTTCGAATTCCTTTTTCGTAAATGTTTCCGATATGCATGCTATGTCTATATGATTGTCTATAAGAACTTTTTCAAGCGAAAACTTATTTCTTATCAAACCTTGTATATTGTGCTGTAACAGCTTCATATTGCTAGTACTTTTTTATTAATATTAAAGCAAATAAGCGTAACACTTTTATTCAGAAAATTCCTACATTATTCTATAAAACTTCATACTTAATCACTAGGGACCGATAAATTATTTCTATCTGATAGTTTACTTTGTATGTTCGAGTCATTACTATCAACTTTATTAATAACTTTGACGAAAATTTTATTAAATAGATCAATTAGCTCCTTATTATTCTTGGGAACATTGTTCACTAAACCTTCCTTACAGATTTACTTAAAAAATTTTCAAAATCATTTGTCCTATAATAGTTTTCATTCTCAAATACAGGAGGGTTACTAGGATTATTTTTTTCTTTTATGTAAGCATTTGAATTTGGCACAATTGCTTTTGGATTATGTACAGGAAGTTTAACCACTTCTCAGTATTTTCTTTTTGTCATAACTCTGTTAACTTCATAGTTATAGTTTCTAGTGTTGTTGCTGAGCTCCTTGATCGGTAGTTCAGGAAACTCCTTACTCAAATCCAATTCTTCCAAGAGTGCAAAGCTATTAACATTTTCATTTGGGGGTATCAGTTTGCGTGCTTCATATTGCGAAAAATTTTTTTGTGGACGCTATTTCCATAATCATATTTTCCTTTAGTCTTCTCGGGCAAGATTAGCAAGAAAATGAATGTTCTGAAATATTACATAGTATGCATATTTTGATAGAGCAATTACCTTCACAATTCAACTCTCCGCAGCTTAGGCTTCTCTGTTCCTTTGCTCTACAAAAATTCATGGTGTGACCAAATCTTCCACATTTGCTACACAGCCTTGGCTTGAAGATGAAGTGTGAAACACGAATTTTGACATAACTAAGTCTTATTAGTTCCGGAACCTCCACACTCTTAAAAGTCAATTTGATGGTTTCCGACGGGATCATTTTACTAGAATCATTTTTGTCCCTAACCTGGATCCTATGCGCCCCAACAATAGAACAATTTTTGAGTGGTTCACCCCTAGCATTGCAAGGCACTCCCTGACTAACAATTTCCGACTCCGGAATGTCTCTGGGGAAACCTCTAGCCGCCCCATACCTGAACAGCAAGTTATTCGGTATAAAACCCACACAACCTATTTCTTTGAGTTTACCGTTATCAAGTAGACTATTAGCCTCCTCTGCTCTTTCAAAGAACACTCTGATCGTGTTAAAACCCTCTCTATCAGAGTCTATAATTTTCCCAACATTCAGATATTTTGATGCGTGAAGGAAATGCAAAGGCTTAAAATTCTGTCTTACTCCATTCACATCAAACTTTCGAACAACTACTGGATAGAGTTTTCTTCCGTCACTTTCATACCTATTACTAAATTTATTGAAATTCAACTGATTAGATTCATTAATCACATGGATATTCTTATTATTATTGTTGCTATTACTAAGCTCGTTGAAGACATTCATGATTGAATCGGTACTCATATTTGGTAATGCAAAATTATTGATATTAATATCACGTATGCAAGCTACCGAGCCTGATTGTTGCACTTCATCAATATGATCATCAATTTTTCTTTTATGTGGCACATTAGAATTCAAAACAAAATCAGCTCCATGCTTACGAGCTGCTTTAGTAAGCCTCATGGTTTTTTCTCCTGCGCTATTACTAGGCCTAACCTCACTTTCCAACTCAACATCTGGAGGATTTACGTCTCACGCCATTACTTAGCATTAGCTTGCTCTCTTAGCAACCAATCTAATTAAACTTAAGAACACTTAACCCTGAAATTGCACAAAGATATGTTACTTACAGTTTATGACGCAATATATAAATTGCGTTTCACCACAACAATTCACTAGAATTACTTAAACCGACACAGTTCTAGGGAATTTGCTTGGATAGGAAATACCAAGAATTTACACCACGGTCTTTGTTATGCTGACAATGTGCTTTTCCAGTTCGCTTGTGACACGTCTATCTCAATCGGCAGATTCACAGCGAATGCACGAAAAAGTAAACAAACGGTCCACTCGCAACTTTTTCGTGTCTTTTTCGCGAAACATGCACAAAGCCTAGTAAATATAATGAACGCGACAAAATATTTAGACCGGATTTTATATATTAACACTCACTCACCTGTGAAAAGATACTCCGAAAACACTTAATCCTTGCCGATTTTGGCATGAGCTCACAGCACACTTTCGACTCATTATTAGTCTAATTTCACAAAGTGTTTTGGAATTTCGCGTTGTACTAAGACACTATAATGATTTGAAAATTAGTCTTTTTAGAATAATCACTACTGCACAACACAATTAAATATGTTTCGAATTCACTTCGCTCAGAAAATATACCGATATCACGTAAGATTGACAACGATTTTGACAGCTAAGCCCAAGCAGGCCGAAGCCAGAGAGAATCGAAGAGAGCGTTTTTGTACTATTACACACACTTGAATGTAGGGCCAGAAGAGTGAGGTAGCCCGCTCCTCTTAGTTTTCTACTCTCATGCTCTTGCAGATAGTTGAATCTACACTCCCGAGCAATCAACCTCCCAAGCCTACGTCTCGTTTTTTTCCACTGTTGCTCAGCTGTGTGACAATCGTTTCCACACAACCTGCACGCAAATATTTCCCGTTTCGCTGGCCTGATAACGCAGCTGATGCAAGTATTGTTGCAAATCAGCTGCGCTCAGGTCAGCGAACCCAATGCAATGCAATGACACATACAGCAATCAAATGCATGTTTTTTTTTCACTTAGTTTTTTTTTTTTTTTTCCTTGTTCTTGGAATAACTGTTATGTGTTCCTATCTAGCTATAATCTGATAAAACCAAACGTGAAATATATTTATAAAAACTGTATATGAACACCTGAGAGCCTCAAAGACAATTACTTTATATATGAGTACTTTATATATTGAAGTAAATATATTCATTAAAGACATAATGTTGCGCCAGCAAGCATAACTTAAGTTTACACTGCTAATTCTAATATTGCTAAAAAAAATTATTTATAAGTCAATTTTGTTTATGTCTAAGAAATCTGCAAGTTCCTGTATGAATTGAATTTTGTGATCAGTTGGCAATATCTCCGAATCTGAATAATTATTTAAAAGAACAAACTTTTCCCTTAAATCAGCAAAGTGTTGACACTGAAAAATTTTGTGATCTATCGTATTGATTTCACCACATAATTCACATTCTGCATTTTCTTTAACTTCAATTTTACATAGTCTTTGGTTGTTATATGCTTTCTTTGTAAAAATAATGTTTATTATTTTAATGCTTCTTCTGCTAAATGTGCAAGTCTTAAACCAAGTACACTTTCTAAATGGTAATCCTGCACACATCCACGGACAGCTGTCATAGTGACTAATTTATCTTCTAAACTCTACTTGCCATTCCCTTTCTATATTATTTTTGATAGCCAACAGAATATCTTCCTGATTTGATGGTATCGACAACGGAGTTCCCTCTAAAACAGCCTTCTTGGCCTCCTCAGCTGCCTTTCTCATCAGAGCAATGTCTCTGTGGCCCGGAACCCAAATCACCCTTACCGAGATATTCTGATATTGATTCAATAGAGAAAATATCATTTTGATCATTGGAGTTGGCGATGAAGGCACATCGAGCTACGCACATGCGCAGTTACTATCGGACAGAATCGTAACTTTTTCCCATCCCAAGTTTATCCCCTTGTCAATTGCACTTAAAATTGCAGCAAGTTCTAGGATCAATATACAACTATCACTATTTATTGAATAAAGATATTTTTCTAAGTTTGTTTCATTGATAATAGCACATCCATCTCCCAAATTCGATTTGGCAGCATCAACTGCCCAAATTCTAAAGCCCATCTCCTTCTCCGTCCTCACTAAGGATTCAAAGCAATTACTAAAGTAGCTGTTAGGATGATATTTCGTGAGTGATACAAAAACTCCTGCATGTTTACATATTACTTTTAAATTAAGAGGTGCTAAGCCAGATGATATTTCGGTTTGTTCCGATAGATTGTGTCCGAATTTATTAAGAACAATACTCGAATTTGAGGATGTTGTTTCAGCAGCTACTATTAGTATGTTGCGATTAGATAATCTAGCATTTAATACTTCTTTAGTTGTGCCCCATGAAGCTCTATAATAAGTCGGTAGTTCATCAGTGAGTGAAAAAACAATAGATTTTGGTGTTTGAGCAGATATATTCAGACATCTCTTCAGGACCACGGTCTTAACTGAGTCAATTTTTTTAAAATAGTATTTTGGGGCATTTAAATTCGCAGTTAAATGGCTTTCTAATTCAGATCTGATAAATGACTTGCATATTGTTAGGGGATTTACTCTTAGTTTAAGATCTGAGCATTTGTGGGCAAAGATATTTAATGCTGATTGGAAGTATTGGCTGCATACTTGAATGTTATTAGCTTGTGACATGATTAAAAAGTCATCAGCATATTGTAGCAAATTAGAGGCTGGTAGTAGTATATTGTGAAATGAATGAGTCACTATGTTGAACAGTAAGGGGCTAAGAACTTCTCCCTCCGGTAAACCGTTATTTATTTTTAAGTTATATTCTCCCAGTCATATTGATTTTTTAGTGAGAAATCTAAAAATCCAGTAACAGATATTATTTGGGATGATGGTTGATATTGAGTTAAAGAGTATCTTAAGGTCAATCCCTTCATATGCGTTTTCCAAATCCAAATCCTACCATAACTGTATTTTTTCTATTTTTTGCATCTAGCATTAAAATATTAAAGTGATTTAAACAAGAATTAACCGATTTCCCGGCAGTGTATGCGTATGAGTTAGTTGGTATTTTTTCCTTGAACTTGAATGGTCATTAATCTGTTTTTAATCATATTGTTAACAATTTTCACAAAAACATTAATTAGAGATATCGGTCTATAGCAATTCATTTCGTTAGGATTTTTATTCGGTTTTAGGATAGGAATAATCTGAATTTTCATCATATTATCCAGCTCTGTTTCATTGTTCACTAGTGAGTTTAGTGCTATAACACAATTTGCTTTACTGTGCTGATTCATGCTATCAAAGTCCTCATATATAATTTGATCTAAACCGGGTGCTGTTTTCTTTTTATGTGCTTTTAATACATTTTCATACTCTTGCAGAGTGAACCTTATTGGGATTGGAATATTATTAATGGACCAATTGCTATTGATACTTTTGCTCTTGATTAGGGGAAGGTGGGGTAAGATGGGGACTTTAAGGTATTTCTTAAATAAAACCCTCCGTTTTTTATTGCACAATGTAGGAACTTTTATTAAGAAAATAATCAGTCTATCCTCCTTTAAGTATAATCAGTCAAAAAGAAAAAAGGAAATTCTTCTCATAGATTCATCAACCTGAAAAAAAAATCAAAATCTCCCCATATTGCCCCACCTATAGGGCAAGACGGGGTACCTCATTGGGTAAGATGGGGTATAGAATATTTAATCCTCGTTATCTTCACAAACCGGGCAGATATACACAGCTTCGTCATCGTTATCTTCCACTCCTGCACAGCCACAATGCGCCCACTTACCACAACTCTGGCAAGTGATCCCATCCTTCAGTAGACTCTGAATACAAGCCATGGCAATACAGACATTCTGTATCTTCATCATCTGGTGACTGAACTCCTTCGTCAGCTTTCTTGTTTCTTTTAGATCTTTTATTAGTTTTTTTCATTTTCCTTTTGTTTGTTACCTTTGGTTTCGGTTTCTTACTGTTTTCTCTTTCCTCTAACTCTTTTTTATATGGAGAAGCAGTGATTATAGCTGATTTTCCTCTTCTTCGAACTTGTCTTGTCCTCTTTTCGGCCATCCTTGGATAAGGCAACTGCTTCGGGCTAACCAGACGAAATGCTGCATTATCCAAAGAATCATTTACTGATGCTTGCTGTTCTAAAGATGAGGTTGCAGCAGTTGTTTGAGGTTGTGTGTTTGTTGTAGAATTTGAGGCGGTGCAGGTGGCCGTTTGGGTATCAGGAGCTGACGATGTTACTGTTGGTGAGACTGTCAGTGTTTGTTGTGAAATGGTTGCTATCGATGATGTGCCACTCTATTAAACCCAGCAGCGCGAGCCGCTGACGTATTTTCCGGCTTTCGTAAACTCAAGTCAAGATGGCGGTTTAGGAATCCACGCAGCCAGTCCTTACCAGCAGTTTCCCTGAGATTATTAAATTTATGCTGTTTGTTACGAACTGCCAACTCATAGGCTAACTTCTGCAATTCGGAAGTTGACAAACCAAATAACCTTCCTTCCATTTCCTTTAAATAAGCTACAAGTATCTGTTCTTCTTCTTCGAAAAATACTGTTGAAATTGAACCTAATGGAACCTTGACATTTAGTACACTGCTCTCACTTTTTCTCGCTTGGTTAACTTTACGCTCGAGTGTAGTTTGAGGGACATTATAAGTCTTGCTGGCTAATTTATAACCCTTTTTTCCCTCTAAAACTTCTTGAATCGCTAGTTTCATTTGATCTTCATTCCACCCTCCTCTGTCAGTTTTTCTTTTGTAATATCGAACCATAATCTATAAAGAAATAATATAAATTAACCCTAATAGTAAAGACAATTTTAAATTAAATCAAAATCCAAGAAATAACAAATTAGCGGGAACCAACCCATCTTGCCTACAAGTAGGTACTCCATCTTTCCCACACCGGACTCTCAAGTTGTAATAAATTTTTTAAGGTTATCGATCAAAGCAGACCGGGACGAATTAATGAATTTAGAGTAGTAAAATAAACAAAAATCATTGAAAAATACGTCACACAAATTGTATACCATTCATTATGAACAGCCACGCACTTACTTTACGTCAAAAATTAGATAAAACCGCAAAAAATCTGAAAAAAACACTTCCCAATTCAAAACGTGCACACCTTCGACTAAACTTTTTATGACACTTCCAACTTCTGGTAAACACCAACAGATGGCGATAAAACAACTTTTCTAGCGACAATGTATCATCTGTTTTGGTATGCTCCCCATCTTACCTCGCTACTCCGTCTTACCCCTTCTTCCCCTAAATTTAAAAATTGCCTATTATTAGTTGAAATCTAGGATGAAGTTCTATTGTTATTAGCTCTATTTTTAATTCTGTTTACCAAGTTCCAAAACTCTATTTCATTCCCTTTAGATGCAACTTTTGACAAGCCCAAGCACACTTTTTAGACGAATTAACTGCTTTAATCCAGTTTTCTCTTGCTTTCATCCATAGGTTAAAAATACATGGGGATTTGACAACATGATAGTATCTCAATAGACCTTTCTTTAAGTTCCATTTGTCTTTAAGTTCAAAATTCCACCAGAGTTTCGGACTATGATATTTATATTGAGTTTGTATGTGCATCTATTTTTTAGCCCATTCATGTCTTCAATTATACCCTCAATATAGTCAGGAAATATATTTTGCCTTTATTAATGCAAATGTATTTTTTACTGTTCGTGATGTTATATAGTATCTTTCCTTTAGTGTTGTTTCTTGAATCACCCCACTTTTTCCAGCGCGCATGAAAGTCGCCTAGCAATAAAACTACCATATCCGGTAAAACATTAAAATTTTTCAGTAATTCATTATTGAAAAATGAACTGTCCAGAAATTGTGGACAATAAATAGAGCACATGACAATCGGTTTTTTAAGATTTAGAATCTTAATGGCTACAATTTCAAGATCAGTATTAATGTTAATAACTGTAAATGTTAAACTATTTTTAGCTATTAAAGCAACACCACCTGCTGCAGCATTCAGTCTGTTTTTATATATCAACGTATATCCGTGAATAAGTTTTTCATTGTCAAAATCCCGATAAGTAAAAGTTTCTGAAATACACGCTACATCAATGTTATTATTTTTAAGGGTTTTTTCTAACGCATATCTATCTTTTATTAAGCTCTGAATATTGTGTTGTGGAATTTTCATTTCTATATTGAAATTACCTTTTTAAAGAGAACTAAGTTTATCTCTTATCTTTTCTTTATTCTAAGTTTTATCTATGTTTAACGCATTAATCTCTAAAGTATTACTAGGTGATTCTATTTGACTGATGTCTGATTTAATTATGATTTTATTGAATAAATCTACCAGTTCTTTGCTATTTTTCGGAGCTTTATTCATAAGTCCCTCTTTACAAATCACTCATATGAATCTTTCAAAATCTGATGATTTATAGAAATTGCGATATTCATAAACCGGTGTGTTTTCATGACTATTATTTTTGTTTGTGAACATCTTATCTTTGTTTTTGGGTGATGTTTCTTTAAGAGCTGATTTATTGCTAAACAAATTAGTAGACGCACTAATTCAAGTTACAATTTAATAGCCTCTGACTATCCTATACCGATTTTTATACGTGTTTCACATTTAAAAAGTCTTATTTTAATTTATAATGTAATCGACTGAATAAAATAGGTTTGACTCTAGTTTAATAGTATTTATTTTCGACTTGACAACTATTGTTACACTTGAATGGCGTTCCGCTCGCGTTGGTGTCTAGAACAAGACTGGACTTGTTGATCCTCTCCAATACACACACACAATGGCGTAGCCCACTTCATCCTGGACTTGCCTCGTGCGTCGTTAGAATTATGGTACGATGCTGTTGCAGCGGTGCTTGTAGCGGAGGCTGATTCTGCACTACAACTCGTCCAACCTGACAACTGATCGTCCTCGATCGGGGAAGTATTGGGGATGAACGGCGCAGCAAAAACATTCAGCGGAGGCTTCTCATCTTCGTCCTCTGATTCGATATATTCTGGCTCCCATGCTTCTTCATCAAGCCATTCTTCGTCTAGGTATTCGTCAGTGTCTGGTGCTATTGAAATATTTTGACCTACTGGGGAATTTACTTGCCATCTCCTCAGCCTACCTGCCTCAACTATGCCATCATACGGCAATTGGGACTGTTGACAATCTTCGACATCTCTTATCACGTACCTATCATTTTCAAGGACCTTATGTACAACGAACGGACCACGGAACTTCGGGATTAGCTTTTTGTTTGTGCCTACAGTTGTATCCACATTTCGTAGTACAACGAAATCACCAGTATTGTACACTTTAGCGGGCCTGCTGTGTTTCAGGAAGTATTCCAAATTATATTGCTGAGACTTGGCTTGATTTTCTGCGGCTATGCTTCTTATTTGCTGTAATGGTCTATCTTCGGTGCCTACTTTTTCTTCCAGGTACTCATCCAGTTCACTTAATATACTACCTCTTTGGGATACCCCAAATAGTAGTTGACTAGGGGTAAATCCAGTAGCGGAACTTACAGAATTGTTTATGGCAAACTCAACTTCGACAAGACGAACAACCCAATCTGCATGGTTGACTTCTTCTGTCAATTTTCCCAACATGCTCTTCAGAGTTCTATTTACCCTTTCGACCTGTCCATTAGCTTGTGGTGAAGCAGTAGCAACTTTGATATGTTCTACGTTATGACGTTGCATAAAGGCAGCAAACTCCATGGAAGTGAAGATGGCACCACGATCTGAAATGATTCGTCTGGGCCTACTGTAATAAACAAAGTACTTTTCTAGGGCGGCAGTGACTTCTCTAGAACTAGTACTATTAGTAGGGTATAACTTAACGTTCTTAGTGAAAGCATCCACAACTACCAGTATATGTTTCCTTTTAGACTGCAGTGACGGTAGTGGACCAAAGTGATCAATGTGTACGGTATCAAACGGAAGTGTTGTGCAAATTTCGTTCGGAAGTGCTAGCAGGTAGAGCATACATGATGCAAGGAATGCAATTGCGAATGAACTCCTCTGTCTTCTGCCGACCTCCAGGGAGCCAATATTTGTGCTTAATCCGTTGCCAAGTTTTCTCAACGCCTTGATGACCGACCAACTCATGTGACTGTCTAATAATATTGGTTTCCATAGCAGATGATACATACAACAAAGGATCTTCATTTGTTCTTTTTCGGAAGACTAGTCCATTTATCAATTCATAGTTTGCCACGGAAGTGGTCTGAAGCCTTTCTTGGAGCGTTTTAACAGCAGTATCTTGGGCCTGGGCTAACTGTAATCGGAAGTCTATACTCTCGTCTTCAACGGCAGCAATAATCGGGGACCTACTGAGGGCATCTACATGAGGCATACTGGTTCCTTTACGGTGTTGGATTGAATAATCATAATTGTCCAATTCTAATGCCCAACGTGCAATCCTCGGATTTATTTGTTTCCTCATCAACGTCTGCGTTAGAGAGTTGCAATCAGTGATTATTTGGAACCGGATCCCTTCCAGGTATACTCTAAACCGACGTAAAGCATATATGATAGCAAGGGTCTCAAGTTCAAAACTGTGATAACGAGATTCCGGTCCCGTGGCCGTTCTCGAATAATAGGCTACCGGATGGAATCGTTTGTCTGTTTGTCTTTGCATCAGTATGGCACCGAAACCGATGGAACTGGCATCAGTGTGTAGCTCAGTGTCATACAGCGGGTTGTAAATGGCCAATATTGGTGATTTGATCAATAGTTCCTTCAACATCTGATGTGCCAAATAGATATTGGCCGAGCCCAGGCGAGCCGAGTGTGTGGACGGTCCAGACAAGCGACTTTGACAGGTGTCAGAGGCGCTCGTCCGCTTTCCGATCGGAATGGATGTTGAGCACGAGCCAAAGCGATTTTGGACGAGCTGTCAAATGCCGTCCACATGTTCGCGTTCTCGTCTGACTTCGGCTCGCCTGGTCTCGGCCAATATGTATTTCCCACATGAAAGGCGGAGCAGCAGGCTTCAGAGAACTCAAATCGGGTGTCTTTTCTTAGCAAATTCTGAAGGGGCTTTGCTATTCGTGAAAAGTTCGGCACAAAACGTTGGAAATAAGAGAACATTTCCAAGGCAGACTGGACCTATCGCACATTGTTTGGTATACGCAGCTTTCTTATATCATTTATGTGGGCGTTACTAGGCGCGATTCCTCTAGCAGTTACTTCGTATCCCAAGAAATCAACTTTCGTATGGCCTACTTGACATTTTGCCAAGTTTAATTCCAGGCCTCGATACCTAATTCTCTCTAGAACTTTAGTCAGCAATTGTATGTGTTCTTCTAAAGTCTTAGTGCCCAGCATTATATCGTCCATATAGACAACGATTTCCCTGTTCCCCACAAAGTCCATAAATACCTCGTTAATAAATCGTTGAAAGACAGCGGGGGCATTCTTCAGTCCGAAAGGCATCCTGACATACTCATATTGGCCTATGGGAGTCACGAACGAAGTATATTTTCTGGAAGTCTCAGCAACGTGCACCTGATGGAATCCACTTTTCAAGTCTAAGACCGAGAAGAAGTTTTTTTCCTCTAGATACTCCAGACAGTCTTCAATCAATGGCAGTGGATAGTTATCCCTTTTTGTAAGCTTATTCAGACCTCGATAGTCTATACACATACGCGTCTGTCCATTCTTTTTACGTACTAAGACGACAGCAGAGGCGTAAGGGGAGTTACTTGGTCGAATAATGCCATCCTGTAACAGTTCGTCAGTAATTCTCTTAACTTCATCCTTTTCTCTCACTGATAACCTTCTTGGTGGACAGTGGAAGGGAACATCTGAACTTAAGTGAATATGCATCTCGTAATCTAAAGGTTCGACTTTATTTCCTTCACAGCAGGCGTATTTTTCTTCAACAATAGATACCAATTGGTCAATTTGGTCACGGGCGAGCTCTGTATTAATTTCTGGTAGATTTCTAAACTCATCTATCTCAATTTTAAAAATATCCGGCAGGTTTATATCTGAGACAGCCGAGGCAGGCTGAGGTGGCAACGATTTTTCATCTAATCCCTTACGTAATAAGTCCAATTTTTTCAATGTATTAAAAGCACCCGTCTGAGCACAAGGAGAAACACCATACTTTAATTCAACATGCGTTTTTATTTCTTCTAAGCGAACTTTGTCATATGTGATTTTTTTGGACCTAAGGTGGATTTTATTTTTCATAAGGAAATCTCGGCCTAATACTAATGTGTGTAACATACTACAGTTATCTATAACATGAAGTTTAACAATTGTTGCTTTTTTTACGATATGTGATTGTTGCTTCGACGGTCCCGCAGATCTCGATTCGGCTTCCTCCGGTACAACGGTTTTTCTTCATTAAGTAGTATATCTTTCTGCAGAATGTTTCGTTTAACAAAGCTAATAGGGCTACAGGTGATCAGTTGATGGGTTTCCCCGCGCTCAAACATATTATTAAATAAGACACTTACCAAGTTTGAGACATCCAATCGACTGTTGTAGTCACCGAAATCCTCATCGGGCATCACACAGAAGGACTCATTTGGCGTCGATGCATCTGACTGGCGGGGCTTCACGGCAGCTGGATTTGGCAAAAGTTTTTTTTCGCGTTCGGGCAGTTATGTCGATCGTGTCCCACTTCCCAACACCTAAAGCAGCTTCCTTAGGGGCGTTTGTCGTACGGGCATCTCGATTAGTAGTGCCCCATTAATGAGCAATTAAAACACCTAACTTCGGCCTCGTTGTTAGCTGGTTGTCTCGAAGTTAGCGTAGGGGCGGACTGCAGAGTAGAAGGTCTCGTATGGGCAGCGGGCATAGTTGGACGGCTACTACTTTGCTGACGAATGTTTACAAAACTTGATGGCCGTGAGATATTCCATTGCGGTTGAGCAGTGTTTGGAATGACACGGGTGTTCCGAATTTGTTGCTCAATAAGGCTTCCATAACAATGAGCTCTCCTCTTTAATTCTTCCAAAGAGCTACTTCCCAGCAAGGGCATAAAATTAAATCCACTTTTTCTCAAGATTTCCGTGATAATATCTATTATCTCTTCCTCACTGACGTTTCCCGTTTTGGCCGCGTTCTGCATCCTTAGAATGAAACAATGCAATGGCTCATCAGCATGGTTCCGCCTCATACTCCTCAATTGTTTGAAAATTTCCTCGATCGACGTAGCCATTTCGAATTCAAGGATGAGCTCGCTCTTCAATTCTCCATAATTTTTAGCGTGGGACAATCGCGAATATTCCTTTGCTGACCCGGTCAATGATTTTTTCAAATATATAAGTTTCTTATAGTCATCGATCTCGATCACTTCCAATGTTTCTTCAAACTCAGCAAAAAAGAAGCGAACCGGTTGCTGGATACTTTCGCCAGAGAATACTGGCAACGCCGGTTGAAATTATATTCGATTCTTGGCGCAACGGCTGTTCTTCTATTTTCTTCCGTTGGATATGTAACATTTGACCGATCTTCTTTCTTAATCTTCGGAATTGTCCCGGTTTTCTTCTCCTTAACTTCGGCGGCAGCATTTGGGACCGCGGTTTCATCATCATCGGACTTGGCGACAAAGCCAGTTTTGACAGGATCATTTACGGCAGGGATGGCAGCAGAATTAGTATCGACGACAGCAACAGCAGCGACGGGGACAGCAGTGGCGGAGACAGCAGCGGCGGGGACAGCAGCGGCGGGGACAGCAGCGGCGAGGACAGCAGTGTTAACGATTTCAGCAGCATTTTTGGTGGCGGCAGCTTTGGTAGCAACATCGGTAGTAATATCGGCGGCAGCAGCATCAGCGGTGGCAGCAGTGGTGATAATAATATCGGCGGCGGCAGCATCAACGGTGGCGGCAGTAGCGTTAGCGGCTATGATGGCACTAATAGCAGCTTCGATCGCGGCGGTTATAGTAGTGGCATTCACGGCACTAATGCCACACGGTATTTCCAAAGCAGCAGTTACACTTTCACTAACTATATTTCTACTTACATCATCAGTATTTGGAGTTTCTTCAGTGGCCATCTTGGCTTTTCGTCTAGCGGCATTCTCCTCCTCCATGTCGAGTATTTGCTTCTGCAGCAACGCTAGTTCATGTCTCTGCTATAGAAGGCGTGCGCGGCGCTCCATAGCCGTTCCGTCGTCCTCCAGCTGTTTCAGCTCTTGCGCTGAAGTCTCTTCGAGCCATTTCCGATCATCAAGATCAGAATATGGCGACGAGCACTCTTTCGCCGAAAGCGGCGTTTCGCAATCGCGCACTTCAATCATGGACGCCGCTCCTTCCAAACCTTCAGCGCTGGCGGTGATTGCCACGATCTTCTTATTACCTTTCCTAGTTGCCATCTTCGATTCGAAACCCCACACCTGAGTTGTAATCGACTGAATAAAATAGGTTTGACTCTAGTTTAATAGTATTTATTTTCGACTTAACAACTATTGTTACACTTGAATGGCGTTCCGCTCGCGTTGGTGTCTAGAACAAGACTGGACTTGTTGATCCTCTCCAATACACACACACAATGGCGTAGCCCACTTCACCCTGGACTTGCCTCGTGCGTCGTTAGAATTATGGTACGATGCTGTTACAGCGGTGCTTGTAGCAGAGGCTGATTCTGCACTACAATAACAATACATTACCTGAAAAACGAAACTCCATTCACATCGAAACTCTGCCTTTTTGGGCAACCAACCACGCAGCACCGCATTGCATTTGTTTATTTACGAAAAAAACACAATATAACTTATTCCCCATAACATTTATCACTTCCACTTACTAACACACTTTGCACTTTTCCGTATTGAACTTATGATTTATATCAATAAGGACCTTGATTCAGGTTTTTTTGACGATCTGAAATATCGTGTCGGCAATCTCGAATCAACAAATCAAACCCAAATTGACAGTCCCAGTTACTGGAACGATACTGGAACAACTGGGAATGTCCACCACTCAACAACTGGGAATGTCCACCACTCAACAACTGGGAATGTCACTGCATTCTCACCCATATTCATACAATTGTTTTTGGCAACATTCACGTACAGTATACGTATATGCTATTCTCATATCCTCTATACTTTTATATCAATGGGAACGAGTTACAATCAATGCAACACAACATTAAACGTCATCTGTCACTGGCCATAACGACGTTATTTGTGCTTGAATATGGAGCGTGTTAACGTAAGAAAAATGATAAAAACTAGTATTATAGCTTGTGTAGGCTACAGAAGAAATTAGAATGAAAAGAAGAAATTAAATTGAAAAAACGTAAATTTTGGGTGCGCGAGTTGTATTTGAATAGCATATTGAAAAACAATGTAATACCTGGACTTTGGAGGGAAAAAAATGTGTACTGGATGGAATACGTGCAGCACCAAACAATGCATCTCCTCATGCCTTCACTGTATGAGACACATTGTGCGATTACTTGTATTAGAATATGTGAACTCAGAAATAAAGTTGTAATAAAATTTCGATAATTCTTATATTTTTTTATAATGACATTATAAATGGTGATAATTTTGCTTGTAAATCTAAAAATTGCATGGTGGAGAGATTTTCCTCAGACACAACTTTCTCGAGACTTAAAAAGTGGGGCTCCACTTCAGATATTGTTTCCGTGTTGAACTTTTCAAGCAGCTTTTCGAAAAAGGTTTTTTAAATGGGACGTACTTTCCGCATCGTCGCGAGTCCTCCTAGTGTTGCCGGAACATGCACTTGCGGATGTAAAGTTGTTCGAGGACGACGATGTGTTGTTGTGTGTGTTTGGATTCTACGTGATAAGCAAGAGTCGTCAAGGATGTGCCAAACAAAAGATCGATAACTTCTTCCAAATTCTAATGATTGGTTGGCTTCCACGACAATAAAGTATATATTCAACTTAGATTAGAAGCCTACATCGACACGACAAAATCTCATACGAAAACACCTTTATTTTAATAACATAATAACTTTCAATTCTCGATTACAATTTCTAATTAATATTTTTGAAAGACAAACATTCTACTATCAAGTTCCAACTACAACTTCAAGTTTTCAACTCAATTTGTTTTTCATATTTTTTCATTTTGACAGGTTTTTTTGTTTGCTATGATTAGAAAATTTAATACAAATTTTACAGTATTTGAGCAAATAATCAATTCTTAATTTAAAACACGATGAAGTCACAACATACTCCCCGCGTTAAAATGACCAGTTTCAATATTCTTCAGGATTCGGTGGATTCAGGATTATGGGTAATGGACAAACTTTCGTAATGGGTCGTTTGATCACACTATATTGTGTTTTTATGGTCACCACTCTTGTCAAATTATCCCTTCCTGGATGTGTGCTTATAATTCTTCCTAATAACCAATGTGCAGGAGGCAGTCTGTCATCCTTTACTAAAACTAGTTCGTTTTCCTTCAGATTTGGTTGTTGTGTCAACCACTTTGAACGTTGTTGCAAACAATGCAAATATTCTTTACTCCATCGGGCCCAAAATGAGTGAGTAAGTTTTTGAATGTGATTATAACGATCTAAGTGATTCACATTTTCATCGAGAAGGTTAGGTTCTGGTGGCATAAGCAGTGGTCCTCCTATTAAAAAATGTCCTGGCGTTAAAGCTGTAATTTTCTGTGGGTCTTGTGTCATCTCGGTCAATGGTCTAGAGTTCCGGCTGGCTACGATCTAGGTCAACAATGTACTTAGCTCTTCATAAGTAAGTAATGTATTTCCAATGGTTCTTTTTAAATGTGTTTTTACTGATTTCACTCCACTTTCCCACAATCCTCCAAAGTGGGGTGAAGAAGGAGGAATAAAGTGCCATTTTATTCCTAAATTTTCGATGGCTTGTGCGATTTCATGCTCATGCTGTTGGACTTGCGTAAATTTGTAGCGAGTTAATATTGCATTAGCTCCAATAAAATTTGATCCGCAGTCGCTGTAGATGTCAGTACACAAACCACGTCGTGATACGAATCTTCTAAATGTTGCAATGAAGCCGAGAGTAGAAAGGTCGCTTACGATTTCGAGATGCATTGCCTTCGTCACCATGCAAATAAAAACTGCTATATAGCCTTTGATCAGTCTGACGGTAACAACTAATGCATTGATGAATATGGCTTCGAATTGCGTTTCTTGCGTTAAGTATCCAGAATTTTCGTCTCAATAACGATAACATGAGTTGGACTCCTCCATGCATTGATTTCTTGTGATAATCGTCAATAATCAGTTTAGTCAAATGACTTTTTTCAGGTAAGATTATGGGATGTTGTTCCGCATATGATAATGAGGAATGTTGGAGTCGACCTCCTACTCGAATTAGTTTGTCGTTGCTCAGGAATGGGTGTAGTTTAATCAACCGACTTTTTCGAGCTATTTGTTTTTGAATTTGAAGTGCTTTTATTTCCCAAGAAAATTCTTTCTGCTGCACGGTTCTTATCCAAAATTAAAAGCCTGACTGAAGCTCTTCAGACGTGAGATATTTTAGCTTTTGATTTTGCAGAGGCCTTCTAACATTTCCTATCCAACGTTGACAGTAAGCAGTGACTCTAATAAGTCTTGAAAAGGATGAGAATCTTTCAAGTAGTTCGTGAGAATCATCCATGATTTGCACATGCAAAGTTATTGTTCTTTTATGTAATCCCACTGTTGTTTCGATATTGTCCCTTTTTCTAGGCCACGTATCCTTTGCTCCTCTTAACCATTGTGGTCCTTTCCACCAAAGAACATAATTTTTCAACCTTTCAGGTGATATTCCTCTACTGGCACAGTCAGCAGGGTTTGTTTCTGTTGGTACATGATTCCATGAACATTCCTCGAACAATTGATGGATATTGGACACTCTATTACTAACGAAAGTCTCCCAATGTGAAGGGTGTTTTCTCAGCCAGGCCAACATGATCGTAGAATTGGTCCAACAATAGACATCTTGTATATTGAGTTGCATGTCCTTTTTTACCTGAGCCACCAGTTTTGCAAGTAAATTTGCTCCACATAATTCCAGTTTCGGCAACGAAATTGTCTTGATAGGTGCCACCTTGGTCTTTGCCGGTATTAACTGGACATCAACCTCACCATTCACTTGTTCAACTCTTACGTAAACAACAGCTGCGTATGCTTTTATGGATGCGTCGCAAAATCCATGGAGGTCTACAATTGTTGATGTACGTCCTGTTCGAATCCACCGTGGAATCTGAATATATTGTAGAGAAGGTAAGCCTTCGCGATAACACTTCCACTTCTCTTCGATGTCTCGAGGAATTTCATCATCCCATTGTATTCCTGCAAGCCAAAGGGTTTGAATGAGATGTTTTGCTAATATAGTTACCGGTGCGAGCCATCCGAGCGGGTCAAATAGTTTAGATATTTCGGATAATATCGTTCGTTTCGTCCAAGTTTCCAACGTATCTTCAATTTCTATCTTGTCTGATAAATAATCATCTCGAGGATTCCATAATATTCTCAATGCCTTTATGGTATCTGCATCAACTGACAATGGTAAATTAACTTCTCGAAATTCCTCAGGAATAGCTTGTAGGAGTAATTCATTGTTGGAAGCCCACTTTCGGAGTTCTAGCCCTCCACTCTCCAACAGACTGTGAATTTGGCATTGTTTTCGTGTTGCTTCTTCAATGCTGTTACCTCCAGAGATCAAATCGTCAACATAAAAATAATTGAGTACTGCCTCTACTCCAACAGGGTAATTATGTTGTTCATCTTTTGCTAATTGATGCATCGCTCGTATCGCTAAATACGGTGCGCTTTTTGTTCCGAAAGTTACGGTGGTCAACTTGTAATCGCAAAAGGGTTTATCTGGTGAATCTCTCCATATTATTCTTTGGTAGTCACTATCGTCTGGATGGATGCGTATTTGTCGATACATTTTATGAACATCGGCCATAAATGCAATTTCATATTTACTCCAACGAATTAGGATCGAAAATAACGATTCTTGAATAGTCGGTCCTTTTAATAATACATCATTTAGTGATTTTCCTTTACTTGTTCTTTGCGAGACATCAAAAACGACGCGAACTTTACTACTTGTGCTGCTGATTTAAATCGAGATATTCTTTAATACAATTTGTATATTCTTCTTTCAAGTAAGCATCTTGAGACAAACGTTTTTCGAGTTGAATCATTCTGATGATGGCCATATTTCTAGATGAACCCAGTTGCACTTGCTTGCTATCAAATGGTAAACGAACTTGATACCTCTTATCATCCCTTCTTATATGGTTTTCTATGAAATGTTGTTCACAGCGTTGGTCCTCGTTAGAGAGATGAGCTGTTACAGGCAATTCCTCTAATTCCCAAAACAACTTTAGATTTTCATTTACATTGACATGAAAATTTTCTAAGAGTTTAGTTTGAATTGATTGCTGGAATGCTTGACCAGAAATAATCCAGCCAAATATAGTGTGCTGACTTATTGGAGTTCCAGGAGGTCCTTTTCGTAATCCTTCAGCAATTATTAATGGTTAGACATCAGCACCTAATGAAATATCTATTCGTCCTGGGCGATCAAATGTGAGGTCAGCCAGCGGTAATTCTTCCAGATGAGTCCATTTAGTTCTCGCTAAATGTTGACTTGGCTGTCCATTTGTGATTTTGGTGACAATAAAGGCCTCAACTCGAATGCATTTCATTGTAGAATCTTTTGTTGAAAGTATTATTGATGCACGTTATTTAACTCTTTCTGTAGAAATGCTTCCTAGCCCAGACACCTCTATGTTGACTGCTTTGCGAGGTAGTCGTAAAGACGGAACAGTGTTCTCTGTCACAAACGAGGCTTGTGACCCAGGATCTATGAGAGCTCTACAAACTTCTCTTTGACCTTGTGGTGAAATGATAGTGACTAGCGCTGTCGCTAACAAGATTCCTTTGGACTTTGAACTTTGATTCACGACGAAAGATTGAGTAGTCGGCTGAGTGACTACACCATGTTCTTCCATAAACGACTGTTGAGGAGTATGATTTTGATTTTCTTTCCACTGAATCTGGACTGAGTTGCTTTCTTTGTGCAACGTATTATGATGCGGTTTCTTGCAGATTTCCCCAAACAGTTCATGCAAAGACCTTGAGATTTAATGAGATCCAATTTTCCTTGATGATCAAGACCTAAATATTTTGGACATTGCCGAATAGCATGAACTTCTTTACATAGCTGGCATGACAAAATTGTTACTTAATGAAAACTTTGGTTTCTATTCCCCGATCTCTGTTCATACATCACACTTTTTGTCTCTTTTGGTACTATTCGACGCTTATTCGCATTAATCGCTTCCAATGTACGAAAACGGGTTTCCAGAAACTGCTTTAACTCCTCCCAAGTTGGCAGTTCAACCTTTGTACTAAGTGATTGTTCCCAAGTTTCAATTGTCTAATATGGCAGTCTGTTGCTGAGAAAATTAACGATGATTGGATCCCAAGAGGCGGTATTCACATTAAGATTTTTAAGAGCTGCCAAACATTCGGAAGTTTTGTCGAGCAGACTCTTCACGCCTTTAGCAGATTCCTGGTTTACCATCGGTTGGTTGAACAAGATATCGAGTTGGGCTTTTACCAAAATTCTTTTATTGTCATATCGTCTGACCAAAGTACTCCAAGCAAGATCATAATTCGCATCCGTTATTGGGGTATTACTTAGAAGGGTTTGCGCTTCTCCTGACAAATGCGCTTTCAAATATTGGAGTTTTTGCACTGAGGATAAATGCTCATTATTATGGACCAGAGATTCAAACATGTCATAAAATGGTGTCCATGCCACATAATCTCCGGAAAACATCGGAATCGATATCCTTGGTACTTTAATTTCGTCTTGTTTCGAGCGTATTTGAATGACTTGCGTCATACCTTTCTCATCTTTCAAAGTTTCAATTTCCTTTATAGGATGATCACGTCGAAATTCACTCATCATCTTAGTATATGCATCAATATAAAATTCTTCCATTGTAGAATGTATCTCATCTACAAAATACCTTTCGGTCTCCTTAATTTCCTTTGTGGCTAGTGCAATAATGTCTCGATGTCGTCTGCTAAAAACTTTCCAATATCTTTCTAAGTTTTCTAGTCGAACCTTATAATATGATTGTTTAGATCGTCTTTCCATCGAATCTTTACTATAATTCTGCATAAAAATTTCCATGTCACTCTTCTCGTTACATTGCAATTTGATAAGTTTCTCCATGCTTTCACTGATGTCTGAAGTAGGAATCTAAGGTTTTCTATTATGGTTGTAGATTCAATAACTGAAGTCGATTACTCAAATGAACCAAGTCCTTGGTATGATTTTAAAAAAAGAGTATTTTCTTCAATGTATTTAATTCGACAATTCAATTTTCCTTAAATCCGGTTCGAAGGACCATGTTTGAGTTCTTCAACGTATATATTCGATATACGACAAAGTTGCAACAATAAAACTTGCGGTAACGCTGCAACGACAAAGCATCATTCCGAATTTCTCTATCCGGTTCGAAAGACCATATTTGGATTTTACGTGATAAGCAAGAGTCGTCAAAGATGTGCCAAACAAAAGATCGATAACTTCTTCCAAATTCTGACGATAGGTTGGCTTCCACGACAATAAAGTATACATTCAACTTAGATTAGAAGCCTACATCGACACGACAAAATCTCATACAAAAACACTTTTATTTTAATAACATAACAACTCTCAATTCTCGATTACAATTTCTAATTAATATTTTTGAATGACAAACATTCTACTATCAAGTTCCAACTACAACTTCAAGTTTTCAACTCAATTTGTTTTTCATATTTTTTCATTTTTGACAGGTTTTTTTGTTTGCTATGATTAGAAAATTTAATACAAATTTTACAGTATTTGAGCAAATAATCAATTCTTAATTTAAAACACAATGAAGTCACAACAGTGTGTTGTGGCCATCCTTCCCGAAATCGTACTCACATCGGCCGCATCATTGAGCACGCTCATTAAACTTGAAGACATTACAGGTGCGCCGTCGTCTGCTGTCATATTTTCCTCTGTTCTTCCTCTGCTGTCATATTTTCCTCTGTCATATTTTCATCGAAACTTTCATCATTTTGAAAGTTTGAAGAAGTCCTGAAAACATTAGAAAATACAAATATTTTTCAAAAATAAATACTACTCATGAACATAATCAGTATTATTTGAAAGTGTTTATTTATGTGTTTCATATGGGGACATATATTTACACTTAAATTAACAGTGTTTGTTTTATTATTTCGTAGTTGCTTGCATATCATAAAAACTTACGTTCGGCCAGTGACGTGACCTTTGAGAAATGTCAAACATTCGAAAAATATCCATTCTGTCTTCAGAACTGCAGCGCTGCTGGACGGCAATTCTCTAATTTTCAATTCCCGCTTGAATTGATTCCGTAACGTCCTCCAACGTCTTTGGCACATCAGCACTACAATTAAATTGGCTATGAATATAAATCATAATGAATTACTTAAAAAAAAAAACACTAACCAGAAACTCCAACTGTATTCGTAATTCTCTTTCATGCTTTGTCTTTTGCGTACACATTTTTATACCCCTTTTGAGTTTTATCGAACAGAATTGGATATACTATAAACGCACTTGTCGTACTTCATATTTTCCGATTTCAAATTCACTTTACACAAGTAAAGTGAATTTGAAGTCAACACAAGTAAAGTGAACTGAATGATTGCTGAAAGGTTTACTTACCTGATGAGTAAATGAAAAACAACACATCCGATACTAAACCAATTCGCGATTTGACGGTTCGAAATGTCACGGGGCTGTAATCAGACAGCTGACAGATTCGAAAGAAGGGGAAATCGTGTTGTCCCAAATGAGCGGTACGTGTGGTGGAAATTAAAACCCCAAGTCGAGTGGAACCGAGATTGGGGTGAACAAACTAAGCGGATCAGGGAAGTCCCGATAGTTTTTTGAAAATTTGCGATACGACCTGTGAAAGTAAAAGTCTTTCTATCTTTCTGTTGAGTGCTGGGTAAGGACTTAGACGTGAGGCGAGAAATTAGGGAAAAAATTATATTGGGATTTTCTTTACATGTCGGCGAGGAGGATCCGACGTCAGTGAACTGATCATCTGTAAGGCGGCGACACATTCTGAAGAAAATTTATGCGTAAACGCTATAGCTGCGGTGAAAAGATAATTCTGAAAAAGGAGCGATTTCGAGGTGGGAGCGACGAAGTCATCAGGGCCCCAGCGAGGGATTTTAGACAGGTTTAGTTAGCATATATTTTATTTGAATTTGAACCGG